>OY293829.1:54589046-55814280 GCA_958507055.1 Crioceris asparagi | reverse complement strand
GGTTACATGCGACAACGTTATGGTGATGAATGCTCTGTACTCTACACAGACACTGATTCCCTGATATATGAACTCCATCAGGATCCATATATATTAATGAGGGAAGATTGTCATAGATATTTTGATACTAGCGAATATCCTCAAGATAATCACTATGGAATACCTTTAGTAAATAAGAAGGTACTTGGAATGATGAAAGATGAGAATAATGGCGTTCCAATGATAGCTTATGTAGGGCTCAGATCCAAATTATATACTACAAAAGTGCATACGACCGATAATGATTTAGAAAAGATGATAAAACATCTGATGGAAGATGAGTATGAAGAGGATGAAATTGCTGAGAATATAAGAAATTTTGGAGTGACCAAGAAGGCCAAAGGGGTAAAATCTTCAATCGTCAAGACCGAGATAACTTTCGAAGACTATATTGAATGCTTAGAAGGGTTTCAAAAGAAGACGGTTACTCAAAACCTTATCAGATCTGACAAGCACGAGGTCCATTCAATAACACAAGAAAAAATAGCTCTCAGTCCTGATGATGATAAGCGTTTCCTTGTTTATGGAACAGATGACACACTTCCATGGGGACATTATCAAATATGTGAAGCTATGGATATAAACTAATTATGTTTTTTACATCTTTTATATTTTTGACAATAAATATAAAATAAAAATCTCGTTTCTTATTTCTTTAACTCTACCCTTCAAAATTCTCTATATAAATCCCAAAAACGACAAATTCTCTTCATTCATAATCGAGACGTCTAACACTAAACATGCCTATAAAGTGGGATTGCAGAAGAGACTGCAGTTCAGATTACACACCTGATCTCAAAGATAAATGTGAGATATGTGAGAAAGCTGCATTTACAGTAGTATCTAAATACAAACGCGATAGACACGGTATAGGCTACTATAGCTTCACATCCTACTGCTACGATTGCTATGAATTGCATTTTGGTATACAGGAAGCAGCAAGATTTAGGCATATGCAAAACCAGGTGTTAGGATTACCAGAAATTGATGAAACCGACACATTATCCGCTATATTAATGAAGCATTTTATACTACAACTTCCAACTATCGAGGATTTTCGACAGATTACTACCAACGATTTGGTTGTAACATTACGAATGACGCTATACAGTAATAATATTAGGTATGGAACCAGTCTAACACCTGAAATATTAAGCAGCGATGTAGACCTTATAGATTGGTTTGAGTCCATTATACTCATGAGATGTATTGATGAGTTGCAGCGGTATAAAAATGCTATTTTATCATCATTATATATAGAATGTAATGTTTAAATACTTCAAATAAAAAATTATATTTATTCAACAATTGTTTTATTCAAATTGAAATGAGCTTGTTGTAGATAATTTAAGTTTAACCAGAGGTGTTTTGTTAGTTCTTTGATAGCCATCAGGCAACAATTTCCTCAAATCAAAGGTACTATACGTACTCCAAGGGTAACAGCCCGGTTTGTAAGCGAGTCTAACAGACACCCTAAGTATTGAATACTTCTCCCACAGGGTGGTACCTGGCGTGCCTTTGTGCAGGAAAAAGTCGACAACCTTGGTAATTTAGTAATATTGTTGCATTAAGAAATGTTTTCGAATACCAGAAGATCAAGTTGACGGTCGAGCCTGTGTGATTACCAATCGAGAGATAAATATAAGATGATATGATGTCTAATGGCTTTTATTTTGTGTCTACGTAATTGAGAAGAAACACTACTGTGAAGATGGCTAAATTGAAGGCATCGGTTTTTATACAATATAATTGGAAACATGTTGTACGTAGATATACACCACCATACAAATATCAAGAAAAATGAAGCAAGTATCTCAATAAATGACTGAAAATGAGAGAAAAATGGTGCAAATATCCAGAAAACTGAGACAAGTAACTACAAAATAGCTATGTGAGATGTGAAAAATGACAGAAAGAAATGTAAAATACATGAAATGAGTGAGAAAAATGGTACAAATATCAAGAAAAATGATCCAAGTAACTACAAAATAGCTATGTGAGATGTGAAAAAAATGTATACAGCACAATAATACTTTATTTATATGTTACATAAGGTTCATATATTTCTTATCATTTGTTAATCACACATGTGATAATGAATTAATTTTATATCACTTTACAAGATGTGTCGGCATTGATTTACATTAATATGTATATTTCTCATAACTGCGAAAAAGGTACAAATATCAAGAAAAAATGAAGCAATTATCTCTACAAATGAGTGAAAATGAGAGAAAATGGTACAAATATCAAGAAAAATGAGCCATTATAGAAAACATGCCGAGGTTGCACATAAGAATCAACAATTGTGTGATGAAGATCAAGCCTTTTGAACCTTCCTTGTTAATATTGGGCCGATTGAAACGTGTTAAAATTTATACAGCACAATAATTATTTCTACAAAATCAACATTATACTTTATTTATATGGTACATAGGGTTCATATATTTCATATCATTTGTTTATCACACATGTAATAATGATTTAATTTTATATCACTGTACAAGATGTGTCAGCATAATATTTATATTTCTGATAACTATGAAAAAGGTATAAATATCAAGAAAAATGAAGCAAGTATCAATGAGTGAAAATGTGAGAGAATGGTACAAATACCAAGAAAAATGAACCATTATAGAAAAAATGTTGAGGTTGCACATAAGAATCGACAATTGTGTGATGAACATTTCATTCCTAACAGCATGACGTCATCCTCAATCCAACTACTCCAAATATTACAACGACATGCTTCGGTGATAACAGTCAGCTGTTGTGATAAGAGGTTGAATGAATGCTAGACCGCATCTAGCACGATAATTATTTCTACAAAATCAACATTATACTTTATTTATATGATACATAAGGTTCATATATTTCTTATCATTTGTTTATCACACTTGTAATAATGAATTAATTTTATATCAAGGAAAATGAAGCAAGTATCAATGAGTGAAAATGAGAGAAAATGACACAAATATCAAGAAAAATGATCCAAGTAACTACAAAATAGCTATGTGAAATGTGAAAAATTATACAGCACAATAATTATTTCTACAAAATCAACATTATACTTAATTTATATGGTACATATATCACCTGTCTTAATGAATTAATTTTATATCAGTATACAAGATGTGTCGGCATAATATGTAAATTTATCATAACTTTGAAAAAGGTACAAATACCAAGAAAAATGAGCTATTATAGAAAAAATGTCGAGGTTGTATATAAGAATCAACAATTGTGTGACGAACATTTTCATTCCTGCCAGCATGACGTCATCCTCAAACTAGCTAGTCTACGCTACTCATCAATACTCTTCTTCGAAAAAGGGGTAATGCTATATCATCAGGAAGAGCAGAAGGCTGTAAATTCATTTTCCTTTTTCACATGGTTTATCATTTGAGTTGCAAGATTTCTCCTTCGGTATTCTGGAAACATGTAAATATAGTTAAGACACTTTGGATTCTTATGAGTTTGAAGAGGATCAAAATCTACATGTTTTGATACAACATTCCCACTGTTTTTCAGTATAAAAGGGATTAACAGTCTGTGCTTTCCAATTATGGTCGTGACTGTCTTTACATAAGTGAGTGAGAGTAAATTTTTCCCTCAGGTGAGTAATACTTCTAATATTATTCGAATTAATTCATATAGTTTACTCAATCCCGTTTTTAGAAATTAATGGCTGGGTCATATTGAAAGAATTTTCTTTGTTGATGAATAATCTCATAAAGAGTATCAGATAGATGTTCCTATGAATATTTTTATACAAATCGGTAATAATATCCTTGGTGATCGAAAAATTTGAGATGATAGAAAATAGATAGAAAAATCCATATTCTCATCATATTTTCTGTAATAAATAACTCCACAATCTTCATCAAGCGGCTTTGTAGCATCATCTCTTTCGGTATCCTGTAATCTTTTATATCTGAGCCTACACTTTCTATCTATTCGAAGCATTGTGATCAGCTTTTTCAACATGTCTCATGAAGAAGTGGTTTATCACTGTATCACTTCGCGTGAATTTCTTTCCTCACTCAGTACAGGCGAAGCCAATTTTCTTATGTTTATTTGGATATCTGCTCAAATTATTAGGCAGAGTGTAATTTTTTCTACAGATTTAACAAGTATACATCTTGTTTCTTGGGGCGAGTAAAGTGGAACTGAGTAGTATCCGCATTGTATCCGTTTTGTATCTTCAGTTATCTCAGGCTACCTTCGGAAATCTTCAACCACCTTCAGCTATCTTCGGCTATTTTCGTCTATCTTCAGCTATTTTCGGCTATCTTCAGCTTTAAGTGTCTTGAAATATTTAGAATGTTGATATGAAGATTTTGTATAGCCGAAAATAGCTGAAGATAGACGAAAATAGCCGAAGATAGCTGAAGGTGGTTGAAGATTTCCGAAGGTAGCCTGAGATAACTGAAGATACAAAACGGATACAATGCGGATACTACTCAGTTCCACTTTACTCGCCCCAAGAAACAAGATGTATACTTGTTAAATCTGTAGAAAAAATTACACTCTGCCTAATAATTTGAGCAGATATCCAAATAAACATAAGAAAATTGGCTTCGCCTGTACTGAGTGAGGAAAGAAATTCACGCGAAGTGATACAGTGATAAACCACTTCTTCATGAGACATGTTGAAAAAGCTGATCACAATGCTTCGAATAGATAGAAAGTGTAGGCTCAGATATAAAAGATTACAGGATACCGAAAGAGATGATGCTACAAAGCCGCTTGATGAAGATTGTGGAGTTATTTATTACAGAAAATATGATGAGAATATGGATTTTTCTATCTATTTTCTATCATCTCAAATTTTTCGATCACCAAGGATATTATTACCGATTTGTATAAAAATATTCATAGGAACATCTATCTGATACTCTTTATGAGATTATTCATCAACAAAGAAAATTCTTTCAATATGACCCAGCCATTAATTTCTAAAAACGGGATTGAGTAAACTATATGAATTAATTCGAATAATATTAGAAGTATTACTCACCTGAGGGAAAAATTTACTCTCACTCACTTATGTAAAGACAGTCACGACCATAATTGGAAAGCACAGACTGTTAATCCCTTTTATACTGAAAAACAGTGGGAATGTTGTATCAAAACATGTAGATTTTGATCCTCTTCAAACTCATAAGAATCCAAAGTGTCTTAACTATATTTACATGTTTCCAGAATACCGAAGGAGAAATCTTGCAACTCAAATGATAAACCATGTGAAAAAGGAAAATGAATTTACAGCCTTCTGCTCTTCCTGATGATATAGCATTACCCCTTTTTCGAAGAAGAGTATTGATGAGTAGCGTAGACTAGCTAGTTTGAGGATGACGTCATGCTGGCAGGAATGAAAATGTTCGTCACACAATTGTTGATTCTTATATACAACCTCGACATTTTTTCTATAATAGCTCATTTTTCTTGATATTTGTACCTTTTTCAAAGTTATGATAAATTTACATATTATGCCGACACATCTTGTATACTGATATAAAATTAATTCATTAAGACAGGTGATATATGTACCATATAAATTAAGTATAATGTTGATTTTGTAGAAATAATTATTGTGCTGTATAATTTTTCACATTTCACATAGCTATTTTGTAGTTACTTGGATCATTTTTCTTGATATTTGTGTCATTTTCTCTCATTTTCACTCATTGATACTTGCTTCATTTTCCTTGATATAAAATTAATTCATTATTACAAGTGTGATAAACAAATGATAAGAAATATATGAACCTTATGTATCATATAAATAAAGTATAATGTTGATTTTGTAGAAATAATTATCGTGCTAGATGCGGTCTAGCATTCATTCAACCTCTTATCACAACAGCTGACTGTTATCACCGAAGCATGTCGTTGTAATATTTGGAGTAGTTGGATTGAGGATGACGTCATGCTGTTAGGAATGAAATGTTCATCACACAATTGTCGATTCTTATGTGCAACCTCAACATTTTTTCTATAATGGTTCATTTTTCTTGGTATTTGTACCATTCTCTCACATTTTCACTCATTGATACTTGCTTCATTTTTCTTGATATTTATACCTTTTTCATAGTTATCAGAAATATAAATATTATGCTGACACATCTTGTACAGTGATATAAAATTAAATCATTATTACATGTGTGATAAACAAATGATATGAAATATATGAACCCTATGTACCATATAAATAAAGTATAATGTTGATTTTGTAGAAATAATTATTGTGCTGTATAAATTTTAACACGTTTCAATCGGCCCAATATTAACAAGGAAGGTTCAAAAGGCTTGATCTTCATCACACAATTGTTGATTCTTATGTGCAACCTCGGCATGTTTTCTATAATGGCTCATTTTTCTTGATATTTGTACCATTTTCTCTCATTTTCACTCATTTGTAGAGATAATTGCTTCATTTTTTCTTGATATTTGTACCTTTTTCGCAGTTATGAGAAATATACATATTAATGTAAATCAATGCCGACACATCTTGTAAAGTGATATAAAATTAATTCATTATCACATGTGTGATTAACAAATGATAAGAAATATATGAACCTTATGTAACATATAAATAAAGTATTATTGTGCTGTATACATTTTTTTCACATCTCACATAGCTATTTTGTAGTTACTTGGATCATTTTTCTTGATATTTGTACCATTTTTCTCACTCATTTCATGTATTTTACATTTCTTTCTGTCATTTTTCACATCTCACATAGCTATTTTGTAGTTACTTGTCTCAGTTTTCTGGATATTTGCACCATTTTTCTCTCATTTTCAGTCATTTATTGAGATACTTGCTTCATTTTTCTTGATATTTGTATGGTGGTGTATATCTACGTACAACATGTTTCCAATTATATTGTATAAAAACCGATGCCTTCAATTTAGCCATCTTCACAGTAGTGTTTCTTCTCAATTACGTAGACACAAAATAAAAGCCATTAGACATCATATCATCTTATATTTATCTCTCGATTGGTAATCACACAGGCTCGACCGTCAACTTGATCTTCTGGTATTCGAAAACATTTCTTAATGCAACAATATTACTAAATTACCAAGGTTGTCGACTTTTTCCTGCACAAAGGCACGCCAGGTACCACCCTGTGGGAGAAGTATTCAATACTTAGGGTGTCTGTTAGACTCGCTTACAAACCGGGCTGTTACCCTTGGAGTACGTATAGTACCTTTGATTTGAGGAAATTGTTGCCTGATGGCTATCAAAGAACTAACAAAACACCTCTGGTTAAACTTAAATTATCTACAACAAGCTCATTTCAATTTGAATAAAACAATTGTTGAATAAATATAATTTTTTATTTGAAGTATTTAAACATTACATTCTATATATAATGATGATAAAATAGCATTTTTATACCGCTGCAACTCATCAATACATCTCATGAGTATAATGGACTCAAACCAATCTATAAGGTCTACATCGCTGCTTAATATTTCAGGTGTTAGACTGGTTCCATACCTAATATTATTACTGTATAGCGTCATTCGTAATGTTACAACCAAATCGTTGGTAGTAATCTGTCGAAAATCCTCGATAGTTGGAAGTTGTAGTATAAAATGCTTCATTAATATAGCGGATAATGTGTCGGTTTCATCAATTTCTGGTAATCCTAACACCTGGTTTTGCATATGCCTAAATCTTGCTGCTTCCTGTATACCAGAATGCAATTCATAGCAATCGTAGCAGTAGGATGTGAAGCTATAGTAGCCTATACCGTGTCTATCGCGTTTGTATTTAGATACTACTGTAAATGCAGCTTTCTCACATATCTCACATTTATCTTTGAGATCAGGTGTGTAATCTGAACTGCAGTCTCTTCTGCAATCCCACTTTATAGGCATGTTTAGTGTTAGACGTCTCGATTATGAATGAAGAGAATTTGTCGTTTTTGGGATTTATATAGAGAATTTTGAAGGGTAGAGTTAAAGAAATAAGAAACGAGATTTTTATTTTATATTTATTGTCAAAAATATAAAAGATGTAAAAAACATAATTAGTTTATATCCATAGCTTCACATATTTGATAATGTCCCCATGGAAGTGTGTCATCTGTTCCATAAACAAGGAAACGCTTATCATCATCAGGACTGAGAGCTATTTTTTCTTGTGTTATTGAATGGACCTCGTGCTTGTCAGATCTGATAAGGTTTTGAGTAACCGTCTTCTTTTGAAACCCTTCTAAGCATTCAATATAGTCTTCGAAAGTTATCTCGGTCTTGACGATTGAAGATTTTACCCCTTTGGCCTTCTTGGTCACTCCAAAATTTCTTATATTCTCAGCAATTTCATCCTCTTCATACTCATCTTCCATCAGATGTTTTATCATCTTTTCTAAATCATTATCGGTCGTATGCACTTTTGTAGTATATAATTTGGATCTGAGCCCTACATAAGCTATCATTGGAACGCCATTATTCTCATCTTTCATCATTCCAAGTACCTTCTTATTTACTAAAGGTATTCCATAGTGATTATCTTGAGGATATTCGCTAGTATCAAAATATCTATGACAATCTTCCCTCATTAATATATATGGATCCTGATGGAGTTCATATATCAGGGAATCAGTGTCTGTGTAGAGTACAGAGCATTCATCACCATAACGTTGTCGCATGTAACCATAATGAAAATCGTAGATGGTAGTTTTAGCTAGATCAAGGATGGATTGTCCAACATAAATTGGTTTATTTAACCATACCTGCAGTTTCTTTAATTCCACTGCAACTAGGTTCTCATTAAAAACTGTAGCAGTCTTGAACTCAGGTTTAGAGATGTATGACTCAGCACCATATCTTCCAGTCCACTCAGTAAGAAGCTTGATGTTCACACGCTTCCTAACGTTCTCCATCGTTTTTCCTGTAACAATAAAAAAATGTATGAATATATAGATTTGTGAAGTGTAAAGCGATTACAAATAAAATATTGTATAGAATCGAACATACCAAAAACGGCGTTATTCATCAGCTTGAAAAGATTCTTCTCAAACTCATTCTTCGCCTTCTTCCTAAGTTCGGTGTTGAGATCAATGTAACTTTTAAGCCAAGGACTCTGCTTGAATTTTAATGCTCGATGAATCTTTTTAAGCACAAGCCCGTGTTCCAATGCCTGCTTGAGTGCTACATAATGTATAACATACTTATGTTTATCATACAATGTAGCCATTAATTTTGTTGGCTCGTTAACATTCCTAGAAGGCTTCAGCGTCCTAGGATTAATATGTTGTGGGCAGAAGGGTATGTCTTTATGTTTATCATGAAGATGTTTAGGATAGTCTAGGTCTACTTCCAAAAAATATCCTTCATCTGCATCATCAGGTATTGATGCGACATCAATGTTAGTATCAGCCCATTCAAAACCTCCATATGGTAGATATTGTGACATTGCCCATCCATATTGGTTGTTTATGTCAAAGTACATCAAAAATGTTTTTGGCTTCGATGGGTCATAATTATTGATATACATGTTGTTAGCTTTAGCCTGTCTTTTACTACATACTTGGCTCAAACCTCCTCGAATGCCTCGTTCAATAAACAGAAACATATCAGCATCGGTTAACAGCTCCAGCTCGATTCCTGTATGCTTCAGCATGGCATCCCAAGTGAAGCCTGGTAATGTAAAATAGTGAGCTGGATCTAAATTATACGTGTTCAGACAGCTTGTGCGGAACATCTCAAATACATCAGCCAAGAGTAGAATATCAGTCTTCATATATAAATCAACGTATTCTCCCAAATTTTCACATGAGAAGCTGCTCCAAACGTCTTGGGCTCGTCGGTAGTGTCGGCGAGGACATGGTTTATTATTCAGCATATTATAAAAATCATCTATGGGTGGTAGATTCGTTTCAGAAAAACGGTCGAAGGAGTCGATGTAATCATATGGCATTACTCCTTTCTTCGTTAAAAGTGAAAAATGCATTTCATCTACTTCAGGAAACTGTGTCTTCAGATTTGGAAATTCCGGTAAATATGATGCCAACTTATCAAGGGAGGATGCCATAAATCGGAAACTGTCTATGAAACGGAACTGAATAGGGTAATCATCTATATGTTTGGTAAATGAGATATACTTCTCCTTTGTTATGGGAAGTAAGTCCACTTTTCCCCCAATCTTCGTAGCAATGTCTGTAACTATGAAATGAGCATCATAGCCTGATAGATTGTGGAAGACAACTGGAACCATATGGCTGTCCTTGTAATTGATGTTGCATCCCTCGTGCGCTGCTCCTCTATAATTGTTTTCAGGTAACAAGTGGTTGTGATCGCGCACTTTCTTATCTTCAGGGCTAAATGATTTCACGCAGATGTGACAGTGAGTAGCTTTTTGATACTCTATTTCCTGTTCATATGTCATATGGATGTTATATGAGCACCAGAAGACTGTAGCCATATCTTCCGCTAAACTGCCCATCTCACTAGCAAACCACTGCATACAGTCCTGTCCGCGGTAAGATCGGAAAAAACTAAGGGAGTGGTCGTAGGAACACTTAACATAATATCCAATCGCAGCTGGAACGTGACGTTGTGGTTTTTTTGGGTCATCAGTTTTTTCCAAGACACTCTCCAAATCAGCATATACAACAAAAGGAGCTTTTTCCTTATTTTTAAAATTTTTGAATTTAAGGATGTTCCTTCCTGGTTCGGGCATCTTTATGGCTGTTTCATTAATATTTTGACAGTCTTCCAAATGTTTATCCAATTTTTCTGGAGATCTAAAATAGTGGAGGCAGCGTTCGCAAAAGAACTTTTGACGCTTTTCTTTACTAAGTTGGTTGGATAGAAGCCTGGAGAGATTTTTGATCCATACATAATGATATTTGACGGGGCTCTCAGCATCATCATATCTGTCCTGAATAAGTAGCAGATTCACATGTTTCTCGCGCTTTTCTTTGGTGAGGTATGTTGGTAGTGTGGTAAATGTATTTTTTTCCTTTTGGAGAATGTAAACGTTGACGGATATGTTGTTCTGCTTCTCAAATAATGGAATCTGTTTGATGGTCATTGGAAACTGAATACCTTTTAATTTTAGTACAGATGAGTAGTGGGGGTAAGAAGATGTGCGATCAGAATGATTCTCAGCAGGATATAGCGCTGAAGTAACTGCCCTTGCAAAGCAGGCTTGATCATCGTTTTTAACGTTAACGCAGGCTTCCTTCTTCTTAATCTGTAGTGGTAGCTCAATATATGATGAGCCCAGCTGAGGTGTAAATTTGTTAATGTTCACTCCTAAATTCATAACTCGCTTCAGTGCCCATCCACTATCTCTCTCTTGAAATTCTTCTAAATCTTTGAGGAGGGGGGTGATGACTTTTGAGATGAACCACTTCTCGATATCTGTCTCACGATAGATGGGTGAATTGGAGGTAGTGAAATATTTATATTCTGTTAACACTCGATCACCTTTCACTATTTCAAACTCGCCTCCGAATACTACGTTGACCTTGATGGCTTCATCTTTCCTCAGAGCATTGATTATACGAGGTCTAAATAGTTTAAAACAGTCATGAAGGAATGTGAGGGGGTCTTTATGTTGGAGGTTAGAGATGATTCCTGTGCGAATGCGTCCATCAAATGCCGACTCACTTTCGTTCCAGCAAACTCTATCTCTTGCAGTATATGGCCTAGAAATTAGCCCTGTTCCCTTCTTTCCTTCAGCTTTAATCTGATTCCTCAAGGTTCGGATATTTCTTGAACATGCTTCTAGATGCTGTTTCTCACCCACACTCTTGGCATATCTCTTAGCATCTTTAATGCGTTTTAGCGCCTTAGCACACTCATTTAATCCTTTGCGAGCCTCATTATCATCATATTGAGATGATAAAAGTCCTAATATGACTGCAATTTGTTTTACTAAATTATTGAAGAGACACATCTTACTCGTACGGAAGTCACTGACTGAATGAGTACGTTTTGTGATACCAACCTTTATATAGCATTATGCACGCATGCGCACTGATGTTAACTCTACCAATCCTGCTGACATCATTTTTCTTGATATTTGTACCATTTTCTCTCATTTTCACTCATTTGTTGAGATACTTGCTTAATTTTTCTTGATAGTTGTACCTTTTTCATGGTTATGAGAAATATGCATATTAATTTAAATCAATTCCGACACATCTTGTTTACTGATATTATAAAATTCATTATTACATGTGTGATAAACACATGATAAGAAATATATGATCCTTATGTACCTTATAAATAAAGTATAATGTTGATTTTGTAGAAATAATTATTCTAGCATTCATTCAACCTCTTATCATAACAGCCGACTGTTATCACCGAAGCATGTCGTTGTAATATTCAACAACAATTTGCGGTGGGTGCGGTCTAGCTCTTATCACAACTGTGATATTACCGAAGCATGTTATATTTGAGTTGTTGATTATTCAGCGAGATTCGTGAGAACATTTCATTCCTGCCAGCATGACGTCATCCTCAATCCAACTGCTCGACGATGTTGACGCTGCCTGCGACTTCTGGATGACTATGCTCCTTGGATGTCTGATGACAAATTCTTTGCATCCCATGCCGGCTGTCAATTCCCCCGCTTCCAAGATGGCGTCAGCTGCCTGTTCCCCCGCCAGATTGCGCAGCTGTCAAATTTAAATTTCCCGCCGAGGGGGCGTGGCTTACCAGAGCGCGGGAAGTAGTTCAAGGTCAAATAGCGCCAATTTCGCTATTTTTGACCTTAGAATTCCTTATGGGAAATTACATGTAAAATTGATCGATTTTGGTCCCGAACCCGTGCAGCTCATTTACTCAACTATACTCACAGAAGATATATACTGACACATTCAATGTGTTATATCATTACCCAAATAGTAACCAGCATGTAGAAAGTGAGGCAATTCATAGGCATTTCACTTTCGTTTCGTCCTTCCGTTGTTCCTAAGCAAACAGCCAATTCCTTCTAGTGTACCACCACTTCACTGCAATGTAAAAACATCATTACAAATCTGAGATTGGATAGAAGCATGCTAAAATTACATTGAGAACGAAAGGTTAGACTAATAATCAAATTCTAGATGCTAACTGAAGCAATCTTTATAGGCATTTTGGGGATGGCTGTGTCTTGTATGTCTAGTTTCCCGGAAGCATTAACAAGGACTTGAGTATATATTTCGTGATAGCATTATATTTACTTACAGTTTGCTTAGTTATACGCCGGATAGAAGAATATCTGGAAGTTCTAAGTATATCATTTAATAAGCTTTTAATGATACATGTGGTTTTACTTGATACTCCACTATCAAGATGAACGTGCTTCAACACATTGTATAAGAGGGTAGGTAGTTCTTCTCCTTCTTCCTTCGTTTTTACTTCTTGAAATATCCTTCTTCGCCTTACATACATTCTTGATGGCCTTTTCATATGTACTCGTTGGCATTCTTCTATAATTAAGATAAAAATAACACCAGAATGACATGAACAAGATACTAATACGTACCAATAATGAATGATAATCTTTCAATCTTAATAACAAACAAAGTTTCCTGTGAACATGAAAAAATTGATTCAAATCTAATATAGACACATTTTAACATTCAACAAAGCTACGTATATTAACTAAAAATTATATAAAATAAAACATCGTTAGAAAAGAGAATTGAGTTTAGACGATGGGATTGCCGGCGCCGGATGCAGCCTTTTTAAATATGACATTTTCATTCAAATTCTGCGGTTCCCGCCACATTTTGGTGAGCGATACTAGCGCCAAGAATGGGAACTTTGGCAACAAACGGTCAAAAATTTCCCATAAGAGTTGCCACCGCCTGGTCCACGTACATCGGTACATGTATTCATAGCCCTCGAATGTTTCGTGATTTCTATCGTCTCGTGTATTTTTCTTTTGATTGAATTGGACTCGTTGTCTAGAATATACACACCTTCAAAATTTCGAGTATGCCGCTTCTTATGGGCATGTCTCGCTAAGGTACATTTATTGGCTTGAGCATTTCTGTAATCATTTTTGTGTGAAATGATTCTGTTTTTTAGTAGCCTCTGTGTTTCACCGATGAACACAAGATCACAATCTATATTTTATTTTAGAAAAGTGTTGACCTGATAGACTGACGTTTCTTTTAGCAACTATACGGTTTTGGATGACGTTCTTTATGATACTAGTTAGTTTTGGAGTGAGGTCTTTGATCCAGGGAGTGGAAAAACAGCATATGTGTTCTAGTGGGTGATTTGTGGAAGAACCTGGGCGATTGTCAATGGACCCACAAAGAACCACTATTACTCAGGCCCATCATTTCTTCAATTGAAACCCCGAGCTCAGGTTTGTGTAAATACATCACACAAATTGTAATCAACACCTAGAATAAAAACAACAACTATTTATTTCAAAATTCTTTCCACTATGTAAGGTACATAAATAATTTTCAATTACCACCAAACTATGTGTTAATTAGCCTGGATGTTTCATTTCTGTTCACCAACATCTCATATGAACGTGCGGAGTCCAGTATCAGGAAATATTGGCATGAGATCCACTCCCATTGCAAACTTGACATTGATTCCTTTCTTCTAACACTAAAGTTCATATTTGACAGTATAGTGTTTACTTTCCAAGGAAAGAATTACTTACAAGCTTCTGGTACACAAAAGGGCTCTACAATTTCACCCATAATCTCGGCCAAAATTACCATTTCAGCTGTTGGGCAGAGAAAATACAGCACAGATACTCTTAAACCAAATATATTTTAAATACAAAGTAACAGTTCTTGCAATGATTATTATAATGATAATAGTTACAAAGATGGATGCTAACGATAAATTTATATATTCATTACCAGGAGATGGAAGTCTGATATTCTATGACACAGAATAACATTAACACAGAACAAGATAGATTACAGAACAGTTGATTATAAAATAATAATAACTCATCCCAACATCAACTTTCCTTCATTAAAAGGTACGTTGATGATATAATTTGTTCTCTTCCGGCAAATTCTGAAGATACAGTCCTACAACTTTTCAATTCTTGTGATTTTAACCTCAAATTTACAATCGAAAAAGAGCAAAACAATTCTGTTCCCTTTTTAGATACTATAGGTATTCGCACTCCAAATCAAACCATCATTCTTGATTGGTATCACAAAACCTAGTAATAGCGGTCGCTATTTGAATTATCTCTCTTACCATGATGAAAGAATGAAAAATAGGATTCAACAAATGTGTCATCCAACTTTATTAAAGGAAAACATAGACAAATTATATCAAATATTACTAAATAATTCTTACCCAAACAAATTGTTACGTGAACTGCTGTACAGTGGTCCATCCATTGACAATCGCCCAGGTTCTTCCAAAAATCATCCGTCACAACAACAACAGGAACACATATGCTATTTTTCCACTCCTTCGATCAAAGACCTCAATCCAAATCTAACTAGTATCATAAAGAACGTTATCCAAAACTGTATAGTTGCTAAAAGTCTATTAGGTCAACACTTTTCTTAAATAGAACAAGGTAAGGATAATTTTTTCAGCTCTATATGTATATATTTGAATGATGAACAATTCGTGCGTAATGATAAATTTGGTTATTGTAATAAAAAAATATAAAATCTTGAAAAAACTGACATCATATTTTGCATGTGCGAAATTAGCTTAGTCATAATAAACTTTTGTAATTATTCAATGAATACATTGTTGGTCAAAATTTTTAGCATCGCAACTATCCAATGAATTCCTTCTAGTCACAGAAAATACTTTTTAAGTTCGGATTAGTAATGACAAGTAAATTAAAATATTTTTAATTTTTAGTCATTCGATAACAATTTGGCATGAAAAATTGGACACGTGAGGAAATAGAAAATGGCGTAAACAATGGAAATAAGGTCTTTATAATTTTAATAAATTTTAGAGCAATATATTTATAACTGATTGCATCTTTGTGCAATAGGTAGATGCGAAATCACCAAATTACGCCTGAGAAATTCAGAGCTGAAGAAGAATCTCGCAGCTGACCAAGAAAAAGTGCAGAAGCTTATGGAGGAGAAGAAAAAATTGGAAGAACAACTCAAAGCTATGAACGATACAATAAGAAGTCTTCTGACCGAAGACAAGATAACATTGTTAAAAGAAGGCAGAGTTTCACAGTATGGGAATGAGACCATCATCAAAAACCTTGAGTTAAGGTTTGCACTATCAGTCCACGGTTAAGAATACCTTCGCTTCTCAGGGTATTAGTTTTGATTACTCAGATCAATCGAAAGAGGTGTGCTGTGTAAAGCTAACATATTAACCCTTCAAAGTCTTCTTTCCCTCAAAAACTACTCCAAAGAGTTGCAGGTTCTTAAGAAATTAAAAACTTTATATAGCAGAGTTGAAAGAATTACAAAAGTTCAGTATCACAATAACAGAATTAATGTTATTTTGTATTTTATATTACACAGTTTAATAAGTTGGTTCTAGTTTTCTATTAAATATCTACCCCACTGTATTATTATCATTAACTTGGTAGAGTTATATACGTAGACAAAATGTTTTTCAGAGTTAACAAATAATAAATTGACAAATACTCATTTATTGATTATACCTAGTAGTGCAATAAAATCAACATCAGATATAATTCGTTAATCAAAACGAATGAAATTTTTAATTTATAAAATATAGTAAACAATTCCAAATAACTTCCAAATATTTAACAAATAACTTTTACTAAAAATATACTGACAAGTAGCAAAGAAATTGATAAAAAAAAGAAAATACAATCATTATGTATAAATATCATAAATAAAAAGTTGTCTATTACATCAAGAAACTATACATATATATATATATATATATATATATATATATATATATATATATATATATATATATATATATATATATATATATATATATATATATATTATAATTTTAGTCATTCACTGCCGAGAATGAATAACCAAAGTGACAAACATTCATAGGGTTGCGGCACTATGGGCTGTAGGATAATGAAAACTCTTTTTCAATTACCAACGTTTCGATAGCGGTGGTATCTTTTTCTTTCTTTCTTTATTTTAATACAGCCTTGAAAAAGATAGCCACCGCTATCGAAACGTTGGTAATTGAAAAAGAGTTTTCATTATCCTACAGCCCATAGTGCCGCAACCCTATGAATGTTTGTCACTTTATATATATATATATATATATATATATATATATATATATATATATATATATATATATAATTTGGGTCAATCATCAACATCAGCAGCTGTCACTAGTATTCGAATTTGAGATACATATGGAAGAATCACTCGGTTATCCACATCTAAAAGACGAAAATTAAAAGATTTTAATTCGTTAGTTGGAAGTATATAGGAATCAAATTCAATATCTTTAAAATCTGAATATTCATAAGATCAGTATCATTGATGTCCAATAGTTTTAATTGAAATTATAGGGTTATTAATTTCGTCTAAAATATATAGTAGTCGTAAAGAAGGAACAGCGATAAAAATTAATGTTAATGCAGGTAAGATAGTTCAAATTACTTCAATAGTTTGACCTTCTAGTAAAAAACGATGTTGGAATTTGTTAAAAAAAATTGTTATTCATAATTGTCCAACTAAAATAGTAATAATAGTTAAAATTAATAGGGCATGGTCATGGAAGAATATTAATTGTTCTATCCTAGGAGAAGCCCTGTCTTGTAATAATAAAGTTTTTCATGTTGCAATTTATAAAAAAAGTTTAATCTTTATATTTGGGGCTTAAATCCAGTGCACTATTCTGCCATATTAGAAGTTAGATAAAATAGGTAACTCAGAGTAACCATGTTCAGCAGGGGGAAGGCATTGTATTTATTCAATAGATGATCTTAGATTAAAGGCTGAAAGTCTTTTTCGTTGTGATGAAAGTCTTTCTCAAACGATAAAAATAAAAAAATAATTGCCATTAAAGAAATTAAAGAACCTACAGAGGAAACAACATTTCATATGGTAAACGCATCTGGGTAATCTGAATATCGACGAGGTATACCCCTTAACCCTAAAAAATGTTGTGGGAAAAAGGTTAAATTTACTCTGATAAATATAATAACAAATTGAATTTTTAAATAATAGTTATTTAGAGTTACTCCAGTAAAAAGAGGGAATCATTGAACTACTAAAATAAGCTCTAGTATCAACATCTATACCAACTGTGAATATATGATGGGCTCATACAACAAATCCTAACAATCAAATTGCTATTATAGCATAAATTATTCCTAAAGTTCCAAAAGCTTCTTTCTTACCTCTTTCTTGTCTAATAATATGGGAAATTAGCCCGAATCCTGGTAAAATTAAAATGTATACCTCTGGATGTCCAAAGAATCAAAATAAATGTTTGTAGAGAATAGGATCTCCCCCTCATGCAGGGTCAAAAAATGATGTGTTTAAATTTCGATCAGTAAGTAGCATTGTAATTGCCCCAGCTAATACAGGTAACCTAAGTAGTAATAAAATTGCAGTAATTATAACAGCTCATACAAATAAAGGTGTTCGGTCTAATCTTATACCTTCTGGCCGTATATTTATAATTGTAGTAATAAAGTTTACAGCCCCTAAATCAACTGAAGCTCCACTGTGAGCAATATTAGCAGATAATAGGGGGTAAACAGTTCAACCTGTCCCAGCTCCATTTTCAACAATTCTACTTATTAAAAGTAGTGAAAGTGACGGTGGTAAAAATCAAAATCTTATATTGTTTATTCGAGGGAAGGCTATATCCGGAGCCCCTAATATCAAAGGTACTAGTCAATTTCCGAATCCACCAATTATAATTGGTATAACTATAAAAAAAATTATGACAAAAGCATGGGCTAAAACAATCACATTATAAATTTGATCATTCCCAATTAAAGATCCTGGGCTCCCTAATTCTGTACGAATTAGAATTCTGAGCGAGGTTCCTACTGTTTCCTGCTCATGCACCGAAAATAAAGTATAATGTTCCAATATCCTTATGATTTGTGGAAAACAGCCTTTTTTTCGGTGAAATGGCTGATAAAAGTAATAAACTGTAAATTTATGCATGAATAAAAAATTATTTCACCAATTTTAGCCTTATAGTCAAAAATGATTTTAAATTGCAAATTTAAAGGTAAGGTAAATCTTTAAGGCTTAGACTTTTAACCTATTTTTAAATTTGAAGGTTAATAGTTTTCTTAACTTAAATCCTTAATAGAAATAAGTTAACCTAATAATTGGGAGTCTTGCTAGAACAGTAAAATTTCTGGTTAGTAACAAAAAATTACTTTGAGTTTTTGTGACTGATTCTCTTTTAGTTAGAAGAAACGCTGTTATTTTGTCAAGTTATCATAATCAAAGCGTTAATTCAATTTAATCCATCTAGAATTTCCGGGAATCAAATATGGAAGGGGGCAGCCCCTATTTTAATTTAAAGAGCAGAAAAAAAGGTTCAATTTACAATATGATGAGGGAGATCATCTTGACCTGTAAAGTTAAATTCTATAAGGTTAAGGTTAAAAACTATGGAAAATAGAAGTAAGGCTGAGGCTACTACTTGTGTAACGAAGTATTTTAAAGCTGCCTCTGATGGATAGGATTTTTTTCTATCTACTATCAACGGGAGAATTGACAATAGATTGATTTCTAATCCTATCCAAATTCTTAATCACGAGTAAGAGGAAATCGCAATTAAGGTGCCTAAATTCAGTGTAGAATAAAACAAAAGCTTAAAAAAGTTCAAAATTAAAAAGAAAACGGTTAAGACCTTTATATCTGGGGTATGAACCCAATAGCTTAATTAGCTTTTCTTATTACATTTTAGTATAAGAAGTACGGAGGTTTTTGAAGCCTCAAGCGGGGGTTTAACTCCCTCAGATGTATTGTGACGGTGGTGGGGGGCACATGTTCTATTCTATCAAAATAGTCCTTTAGTCAGGCACATCACATTTAACTTTATTAATACAAAAAAATGATAAACTTACTTTTTTATAAAATTAATAAAATAGATAGTTAAATAATTGTTGTACTTTTAAGACATGAGAAAATAGGGTATAAAAAGTAAATTGGTTTATTAAGAAATTTCAAGTAAAATCATATTAAAAAAAAATCCGTTTTTTGGCAGTTTTTTTTTAACTAACTTATATTTCCATAAGGGTAAAAAATTTTTTTTTTTTGCAAAAATGCACGATTTTTTGCGATTTCTAAAAATTTTTGAAATTTTTGTTATAAAATCTCAAGAAAAGCTTGTTTTTGGCCTAAAAAATTATGGTAAGTTTTTTTTTTATATTAAAGTTTAATAAATATGTATTAATAAAATTTTAATAATCATATTAAATATTTATAAATATATAAATAGCGTAATTTAGGTAATCTAATATAATATAATATAATTTAATAAAATAACAAATTTATAACACCATTATTTCTAACCTATTAAAGTGTTATCCTTTAGATATGATTAATTATCGGTCTTATAATGATTAGAGAAGTATATCTACGAAAGTAAATATAAGTAATCATTATTTTTTCCTGTATATATATATATATATATATATATATATATATATATATATATATATATATTGATTTTGTATTCTTGACTGGATTTATAATAAATAAAAAGATGTTCTTGGGGATGCAGTCATATATTCAATAAAATTCTTTGACTGAAGCCGAGCTTTCGAGAATGTTTATTCTCTTCTTCAGGGCAAAAACCAAATACAGCAAAGATTTCATAGCCATCAATTACATCATTTGTAATTGATGGCTATGAAATCTTTCCTGTTTTTGGTTAATTTATTCTAAATTCACGATTTTTGCCCTGAAGAAGAGAATAAACATTCTCGAAAGCTCGGCTTCAGTCAAAGAATTTTATTGAATATATGACTGCATCCCCAAGAACATCTTTTTATATATATATATATATATATATATATATATATATATATATATATAATAATTTAATATATGTTATTCTATAAATATTTATATACAGATAAAAAAGAACGAAAAAAAAAATTTCTAGCTTAACATATTCATATAAAATTATACAAAAAATTAATTATAAATGCAAAATTTTTTATTTAATATTGTTTTAATTAAATTTTCTACTTAAAATTTTTATATTTAATTTATTATATGTTTGCGTAAATATTTAATAATTATAAAATAATAAAAATTGAAAATATTTATAGATGAGAGGAATAAATATTTTTATGGTGTGAAAGTGATAGATTTAGTATAATAAAGTAAGGGAGAGACTTATATACTGAATTTGGATCTTAAAGGGTTAATTCGGGAGAAATTTAACTTAACGTACTTACTGGGAATTTTCATTAGGTGATTGTTTCTGGTAGGGATTTTTCGGGAGGGAGCCCATTTTAGGTTTAGATGTTAATTTCTATAAAAAGAAGTTTTATTTTAGCTTAAAAAATTAGGTTTTATTTTTAATTATATGAAAATTTTAGTGTGATTTAAAATTAAGTTTTGAAAATTTAAGTAAATTTGGATATAGAAATAATTTTAAACATTAACTAAATTTGTGCCAGCAGTTGCGGTTAGACAAATAATATAATTTAATTTTTTTAGTTACAATTAATTGTTATTATTAATTTTACAATAATTTTTATTAAGTAAAATTTTAAAATTTTAGAATATTAATTTTTGTTAATGAATTTGGTAAATTTTGTTTTGAGACTAGGATTAGATACCCTATTATTCAAAAAGTAATTTTTATGCTAAATTAGTATTAGTTAAGATCTTGAAAATTAAAAAATTTGGCGTTATTTTAGTCTATTCAGAGGAACTTGTCCTGTAATTGATAGTCCACGATTTATATTACTTTTTTTGAATTTATATATCGCCGTAATTAGAAAATTTTATAAAGATTATTAATTTTCAAGATTTTAAATTAAAAATTAAATCAGATCAAAATGTAGTTAATAAAAAAGAAGAGATGAGTTACATTTAATTTATTTAAGGATTGTTATTAGTATAATAGATTGAATTTGGATTTGAAAGTAATTTTAACTAATTAGTTAATTTGATTGAAGCTCTAAAATATGTACATATCGCCCGTCGCTTTCATTATAAAATGAAATAAATCGTAACAAAGTAGGCTTATTGGAAAATGCGCCTAGAAATCAAATTATAGCTTAAATTAAGCATTTTATTTGCATTAAAAAGTTAATTGTGGAATTCAATTTAATTTTAAATAATTAGATTATAATATGTTTCTTTTTTATTTTTTTATATTAAATAAATTATTGTTTTATTCTACTTTTAGAAAAAAAAAATATTATTATAGTTTATTAGTAATGTGAGAGAATTTTTTAATTTTTAAAAAGAAAAATTAATTTTTTGTAACTTGTGTATCAGGGTTGATTGAAATATTTTAATTATTTAATTATTTCGAATTTAAAAGGGCTAATAAGTTATTTTTTTAATTGTTTCATAAATTTTATAAATTATTTATTAGTAATGAAATGTTATTCGTTTTTAAATATATCTAGTTTTTTAAGAAAAAAAATAATTTCTTTAATAAAATATTATTAATCTATTTTGTGTTAGTTTTATATTTTTATTATTAAATATTATTAGGGATAAGCTTAACAATATATTTTCAAAAATTTTTTGAATAAATAAATATATAGGATTGTAAATTTTCATTGGTATTAATTTGTTATAATTATTTTATTATAAATTTTATTTATATAAATATTAAATTATTTATTAAAATGTTAATATAAATTATTGTTATTAATTAATAATGATTAAATTAGTATAATTTTATTTATTAATAAATTTATTATTATGATTAATTTAAGGAATTCGGCAAAAGTTTTTCCACCTGTTTGTTAAAAACATGTCTTTTTGATTTTAATTTAAAGTCTTACCTGCCCCCTGAGTAATTAAATGGCCGCGGTATTTTGACCGTGCTAAGGTAGCATAATCATTAGTTTTTTAATTGAAAGCTGGAATGAAGGGTTTGACGAGAAAAAAGCTGTCTCAGTTTAATAATTTGAATTTTATTTTTAAGTTAAAAAGCTTAAATTTATTTAAAAGACGACAAGACCCTATAGAGTTTGATAAATAAAGTATTTATATTAATATAGAATTAATTAATTAAATACTAAAATGTATTTGATTTTGGTGAATTAAAAATTAAGTTAACTTTTTACATTTTTTTTCATTGATTTATGTTTTATTGATCCATTATTAACGATTAAAAGATGAAATTACCTTAGGGATAACAGCGTAATTTTTTTGAGAGTTCTTATTGAAAAAAAAGATTGCGACCTCGATGTTGGATTAAAATAAATTTTTGGTGCAGAAGCTAAAAATATTAGGTCTGTTCGACCTTTAAAATTTTACATGATCTGAGTTTAAACAGGTGTGAGCCAGGTTGGTTCTTTAAATATAGTTAATAGTTTAGTACAAAAGGATCAATTATTAGATTAACAATTTAAAATTTTGAATATTATTGTTATTTTGGCAGAATATTGTGTTAAATTTAGAATTTAATTATGTAATTTATATTACAGATAACACTTGGTTTTAAATGATTTATTATTAATTTTTATTTCTAATTTGATTTTAGTAGTTTGTGTTTTAATTAGGGTTGCATTCATTACTTTGTTAGAACGGAAAGTTTTAGGTTATATTCAATTTCGTAAAGATCCCAATAAGGTTGGTTTTATAGGTATTTTACAGCCCTTTAGGGATGCTATTAAATTATTTACTAAAGAACAAGTTTTTCCTTATATGTCAAATTTTAATTTATATTATATCTGTCCTTTAATAAATTTAGGTTTGGCTTTATTTATTTGAATATCCTTACCTTTTTTTGAGAATAAATATTAATCTTAATTTTTCGATTTTATTTATTTTGTGTATTTCTAGCGTTAGAGTTTATACAGTAATACTGGCTGGTTGATCTTCTAATTCAATTTATTCTTTGTTAGGTAGATTACGAGTAGTTGCTCAAGTTATTTCTTATGAAGTTTCCTTATTTTTAATTTTGTTATCTTTTTTAATTATAATTTTAAGATTAAATTTATTAGATATAAATAAGTATCAAGAGAATATTTGATTTTTATTTTTAATACCTATATTATGTTATATATGATTAGTTTCTTCTTTAACTGAGTTAGTTTCAGGTTTCAATGTAGAATATGCTAGAGGTACTTTTGCTATGATTTTGTTGGCTGAGTATAGTAATATTCTTTTTATAAGGGTATTAACTAGGCTTTTATTTTTAGGGGGTAATTTATTAAGATTATTTTTTTTTTAATTTTAATATTAGTTTTTTTTTGAATTTGAGTACGAGGTACATTACCCCGATTTCATTATAATAAATTAATATATTTAGCTTGAAAGTGTTATTTACCGGTTTCTTTAAATTTATTGATTTTTTTAGGATGAAAAAAATTATTTTTATCATGTTTATTTAGTTAATAAAATTTAGTACAAAGTAATAGAAGATTTTCTTCTTTTTTATGCTTTCAAGGAATACACTTATATCAAGTTCATTAGTTAGAAAATTAGTTTATCTCAGTATTTGGCTAATATTGGGTTAATAATATAGTATAAAAAATATAGAATTGTTAAGATTTGTCCGGTAATAATATATGGTTCTTCTACAGGTCGTGCTCCAATTCATGTTAATAGAACAATAATTCTAAATAATGTTCAAAATATAATTTTATTTAAAGGGTAAAATTGGGTTCTAGTAATTTTTTTTATTAATAAAAGGTATAACATATAAAATTGCAATTGATATTACTAAGGCAAGTACTCCACCAAGTTTATTAGGAATTGACCGTAAAATAGCATAGGCGAATAGAAAATATCATTCTGGTTTAATATGAACAGGGGTTACAAGAGGGTTAGCTGGTGTAAAATTGTCAGGATCACCAAGATAGTATGGTTCATGTAAAGTTAAATAAGTTAGTATAAAAATTATAATAATTAATCCTGCTAAATCTTTAATAGAATAAAATGGGTGGAATGGAATTTTATCTGTGTCTCTTAGTAAATGAGCTACACCGGTTCTGGACCAAAATCGATCAATTTTACATGTAATTTCCCATAAGGAATTCTAAGGTCAAAAATAGCGAAAATTGGCTCTTTTTTCCCTAGATTCTAGGGAAAAATGCTTCGGCCCCATGTTTTTGGGATAGGAAAGTAGCAAATCTAGGGATGCTACCCATGGGGTCCATTTGTAGGTATTTGTATGATCAAGTTACTATTTCACTAGATTTTCAACCCTAAAATCCCCAGATGAAGAAAATTCCCTAGATTTTGAAACCTAAAATCCCTAGATGAAGATTTTCAAACGAAAATCCCTAGATGAAGAAAATATAAGTTTTTCCTACAATTCCTGCTATTTTCTCAAGTTGTTCTCTGATTTTTCATATTTTCTAGCTATTTTTCGTTGCCTTTCCAGTAATTCTAGCCGTTTTCCGTTGTTTTTATTGACATTTAGTCGCTTTTCATGCAATTCCTACCGCGATTTTTCATAATTCACACCCGTTTCTTCACTGATTTATTAAAATGTATCGCTGGCATATTGCAGCTCTTGTCATCTCATTATGATGATAAAGTGGCTCGTAAAGGGCTAAGTGATTGTGCAAAGACGTCAAAACGTATTAAAAATGCTATGAGATATGCCAAGACCATAGGCGAGAAACAGCATTTAGAAGCATGTTTAAGAAATGTCAAAACCTTGAGGAAGCAGATTAAAGCTGAACGGAAGAAAGGAGCAGGGTCATTTTCCAGACCAGAAACCGCAAGGGACCGTGTTTGCTGGAGCGATAGCGAGTCTGCATTCCAAAACCGCATACGTACTGGAATTATCTCGAACCTCAAACATAAAGATCCCATCACATTTTTCCAGGACTGTTTTAAGCTATTCAGGCCACGCATCATCAACGCCTTAAAGAATGATATAGCCATTAAGGTTAACGCTGTATTCGGAGGCGAGTTTGAAATAGTGAAAGGTGATCGAGTGTTAACAGAATATAAATATTTCACTACCTCCAATTCACCCATCTATCGTGAGACAGATATCGAGGAGTGGTTCATCTCAAAGGTCATCACCCCCCTCCTCAAAGACTTGGAGGAATTTAAGGAACGTGATTCTGGATGGGCACTGAAGCGAGTTATGAATTTGGGAGTGAACATTAACAAATTTACACCTCAGCTGGGCTCATCATATATTGAGCTACCACCACAGATTAAGAAGAAGAAATCCTGCGTTAACGTTAAAAACGATGATCAGGCCTGCTTTGCAAGGGCAGTTACTTCAGCGCTATATCCTGCTGAGAATCATTCTGATCGCCCATCTTCTTACCCCCACTACTCATCTGTACTAAAATTAAAAGGTATTCAGTTTCCAATGACCATCAAACAGATTCCATTATTTGAGAAGCAGAACAACATATCCATCAACGTATACATTCTCCAAGAGGAGAAAAAGACATTCACCACATTACCAACATACTTGACCAAGGAAAAGCGTGAGAAACATGTGAATCTGCTACTTATTCAGGACAGATATGATGATACTGAGGGCCCCGTCAAATATCATTATGTCTGGATTAAAAATCTCTCCAGGCTTCTATCCAACCAACTTAGTAAAGAAATGCATCAAAAGTTCTTCTGTGAACGCTGTCTCCATTATTGTAGATCTCCAGAAAAATTGGATAAACATTTGGAAGACTGTCAAAAAATTAATGAAACAGCCATCAAAATGCCAGAGCCAGGAAGGAACATCCTTAAATTCAAAAATTTTAAAAATAAGGAAAAAGCTCCTTTTGTTGTATATGCTGATTTGGAGAGTATCTTGGAGAAAACTAATGACCCAAAAAAACCACAACGTCACGTTCCAGCTGCGATTGGCTATTATGTTAAGTGTTCCTACGACCACTCCCTTAGTTTTTTCCGATCTTACCGCGGACAGGACTGTATGCAGTGGTTTGCTAATGAGATGGGCAGTTTAGCGGAAGATATGGCTACAGTCTTCTGGTGCTCATATAACATCCATATGACATATGAACAGGAAATAGAGTATCAAAAAGCTACTCACTGTCACATCTGCGTGAAATCATTTAGCCCTGAAGATAAGAAAGTGCGCGATCACAACCACTTGTTACCTGAAAACAATTATAGAGGAGCAGCGCACGAGGGATGCAACATCAATTACAAGGACAGCCATATGGTTCCAGTTGTCTTCCACAATCTATCAGGCTATGATGCTCATTTCATAGTTACAGACATTGCTACGAAGATTGGGGGAAAAGTTGACCTACTTCCCATTACAAAGGAGAAGTATATCTCATTTACCAAACATATAGATGATTACCCTATTCAGTTCCGTTTCATAGACAGTTTCCGATTTATGGCATCCTCCCTTGATAAGTTGGCATCATATTTACCGGAATTTCCAAATCTGAAGACACAGTTTCCTGAAGTAGATGAAATGCATTTTTCACTTTTAACGAAGAAAGGAGTAATGCCATATGATTACATCGACTCCTTCGACCGTTTTTCTGAAACGAAGCTACCACCCATAGATGATTTTTATAATATGCTGAATAATAAACCATGTCCTCGCCGACTCTACCGACGAGCCCAAGACGTTTGGAGCAGCTTCTCATGTGAAAATTTGGGAGAATACGTTGATTTATATATGAAGACTGATATTCTACTCTTGGCTGATGTATTTGAGATGTTCCGCACAAGCTGTCTGAACACGTATAATTTAGATCCAGCTCACTATTTTACATTACCAGGCTTCACTTGGGATGCCATGCTGAAGCATACAGGAATCGAGCTGGAGCTGTTAACCGATGCTGATATGTTTCTGTTTATTGAACGAGGCATTCGAGGAGGTTTGAGCCAAGTATGTAGTAAAAGACAGGCTAAAGCTAACAACATGTATATCAATAATTATGACCCATCGAAGCCAAAAACATTTTTGATGTACTTTGACATAAACAACCAATATGGATGGGCAATGTCACAATATCTACCGTATGGAGGTTTTGAATGGGCTGATACTAACATTGATGTCACATCAATACCTGATGATGCAGATGAAGGATATTTTTTGGAAGTAGACCTAGAATATCCTAAACATCTTCATGATAAACATAAAGACATACCCTTCTGCCCACAACATATTAATCCTAGGACGCTGAAGCCTTCTAGGAATGTTAACGAGCCAACAAAATTAATGGCTACATTGTATGATAAACATAAGTATGTTATACATTATGTAGCACTCAAGCAGGCATTGGAACACGGGCTTGTGCTTAAAAAGATTCATCGAGCATTAAAATTCAAGCAGAGTCCTTGGCTTAAAAGTTACATTGATCTCAACACCGAACTTAGGAAGAAGGCTAAAAATGAGTTTGAAAAAAATCTGTTTAAATTGATGAACAATGCTGTTTTTGGGAAGACGATGGAGAACGTTAGGAAGCGTGTGAACATCAAGCTTCTTACTGAGTGGACTGGAAGATATGGTGCTGAGTCATACATCTCTAAACCTGAGTTCAAGACTGCTACAGTTTTTAATGAGAACCTAGTTGCAGTGGAATTAAAGAAACTGCAGGTATGGTTAAATAAACCAATTTATGTTGGACAATCCATCCTTGATCTAGCTAAAACTACCATCTACGATTTTCATTATGGTTACATGCGACAACGTTATGGTGATGAATGCTCTGTACTCTACACAGACACTGATTCCCTGATATATGAACTCCATCAGGATCCATATATATTAATGAGGGAAGATTGTCATAGATATTTTGATACTAGCGAATATCCTCAAGATAATCACTATGGAATACCTTTAGTAAATAAGAAGGTACTTGGAATGATGAAAGATGAGAATAATGGCGTTCCAATGATAGCTTATGTAGGGCTCAGATCCAAGTTATATACTACAAAAGTGCATACGACCGATAATGATTTAGAAAAGATGATAAAACATCTGATGGAAGATGAGTATGAAGAGGATGAAATTGCTGAGAAAATAAGAAATTTTGGAGTGACCAAGAAGGCCAAAGGGGTAAAATCTTCAATCGTCAAGACCGAGATAACTTTCGAAGACTATATTGAATGCTTAGAAGGGTTTCAAAAGAAGACGGTTACTCAAAACCTTATCAGATCTGACAAGCACGAGGTCCATTCAATAACACAAGAAAAAATAGCTCTCAGTCCTGATGATGATAAGCGTTTCCTTGTTTATGGAACAGATGACACACTTCCATGGGGACATTATCAAATATGTGAAGTTATGGATATAAACTAATTATGTTTTTTATATCTTTTATATTTTTGACAATAAAAATAAAATAAAAATCTCGTTTCTTATTTCTTTAACTCCCTTCAAAATTCTCTATATAAATTCTACAAACGACAAATTCTCTTACAGTGTGGTACCTGGCGTGCCTTTGTGCAGGAAAAAGTCGACAACCTCGGTAATTTAGGTAATATTTGAGATTAACTGAGATATTGATATAGCCGGAGGCCGATAGGTGATTCTTTGATAGCCATCAGGCGACAATTTCCTCAAATCAAAGACACTATACGCACTCTGCTTAATAGGTGACAGCCCGGTTTGTAAGCGGGTCTAACAGACACCCTAAGCAAGTACTTCTCCCACAGTGTGGTACCTGGCGTGCCTTCGTGTAGGAAAAAGTCGATCGCCCCTTGATACCCGAAGGAGCCTCAACAGCTTATTATCATATAGATTAGGAATTTAATTGGTCAATTTTAAATTAAGTACAGAAATAAATAAGTATATAAAAACTCACCTGTAAACTCCTAAACGGCAGTATGCTGGAATGATGAAATATCTCCATCTGCCATCATTTTGGTGAATTATCTATAAAATAGAAAAAGCATGAAAGTATATGAAAACTGAAAAAGTATGACATAATCCTTATAACACATGGACCGACATTGGGGTGATAATAAAATATTATTTGATTAAAGTTTAGAATAATGATTATCGAAATTACTTAGAGATGATATATAATTATAGCAATTCCTTCAGTCTACAACAATAATCTACATTATTACTGATACTAACCGCAAAAGAGCGGTCTATTAAAAACTTGAAAATTGCAATAATAGGAACGAAAAACAAGCCTACTATGAATCACGAAAAAAAGTGGGTTGATAATATCTGTTCGACTAGATAGATGAATAAAAGGCGAATGAAGGATCGATGAAAGCTACGTAGTATTTCTAGCAAGTACTCAACATATCATTTATTTTGAAACCTTTCCTGAGGCCCTATCTCTTATATCAAGGAAACTAGCTTCCTATGCTATTATAACAATTAAAAATGCTTAAATGTTGTTGTTGACGTCGATACGAATCTATTGATACCCGATTTATCAAAATCGGACGACCGGAAATGGCCGACCGGAAGTAGCCATTTTAATGCAGATTTGGAATCTACGCATCGCATTCAACCAATATATGACATTTTTATTGTATTTCATAAAGTTTTACAAACCGGAAGTGCATAATTTTTTATGAAACGTAAACATTTGAGGTAAGGATTTTATCTCAATTTCATAGTCTAGTATATTCTCAGGCAATATTTATTATTAAATTTATCACTATAACCGACATCGCCCTTTTAGTAGGAGCTACTAAGCATGATTTCTTATTAAAAATATAGCTTACACTACTTCTGTAATAGACAGTTTTGAACCCTTTAAGATCGAGCCAGTAACAGCGAACAGTCAACCGTTGAAATGAATAAGGCCCTTTTGGTATGTTATCAAAGTTATATGTGAAGAATACCGATTAAAGACATCACCCATATTCATCAAAAATGATGCAACAAAAAAATCTCACCTGTTATATAAAACTAACATCACAATCAACGTTCACATAACAACTCACCACACATTACTGATAAATGATCTATTCTGCAAGCTATTTATATTCGTATGGATTATATGACGTAAGCATAAATGAAGGATTTGTTAAAAAAGGCCCCTCAAATTTTGTATTTTGTGCTAGTTTTCCATAAGAAACAATGCATTTTACTACTTTCGAGCCAACCGGATTCATTTTCCCACACTTCGAGTAATCGCGATAATGAAACCACAGAAAAATATCGATAGATGTTTCTAAAAGGCCTCCTAATACAACTAATTTGTGCGTATTTTCCATAAGAAACAATGCAATTTTATCACATTCAGCTAAAATGATCCATTTTCCCATTTAAATACATGTATTATCGAAAACGCTTGTAGCTGTTGTTGAAATAGACGATTGCTTCGACGGTTGGAGAGGGGGCTGGCGCTGCTCGACGTGTGCAGACGGGAAGCGTACGATGAGTGGCAGCAACGGAGGGGTATGACGCTCGGACAACCCTTATCGTTTCAAGCAAACGACTCCCAAAATCGTCTTCTGCCGAAAATTTGATGTCGATTCAGTTTTTGATTCGTTTAAATCGGCCAAGATTTGATTTTCGTATAGAATATACGAGTTAAATTACAAATTATGCTTATTCGACACAACAGCATTATTAAAAGTGCTTAAACAAGAAATCAGGAGTGAAAGAAAATGTGTTATGTTTAATATTGTATCAAAAAAGATTTTCTGAATAAAACATTATATTTAAAATTTGCTTTTTACCCATGTGAATGTGAGAAATCAAAGAATATATGTTGGATGGCGGCGCGTGCGCACTTACATCAGATAACACGACAGCTCATAAATTGAAATGTTGTCGATGTGTTAACATCGATGTCGACACCGCTTCGACGTAAGCAAGGGCGATAAGCCGTTTGGGTCTGTGCGCTCGGACAGCCCTCATCGTTTCAAGCAAACGACTCCCAAAATCGTCTTCTGCCGAAAATTTGATGGCGATTCAGTTTTTGAGCCATTTAAATCGAGCAAAGGAGAGACTTATTCGTATATTTAACTACTGTATGAAGGAAAAATAAAAATCAATTGGAAAATTCGGACTGCTGGTGGGATATTTTCGAATATATATCAGTAAAATTAAGCTTATTCAACACAATGTCAACAGCAGCAGCAGCATCACAGCAAAATTCCTCAGAAGAACAAAATTTTTGTATTAAGAAATGTTTTCGAATACCAGAAAGCCAAGTTGACGGTCGAGCATGCAAACAATGTAACTCTTTCGGATACTGCATGTTCATCAAGCTGCTTTGTAGCATCATCTCTTTCGGTGTCCTGTAATCTTTTATATCTGAGCCGACACTTTCTATTATTCGGACCATTGTGATCAGCTTTTCAACATGTCTCATGAAGAAGTGGTTTTTCAATGTATCACTTCGCGTGAATTTCTTTCCACACTCAGTACAAGCGAAGTCAATTTGCTTATGTTTATTTAGATGCTCAAATTATTAGGAAGAGTGAAATTTTTTCTACAGATTTGACAAGTATACATCTTGTTTCTTGGGGCGAGTAAAGTGGAACTGATTAGTATCCGTTTTTGTATCCGTTTTATATCCGTTTTGTATCTTCAGTTATCTCCGGCTACCATCGGAAATCTTCAAACCACCTTCAGAAATCTTCAGCATTCTTCGGCTATTCGGCTATTTTCGGCTATCTTCGGCTATAAGAGTCTTGAATAGCTGAAGATTTCTGAAGGTGGTTTGAAGATTTCCGATGGTAGCCGGAGATAACTGAAGATACAAAACGGATATAAAACGGATACAAAAACGGATACTAATCAGTTCCACTTTACTCGCCCCAAGAAACAAGATGTATACTTGTCAAATCTGTAAAAAAAATTTCACTCTTCCTAATAATTTGAGCATCTAAATAAACATAAGCAAATTGACTTCGCTTGTACTGAGTGTGGAAAGAAATTCACGCGAAGTGATACATTGAAAAACCACTTCTTCATGAGACATGTTGAAAAGCTGATCACAATGGTCCGAATAATAGAAAGTGTCGGCTCAGATATAAAAGATTACAGGACACCGAAAGAGATGATGCTACAAAGCAGCTTGATGAACATGCAGTATCCGAAAGAGTTACATTGTTTGCATGCTCGACCGTCAACTTGGCTTTCTGGTATTCGAAAACATTTCTTAATACAAAAATTTTGTTCTTCTGAGGAATTTTGCTGTGATGCTGCTGCTGCTGTTGACATTGTGTTGAATAAGCTTAATTTTACTGATATATATTCGAAAATATCCCACCAGCAGTCCGAATTTTCCAATTGATTTTTATTTTTCCTTCATACAGTAGTTAAATATACGAATAAGTCTCTCCTTTGCTCGATTTAAATGGCTCAAAAACTGAATCGCCATCAAATTTTCGGCAGAAGACGATTTTGGGAGTCGTTTGCTTGAAACGATGAGGGCTGTCCGAGCGCACAGACCCAAACGGCTTATCGCCCTTGCTTACGTCGAAGCGGTGTCGACATCGATGTTAACACATCGACAACATTTCAATTTATGAGCTGTCGTGTTATCTGATGTAAGTGCGCACGCGCCGCCATCCAACATATATTCTTTGATTTCTCACATTCACATGGGTAAAAAGCAAATTTTAAATATAATGTTTTATTCAGAAAATCTTTTTTGATACAATATTAAACATAACACATTTTCTTTCACTCCTGATTTCTTGTTTAAGCACTTTTAATAATGCTGTTGTGTCGAATAAGCATAATTTGTAATTTAACTCGTATATTCTATACGAAAATCAAATCTTGGCCGATTTAAACGAATCAAAAACTGAATCGACATCAAATTTTCGGCAGAAGACGATTTTGGGAGTCGTTTGCTTGAAACGATAAGGGTTGTCCGAGCGTCATACCCCTCCGTTGCTGCCACTCATCGTACGCTTCCCGTCTGCACACGTCGAGCAGCGCCAGCCCCCTCTCCAACCGTCGAAGCAATCGTCTATTTCAACAACAGCTACAAGCGTTTTCGATAATACATGTATTTAAATGGGAAAATGGATCATTTTAGCTGAATGTGATAAAATTGCATTGTTTCTTATGGAAAATACGCACAAATTAGTTGTATTAGGAGGCCTTTTAGAAACATCTATCGATATTTTTCTGTGGTTTCATTATCGCGATTACTCGAAGTGTGGGAAAATGAATCCGGTTGGCTCGAAAGTAGTAAAATGCATTGTTTCTTATGGAAAACTAGCACAAAATACAAAATTTGAGGGGCCTTTTTTAACAAATCCTTCATTTATGCTTACGTCATATAATCCATACGAATATAAATAGCTTGCAGAATAGATCATTTATCAGTAATGTGTGGTGAGTTGTTATGTGAACGTTGATTGTGATGTTAGTTTTATATAACAGGTGAGATTTTTTTGTTGCATCATTTTTGATGAATATGGGTGATGTCTTTAATCGGTATTCTTCACATATAACTTTGATAACATACCAAAAGGGCCTTATTCATTTCAACGGTTGACTGTTCGCTGTTACTGGCTCGATCTTAAAGGGTTCAAAACTGTCTATTACAGAAGTAGTGTAAGCTATATTTTTAATAAGAAATCATGCTTAGTAGCTCCTACTAAAAGGGCGATGTCGGTTATAGTGATAAATTTAATAATAAATATTGCCTGAGAATATACTAGACTATGAAATTGAGATAAAATCCTTACCTCAAATGTTTACGTTTCATAAAAAATTATGCACTTCCGGTTTGTAAAACTTTATGAAATACAATAAAAATGTCATATATTGGTTGAATGCGATGCGTAGATTCCAAATCTGCATTAAAATGGCTACTTCCGGTCGGCCATTTCCGGTCGTCCGATTTTGATAAATCGGGTATCAATAGATTCGTATCGACGTCAACAACAACATTTAAGCATTTTTAATTGTTATAATAGCATAGGAAGCTAGTTTCCTTGATATAAGAGATAGGGCCTCAGGAAAGGTTTCAAAATAAATGATATGTTGAGTACTTGCTAGAAATACTACGTAGCTTTCATCGATCCTTCATTCGCCTTTTATTCATCTATCTAGTCGAACAGATATTATCAACCCACTTTTTTTCGTGATTCATAGTAGGCTTGTTTTTCGTTCCTATTATTGCAATTTTCAAGTTTTTAATAGACCGCTCTTTTGCGGTTAGTATCAGTAATAATGTAGATTATTGTTGTAGACTGAAGGAATTGCTATAATTATATATCATCTCTAAGTAATTTCGATAATCATTATTCTAAACTTTAATCAAATAATATTTTATTATCACCCCAATGTCGGTCCATGTGTTATAAGGATTATGTCATACTTTTTCAGTTTTCATATACTTTCATGCTTTTTCTATTTTATAGATAATTCACCAAAATGATGGCAGATGGAGATATTTCATCATTCCAGCATACTGCCGTTTAGGAGTTTACAGGTGAGTTTTTATATACTTATTTATTTCTGTACTTAATTTAAAATTGACCAATTAAATTCCTAATCTATATGATAATAAGCTGTTGAGGCTCCTTCGGGTATCAAGGGGCGATCGACTTTTTCCTACACGAAGGCACGCCAGGTACCACACTGTGGGAGAAGTACTTGCTTAGGGTGTCTGTTAGACCCGCTTACAAACCGGGCTGTCACCTATTAAGCAGAGTGCGTATAGTGTCTTTGATTTGAGGAAATTGTCGCCTGATGGCTATCAAAGAATCACCTATCGGCCTCCGGCTATATCAATATCTCAGTTAATCTCAAATATTACCTAAATTACCGAGGTTGTCGACTTTTTCCTGCACAAAGGCACGCCAGGTACCACACTGTAAGAGAATTTGTCGTTTGTAGAATTTATATAGAGAATTTTGAAGGGAGTTAAAGAAATAAGAAACGAGATTTTTATTTTATTTTTATTGTCAAAAATATAAAAGATATAAAAAACATAATTAGTTTATATCCATAACTTCACATATTTGATAATGTCCCCATGGAAGTGTGTCATCTGTTCCATAAACAAGGAAACGCTTATCATCATCAGGACTGAGAGCTATTTTTTCTTGTGTTATTGAATGGACCTCGTGCTTGTCAGATCTGATAAGGTTTTGAGTAACCGTCTTCTTTTGAAACCCTTCTAAGCATTCAATATAGTCTTCGAAAGTTATCTCGGTCTTGACGATTGAAGATTTTACCCCTTTGGCCTTCTTGGTCACTCCAAAATTTCTTATTTTCTCAGCAATTTCATCCTCTTCATACTCATCTTCCATCAGATGTTTTATCATCTTTTCTAAATCATTATCGGTCGTATGCACTTTTGTAGTATATAACTTGGATCTGAGCCCTACATAAGCTATCATTGGAACGCCATTATTCTCATCTTTCATCATTCCAAGTACCTTCTTATTTACTAAAGGTATTCCATAGTGATTATCTTGAGGATATTCGCTAGTATCAAAATATCTATGACAATCTTCCCTCATTAATATATATGGATCCTGATGGAGTTCATATATCAGGGAATCAGTGTCTGTGTAGAGTACAGAGCATTCATCACCATAACGTTGTCGCATGTAACCATAATGAAAATCGTAGATGGTAGTTTTAGCTAGATCAAGGATGGATTGTCCAACATAAATTGGTTTATTTAACCATACCTGCAGTTTCTTTAATTCCACTGCAACTAGGTTCTCATTAAAAACTGTAGCAGTCTTGAACTCAGGTTTAGAGATGTATGACTCAGCACCATATCTTCCAGTCCACTCAGTAAGAAGCTTGATGTTCACACGCTTCCTAACGTTCTCCATCGTCTTCCCAAAAACAGCATTGTTCATCAATTTAAACAGATTTTTTTCAAACTCATTTTTAGCCTTCTTCCTAAGTTCGGTGTTGAGATCAATGTAACTTTTAAGCCAAGGACTCTGCTTGAATTTTAATGCTCGATGAATCTTTTTAAGCACAAGCCCGTGTTCCAATGCCTGCTTGAGTGCTACATAATGTATAACATACTTATGTTTATCATACAATGTAGCCATTAATTTTGTTGGCTCGTTAACATTCCTAGAAGGCTTCAGCGTCCTAGGATTAATATGTTGTGGGCAGAAGGGTATGTCTTTATGTTTATCATGAAGATGTTTAGGATATTCTAGGTCTACTTCCAAAAAATATCCTTCATCTGCATCATCAGGTATTGATGTGACATCAATGTTAGTATCAGCCCATTCAAAACCTCCATACGGTAGATATTGTGACATTGCCCATCCATATTGGTTGTTTATGTCAAAGTACATCAAAAATGTTTTTGGCTTCGATGGGTCATAATTATTGATATACATGTTGTTAGCTTTAGCCTGTCTTTTACTACATACTTGGCTCAAACCTCCTCGAATGCCTCGTTCAATAAACAGAAACATATCAGCATCGGTTAACAGCTCCAGCTCGATTCCTGTATGCTTCAGCATGGCATCCCAAGTGAAGCCTGGTAATGTAAAATAGTGAGCTGGATCTAAATTATACGTGTTCAGACAGCTTGTGCGGAACATCTCAAATACATCAGCCAAGAGTAGAATATCAGTCTTCATATATAAATCAACGTATTCTCCCAAATTTTCACATGAGAAGCTGCTCCAAACGTCTTGGGCTCGTCGGTAGAGTCGGCGAGGACATGGTTTATTATTCAGCATATTATAAAAATCATCTATGGGTGGTAGCTTCGTTTCAGAAAAACGGTCGAAGGAGTCGATGTAATCATATGGCATTACTCCTTTCTTCGTTAAAAGTGAAAAATGCATTTCATCTACTTCAGGAAACTGTGTCTTCAGATTTGGAAATTCCGGTAAATATGATGCCAACTTATCAAGGGAGGATGCCATAAATCGGAAACTGTCTATGAAACGGAACTGAATAGGGTAATCATCTATATGTTTGGTAAATGAGATATACTTCTCCTTTGTAATGGGAAGTAGGTCAACTTTTCCCCCAATCTTCGTAGCAATGTCTGTAACTATGAAATGAGCATCATAGCCTGATAGATTGTGGAAGACAACTGGAACCATATGGCTGTCCTTGTAATTGATGTTGCATCCCTCGTGCGCTGCTCCTCTATAATTGTTTTCAGGTAACAAGTGGTTGTGATCGCGCACTTTCTTATCTTCAGGGCTAAATGATTTCACGCAGATGTGACAGTGAGTAGCTTTTTGATACTCTATTTCCTGTTCATATGTCATATGGATGTTATATGAGCACCAGAAGACTGTAGCCATATCTTCCGCTAAACTGCCCATCTCATTAGCAAACCACTGCATACAGTCCTGTCCGCGGTAAGATCGGAAAAAACTAAGGGAGTGGTCGTAGGAACACTTAACATAATAGCCAATCGCAGCTGGAACGTGACGTTGTGGTTTTTTTGGGTCATTAGTTTTCTCCAAGATACTCTCCAAATCAGCATATACAACAAAAGGAGCTTTTTCCTTATTTTTAAAATTTTTGAATTTAAGGATGTTCCTTCCTGGCTCTGGCATTTTGATGGCTGTTTCATTAATTTTTTGACAGTCTTCCAAATGTTTATCCAATTTTTCTGGAGATCTACAATAATGGAGACAGCGTTCACAGAAGAACTTTTGATGCATTTCTTTACTAAGTTGGTTGGATAGAAGCCTGGAGAGATTTTTAATCCAGACATAATGATATTTGACGGGGCCCTCAGTATCATCATATCTGTCCTGAATAAGTAGCAGATTCACATGTTTCTCACGCTTTTCCTTGGTCAAGTATGTTGGTAATGTGGTGAATGTCTTTTTCTCCTCTTGGAGAATGTATACGTTGATGGATATGTTGTTCTGCTTCTCAAATAATGGAATCTGTTTGATGGTCATTGGAAACTGAATACCTTTTAATTTTAGTACAGATGAGTAGTGGGGGTAAGAAGATGGGCGATCAGAATGATTCTCAGCAGGATATAGCGCTGAAGTAACTGCCCTTGCAAAGCAGGCCTGATCATCGTTTTTAACGTTAACGCAGGATTTCTTCTTCTTAATCTGTGGTGGTAGCTCAATATATGATGAGCCCAGCTGAGGTGTAAATTTGTTAATGTTCACTCCCAAATTCATAACTCGCTTCAGTGCCCATCCAGAATCACGTTCCTTAAATTCCTCCAAGTCTTTGAGGAGGGGGGTGATGACCTTTGAGATGAACCACTCCTCGATATCTGTCTCACGATAGATGGGTGAATTGGAGGTAGTGAAATATTTATATTCTGTTAACACTCGATCACCTTTCACTATTTCAAACTCGCCTCCGAATACAGCGTTAACCTTAATGGCTATATCATTCTTTAAGGCGTTGATGATGCGTGGCCTGAATAGCTTAAAACAGTCCTGGAAAAATGTGATGGGATCTTTATGTTTGAGGTTCGAGATAATTCCAGTACGTATGCGGTTTTGGAATGCAGACTCGCTATCGCTCCAGCAAACACGGTCCCTTGCGGTTTCTGGTCTGGAAAATGACCCTGCTCCTTTCTTCCGTTCAGCTTTAATCTGCTTCCTCAAGGTTTTGACATTTCTTAAACATGCTTCTAAATGCTGTTTCTCGCCTATGGTCTTGGCATATCTCATAGCATTTTTAATACGTTTTGACGTCTTTGCACAATCACTTAGCCCTTTACGAGCCACTTTATCATCATAATGAGATGACAAGAGCTGCAATATGCCAGCGATACATTTTAATAAATCAGTGAAGAAACGGGTTCGAATTATGAAAAATCGCGGTAGGAATTGCATGAAAAGCGACTAAATGTCAATAAAAACAACGGAAAACGGCTAGAATTACTGGAAAGGCAACGAAAAATAGCTAGAAAATATGAAAAATCAGAGAACAACTTGAGAAAATAGCAGGAATTGTAGGAAAAACTTATATTTTCTTCATCTAGGGATTTTCGTTTGAAAATCTTCATCTAGGGATTTTAGGTTTCAAAATCTAGGGAATTTTCTTCATCTGGGGATTTTAGGGTTGAAAATCTAGTGAAATAGTAACTTGATCATACAAATACCTACAAATGGACCCCATGGGTAGCATCCCTAGATTTTCTACTTTCCTATCCCAAAAACATGGGGCCGAAGCATTTTTCCCTAGAATCTAGGGAAAAAAGAGCCAATTTTCGCTATTTTTGACCTTAGAATTCCTTATGGGAAATTACATGTAAAATTGATCGATTTTGGTCCAGAACCGGTGTAGCTCATTTACTTCTCTTTTTACCCCTAATGGGTTAGTTGATCCAGTTTGATGTTAAAATAGTAAGTGAATAATTACTAACCCTAAAACAATAAAAGGAAGTAAAATTTGAAAAGTAAAGAATCGAGTCAATGTTGCGTTACTAACTGCGAATCCTCCCCAAATTCATTGTACAATTATTGTTCCTAAATAGGGAATTGCGGAAATTAAATTAGTAATAACTGTAGCCCCTCAAAAGGATATTTGTCCTCATGGTAGGACATACCCTAAAAAAGCAGTGGCTATAACTAAAAAAAATAATGTTGTTCCTGTTATTCAAGTTTCTTTTAAATTATAGGATCTATAGTAAATTCCACGTCCAATGTGTGTATATAAACAAATAAAAAAGGGCGCTCCATTTGCATCTAATGTACGAAACAATCATCCATAATTTACATCTCGTGTAATATGTGAAACTCTTTCAAAAGCTCTTGACGTGTCTGGGCAATAATGTATAGCTAAGAATAAGCCTGTTAAAATTTGAATTATTAAACAAGTGCCTAAGTAAAGACCCAAAATTTCATATAGTAGTAATATTAGAGGGTCTTGGTAAGTCGATTAAAGATGCGTTAAAAATTTTGAATAATCTATGATTTTTACGAATTATATTTTTCATTAGTTTTTTTGTCGTAAAGGGCCTGATTCAATTTTAATAATTTTTGTTACTATGATTATTGTAATAAATAAATAGAAAAATATGGTGTATATAATTAAATTATTTGGATAGTTTATGTATTTATTTAAGGCATGATTGAAATTATTAGAAATTGTAGTTTGGTATGATTCTTCTATATTTATTAATTGATAGATTTGTTGGAAATCTTTTATTCAAATTATTAATGATAAAATTATGATAATAATACTTATGATTAAGATTTTGTTAGAAAATTTAAATTTTTATTTGAAGCAACTCTAGTTATATATATGAATAAAATTAGTATTCCACCGATTATAATAATAAAATTAATGTATGAAAATCAAAAGGTTAAATTTATTATACCTGTTATTAAAGCAACTATAATAGTTTGTAGAAGTAATATTATTCCTATGGATAGTGGATGTTTTATAGTTATAAATAAGGCTGAAATTAAAATTATTCTAGTAATTACTAAATAAATGTCAGAGGATAGTTTATAAAAATTTTAATTTTTCAGATTAAAGATAAAGAATTTCTTTTCCTTTGATGTTTTAAAAGTTTCCTTATTTTTGGTTAAAAAGACCAATATTTTAATTAAATTATTAAAACTATTAATGTTAATATATTTGAATATTTTTATTTTTTCTTCGGCTTTAATTGTTTTTTTTATAAACGAGAGCATTTAATATTAATATTATTAAGATTAGAAATATTAGTTATTTCTTTATTTTTATTTATATATATTTATTTTAGGTTATTAGGTTTTGAATGATTTTTTTCTATAATTTTTTTAACAATAAGAGTTTGTGAGGGTGCTTTGGGGCATTCAATTTTAGTTTCAATAGTGCGAGTTCATGGTAACGATTATATTATAACTTTCTCTTTATTATGATAAAATAAATTGTAGGATTAATTTTTTTGATTCCTTTATGTTTTAATAAAAATTATTGATTCATGCAGTGGGTATTTTTAATTCTTAGCTTTTTATTTATTTTTGAATATACAATAAATTTAGGTGTATTAAATTTATCGAATATTTTTGGGTGTGCTTATTTATCTTATTATTTAGTTTTATTAAGATTTTGAGTTTGTGCTTTAATAATTATAGCAAGTGAAAAGTTATTTAAAGAATTAAATTATTATAAGATATTTTTATTTATAATTATTTTTTTAATAATTAGGTTATTTTTTACTTTTGTTTCTTTGAATTTTTTTGTTTTTTATTTATTTTTGGAAGTTAGGCTTATCCCGGTGTTATTTTTAGTTATTGGATGGGGGTATCAGCCGGAGTGATTTGAGGCTGGCTTATACCTTTTATTTTATACGTTATTAATATCATTACCTATAATAATTGCTATTTTTTATTATTATAATAAAAATTATAATTTAATTTTTTATTTAATAACAGGGGATATAAATTTATATATATATTTATGTATTAATATAGTTTTTTTAATAAAATTCCTATATTTTTTATCCATTTGTGACTTCCAAAGGCACATGTTGAAGCTCCTGTGGCTGGTTCTATAATTTTAGCTGGGGTTATGTTAAAATTAGGCGGGTATGGTTTAATACGATTACTGCCTTTATTTATTTCTTTAACTTTAAATATTGGGTTTATTTTTATTGTTATTAGATTAGTAGGGGGTATATTTGTTTCTTTGATTTGTTTACGTCAAAGAGATATTAAATCTATAATTGCTTACTCTTCAGTAGCACATATAGGATTGGTGGTTGCAGGTCTAATAATATGAGATTATGGGGATATTATGGGTCTTTAATAATAATAATTGCCCATGGCTTATGTTCTTCAGGCTTATTTTGTTTAGCTAATATTATTATGAACGATTATTAACTCGTAGGCTTTATTTAAGAAAAGGATTATTAAATATTTTTCCGTCTCTATCTTTTTGATGATTCATATTTTTTTTTTTTTTTTGGCATCGACTACAATGGTCATTAGCCTTTCATTCCCATGGGGATTGGAAGTTCATTTAGTATACTACCTCTACACTTTTCTCATTAGGCCAGTTTCGTTTAGAAATTGAATTGTTTTCAGGCAGTATTGTTCATATCTTAGGCAGTCTTGTAGCGTGTCAGGAAGGGAGCAGTTGTTTCTAGCTTCAGTATATACTGGACATATTAGTAGTAAATGTTCCACAGTAAGTTGTACGTTGCAGGTATCACATACTGGGGGTCTGGAATCACACAGAAGATAGTTGGATGTGATATGAGTATGACCAATTCTTAATCGAGTAAGTGCAACTTGTTCTCTCCTTTTATGTGATGGGAAAGGTAGTGTTTCATCAACTTTGTTTTTAATTATTTTCAATTTATGGTTACTATAATTCCATTCTTCGTTCCATTTTTCTCGGATTTTATTTTTCAGGTGTACTTTCATATCTTCTGGTCTCAGTGGGATATCGTTTTGAGAATTTTGTCCAGCTGCATCGCGGGCAGCAGTATCTGCGAGTTCGTTACCAGCTATTCCTATGTGGCCTGGAATCCAAAAGAAGATGATTCTCTTGCCAGAGTTCTGCAGGGTGTGTGCTGTAGTTGAGATAGTCTGAATTAGGGGGTCGTCTTTATACCCATTTTGTATGGCTTGGAGTGAACTACATGAATCAGAGAGAATTATGTAAGTCCCTCCATCCAATGTACCGATGAATCTCAGAGCTTGGAGAATGGCATATAATTCTGCTGTGAATATGGAGGATATTTTGTTCAATGTCCATTGGTGAGTTTCTCCCATGTAAACGAAGGCTGATCCAGCTCCCTCATCTGTTTTCGACCCGTCAGTGTATATTAATGAACAATTCTCGTACATATTTGTGACCTCATAAAATATTTGTAGATATTGAATTCGGTTAGTATTTTCTTTCTTGAGTCTACTACATTCAAAATGAAACTTCGGTGTTGTTAATGTCCAAGGGGGTATTTCATTGAAGGCTGAAGTGAGAACTTGTGGTAGCTCAGTATCTAAAGTGTCTAAATCAATTTCTATGCGCTTTCCCACTGTTTTATTTACTGGTGCTTCATTATAAATATATTGATAATTGGGATGCCTTGGTTGGGACCATATTTTAACTCCATAATTCAGTAAAAGTATTCTCCTTCTATGTATTAATGAACTAATACCGGTTTCACAGAATATTGATTCATTTGGGCTAGTACGGAACGCTCCTATGGCTAGACGAAGTCCTTCTTTATGAATCCTCTCGAGTTGGTACAAGCGGCTTTGGCATGCAGAACCATATACAATATTTCCGTATTCTAATTTTGGGAGCATCAAAGATTTATATGCTGCAAGTATGACTTCCTGGTCGGCACCCCAATTTATGTTAGAAATACATCTAATTATATTGAGGGCTTTTTTACATCTGTTATATAGGTCTTTGATATGAGGTTTCCAATAAAGTTTTTTGTCGAAAGTAACTCCCAATATTTTCATTGTATCCTTAACTTCTAGACGGATTCCATACATATATAGTTATCATTATGCCTTGTTCTCAAACGACAGAAGTCGATGCAGTGTGTTTTTGTCGGCGAGAATCGAAAACCAGTGGAAGTTGCTGTTGATGTGAGTTGGTTTATGGTTGTTTGTATTCTCCCTTCAACTTCTTGCATGTCTCTACCAGAACAGTAAATAGTGAGATCATCAACGTAAAGACTTTTCCCAATACTTTCATCTATAGATTCCAATAGCTTGTTAATGGCAATCAAAAAGAGTGTTACACTCAAAGTGGATCCTTGTGGAATTCCATTTTCTAGGGTTTTTCGATCTGAAAGTGTGTTATTAATTCTTACTTTGAAATGTCGAATATTGAGGAAACTAGTTAAGAATATTGGCATCTTTCCTCTTAGCCCCCATTCGTGTACTATTTTCAGTATATTATATCGCCACGTGAGATCATAAGCCTTCTCAATATCGAAACAAACTGCTATTAAATGATCGCGGCGCGCAAAACTCTCTCTTATTGCCGTGTCCAGAAGTACAAGCTGGTCTGTTGTGGATCTTCGTTTTCTCAATCCCATTTGGTAGTTAGATAAGCAGTTGTTAGTTTCTAGGTACCATATCAATCTGCTGTTTATCATTTTCTCGAGGAGTTTACTTAAACAGCTTGTCAGCGATATTGGGCGGTAGTTGGACGGGTTTTTGGGGTCTTTTCCTGGTTTAGGTATAGGGATTATCAAAGATGTTTGCCATAATTCAGGGTAAGTACCTTCTGACCAAATTTTATTGAAAAGCTGTAGAATTGTTTGTTTATCTTGTAAGGGTAAATTTTTGATCATATCATAATGAATTTTATCAGGTCCAGGCGAAGAGTTCTTAGTTTCCTTCAAGGCTGTTTGTAGTTCAAGCAGTGTAAAATCCTTGTTATAATCACTCTCCATATCTTCGGAGAAATCTAACTTTTCTTCTAATCCGTTTTTTTGAGCTTAAAATTCCAACGGGTAATTCTCTGTACTACTCGTTTCTTCAAAGTGACGGGCTAGTTCATTTGCAATGTTATTTGCGTTTCGGATTTCATCGCCATTCACTATAAGTACTGGTGATGGGGTTGAGATTTTTTTGCCCACTATGCTTCTGATTTTCTGCCATACCTCTGTTAGTGGTGTTTCGCTGTTCAAAGCAGATACGTATTTTTCCCAGCATTGTTTTTTAAATTTTAATATTATGTAACGAGCTTTTGATCTAAGGCGTTTGAAGTTTATCAAATTAACAGTGCTAGGGTTCCCTTTGAATTGTGTTAAAGCTCGGTTTTTATTTCTAACGGCATTGTAGGTCTCTTCATTCCACCAAGGTACTTTTGGCTTTCTGAGCATACCATTTGATTTTGGAATACTATGATCAGCTGCACGTATAATCGAATTCGTTATGATTTCGACTGATTCATTCACTGTTGGTCTTATTTCAAGTGGTTCTAGATGGTTTCGAAAATTTTCCCAATCAGCTCGTTTCATCTGCCACCTCTCTGCAAGGGAGGTTGGTGTATTCCTGGCGCTGCACTGAATTTGAATTGCACTATGATCCGTGAAGTGGTACTCTGAGACTACATTCCAGTTGAAGTTGTGGGCAATTCCTAGCGAGCATAATGTTAAGTCGAGATGGCTGAAGGTGTTGGATCTAGAATTCAAGAATGTCTCTTCTCCAGAATTTAATAAAACAAGGTTGTAGTAGTCTATGAGTTCTTCAATTATTCTTCCTCTTTGGTCTATGCGTTCAGATCCCCATAATGGGTTGTGCGAATTGAAGTCAACCAAAAGTATGAAAGGTTGGGGTAATTGGTCAGTGATAGATTTCAAATCATCTATATTCCAATTAAATTCAGGTAAGTATATGTTGCATATTGTTATTTTGATAGGATGCATAATTTGTACTGCTATGACTTGTAGTCTAGATCGGATTGGCATGAGTGTTGATGGTATATTTTCCTTGATCAGAATCGCGACTCCGCCTTGGGCTCTCATATTTGGTATAACATCTTTTCTATATATTGTGTAGCCTCTGAGAGAGAATGTTTCTTCTGGTCTGAAATGGGTTTCTTGAAGACATATACAGAAAGGGTGTACTTTTGTTAGAAGTAATTTCAGTTGGAAAAAATTATGAATACATCCATTGCAATTCCATTGTAGGATATTTTTGTCTACTTGATTCATAATTGATTTTGATAAAATAACAAAAAGTAAATCACAAATAGAGTACACGGGACGATAATAAACAGAAAATATATATATAGGTATAAATTAAGAAATAAAATAAAAATAAATTAAGATATCACGGATAAATTTATCATACAGATAAACCCGTCTCAATTACGGGTTTCCTCTGTTTTCCTTTCGGCCATCCTCTCTTTCTCTTTTGTTGAGAGGATATAGATGAGATAGACTCATTATCAGATGATATTTCTGGACTTGGAGTTCGATCAAAGTTTTTCCTTTTCGCTTGAGAGTGCATTGGATCTCCTCCGTTGGGGTGGGGTACTGGTGGTTTAACGAATGACAGAGTTGACATTTCCGCTGCTACTGCATCTTTAATGATTGATCTTAAGTTAGGTATTAATTCTTTCATAAGATCGGTAATATTCTGTGGGTGTGTATTACTGGCGATTGCCCGCGCAAAAGATACTCCTGGTGACGGTGTTGGGACTATTACTTTCTACTACTATTTGCTTCCGCATATGTCAGATTTTCTGTGGTTTTTATTTTCTGTATGGCCACTTCTTTCTTGTAGATGGGACAGTCTCTACTTCGAGCATTATGATTTCCTTTGCAATTTACACATTCAATTGGGTTCTCACATGGTGATCCTTCATGTAATGTTTTTCCACATACACAGACTTGGTTGTTCTCACACCTTATGGATATGTGTCCAAATTGTTGGCATCTAAAACACCTAAGTGGTGCTGGTATATACATACGAACAGGGAGGGAGTAAAAAGCGACTTTAATTCTCTTTGGAATACTCGGACTGTTAAATGTTAAAATATGGTTTGGCGTTTCATGAATTTGCTCACTTTTACGAGAAGTTATACGTTTAACATTGGTAACACCTTTTGAACTCAATTCCTGGCATATTTCTTCCGTAGTACAATTTAGTAGATCATGACAGAATACAACTCCTTTACTATAATTCAGGGTCATGTGTACCTCTACTTCCACTGGCATATCACATAATCGTTTGATTTCCATTAATCGTCTTGATTGGGCTGCTGATTTTGTTTCAATAATTAATCCTTCTCTTGTTTTCTTTAAGTTCTTCACTTCACCAATTAAGCCATAAATTCCTTTCTGAATCAGAAATGGACTGACTTTGGAAAAGTCTCCTTCAGTCCTTTTAACGATCAAGAACCGAGGTACTGTTACCGTCGTCCCTTGATTCGTATTTTGTTCAGTAGTGTTTTGTGTGTTTCTACTACCCACATCCTTGTTTATAGAGCTAGGAACCTCTTTGTTAATTACAGATGAGTTCAAATTCATTTGAGTCCCACGAGTAGGGCAGAAAAAAAAAAGGTCGACCATGGCAGTGCTCCCTTACCACAGCAAGGCTGAAATACAAGTGGGTTTCGCCAGGTGCTCACAGGGAATCGTTAGTGACTATCTACGTGTAGCCATCCACCTCTCGGCACGATATCTTCCACCTTAGGTTCCGGATTTTGACAGGTTTACTCCTGTTGAGCTGTCCTTAGCTTCAATACTCATCTTCGACCTTACCGGCATGGGTGGCCCTACCATGAGTGTATAACTCCCACCGGCATCGCTCTCAGAATCATTGTATCTACTGAGCCCCTCCACCACGTCAAGGTCTCACAGCTCTTTAGAGGGGATGATTCATATTATTAATTGGTAATATAGCAGCTCCTTTCACTTTAAATTTATTTAGTGAAATTATATTAATTAATAGATTAGTTTTTTAAAATTCTTTAACAATTATTTTTTTATCTTTATTATCATTTTTTGAGCAGTTTATTCTTTATATTTATATTCTTTTTCTCAGCATGAGACTTTTAATAGAGGTATTTATTCAATTTATCATGGATTTTACCGAGAATACTTATTATTATTTATACATTGATTACCTTTAAATTTATTATTTTTAAAAAGTGCCTTGATTATATTAATTTATCTAAATAGTTTATAAAAAAATATTGATATGTGATATCAAAGAAATAATGTTTATTTTAGATAATTAAAATTTGTACTAAAATTTCTGTTCTTTTTATATTTTTTTCATTATTAACTTATTTTTTATCTTTAAATTTTTTAATTGAAGAATATAGATTATTATTAGAATTAAAAGTTTTTAGATTTAATTCAGCTATAATTATAATAGTTGTATTATTAGATTGAATATCTTTAATATTCATAAGATTTGTGTTATTAATTTCTTCTTTAGTAATTTATTATAGAGAAGAATATATACAAGGTGATTTAACTTTAACTCGTTTTATTTTGTTGTTAGCTATATTTGTTTTATCTATAATATTGCTCATTATTAGGCCTAATTTAATTTTTATTTTATTAGGTTGAGATGGGTTAGGATTAGTTTCCTACTGTTTAGTTATTTATTATCAAAATGTTCGTTCTTTTAATGCAGGGATGTTAACGGCTTTATCTAATCGAATTGGTGATGTAGCTTTATTAATTGCTATTGCTTGGATAATAAATTTTGGTAGTTTAAATCATATTTTTTATTTAGAATTAATAAAAACAGATTTATTAATAGAATTATTGTCTTATTTAATTGTTTTAGCTGCTATAACTAAATCTGATCAAATTCCGTTTAGATCTTGACTTCCTGCTGCTATGGCAGCTCCTACGCCAGAATCTTCATTAGTATATTCTTCTACTTTAGTAACCGCAGGTATATATTTATTAATTCGTTTTAATTTCTGTTTATCTGAAAATTTAATGATATTATTATCATTTGTTTCAATATTTACTATATTTATGTCTGGATTGGGTGCAAATTTTGAGTTTGATTTAAAAAAAATATTGCTTTATCAACTTTAAGTCAATTAGGGTTTATACTTGCAATTTTATCTTTAGGGGGTTATATCTTAGCTTTTATATATCTACTAACTCATGCATTGTTTAAGGCTTTATTATTTATATGTGCTGGAGCTATCATTCATAATTTAAATAATTGTCAAGATATCCGTTTTATGGGAAGTTTAATTAATCATAATACCTTTAACGTGTTCATATTTTAATATTTGTAATTTTGCTTTATGTGGACTTCCTTTTATATCTGGATTTTATTCAAAAGATTTCATTGTAGAATTTATGTCAATAAATTATTTAAATGTATTTGTTTATATTATTCTTTATTTATCAATTGGATTGACTGTTTCTTATAGAACGCGCTTATTAGTAGGCAATCAGAATTATCTTTCATTAAATATAATTAATGATCAAAGATCTATTATATTGCGAGGAATAGGGGGTTTATTTTTTTGTAATTTTTATGGGTTCTGTATTAAATTGACTAATTTTTGTTGATCCTATTTTAATTTGTTTAGATAGTCTTATAAAAATAATAACTTTATTAATGATTTCATTAGGGTTTATTTTAGGGTATGAATTAGCAAAATTTAAATTAAGTTATAAAATTAAATCTTCAATAGTATTATCACTGAGTTTGTTTTTATCTTCTATATGAAATATACCTATCTTATCAACTTTTGGGGTAAATTTTTATCCTATTTATTTAGGTAATTTATATTATCAAATTATTGATCAGGGTTGGTTAGAGTATTATGGTGCTAAAAATTTATCATTTTCTCTTAGGCTAATCTCTAGAATTTTACAATTATTGTCTAAAAATCATTTAAAGATTTAATTAATATTAATAATTTTAATAATATTTTTATTTAATATTTTTTATTCAAATAGCTTAAGTTAAGAGCATAGCTTTGAAGAAGCTAAGGCAATTTTTAATTTTTGAATAATTTATAAGAATTTTTCTAATTTTACATTGAAAATGTAATGTTTTTTTAAACTATATAAATAGAAGTATAAACGAAATTTCATCGCTAAAAAATTAAGTTAGAAGCTTATTTTCGATTATCATACTTCCTTAATTGGAAAATTTTTTCATTAACAGTGATATACCTCTATTTTGGTTTCAATTAAAAATAAGGCTTAAAAAGCAATTTTTTAGGTCGAAACTAAATGTAATATTTTAGTTCTTATTTTTATTAAGATAAATTGAATATTCAATATTTTTTAAGTGCAAATTAAATGTTAATTTAACTAAGTTAAATAGCTCAGTTTAAAGCTCCTTGTCTTCATTCATGGTAAAGTCCGATCAGTAAGATAATAATAAATCTTATTAATAAAATTGAATAGTTAATTATATTACTAATTCTAAGAGTAGAAATTATTGGGATTAATAAAGGGGTTTCTACATCGAAAATTAAAAAAATAATAGCGATTAAAAAAAGTGCAAGGAAAAAGGAAGTCGGGCGGAAGATTTGGGGTCAAACCCACATTCAAAGGGTCTGTTTTTTTAGAAATTAAATTTAATAAGATGATTATAACTACTGTGATTGAACATATAATGATGAAAAGTCTAGCTAATAATTGAATTATTTATACTAAATTTTAGATTTTTTGATTGGAAGTCAAATATAATATTTTATATTATATAATTATCTACCTCATCAGTAAATAGAAATATATAAGAATAACCAAACTACATCAACAAAATGTCAATATCAGGCAGCAGCTTGAAATCCAAAATGGTGTTTAGAAGAAAAATGTCCTAAAAAATGTCGGATTAAACAAATTAATAAAAAAGTTGTACCAATTATTACATGAAGCCCATGGAATCCGGTAGCTATAAAAAATGATGCTCCATAAATAGAGTCTGCAATAGTAAAAGGTGCTTCTATATATTCGTATCCTTGAAGAATTGTAAAATAAATTCCCAGTAGGACAGTTATAATTAATTCTTGAATAGTTTGTGAGTAGTTATTTTCTATGAGTCTATGATGAGCTTATGTGACTATTAACCCTGAAGAATTAACGTATTTAATAGAGGGATTTCTATAGGGTTAAAAGTTATGATTTCATTAGGTGGTCAAGTCACCCCTAATTCAATTCTAGGGGCGAGGGATCTATGAAAGAATCCTCAGAAAAATCTAATGAAAAAAAAGATTTCTGATACTGATACTGATAATTTTATTTAAAGGGTAAAATTGGGTTCTAGTAATTTTTTTTATTAATAAAAGGTATAACATATAAAATTGCAATTGATATTACTAAGGCAAGTACTCCACCAAGTTTATTAGGAATTGACCGTAAAATAGCATAGGCGAATAGAAAATATCATTCAGGTTTAATATGGACAGGGGTTACAAGAGGGTTAGCTGGTGTAAAATTGTCAGGATCACCAAGATAGTATGGTTCATGTAAAGTTAAATAAGTTAGTATAAAAATTATAATAATTAATCCTGCTAAATCTTTAATAGAATAAAATGGGTGGAATGGAATTTTATCTGTGTCTCTTTATACCCCTAATGGGTTAGTTGATCCAGTTTGATGTTAAAATAGTAAGTGAATAATTACTAACCCTAAAACAATAAAAGGAAGTAAAATTTGAAAAGTAAAGAATCGAGTCAATGTTGCGTTACTAACTGCGAATCCTCCCCAAATTCATTGTACAATTATTGTTTCTAAATAGGGAATTGCGGAAATTAAATTAGTAATAACTGTAGCCCCTCAAAAGGATATTTGTCCTCATGGTAGGACATACCCTAAAAAAGCAGTGGCTATAACTAAAAAAAATAATGTTGTTCCTGTTATTCAAGTTTCTTTTAAATTATAGGATCTATAGTAAATTCCACGTCCAATGTGTGTATATAAACAAATAAAAAAAAGAAGCTCCATTTGCATGTAATGTACGAAACAATCATCCATAATTTACATCTCGTGTAATATGTGAAACTCTTTCAAAAGCTCTTGACGTGTCTGGGCAATAATGTATAGCTAAGAATAAGCCTGTTAAAATTTGAATTATTAAACAAGTGCCTAAGTAAAGACCCAAAATTTCATATAGTAGTAATATTAGAGGGTCTTGGTAAGTCGATTAAAGATGCGTTAAAAATTTTGAATAATCTATGATTTTTACGAATTATATTTTTCATTAGTTTTTTTGTCGTAAAGGGCCTGATTCAATTTTAATAATTTTTGTTACTATGATTATTGTAATAAATAAATAGAAAAATATGGTGTATATAATTAAATTATTTGGATAGTTTATGTATTTATTTAAGGCATGATTGAAATTATTAGAAATTGTAGTTTGGTATGATTCTTCTATATTTATTAATTGATAGATTTGTTGGAAATCTTTTATTCAAATTATTAATGATAAAATTATGATAATAATACTTATGATTAAGATTTTGTTAGAAAATTTAAATTTTTATTTGAAGCAACTCTAGTTATATATATGAATAAAATTAGTATTCCGCCGATTATAATAATAAAATTAATGTATGAAAATCAAAAGGTTAAATTTATTATACCTGTTATTAAAGCAACTATAATAGTTTGTAGAAGTAATATTATTCCTATGGATAGTGGATGTTTTATAGTTATAAATAAGGCTGAAATTAAAATTATTCTAGTAATTATTAAATAAATGTCAGAGGATAGTTTATAAAAATTTTAATTTTGGAGATTAAAGATAAAGAATTTCTTTTCCTTTGATGTTTTAAAAGTTTCCTTGTTTTTGGTTAACAAGACCAATATTTTAATTAAATTATTAAAGCTATTAATGTTAATATATTTAAATATTTTTATTTTTTCTTCGGCTTTAATTGTTTTTTTTATAAACGAGAGCATTTAATATTAATATTATTAAGATTAGAAATATTAGTTATTTCTTTATTTTTATTTATATATATTTATTTTAGGTTATTAGGTTTTGAATGATTTTTTTCTATAATTTTTTTAACAATAAGAGTTTGTGAGGGTGCTTTGGGGCATTCAATTTTAGTTTCAATAGTGCGAGTTCATGGTAACGATTATATTATAACGTTCTCTTTATTATGATAAAATAAATTGTAGGATTAATTTTTTTGATTCCTTTATGTTTTAATAAAAATTATTGATTAATGCAGTGGGTATTTTTAATTCTTAGCTTTTTATTTATTTTTGAATATACAATAAATTAAGGTGTATTAAATTTATCGTATATTTTTGGGTGTGCTTATTTATCTTATTATTTAGTTTTATTAAGATTTTGAGTTTGTGCTTTAATAATTATAGCAAGTGAAAAGTTATTTAAAGAATTAAATTATTATAAGATATTTTTATTTATAATTATTTTTTTAATAATTAGGTTATTTTTTACTTTTGTTTCTTTGAATTTTTTTGTTTTTTATTTATTTTTGGAAGTTAGGCTTATCCCGGTGTTATTTTTAGTTATTGGATGGGGGTATCAGCCGGAGTGATTTGAGGCTGGCTTATACCTTTTATTTTATACGTTATTAATATCATTACCTATAATAATTGCTATTTTTTATTATTATAATAAAAATTATAATTTAATTTTTTATTTAATAACAGGGGATATAAATTTATATATATATTTATGTATTAATATAGTTTTTTTAATAAAATTCCTATATTTTTTATCCATTTGTGACTTCCAAAGGCACATGTTGAAGCTCCTGTGGCTGGTTCTATAATTTTAGCTGGGGTTATGTTAAAATTAGGCGGGTATGGTTTAATACGATTACTGCCTTTATTTATTTCTTTAACTTTAAATATTGGGTTTATTTTTATTGTTATTAGATTAGTAGGGGGTATATTTGTTTCTTTGATTTGTTTACGTCAAAGAGATATTAAATCTATAATTGCTTACTCTTCAGTAGCACATATAGGATTGGTGGTTGCAGGTCTAATAACAATGAGATTATGGGGATATTATGGGTCTTTAATAATAATAATTGCCCATGGCTTATGTTCTTCAGGCTTATTTTGTTTAGCTAATATTATTATGAACGATTATTAACTCGTAGGCTTTATTTAAGAAAAGGATTATTAAATATTTTTCCGTCTCTATCTTTTTGATGATTCATATTATTAATTGGTAATATAGCAGCTCCTTTCACTTTAAATTTATTTAGTGAAATTTTATTAATTAATAGATTAGTTTTTTAAAATTCTTTAACAATTATTTTTTTATCTTTATTATCTTTTTTTTGAGCAGTTTATTCTTTATATTTATATTCTTTTTCTCAGCATGAGACTTTTAATAGAGGTATTTATTCAATTTATCATGGATTTTACCGAGAATACTTATTATTATTTATACATTGATTACCTTTAAATTTATTATTTTTAAAAAGTGCCTTGATTATATTAATTTATCTAAATAGTTTATAAAAAAATATTGATATGTGATATCAAAGAAATAATGTTTATTTTAGATAATTAAAATTTGTACTAAAATTTCTGTTCTTTTTATATTTTTTTCATTATTAACTTATTTTTTATCTTTAAATTTTTTAATTGAAGAATATAGATTATTATTAGAATTAGAAGTTTTTAGATTTAATTCAGCTATAATTATAATAGTTGTATTATTAGATTGAATATCTTTAATATTCATAAGATTTGTGTTATTAATTTCTTCTTTAGTAATTTATTATAGAGAAGAATATATACAAGGTGATTTAACTTTAACTCGTTTTATTTTGTTGTTAGCTATATTTGTTTTATCTATAATATTGCTCATTATTAGGGCTAATTTAATTTCTATTTTATTAGGTTGAGATGGGTTAGGATTAGTTTCCTACTGTTTAGTTATTTATTATCAAAATGTTCGTTCTTTTAATGCAGGGATGTTAACGGCTTTATCTAATCGAATTGGTGATGTAGCTTTATTAATTGCTATTGCTTGGATAATAAATTTTGGTAGTTTAAATCATATTTTTTATTTAGAATTAATAAAAACAGATTTATTAATAGAATTATTGTCTTATTTAATTGTTTTAGCTGCTATAACTAAATCTGCCCAAATTCCGTTTAGATCTTGATTTCCTGCTGCTACGGCAGCTCCTACGCCAGAATCTTCATTAGTATATTCTTCTACTTTAGTAACCGCAGGTATATATTTATTAATTCGTTTTAATTTCTGTTTATCTGAAAATTTAATGATATTATTATCATTTGTTTCAATATTTACTATATTTATGTCTGGATTGGGTGCAAATTTTGAGTTTGATCTAAAAAAAAAATATTGCTCTATCAACTTTAAGTCAATTAGGGTTTATACTTGCAATTTTATCTTTAGGGGGTTATATCTTAGCTTTTATATATCTACTAACTCATGCATTGTTTAAGGCTTTATTATTTATATGTGCTGGAGCTATCATTCATAATTTAAATAATTGTCAAGATATCCGTTTTATGGGAAGTTTAATTAATCATAATACCTTTAACGTGTTCATATTTTAATATTTGTAATTTTGCTTTATGTGGACTTCCTTTTATATCTGGATTTTATTCAAAAGATTTCATTGTAGAATTTATGTCAATAAATTATTTAAATGTATTTGTTTATATTATTCTTTATTTATCAATTGGATTGACTGTTTCTTATAGAGCGCGCTTATTAGTAGGCAATCAGAATTATCTTTCATTAAATATAATTAATGATCAAAGATCTATTATATTGCGAGGAATAGGGGGTTTATTTTTTTGTAATTTTTATGGGTTCTGTATTAAATTGACTAATTTTCTCTTTCGTCTAAATTTATCTAAAACATCATCGTTACACTAAGGCGAACAAATCTGTACTGATCATATTGTAATAGAAAAAGTCATAATATAAATTTGAGAACCGGATTAGATATATATTTTTTTATACATTCTCCATATAATATAATATGATATGGCGAATAAGAAACAAATTTTAATATAATATCAATTTTTAATATGTACTTAATATAAGAACACTCCTCCAAATATTAGAGCGGATCAAAAAGAAGGAAAAAAGTATGTTTTCTGTCAAAAATTGTATTTGTTAGTGAAAATGGTGCAAAAATGTTACTAACATGGTTAAAACACGGTAAAAACATGGTTAAAAAATCGGTAAATACTCGGTAAAAATTCGGTAAGAACTCGATAAAAACTTCGTAATACATTGATTCAAATTCAATGATAATCTTATGAGGAAGCGTAAAAAATAAAATAAGAATGTAAATAGAAAAAGTAAAAAAAAATAAAAAGATAAAAAAATAATGTAAATAAAAAAGTAAATAAAATAAATAAGAAAGTAAATAAAACAAAGAAATAAAAAAATAATGCAAATGAAAAAAGTAAATAAAATAAATAATTAAAAAAGTAAATAAAATAAGTAAATAAAAACGAAATGAATTAGACTGAAATGGATATGAATTTTCCAATTGATATGTTTTGGGATACTAAATATATGTTTGAGGATTATTTATTTAATTCAGCATTCAAAAAATATAGTAAATAATCCAATCTGTTGTCGGAGTCTGTTTGTGCGAATGATTTTAATAAGTCGTTACAAATACGAATATTCTCATTGGGATCATTTTGATAAAATTCAATATCACAATGACCCCAAGGAAGAGTACGTGATGTATTGGGTATAATGAATCATTTATCATCATTAAATGATAGAGCTACTTTATTTTGCAATTCAGTACACATATCATGCGATATGCTTATGAATGAATTCATCTTTCTGAATATTTTTTCACCATTTTCCACAATTCTTTGATAGTCTTCAATTGATAGTTGATTCCTTATCACAGATTTTTTGGCACCTTTGTCCCGTTTTACTTCATTTTCAAGTGAGTTTACATAGTATGCTTTAGCACCATTACCATAAAAACTAATCAAGGGATCATTTGGAAACTCATCCTTGATATTACCCAAGACTGACGGTGTTACTGGAATATTGAATTTGTTATTCTATACACTATAAACTATAATTGGATGTATCAAATCTACCCATATTATCACTATTAGATTCATAAAAATTATTTGTATTCACTTTCCAGATTAATGAATCTGTGTCGGTGTACAAAAGAGAAGCATTTTGTCCAAATTCCTTTTTTTATACAATCATAATAGAAATCATGCATTACAGTCCTGGATAATTCCAGAATGCAGAATCCCAAATATAATGTTTTATCATAATGTACTTTAACTTTTCCCATTTGAATAGCAACAAAATTCTCGAAGAATATTGAACAACTCTTGAAATTTGGACGAGCTATAAGTGCACTAGCTCCAATAGTCCTTCGAATATTTTCCCAATGTGTTAAAAGTCTTACATCGGATTTGTTATCTACATTTTCCATTATTTTACAATAGACGGCGTTATTAATTAGTTTATAAAAATCTTTTTCCGACTTTTTCTTTGATCTATTTCTCATATGTGTAGTAAGATTGATGTAAGGCTTCATCCAACATGATTGTTTAAATTTCAATATTCTATGAGTTTGTATTATAATCAAACCATTATTGACAGCTTGTTTCAAGTTCTTATAGTGGACTATATACTTTCGTTTATCATTTAAATTTGGAATCAATTTGTGAACTTTACTTTTAGAATGTGGTGGAATGATACTTTCTAATAAAAATGGAAGATCTGCATGCTTATCATGTAATTCTTGAAGATAATGTCAACTTCTAGAACATATCCGTAGACGCTATCATTTGTCACAGACATATTATCTAGATTTGTGATTTCTTCATGAGTTAACCATGTGAATTCACCAGTAGGTAAAGCCTGTGTCATACTGTGTCCATAGAGATTTGTTGCGTCTAAATATGAAATGAATGATGTTGGTTTATTCGGATCAAAATCAGGCAAAAATTGATTATTAGCAATTTGTTTTCTCTCACTACATTGACTGATCCCCCCACGTAAACCATTCTTGAAAAAATGTATCATATCAATGCCAGTAACAAGATCTAATTCTATTTCAGTATATTTCAACATTGCATCCCATGATAATCCAGGAGCAGTGTAATACTGAGCCGGTTCCAATCCATATGCATCAATGCAAATCCGTCTGAAATTCTCGAAAATATTACAGTGTTGAACACTTTCGACGAACCAATAGTTGATCATTCTCTTATAAGCCCACATGAGCATACATATAAACCATATGGATCCACATTATATAGAAACTCTGATGAAATTCGAATTGCCATAAATAGTCATGATGTAATTCTCGATATTGCTGAAAGTTTTATTTACATTGAGGGGAAATTCAATCCAATCGAAGCGAACAAACGATGCTATCTCTCAAATAATACCTTGGCATTTCTATTTGATGAGATTCGTTATGAAATGGGTGGTGAACAAGTTGCTGTTGTGAGGAAACCAGATATAATTTCTACAATGAAGAACATGATTTCTTTTGGACAATCACATTCACATACGCTATTGACAACCGGATGGGGGCTTTCAGACACAAAACAACACATTTTTGATGAAATTAGTCATGTGTTCAGTGGAAAACTTCCACTCAAATATTTGATAGGTTTTGCCCAAGATTATAGAAGGAGTATTTTGAACACTAAACAAGCGTTGATATACATAAGCTCTTTCAAGAAATCATACATGGGAGAGGTTGAAGCCAAACTGGAAATATCGAAGATTGAATAGAAGATAAGACAAATTGTTCCCGATGGCAAGCAAAAACTCAAATTATTCAGTAGAATAAATAAAAGTGGATTGAATGCAATAATAAAATTGCCTTATCGTATGTGGGATCTTTATGAATTATCCTCATTACGTGAAACATCTTAAGATATATGGCAATAAAAACAAACAATAGTTTGGAAACACCTCGATTCATTATAATTGGCTTTCAGAGTACTAATGCATCTGAAAATCAGAGAATGGATGTAACTAAATTCATTAATGCAGATATAAACAATATCAGAATTTATTTGAATTCTGAAGTGTATCCATACGAGCGCTGGAATCTGGACTTTGACAGAAAACTTTATGCTTCAGCATATGCCTATGAAAACTTTAAACGGAGTTACTACGACAGGGATATGAGTGAGCCGCTTATGGATATTAAACAATTCCAAAATAATCCTTTATTCATCATTGATTGTTCACATCAACCGAATGCTACAAAATTATCTACTGTAGATACAAAGATAGAGTTTGAAACAAGAAAACAAAAATTTCCAAAGAATATGAAAGTGTATGCACTCATTTTACATGATATACTTTTATCATGCAATGCATTAGATGGTTCTGTTCGTTAGTGCGGGTTTACGAGTTTCTTGGCGCGCATGAGAAGCTGGCGCGCGCAGATTGCTTCGCGCACGTAAACAGATTAAACGTATGGTGGCAAATAGGATCATTTACGAGTCATTGGCGTGCGCCATGGTCCGCCAACGTGAGATGCAGGTGCACGCGGACAGTGTCAAATATTTCCACTGACAAATAATACAACGCGCGCTAAGCTCTGCCTGGCGCTAAGATATGGACCACGTGACCACAGCGCCCAATCACGACTAGGCATTCGAAAAGTAGTCGTGCTGTCAAAAGTTGAAATGAAATAAGATTATTATTTATCAATTTTATTGTATCTTTTGCATATTTTCACTATATATTTTCAGATTTTTAATTTGTGTTTTTGGCGTTATATATATAGATTAGATTTTATCAAAATTATAAGTGCAATGTTGATTTAGGTTATTTTGTATGCTAATATTAACAGATGAGTTAAATTAAGTATTAAACTAATGCGTATCAAATATTGTTGTGGTTGACTCAAATTCGTAACAAATTATCGGAGTTCTTCTTCCAAAGGTTTATTACATTCCGTATCACTTCCTTTTAACAGTCGAATAATAAAGCGCGGGTAGAGAAACTCGTAAATGGGTCGGCGCAAAACCTGTTCAACGTACGCGAAGCAATCTGCGTGCGCCAGCATCTCAAGCGCGCCGAGAAACTTGTGAACCCGCACTTATTCATATTATTCTTAAAGGAACTTGTATTATATTTTTTATAATCAATTTGAATTATATTTATATTTTTTACAATCAACTTGAATTTTGATTAATCAATAAATGTATTTACTTAAATGATGCCTTAAATTATGTCAATAACTTCATATGTAACCAACTTGACAATAGCAGATCGGTAATAGAAATATTTCTCGATCTAGCGAAGGCTTTTGACACGGTAGTACATGAACTTCTATTGATTATGTTGAATGATATTGGTATAAGAGGGATTGTTAATGATTTGATGCGTAACTATCTATCAAATAGATTTCAGTGTGTTCTCATTAATGGTGTTAAAAGTTCTTACAGCTTAGTTACTTGTGGAGTCCCTCAAGGTTCAATTTTGGGTCCATTATTATTCAATGCCTATATTAATGGGTTATTAAATCTTAATTTACCGGGTGTTATTGTATCTTTTGCGGATGACACAGTCATTATGTGTAGTGGTAAGAGTTGGGATGAAGTTACAACCAATGCCAAACATTCCTTAAAAATTATAAGGAAATGGTTTAATTATCACAAAGTGTCTTTAAATATGTCAAAATCCAGTGTTTTATATTTGTCTCTATATGGGAATAAGCTCCCTGTTACAGACGGACTCACAATACATGATGATGTATGTTATAATAACTTAAACTGTGGATGTGATAAAATAAAAAGGGTAAATGAAGTTAAACTTAAACTGTTATACTAGATGAAAATTGGAATTGGAAGAAAAATATTTTTAGTATGGTTAAAAAAGGAAGATACCTTTTTCTTGTTTTCTATAAAATGAGATATATTCTTGAAAAAAATTATTTAATCAAATTATACCATGCTTTGTTTTAAAGCGTCCTATTTTATGGAATTATTTGTTGGGGTTCAGCTTATTCAAATACATTAGGGCCGAAAGTAAGAATACAAAAGCGTGCTATCAAAATTTTAACTTTTGGTAAACAACACAACCTTTTTAGTGAGACACGATTGCTAAACATCAATCAAAAATATATTTTGGAAGCACTAATAAATAATTATTGTAATCTACGGGAAGAGTATACTATTGCTGAAGCATGTTTATTTTCTAGACATAAATTACAATAAGTAAAACTAAATTAAATATTGGTCAAAAAACTAGTTTATATCGATCCAAACTTATTAAACTTATTAAAAAATTAAACTTCTCTAGAGGGCGTATTAAATTTCATATTAAGAGTTGGATTTTAAATAATTTGAAGTTATAATATACATGGATATTGTTATATTACTTAAGATATCTGTTTTAATATTTAATATTTCCTATATTATGTGTCTTTCTTAACATTTGTAGTTGTATTTATAGTTTTGTTGCATTTTAATTTTATTATTTGTTTATTTATTGTATATTAATATGTATATTTACATTATATTAAGCTTGTAGATTTTAATACATTATTAAGTTCAGGTCTACAAGCAGATGCTATTTGAATCTCGGTAGGGGTTTGTTGGACTTTCTAAGTCAGAAAATCTATTAGCATACTATTTTCTTAATCAAGATTTGTATGTTAACCTGAATAAAGATTATTATTATTATTATTGAATATTGTGTTTTATTCTATATTCCCTCTTTGTACAAATCTGTCCCCGCTCTACTATAATAATCGCATATCCATATACAAATCTATGCTAGACTTTGTGAGAAAATGTGTGAAAAAATAATACATCAAGCTTAAAGCATCCCAACATCGTCAACTTGTTTTATGCCTTGATGTTAGCTATCCTCCTATTCTTCTGTTAGACCAATAAAAATATATTTATCACCTTTTTTTTCTATGCGATTTTAACTTGATGTCTGAAAAAGGATATAAGACCCAAAGATTTAATTATGGTCATACATCAACATACTACAGATAGACAGAGGCGCATGCTAAAGCTTTATAAGTTAAAAAAAAATAAATAGAAAACCGAGATAAATATGTATATCAACGAAAGACACCTTCTGTTTGTTATGCGACAAATGAATATATTCAACAATGGTACTATGACGAAATAAAAAAGAGTTTGAATAGCTTTTAGTGTGTATTATATTCAAACCAATAAAACATTATTTATTACCCTACCGCATTGTTCCCATACCCTGTGCCATCTATGAACACCTGACAACATGACAACGCCAGTGGCGGGCTTATAGGTTCTTTCCAACATTATCACTTTTTTTCTATGCGATTTTAACTTGATGTCTGAGAAAATATATAAGGCCTAAAGTTTTCATTGTGGTAATATATCAACATAATCCAGGTGTTAGAGTCAGAGTATCTGAACCAATAAAAAATATATTTATTACCCTACCAAATTCCTTAATGGTGATCCAGTACCAATGGATCTTGATGATGATCCAGAACCGGCCTAAATCTACTTCTGGTGAGTTTTCACGTTAAATATAATTTTGAAAAACTAGAAATAATGCGACATAACCATAACAATTCTAATGATTTAATTAACAATGAACATACCTTTGATGATCCTCCAGTTTACACAGTTTTCTTTGAGAATGATTGAAGTTGATAGCGATTACCATTTTGATGACTTCCATAATAATGTTTTATTTATTGTTTAAAAATAAACACCATAAGTTATAAAATTATTGACATCTAATCAGGAAGGCCTGGAGCCTTCAATGTCATGTAGTAATGTATCTTTATCTGCTCTATGATTCTCAATATAAACATAAAATTTCATATATGGCATTCTATACAATAAATACAAAATATATTTGAAATAAATATTTCCTATTCATTTTATATCAACCTCTATTAGTATTAAGTTTTATTTCTTCAAATTTTATCTATATTTTAATAATTTTATTTATATTAAGTTATTATTTTATCTATACAACTATACGTATTCATCTGTGATTAATAGTTTGTCTTTTGCCTTTACAACTACGTGTTGAGAATGTAAGTAAAAAATGTTTTTCTCTCCTTTTTTATATATTTTTTATAAGCAACAATTCTGTGAGGTATGTGAGGAAAATTTCATTAATTTGATCATAATATAATACCTTCTTTCTTTGTAAAATTATTTTCTCTAATTAATTGTGGTCTAGTTACTTGATGATGAGATTATAAAATCGGACGACGGGAGTGAACCAGAAGTGGTCATTTTATTGCAGATTTGGTATTTACGTGTCACCTAAAACCAAAATATAACATTTAATTTTTTCTAGCAATTGTTTTTTATACCGGAAGTGCTCAGTTTTTGGCGAAACCCTCATCCACTGCATTAAGCTTGGTGTTTCCTGTATGCTTCATGTTCTATCCTCCATTCCTTCACACTCCCCATGCTTAATGTCCTCATGCTCACAGAAGAAATATTTCCTGTGGTATAAACAATTACAACTACTGCATTATATTATAGAGAATAAAATATTATTTTATATTATCTTTACAATGATTCTCTCGATCGTAGTGGCTGCTCACTTTTCTCCATAGCTCTGTCCTTCTCACGACGCTCGGCCTTTGAATAATAATTAAATACAGATATGTCGTGGGTTTGGAGATAACTATATAGTTTTTTAATAATTTACATGTGGGAAGCCGCGTAGCTGAATAGTAAGATTATGTGCGTTGTATACCAAAGATTCTGGGATCAAGGCCCGTTGCCAGTAAGCTTTTTTTCTGAAATTGTTTAATTCAAAATTCAAAATGTGGCCCCATTTGACACCAACAATACAAATGTTTGTATTTTCTGGATGACTATGTTCCTTGGATTGCCTATGCACCATGGATCAGGTTGTTTGTATTTCATGCCAGCTGTCAGTGGTCCGTGCCAACTGTGAGCTTTTTGTGTTCCGTGTCGACTGTCAGAAGTTTGTGTTCCATGGATGGCAGTGTTCCGTGTCACATGTCAAATATTTGTGTTCTATGATTACTGCCAAGTGTATGTGCTCTATGTCAGCTGTGAAGCCGCCATCTGTCAGCTCCGATGTCATATGTAAGCTATCATCTGTAGATGGCACCTGTCAGATGTCACCTGTCAGTTGTCGCTTGTATACTTTTGCCATATCTATGCCTAATAGTTTTCCTGTTATTGCATTTTTTTAAAACACTGAAATTTGGGCGTGTTACCATGGATATGTTTTATTGTCAATTGCTGAATTGTGTGAAATGGAGTTCCCGGATGAAGAAAAATGAAATATGATAAAAATGTATTACAAGAATGAATACATTGGAAGTGTATCTTAACATATATCCCGAGAGACGACAACCGCACCGAACTTTATTCAACTTATTGGATAAAAATTTAGCATGGTTCCTTTGAAAAACCCATACAAAAATCTTGGGACAGGATGGATGCAGAAACTAATGAAATCATTATTAATGTGGTATAATAAGTCTTGAGTTTTTCAAATGAGCCAAACCCATCGCGAATTCTGTTAATTAATTTGGAATTTGGGCCAATTTCGTTGAGGTTGTCGTCTCTCGGAATACATGTTAGGATACACTTCCAGTGTATTCACAAAGTTTCTATAATTCTTGTAATAAAGTCATATCTCGATTTTCTTCATTGGAGAACTCCATTTTCAAAGACTCAGCAATTATGTCATTTACGTGTCACCGATTGGAAAAATCAAAGCCAACTACTTTTATATAATTTCTAGGATTCTTAGGACAACAAGGGCAACTTGTGATACATCGTCAAAAAGGTGATAAAAAGGGCTATTCAAATTTCTGGAATGCCATTATGGCTCTCATAAGGAAAGAAAAAGTTAAGGATAGTTTCACATAGACGAAACGCCAGGTTACAAAACTATTAGGTAACACCATACGTTTTTTTAAAATAAACACTCCATATTTGATACCATAAATTGAGAGCCCTTCAAATTCCCATCAAGATGGTATAACATAGTATGGGTCTGTTATAGGGCGTTCAGGTGTTATGGGCATTTATATACGGAAAAAGGTATGTATTTGGACGATCGTGGTGTGTAAGATATTGAAGAAATTTTATCACAATTTTTTTTTCTATGTCTTGTAGTTTATTTATAATGAATGGAACTGTCGAGAAGATTAAGCAAATATACAGGGTGATTGACTTTGTGAAATCATGATTTTTCTAAATGGAATGCCTTGTACATAAATATATCATTGAATGCAATAATGATTAAGCTTTCCGAAAATGTGCAACATGTATAAGAAAAAAACAATGAAGCTATTGCGTAAAAACTTCTCAAATTATTCTATCACCTTATTTATTAGCCGCTTCCAGTTACACTACAATAGGAGAAGTAGCAATTCGTGCTTCCTAGGTCTCAGAAACCATATAACCTCATTTTATTGTCCTTACAGTTTTTATCATGCAAAATAACCAATAAGCTGCAAACATACATTTCTATTTAGTAATGTAATGAATAACGTAGCAAAAACCATACGCAACAAAGATTTAAACAACGAAGAGTTATTAATTAAAAATTAAAATAAAACAAGAGAAAGCAACCAAATGTATTAGGTACATTTGAAATTAAAGTAATTGAAGTGCAAAAATTATAAACAAACGAATATCTTATATAAGATATTCAAAATTGTGGCCAATTTCTTACTGGCATATATTCAGTCTATCAATGAAAGAGCTTCAGCAATACACGATTTACACTAGACTTTGATGTATCAAGTTCCCGAAGCTATTTCCCTGGCGTTGATTTGATAATTTCTTCAACTTTAAACAAAATGTTCAATTTCAAGTTTTCAGAGAGCTGAAGTGCCCATAACTCCTGAACGACCTTTAACAGACCCATATTCTATTATAGCATTTTGAATTTGAGTTTTAAGAGCTTTCAATTTATGGTATCAAATATGGAGTGTTTAATTTTAAATAAACGTATGTTTAATGTGCCACTCTTTGGATGCGCACCCTGTATAAATGAAAATAATTTTAAAATATGCAGTCAAATAAGTTCTATCCTGTCCTGAAAACAGTATGTCGATATGTTCCTCCGTTTAGGAGTAATCCTACTTCATCGCACCGCTGGGACACCCTGTATGTATATATGTTATATAATTATATGATGACGTAGCGTCTATAACTTACAGTGTTGAATAAACTATACTATATGAATGGAATTTGATGACAATGCGTCTGGTACTTGCTTATCTTGGTTTTCAACTCTGGGTACTGCAAGATACAGCTCCCACGACAATGTTGCAAACACCCACACTGTCTTTCCATACACCTACGGTTGTAAAAAGACATTTCATCAGTCTAACACAAAATGCAAACTCCACATTTTTACTAATATAAAGGACGAGCAACTGTCGCCCTTGACTCATAATATAATTATTATGATACCAGTAATCATCTTAGTACGTAGTAACTTAGTATAACATAGATTCTGTAACTTAGAAACTTCCAATAAATAAAGTATAAATTCTTTTAAAAAAACAAATTGAAAATAAAAATATATAAAAATGGCGCATTCACTAGGATACTCTCTATAGGAATAGAACACAAGAATTCTAACTATTTGTGGTGATTTCCAAATCTTCAAGAGAAGTGAACCTCAAGAAAAATGAAGAAACCACTACCAGTGAAATTCTTTAGAGCAAGAAGATGGTCTCCCCGGCATCAAGGAACACGCAAACGCTCACCTGGTGTAACACAGTTACATCTCCCGCTGTCCAATGACGAATTTGCTGTTAGTATAGAGAATCATCAGGTTTATTATTATTGTTGCAATTGATAATCGATTATTTCGGTTTGCCCAAATTGTTATTTTACGTTGTATACCACTTCTATTGCCATAATCCTAAATTATATTACGCACCATTGTTGAAATAAGAAGCCAAGCCGGTGATTCAGACAATAACCAAAATCACAATCAAAACCCCATCCAACGTGTAATAACCGAACCTTACAAATTATTATTAGAGATTTTTTCAATCATTCTCGATTTCGATGGAAATTAAATCATGCTCACAACATTTTTGAACGCTTGCAATACCGCTTTTCAAATGGATGTAGGCAATCAGAAAGAAATGCTTGTTGTACATATAAAGAATAAACTTAGAGGTAGAGCCACGGAATTAATAAACTCACCCAAACCAGATTCATGGGACGGAATCAAGTCACTCTAGATGCCTACTTTGGCGACTCAAGGGATCTTACCGCTTTGATTCAAGATTTTCAGAGAATTAGACAGTTACCTGGTGAATCGCCCTTAACTTTCGTTGAGAGATTATAAATGCACGAAGCAAAAATTCATGCTCCCAATAGGAAGCAGAATTTAACTAACATCTAAAATACAGCTCAAATTTAAGTAACTGATTGTAGGTACTTAACACCTTGCCAACCGACGTAGATCCGAGACTTGGCCAAATAATCTGAGCTAGTGACCCAACCGATATGCTTTCAGCAATAAATCGGGAACTGCAGTTATATTATTTTGAATAACAAAAATTTCAAAATAGAAACCAATTGTCAGTTAACATTAAAAAATCTATAATACAACCGCAAATTAAAAACTATTCATAATGAGTGTAAAGTCAACATAATAGCCAGAATTTCCCAAACGCACCAAGACCACAATTTCAACCAAATAGTTCTAATACACAACCTTTTAGACCCCAATTTCAAAATCGACCCCAGTTTCAGAGTCGACCACAGTTTCAAGTACGACTACAACAAAACCAAATCCCCCAGAACAGACCATCCATAATTAGGCCAAACCCAAATTTTCATAGACCTTCAGCAATTCAACAGAATCCCAATTTAAATAACTCTCAAAATAGAGCAAATCACTTAAACCCACAGGAATATCCGCAACCAGAATACTATCAAAACGATTATTACGACCCAGCGTATCAACGATATGACCATAATTATCACAATGACTACAATTATAACAATGACTACAATTCCGATTATGCTAACACTTTCGAACCATCATACTCTTAAAAGAAATCCCTCAATCTTTACAACCTCATGATTTTCAAACACTCTAGACACAAGACCAACCCCCCGGACACAATCTTATCCAAGATCCGATATCAGAGATTTCAACGGAAACCAGAAAACTGACTCTGACGGACAAGACACCACTTGAACACCACTTTGCGTAAAACAATAATTGCTAACGGTAAACTCGAAAAACTTATTTTATATGAAAGATGCTACAAATACATTTAAAATGTTGATAGACTGTGGAGCTGCAATTTCAATCTTTAAGTCAGACACTTGCAAAAATTATAAAAGGCGACAAACAGAAAATATTGTAATCCAAGGAATAACATTTGAAAATGTTCCTATAACCGAGTCCGTACTTATCCCTTTTGGCATAAATGATCCTCATAAAGTCTATATATGCAATTTAGATATCGACTTTGACGGTTTACTCGGCTCCGATTTTCTTCAAGATTATGATTGTGTATTGGAAAAATAAGCAACTCATTACATATTTCAAAACCATACCTCTTTACCAAGTTAATAACGATAATCTTAGTAAAACGCAGAAAACAATTCCCACGAATAAAATAAGAATTCCACCCCGAACAGAACAAGTCTTCATACTTAAAACTAATAAGCTAACTAACACAGAGGCAGTCTTATTACGGCAAAAAATCGAAAGAGTTTTCATTCCAAACTCTATAGTGAAGATAAATCAAAATGGAGAATTTCATGGGCCAATTTTGAACGCCAACGCCCATGATAAGACTATCGTATTTTCTGAAATAGAATTCGGTTCATGCGAAGACGAAAATAATTTCAATATTTGTAACATCAACACCAATAGGGACTACGAACATACATACAGACGAAGCGAAATCATGAATCAGCTTAGATAAGAACATCAGAGCACATCACTCAACTTTGTCTTGACTTTAAGGACATATTCTATTTAGAAAACGACAACTTGAAATATACTACCGAAGTTAAACATGACATAGAGACAAATAATTCGAAACCCATTTACACCAAGTCCTACCGCTATCCGCAAGAACTTAAATCCCAAAATAAGACCATCAAATTCACCCTGGTCTTCTCCTGTATGGGTTGTGCCTAAAAAAGGGCGGTTCTGGAAAAAAGAAATGGAGAGTCGTAGGAGACTATAGGAAACTGAACGACGTGACAGTAGGTGACAAATACCCCCTTCCGAACATATCAGATCTCCTAGACCAGCATGACAAATGCCAATATTTTACAACGCTCGATATAGCATCGGGTTTTTACCAAATAGAGATTAACCCTAAGAATATTCCAAAAACAGCTTTCAATGTCAAGAATGGAAACTTCGAATTTGTCCTAATGCCATTCGGTCTTAAGAATGCCCCCTTTATATTTCAGCGCGTCATGGATAATATTCTTTTAGGAATCCAACACGGAAGATGCCTCGTCTATATGGACAACATAATAATATATTCATCAATTGTCCATGAGCACATTGCACGTCTAAAAGAAGTATTTACCCATCTTAATAAAGCGAACCTTAAAGTTCAGCCAGACAAGTGCGAATTCTTAAGAAAATAAGTTTCATATTACGGTCACTTAATTAAGAAAGAAGTCGTTAAGCCAAACCCACAGAAAATCGAATGCATTCAGAATTTCCCTCAACCCCAAAATCAAAAAGAGATTTATTCCGAAATTATCTATCTATTGCAAAACCTCTTACGGAATTATTAAAATAATACGTCATCTTCAATTTCAACTCAGAATGTTTAGAATCCTTTAACCAATTAAAACAAGCCCTTACGTCAAGCCCCATCCTCTCATACCTAGACTTCGAAGAACCTTTTATATTAACAACCGACGCTAGTGCCTTCACCATTGGTTCAGTCTTTACCAAGGCCGCCCCTTCTAAGGATCTCCCAATTGCCTATGGTGAAGAACTCTTTACAAGTCTCAAACGAACTTTTCAACTATCGAACGAGAGCCTCTAGCGATAGCCTGGTCTGTAAAACACTTTAGACCATACTTTTCTGGAAGAAAGTTCATGCTTATTACCGACCATAGACCCCTTACGTGTCTTTTCTCTATAAAAGACCCTGGGAGCCGATTAGCTCGTTGGCGACTTAAATTAGAGGAACACGACTATGAAATTCGCTAATAGCCTGGTCAAATTAACAAAAACGCATATGCATTATCTAGGATTAAAATAAATTACATAAAAATGTGCCTCAAATTTCAAGAAAGACTATCTCAATATTATATACTCCATACCAACGAAACAGACGACGAAGTCGACCAAACGATAGACATTTCTAACGAACGCATTTGCAAAGAATTTAAGACATTTGTACAATTGTATAAAACACTTCATTGATAGACTACTTTAAGATATAATATACTAATAACCAACTTCTGAACAAAACAAATAAAAACATCATCACATTCTTTCAACAGAATAAGCTTAAAGACACTCATAAAATCATAGATGACATATTCGAAGAGAATGCAGAGTTTACGGATAATGAAGTAAACATACTTACTAGTAAAACCATCCAAAATAGAAAATATTTCATTATACCAATCCTATACGACCCAAATTTAGTCAATAAACACCTTTTTACAGCCTTGTATGAAAGACAACAAGAGCTCACCCCGTCCATAAGATATTTCGTTGAGAATGTCCCCGAAATCCCAGCTATAGAAATGCTCTCATTTATATTCTCCGAGAAAGGAATAAACTTTAAAATTTGTCAAGATCTTGTAAAAATCTCCGATGAAGCCGAAAAGCCAATTATTCTTGACCAATACCAACCATAAAGGTAAATCAAATCTCCACCGAGATATTAACGAAACCGTTCGTATAATAAAAGTGAAATATAATTGGCCTGAAATCATAAAAGACGTCGAAAAATTCATCAAAACCTGCGACACCTGTCAAAAATTTAGATAGTCCCCTCGTCATAACAGAAACCCCAAGATCCCCATTCGAAAGAATTAATATGGATATTTTAGAAATTTCCCCAAGAACCTACATACCAACGATACGTGATGAACTGACAAAATGTTCGCAAGCTTACGGACTACCAGACAAATCTACAAAAAGCGTAACAGATACACTGCAACTGTATTTTCAACACTTTGGTACCCCTATAAGAATTTACTGTGATTACGGAAGAGAATTTGACAACAGTTTATGGCGGGACTTATGCAGTTTATTTGACATTAAGCTGACACACTACAGCGTTGGACACCCACAATCCAACGGTCCCATAGAAAGGTTCCATACAACTCTTCTCGAAATGATTTTGTTGTTGTTGTTTTCAGTCACAGAGCCAGCAGACCACCTGAGAATACATACAATCATAAAGAACTTATAACTAAACACGTCCGAGATCTTAATAATAGGATTTTATATTACTACAATCTTGCTCTCAAAAGCACAGAAGTATAAAAAATCCTGATGGCCTGTAGCCAGCGGAAAGGTAAATTTCTCAATTTCATTGGTATACCAGTATGTTATGACATATATATTGCTGCATGTATCATAGCCTTGCGGTTAAAGGTTTTTGTTTTGGCTGTTGAATATAAAGCAGACCGGGTTCGCGTTCCATTTCAAGGCTGATTATTTTTTTTTCGCCTATTTCTTATCAAAAATATACTATATATTTTTTTAATCAGGGTCTATATTAAGATCTCCAGAAAATGTACGATTACATCAAATTTATATTGAATGTTCATATTTTATCAATATTTCGAATTTTTCGTTTATTAATTTTTATTTTTTCTCTGTGCATTTTATGGAAAATTGCTTCGAACAAAAGTTGTTGGTGCAGATTATATCTATAACCCAAAATTAGTTTTGATGATATTTACACTAAGGCTCTTTTTTATATTTTTTTTAAATGTTTGAACGGTTGCTATTTTGAAACTACTTACCCGATATTGCCCAATAACGAACTCGGCCGAGATATTTAGGAGATTGATTTTTGTAGCAAATTTGAACTTGATACCTCCAAAACTGCGACCTCTATCGTGTTAACAAATTTCGTAATATCCCATATATATGAAATTGCTACTATTATAAAGCAGTTAAATTTAAAGAGTAGTGGAGTTGATAACATTAATACAAAAGTTCTTAAGAAACTGTCTTGTTATATTGTTGAAGCCCTTAAATATTTGATAAACCTTTGTATTACAAAGCATACTTGGCCTGCCGCTCTTAAAAAGCAGAAATAATACCGATATTTAAATCAAAAGATATAAGCTCACCATCTAACTATAGGCCGATATCTCTGATCTCAAATTTAGCAAAAATACTAGAAATGGTAATCCACAAAATACTTATGAGTAGATATACTAAGAGAGTTCTACATCATCATAGTCAGCATGATTTTTCAGAAGGGTCCAGAATAATGAATTAATAATTTCATTGGTGGGGCGCGCGTGGGGGCGAGCGTGCAGAATATTTATCCAAGGGGGTCTCAATTTTAATAAATCATAGATTCCTACTTTTCAAACAACTAGCGCCATCTAGCGTGGAGAGGCTATGTAACTGCATTAGTTATTCTAATTTTAGTTAAATTCCTACTTTTCAAACAACTAGCGCGATCTAGCGTGGAGAGGCTATGTAGCTGCATTAGTTATTATAATTCTTTAAATTCCTACTTTTTAAACATGAGCGTGCGCGAAAAATTTATAAAAAGTTTAAAACATGTCTAAAAGAGAAATTCAATAATAAAAGTGACATATACAATGACATGCTAAATCAATCTGTTAACAAACAAGACATAGAAGAAAAATTAACACTCAGAAATTCTTCGAATGAGTAGAATGCATTTTGAAGTAAGAACAATTTAATTTGCTTTTCAAAGTTTTTCAAGTTCATTACCTTGACTGAAGTCGCTAAAACATTGAACAGAGTTACGCCATAATAGTTAACACCATTTTCAGATTTATTCAGTCTGTGAAATTCTGTAACTAGATTCTGACGATTACGTGTATCATACTTATGTACTTGTTGATGGGTAACATATTTATTCTCATTTTTTTTAACGTGAAGACACTGAAGTATGTAAACTGAGGGCAGAGTATGAACTGATATCTACAATCATCCCTGTAGCCAAGGTTTGCTATGATACGAAGTGCTTTCCGCTGGATCTTGAATACTAGCTCGGCATGTGGGGAGTGGCCCCATATAATTATGCAGTAGCCTATGACTGAATGTATAAGCCCGTAGTAGGCAGTTTTCAGGCATGCTTCACCAATTCAGTTGGAGAGTTTCCTCAGGAGAAATAAGTTCCGTGAGGCCTTTCCCTGGATATGCCTTGCGTGATCTAACCAACTAAGTTTGCTGTCGTGCATCACCCCAAGGAATTTGACGGTATCATTTTCAATTCCCGATGGTCTTAGTGAGAATGTTAGATTTTCAGTTTTCTGCGTATTCAGGCAGAGTTTATTCGCGGACTACCATTCCTTGGCGATCGACTGTGCATCCGTTATCCATTTATTGAGTTCAATCAGGCCAGAGTGCTTGCCTACTATGGTTGTATCGTCAAAAAATAATACAGAGTTTGTGTTTTCAAATATACCTGGAAAGTCGTTGATATAATTTAAAAACAAAACTGGACACAAAACAGAACCTTGGGGTACCCCATATTTTATTTGTAATTTTGATGATGTGTTGTTATTATGTGTGACGCATTGTGTACGATCATTCAAATATGATGTCAACAAAAGAACACTGTTGACATCGAAGCCGTAGTACCTTAATTTGAACAACAATAAATCGTGAGACACACAGTCGAAAGCTTTGGTGAGGTCTAAGAACCGAGTCTGAATAAAAGATTTATTCTCAAAGCCTTTCTGAATTATATCTGTTATTGCTAGAATTGCTGCTAAGTAAAGGTATCACAGAAATAGGACGATAGTTTGATAATTCCTCTAATGAACCCTTTTTGTGAATGGGCACTACTATGGATAGTTTCAATATACTGGGGAAAGTATTGTGTTTCTATATATAGATTTAAAAGGTCTGTTAAAGGAATAACAATTTTGCGTCTAAACGAATAAAATATTTTAATATTGATGCCATATGCATCCTGGTATCATACCTGGTATTATATCTCCGACTTGAATATAAGTTAGTGGTACGAGATGGAGATGTGAATACTCGTGGCAAGTGTGTTTGAGGAAATCTTTTGATGTTTTATTTCCCTGAGGAATGTTTCTCACAATATCATTTGCAATTTTGGTGAAGTATTTGTTAAAATAATCGGCTGTGTTGTTATCGGACGAATTTGTAGTAGTAGATAGGTCATTTTTCATTAATTTCCACATTGCTCCCTGCTTGTTTCCGGACCGGTTTATGAAATTATCGTGATGTAGTTTTCTAAAACGAGCTATTTCCGATTTGTATAATTTCCTATGGCTTTTAATTGAATTTCGTAGATTTTCCGACGGTCTTTCTTTATGCATACTCCTGAGCAAAATGAGTTTTTCCCTCATCTTGTTCAGGTGTTCATTAAACCAATTGCTGTTTTTTTGTTTGTTATTTCTGGGTCTGGATTTAACCGGTAGGAATGTATCTATTGCTGTGGTAATGAGCGAGAGAAATGTTTCAAATTTGTCAATGATGTTGATATTTGAGTCTTTAATGAAACCGAAGTCCACGGTGTCGAAATAGTTATTCAGATTATAGAGACCGCCGTCAGTAATAGGTCTGTAAAAAATATGTTGGTTCGAGATAGTGTTTGAAGAATTGATTTCGAATTCAAAGTTAATCCCCAAATGGTCGGAAAAGCCCGGATCAGTAGTATTAACTTTTATTGCTATAACCTTTTCGGAAATGAATATATTATCTAAACAGTAATTCTGTCTCGTATTTTGAGAATTTATGGCTGTGAAGCCGTATTCGTTAAAAATATTCACCAAATTTACCGCTCGTGTGCAGTTGCTCTCAAAGTGTACATTGAAGTCACCCGTTATTATGGTGGCTTTATTATTTTTATTAACATGTTCGAGTTGGATGAGTTTATCGATATAAATGTCGAAATCGCCATTAGAACTAGAGCGATAGATTGTAATGACATCAATGTTTGTAAAACTCACCGCGGATAATTCGAAGTGGAGCTCAGTTGCAAGTTTATTTATGGTATTAATGGGGTTCATGGCGAAGTCGTTACTCACATGGGCGTATATTGCAGTACCACCATGAATTGTGGAGTCTCTCCCAAAACCAGAAACCATTTTGTAGTCCTCAAGATTTCCAGCTAAAAGGTTGTCCTTCGACAACCAATGCTCATTGATAAAAAGAAAATTATACTTGCCCCCAGACTTCAGAAATGCATTGATCTCGTCGAATTTATTGGACAAACACTGTATATTTAAGTGTAACATATTTAGGCGTAGTGCCTCGTCAGAGGTAGTTGAATTCTTTGGACTTTGCGTCGATGTTGCGGGAACGTCTTTTGGCAAAAGCTGCGATGTTAGATTTTCGCAACTATCTTCCTCTTTCGGTGAAAAAACCTATTGACGCAGGAGTCTTTTGGCCAAACTTCGGGTGTCATCACTTTTTCGAGGTTGATAAAGTCGATAGTCACTTTGAAGGAGGAGTATCTATTTGGCAACTGCGATTTTAGTTGATGTACCTCTACTTCAGGGCATAAGTCACTTATCAGGTCACGTATTTCGTCACCCGTCATGTCGGTGTGAGTTTTGTAAATATGTAGATAAGCATGTTTAGTTATGGACTTCACTTGTTTGTTGTTTTTAAATTCTAGTTGTCCGATTTTAGGTTTGTTTGGTAAGTTTATTTTTACCCTGAGTGCGCCAGTTTTATCTTTTTTGTGCATCGGGAGCTATAGATTGTTGTGGGTACTGTAGTTGTTCACGAGCTTGTACTAAGGCGGTGGAGAGATCATCGTGAGTGATTTTCGAAGGTGTTTTGTAACTTTCCACACGCCCCTTGTAATCGTTTTTAATTTCAATTCTCTGGCTGCTGGGACTGAGTATCTTAACGGCGTCAGCTGCAGGTTGTACTGTTTGTTTATTTGTAATCATCACTATTGCGGCAGATGACTTCGGAGATATAGTGTTCTGCAGCTGAGAAGTTGAAGGAATACCATAATTCACGTTTCCTGTACTGGGTTGATTTTCATTCGATTTGACAGATGGTGTTGTCTCCTTTCGGTTGAAATAATTACGTTCTTGATGTAAATTTTTCAATAGAATTATTTGATTATTCAGGCATTCTATGGACAATTTTTGTTGAGCTATTAGCAAGTCTTTTTGTTTGACAATATATTTCAGATAGGAGATTTCTACCTTGGATGGAGTGGAATCTTTAATATCTCCGCTGGCACTGGTGAAGGACAGATCAAAGTCATCAGTATTTCTACAAAAAATTATAGTTTTCTCGTTTTAATTTATGATTTGAACATTTTTAAAGTACGAAACACAACTGTAATGGGTGATTGAAGTACAATTTACACATTTGTAACCACTTTTTGCAAGTTTGCAACATTTTTTACAGGGTTTATTTCCCTCATACATTTTATCGACTACACTTGTCGCCATTAGAATTTATATACTTATATGAGGAGGATTTATAGGAGATTGTTGAATAGAAAGGTGATTTCTTGCGGTCTGGGGGGAAAAATGCATGATTGAATTCCTTATCAATCACATTTATTATACATAAAAAAGGTTTTGTGGAGCGGTCTGTGAAATGAATCAGTTCCTTCTCAATTATATTCATTTTTATACATAATGATTATATGGATGAATATTGATGAATTTCTAATATTAATTTTTATATATTAATTATCTCAAACGAGTCGTCGTCAGATATAACGGTGATTTCTTATGGCATGGGAAATTATTAAATTCTTTATCAATTATATTCATTTTTATACATAATGATTATATGGATGAATATTGATGAATTTCTAATATTAATTTTTATATATTAACTATCTCAAACGAGTCTTCGTCAGATCAAAAGGTGATTTCTAGCGGTATGGGAAAATATATGATTAAATTCATTCTTAATCAATTATATTTATTGTTATACATAATGATTATATGAGAAAATATTGATGCATTTCTAATATTAATTAATTAATTAATTTGATGAAGATTCAGTGTTTGTTTAAATCGACCAAGATTTTTTTATTTAACCGTTTCCATCGAAATATATCTCGGTGGCAACGATTCAACACACAGATGTAAGAAAAATCTTCAATATGTTACACTACATAAAATTAAAAAATAATAGGGTATGGAGTAATTCTTCTTGATGGTTAGTGTTTGTGGAGGGGACAAGGTATAAATAACATTTGATAGTGTTTAAAGTTATTCGTAATCAGTCATGTCTCAACCACTTAGTTTCTTCGCTAACTATGTATCCCAAATAGATGGGCAGTCAGACTTACCTGGTGTCGATGAAATATATAAATGTGTTGTAATCGGTGAGCGCAGATTCCCGCTAAATAAATCACGTAGGTTAAGTAGGTTTATATCAGTTGGATACAATTCTGATGATGGATTTTCCTTGTGTATAAAATTGAGTGGAAAGAGAATCAAGAAGTCATTTTAACTGAGTCAGAATGGCAAAATCTCTTGACATATCAAGGTATTGTGAGTAACTATCTATATTTCAACGAAGAAACAGACCGTATACAAGAATAAAGTTTCTCCTTAGATTTTGATCATGTAGAAAATGAACCAGTTGTTATAATTTTCAAGGATAGTAACCACATTAATTTGGGATGTGAGACGGTGTGCGGTCTATTGAATTTATTACCGCTAATAGACTACCAAGTGGAGTTACGGAAGAGTCATCATTTTCCAAGTTTCTTCAAGATTTTGAAAAGAGCCCTACACCATTGCAATGGTGATGAAATTGAAAACGTTTTAAAGTTACTAGAGCCTCATAACAATCCAAATAGGGAAAATATAAATTTGATGCTAGAGTAAGTTTATTTATATCCAAATGTGCTTGGACAGGAAATTAATCAGTCATGATGAGTGAAAGAAAATATGTTATGTTTAATTTGATTGATAATAAAACTTATGTGTTAGTGGATCATGATGGAGGTTAAGGAGAAGCAAGAAAAGAAGAATGGATGCAAATTGCTAGAGACCGGTTGCGCTTTCAGAGGCGCATTTTGCTTTTGTCGAATATTATTAATAATGTGTTAGATAGCAATCATAGACATTGTATTTATCAAACAAGGTTTTCTGAATAAAAATATTATAATTTACATTTGCTTTATTTCACTTTGAATAATTTACATAATTATCAGTTTTTACTATGAAACCGCACATGAATTGTTTTGTTGCAACAAGTCAGATATTGTTTCCTGTTGATTAAACTCACTTCTTCTTCAATAACAAATTTGTTTTTCTGACAGCTATACTTTTAATTGGAACTTGGCAGTTTTTTGCGGTATGAGAGAATGCAAATTATGATAAATGATGCCTTTAATTTAGCCATCTTTTACTGTGTGTTTCTTCTCTCTTTTACACGTAGACACCAAATGAAAGCCATTAGACATCGCCTCATCTTATCCGAACAAGTTGCATCGTTTACATGCTCGACCGTCAACTTGGGTTTCTGGTATTTGAAAACATTTTTTAATGCAACGATATTGTTCTCCTGAATTTTGTTGTGATGCTGCTGCTGCTGCTGTTGACATTGTATCTATTGAGTAATTTTCAATTTAACTCGTATATATTCTTCATAAATCTTGATCGACATAGAAAATTACTGCCACGTCTGTCGCAAGAACATTTTTCACATCACTATATTCCATAAAGAAGAAAATAAATCACACAGGAAATGGGGAAAGGTGCCTATAAATGCAACGCTGAATTTCAGCACAGTCATTATAATTCAGCAAGCGTCTACAGAACTACTACTGTCTTTCTCTCTCAACCTTTGAAAATACACAGTAAGTACTTTTCATTATTTTCAATTTATTCATAATGCTTTTACAATATTTTTTTGTTACAGATGGCTTTTTTACAAGATCTAAGCAAAGCTACCATCATCAAACAAAAATCTTACACCAAAATTTTTGATCTCCAAATAAGAACAAAATATAAGATAATAGGTGCAAAGGCAGTCTCCAGCAAATTTGGTGAGACAATTTTGATGGAGTTGGAACAAACGGTTGTGTTTCTCCCAAAGAGAGTCATGGAGAAATATCTACCCCATCTAAAGGAAATCGGAAGCGAAAAATATTCTTTAATTTTCCGTGGGCAGGTGTCGACTGGCAAGGCAAACCAAGCTTCTTCTTTTGAATTGATAGAAAATTAAGTAAGTTTCTTTTAGAACATTTTTTATGATGGAGAATATCAATATTATTAAGAAATCTGACAACTAATTGTAGCTATAAGAAAATTAAGTAAAATTTTATTCGATATATTCACTAGTGTAGACGAAAAGATTTGGTTAAATAGGATGAAACGATATATAGGATTATGTAATAAAAAAATGAAAAAAAACTGATTTACCCATTGGAATTAGGAGTAAATTACAGACAAACATTGGACATTTCAAACATTTTCAAAATTTTATTAAAAATAGAAATCACAATAGAGGAGGTGGGAGTGGTGGTAGCATGATTGGACTTAGACGTAAAGAAAGAATTCTATGGAGGGATAAGCATCGAGTTTTATGAGTCGAATTCAGACGGGCATCATAATTAATCTTGTTCATATTGACTTGGAACAATTTTCGGAAGATTGTTTTGGAATCTTGAAGCTAAAGCTTGCGAAAATTTTTGAGCAACACTCAATTATTAAAATTAACACAACTTTCTGCGGTGAATTCATAAAAAAGTCGAAACATGATGATGACGATATAGTTTTAGATTTAAAATACTTCAACACAAAAAATTCAATTGTGGATGGCTCGACGGATCTGCAACGCTGGTTCATTGATAATGTTTATAGCAAAATTCAAAATGAAGTGAGTGAATTTCAAGAACGTGATAGTGGTTGGGCATTGGAGAAAATAATTAATATTAAACAAAGTTGACATGGGAAATGGTTCATCCTTTATTAAACTGCCTAGGGAAATTTTCAATAAACGTGCATGTCTGAATATTCAGAATAATGATAAAGTTTGTTTTTATTGGTCCATCGTTAGTGCTTTATACCCAGCGAAAATTAACAATAATCGAACTTCTTCATGTCCAGACTTTAGAGATGTTTTGAAAATTGAAAATATAGATGATCCCATACCTCTCAATCATATTGGAAAATTTGAAAGAGCAAATAATATTTCAGTTAACGTCTATGCTTTAGAGCTTAATGTTGTGAAGAAAAAATCATTTTATACTGTAGTGCCAGTGATTACCACCCAATAAATTAGATAAACATGTAAATTTACTTTTGATTCAAAATATATATTTTCCAAAATTGAAAGATTATGATGCTCCTCCTATCGTCGATGAGAATATCATTATTGTCTTATTCGAAATTTATCGCGATTAATATCACATCAGACCAATAATCATAATGGCAAAAAATCATTTGCAATAGATGTCTCAATTATTTTCAGTGCAAAGAAAAATTTGATGATCATCAAACGGTTTGCTTTCACCTAAATCAATGTAAAATTTCATTTCCAAAATTTACTCATGTTGAATTTAAAAAATTCACATACAAACAAACAACTCCTTTTGTTATTTATTCAGATATTGAGTGTCAATTAGAAAATGTAGATGATTTAGTGTCTTCTAAAACAGCTAAATACCAAAAACATACACCATACAGCGCTGCTTACTATGTAAAATGTTAATTTGACGACTATTTATCGTTTTTCAATAGCTATCGCAGTGCAGATTGCATGGACTGGTTTGCAAACAAAATATCCAATCAAAAATTAAAACAATCGTATCGATGACTGAAAATCCCCCCAACGAGGGTAATGCAACAACATCTTGTCATATTTGTGAGAAAATATTCATGTTAAGTTACTATGTCACAATCTGTCCGGCTACGATAGTCATTTTATGATCAAGCATTTAAGTAAAAAGGGACGCATGAGCATACTGCCAATTAATATGGAAAAATATATTTCATTTACTCTTTATGATGATAAATCAGACATAAAATTTAGATTTATCGACTCTTTTCGCTCTCTCAGCACCTCATTAGACAAACTAGCGTCAATAATGGATCAACGACAAGATTTGAAAATTATGAATCGCGAGTTCAATACATTGAACGAAGAGGCATTCACTTTTCTCACCAAAAAAGGAGTATTTCCCTATGATTATGTTGATTGTTTGGAAAAACTTGAGGAAATTGAATTACCGGCGAAAGAACCCTTTTACAATAAACTCAACAATGAATATATATCTGATGAGCATTATGCTCATGCTCAAAGCGTATGGGAAGTTTTCAAAATTTCTGATTTGGGGGTGTACTCTGATCTGTATTTGAAGACAGACGTTTTGTTGTTGGCTGATGTGTTTGAAAATTTTCGGAAAAAATGTTTAGCAACCTACAAGTTAGATACAGCTTGGTACTTTACCATGCCTGGATACACTTGGGACGCGATGTTAAAATTCACACAATGTAAACTGGAATGATGTGGACAAAATCATGTTTATAGAAGAGGCGATTCGTGGCGGTATTTCGGTTTGTAGCGGTAGATATTCGAAAGCCAACAACAAATACCTGCCGGAATATGATTTCACAAAACCATCGAATTATATAATGTATTTAGATGTTAATAATTTATATGGGTGGGCAATGTCGGAATTTCTTCCTTACGGCGGGTTTTCGTGGCTAGAAGATGTGGAGAATTTTGATGTGACGGCTATCCCAGACGATGCTCCTGAGGGATATGTGGTACAAGTTGCCACACTCTCAGGGTCGTAATTGAGACCAAAGTGGGCATAAAAAAAAATTGGAGACTTTGCCGGCTAGCTTCCAGACTAAATCTCGATATATAGAGAAACAGAAAGGACGTTTGGATCACGAGTACAGGAAATCGCCGATGTTTGTTTGGTTACAAAAAAAGAATTAAAGGGAGGGGCGCCACGTGATTTTAGAAACTCTTGACCCGTTTCCTGCACTAAACATCTGAGATTCAAAAGCAAAAGGAACAAACCACGAAACCAATTTTACCTTAAATTATTGCTCTCTCTCTCTCTACTATATTTCTTGCCTTTGACGAAGGCTACCCACGGAATCATTCGAGGAATAATAATAATATGTCAAATAATTTTTATTTACATCAATAACAATAGATTTAGATAATACAACAATTACGATATGAACGAAGCATTCATAACATGAATAAAACCCTATACATAGCGTTAGTTGGCCAGTTTTATAGACATCTATAATCCCGTTTACATATAATGAAAATTCCCATTCAGTATCTCTGTACCTCAATAGGTGAGTTGTGATTTAAATGTTAACACATATATATATTTCTAGTAATCCAACACTTACAAAAGAAAATAGATTGTAGTACAAAAGCGGAGGGCCTTCTATAACTCGTAAAAGTCTATACTTTGGGTTTGCAAAATAGAAAAAAATAAATAAAAAAGAAAAAAAACTAAGGCAAAGAAGAGTCGAACACCTGGCGTTGCTTTATAATTAGGCTAGATTTCAGGGCACTGAAGCCCTCCAAATGATTGAGAAGAAAATGACATGCACTTATCTGGTACTCCTGACAGTGGTTGGGAAGGAGTCTACTCGCCGGTAGCTGGCCAACGCCAACCCTTGATGAGAGATCACCCTCGACAGCTATTTCGTCTTTGGTTGAGGAACTCCACGAAGAATGGGTACTGCTTATATTAGTCCCAGGCAGTTAAACTTGCTGAAAGTTCCGGATGCGGGAAGAGATCTGATGGTTGAGCACAAGATGGCGGCTTAGTCCATGTGGAGTAGTTCGAGAAAATAATCCCTTAAAAAGGTTTCGGCTTCTGGATTTCGTTTCCACGGGAAACCGATAAAGAAGCCTGAATCTTGTCGTGAAAATTACTAAATCCCCGATATAGGGTGGATAGACGTCCAACATAAGAAAATTTCACTTATCTCTCTACTACTGTCATCGACTCTCTCTCTTTTCAACACCCTCCTTCGTTTCTGAAAGGACAAAGTAGTGGGAGTATCCACTTCTTGCCAACTAATTAAATGAAAAATCCCTCGCTTGCGAAAATAAATTCAAGGTCAATGGCAACATTACCGCAACCTGCGGGTAGGAAAAAAGGATCTGAGGGGGGAGTTGTCCTGCAAGCATCCCGTAACCAGGGCTCCACAGGTTTGGGAGTCTGTACTTCAACTTCCTACCAAGTGCGAATTGAAATTACGGGGAACATAGCTATAATGACGGAAGTACTGCAATTAGTCCGAAAAATATTTTAAGTGGCGCCTATGGCTGGTCCACCAACTGGGATGGTTGACGTTCGACCCATGAATTAATAAAATCACTAGAATGCATACAGACAATAGGTCACTCGATTCAAAATAAAACAGTGGCAACACATTATACCACAGAAAGTGCGTAGAGTTAGCAGACTTTATCTGATAACCGAAGTGATAAAATGGAACCGTCACACCCCACGTCTTCTCCGGAGGAAGTAAATTTCCTGAAATTTACTTCTAAAATACTAGTTCTCGTTGTGTTCCCAGGTGGGTTTGAGGTCTTGTACATGCCATAACCCGACAGATTTTCCTTTTTCATCTAAGAGCTCATAAGTCACCAGACCAACTTTCTTACTTATGGTGTAAGGTCCAATATATTTCGGGCAGAGTTTTGCATTTATATTCTTGCTTGCATCGGACAATATTTTGTTTCTCTTCCATACCCTATCTCCAGCCTTATAATGTACGGGGCGCCTTCTCAAATTATAAACTTTACGATTTCTTTCTTGTGCGGAAGCAAGCTTATTTTTCACAGATTCAAATAACTTCCGAAATCCCTTAGTTCTTCTCGTCACTTCATTCTCAGCATCGAACTTTGTTAAGCTTTCCGCTCGATAGAGGTACTCGGTGCCATCTCCAACATATTCCCTGCCAAAGTTTATCAAGAATGGGGTATATCCTGTTGTCTCACTTTTTGATGTTCTAATTGCACATGCTATGGCGGCAATATTTTCATCCCACTTTCGATGATCAGTTTTTAGATAACACGATATCATCGTTTTAACTATTTTATTGTAACGTTCTACTGGATCAGCATTGGCGTGATAATTAGCAGTATAGGAGATTTTTGTGTTGTATTTCCTACACAGCTCCTGAAATTCTTTGCCACGCATTTGCTTCCCATTATCACATATCAAAAATTGGGGTACACCATAAACGCAGAATATTTGTTCTTTCACAAAACGACATAAGGCTTTTGCAGTGGCAGTACGTAATGGACACAATATAACGTACTTACTGAAATAATCGCATACAGACAATAGGTAACAGTATCCCTGCCTACTACGAGGATAAGGGCCCATGAAATCTAAGCTAATCATTTGCCATGGTTTATTGATCTGTGGTCTGGTGCCCATTAGTCCGGCAGCCGCCTTCTGTTCTGGTTTATGTTGAGCACAAATTTGACAGGCTCTAACATACCGGGCTACATCACATCGCATTTTTGGCCAAGTATACCGATTGTGAATTTTCCAGTAGGTCTTGTAGGTACCAGTGTGTCCGGCACGGGTGTCATCATGATACTGTCGAACTAGGTCTCTCCTCTTGTCTTTCGGTACGACAATCTTCCAATAATCGCTTTCTTGTGATAACTCGGGTATTGCACACTTCACATATTTATAGACGATGCCATTCTCAACTCTCCATTGCTTAAATTTGTCCGGCCGACTGACTATATTGTCCTTCATCCGATGATACCATTGGTCAGCCGTATCACCGAACTTCTGGGGAAAATCTTGACTGATTTCCACGGCGTCTACTTGAACTGGGACACTTCTAGAAAGAAAATCGGGTACAAGGTGGTCTTTACCTTTACGATGTACAATGGTGTAGTCATAAGGCTGCAATCGTAAAGCCCATCTGGCCAATCTTCCCGTTGGATCTTTCAAGCGGTCTAACCATAACAGAGAGGCGTGATCGGTAATAATGGTGAAGTGTGTGCCTTCCAGATAGTGCCGAAGCTTCTCAACCGCCCAAATCACACTCAAACACTCCCTTTCAGTGGTGGTATAAACCCGTTCGGCCTTAGAAAGGGATCGGGATAGAAAACAAATCACTTTCTCCCCTTCCTCGAATCGCTGTGTTAATACGGCGCCTAATCCATAGGCAGATGCGTCGGTCTGTAGGATGAAAGGCCTTCTAAAGTCTGGGCAGGTAAGGATCGGTGCTGATATAAGTGAATTCTTCAGTTGGTTGAAAGCCTTTTCGCACTCTTCAGTCCAAATAAGGGGTACATTTTTATGAATAAGTTTGGTGAGAGGAGCTATCAGAGAAGAGAAATTTGGAACGAATTTTCTGTACCACCCAGTCATGCCGATGAATCGACGAATTTCAGTCGTATTCGTGGGTCGTTCTAGTTTCATGATAGCCTCCACCTTATCTACATCCACGTGAAGTCCTTTGGCATCGACTATATATCCCAAGTACTTGAGCGAAGGTCTACAAAATTTACATTTCTCTCGCCCTAATGTTAGGCCAGCTTCTATTAGGAGGTCGAATACTTTCCCCAAAATATCCAGGTGTTGTTCGAAATCCGAAGAGATAATAATAATATCGTCTAAGTAAACTAGAACATGTGGCTCCAAATCAACTCCTAGTACCTTTTCAATAAGGCGTTGCCACGTTGCTGGCGCGTTGGTCAATCCGAAAGGCATCCTTTTAAAATGATAAAGGCCTCTATTGGGAACGGTAAATGCCGTATACTCTTGACATTCTTCTTTGACACCAACCTGCCAATACGCACTCTTTATATCCACCGAACTCAAAAATCTTGCTCCTCGTAATCTATCAAGGATTGATGAGACATAAGGAAGAGGATAGGCATCCTTTTTCGTTACTTTATTAAGGGCCCGATAGTCTACGCAGAATCTATACGTTTTGTCTTCTTTCGGAACTAATAAAATGGGTGATGACCAGGCACTTTTAGAGGGTTCAATAACTCCAAGCTCTAACATTTTCTTGATTTCCTCATCGATCTTTTGTTGTTTGAATGGCGAGACCGGATAATACCTCTGCTTGATTGGTCTTGTTCTCTCTTCCAATATTATTTCATGCATTGCAATGGTGGTGAATCCTAAGCCCGTGCCCATTTTCTCGAATTTATCGTCTACTATATTCTTAAGTCTTTTCCGTTGTTCTTCTTCTAGATTGGTCTCCTCAATGATTCCACAAGCCTCGACGAAGTTTTCTTTTCCAAAGTGCCAAACATTTTCTCTCAGATTCGGTACTATGTCCATACTCATCCAGAAGTCGGTGCCAAGGATTAGGTTGCTGGAAAGTTCTGGAACAACGAGCACATCTATCACACATACCTTTCCCATGAGACAAATTGGAGTTTTTATTACTCCCATACTGAAACAGGCTTGGCCATTGGCTACGGAACATTTTGTTCTCCTTGAACCATCCAATTTCAAACCAAGGTGTTTCAATGTTTCAGAAGTAGTCTTTCCAACCAGAGTGACGGTACTACCGGAATCTAATAAACCAAGCATCTTGTGTCCAAGTATGGATATTTCAAGGTAAGGTCGTCGATCGCCTTCGGCATGAGAAATTATGAAACTAACAAGAGCTTGTCTCTGAAGGTATGTTAGATCATTCATTCTGGCCGATGTAACTGAGCTGGGGGTAATAGTTCGGCCTTCTAATTCCCCCACACTTCGTTTTTTGAGCATGAAGGACAATTTCTTACAGTGAATCCCTCTTGACCGCATCGAAAACACAGTAGCTTCAAAGGTTGTGGACAGCGTGATCTTTGATGTCCTGGTTGATTACAATTCCAGCAGTTCTTTGAACTTGTTTGGGGTTGTCGTAGATTTCTCGCATCCATAGCTTCAACTCTAACATCTGTCTCATTTCTCATCCCAACATCGTTCCGGGTAGTGACCATATGGGCTGAGACGGGACGACTATATGTTGGGGGTCTTCGATATGTAAGATGAGGCTCCTGAACTAGTCTGGGTTGGGAGGGGGGTGGACAGAATTGTTTCGACTGCCAATAAATCAATTCGGCTTCTTTTCCTCTACTGATGAGTTCTTCAATGGTGGTGATGGATTGGAACATTAAGGCGGTCTGTAAGTGTGGCAAAAGGTTCCGCTTGATGATGGCTACTTGTTCCGATAATGAGGGTTGCTTCACAGACAATTTCCGGAATAGATTCTGCATTCGGGTGACGTACAAAATCAGTCTTTCATCCGCTCCTTGAGTCCGTTTCTTAATATCTTCCATCAAACTCTCTTCATAGTTGGGTGGCATAAATGCTTCTCTAAGTTGGACTTTGAAGTCTTCCCAGTTCCCAAAAGAAGCTTTTCTCGGAATATACCAATCTCGAGCGTCTCCTCTCAGAATCTCATAAACCGACTGAAAGAGTTGATCTCTAGAGACCCCTCTCGATTCGGCAAGGTGCTCTACATCTTCTAAGAAAGTGATGACACTGCCACGACCATCGAAGTGAACATTTCATTTATATACTTGCACGCTGGGACTATAGGAACTTACATTCGGAGTAGATAAGAGCCTTTGCCCACTATTGGGAACAAACCCTGAGGCTGGGTGGGGAGTACTATTACGCATTTCGAAATCACCCGTATGAATTGTTTCAATCAATGGTCCTTCAGGAATATCACAACTTTGGGAAGCAAAATATACCCGCCGAGGAGAATCGTGAAGGGATACCTGATGGAGGTATCTGGCCAATTCCTCACATGTACTCCTGTTATTCTCTAGTTCTGGATGGTTCTGCACCGATTGATTCCCTTCTGGCTCTCCGCTTTCATTTGATCTAACAGGTATTGTTTTTTCCAAGTCTATCAAATTATCCACGATGGGTTCTCCATTGAGAGGAAGTAAGCTTGTGGAGTTGACAGTTTTGGGCACTGGATCGTCTAGTATTGAAACTGGAGAACGGTTAGCAGTGCCAGGGCTCGAGCGACTGGAAGAATGAAGTTGCGCAATGTGGTTGGCATCTCGTAAAGCTTCGTACACACCCTCTAGTAGAAACATCAGGTTCTTCTTTTTGGTTTCTGTTTGGTTAGTAGCTGTGACAATTCTTCTCAAGCGACCTTGAACATGGGATAGTCGACTACTTATCCTCTTGAATTCATTTTCTCGATTTTCCGCGTTAAATTCTTGAACTTGGCCCACTAGTTCATCTAGTTTTCCGCTGCAAATACCAAGCTCCACGTCTGGATCTAAATTCGAAATGACTTCCTCCACCATTGGTGCATCCAAAACTTCCCTCAGCATAGCACGTTTCTGTTCAACCGTGCTTCCGACTTTACATCCTCTTGCCCTTAACTCCCAAGTTAATTCGTCACTTCTTAATCTATTGACTTCCATATTATCACCTCAACGCAAAACTATAAACTTCAATAGGTATGTAAATAACCGAAATTGAATTACGATTCCCACCTCTTCTCAGACGAGGCGGAACCAGGGACGCATGCGCCAACAGGACAGACCAGACCCAATAAATTTGAACTCGCAATAATACCGCAAAAACCAAAAAAACTAAACTGAATTACTAAATTCAGCACGAAACAATAAATATCTACATATCCATATATATACACATATATGAGGGGGTGCTCACACGATCAACCTTAGAATTAACACACTGAACTAATTCTAAAATAATATCAATTCACAAGGAAAATATATCACCCTGTAGAGTTTACTTCCGGCTTGACATCGGTTATCATAATAACATTAAAACAAAATGATGAATTAAATACATAGAAGAAGAAAGAAAAGAAAACCCATAAATTATCATAAAAAAAAACTTGTATCCAAAACTTTATTCCAAAATATTATAAAGTACCTAGTTGCAAATTTATCAATACCCTAAACTTAATCCGATAAGACCATTTAAAAACCAACAGATCTCTTGATAGCAAAAAAAAAATAAATAAAAAAAATGAAAAGCTGCAATGAACAGTAAAAAGAAAATGAAATGCCCCACGTTGGGCGCCAGTTTTATGCCACACTCTCAGGGTCGTAATTGAGACCAAAGTGGGCATAAAAAAAATTGGAGACTTTGCCGGCTAGCTTCCAGACTAAATCTCGATATATAGAGAAACAGAAAGGACGTTTGGATCACGAGTACAGGAAATCGCCGATGTTTGTTTGGTTACAAAAAAAGAATTAAAGGGAGGGGCGCCACGTGATTTTAGAAACTCTTGACCCGTTTCCTGCACTAAACATCTGAGATTCAAAAGCAAAAGGAACAAACCACGAAACCAATTTTACCTTAAATTATTGCTCTCTCTCTCTCAACTATATTTCTTGCCTTTGACGAAGGCTACCCACGGAAGCATTCGAGGAATAATAATAATATGTCAAATAATTTTTATTTACATCAATAACAATAGATTTAGATAATACAACAATTACGATATGAACGAAGCATTCATAACATGAATAAAACCCTATACATAGCGTTAGTTGGCCAGTTTTATAGACATCTATAATCCCGTTTACATATAATGAAAATTCCCATTCAGTATCTCTGTACCTCAATAGGTGAGTTGTGATTTAAATGTTAACACATATATATATTTCTAGTAATCCAACACTTACAAAAGAAAATAGATTGTAGTACAAAAGCGGAGGGCCTTCTATAACTCGTAAAAGTCTATACTTTGGGTTTGCAAAATAGAAAAAAATAAATAAATAAGAAAAAAAACTAAGGCAAAGAAGAGTCGAACACCTGGCGTTGCTTTATAATTAGGCTAGATTTCAGGGCACTGAAGCCCTCCAAATGATTGAGAAGAAAATGACATGCACTTATCTGGTACTCCTGACAGTGGTTGGGAAGGAGTCTACTCGCCGGTAGCTGGCCAACGCCAACCCTTGATGAGAGATCACCCTCGACAGCTATTTCGTCTTTGGTTGAGGAACTCCACGAAGAATGGGTACTGCTTATATTAGTCCCAGGCAGTTAAACTTGCTGAAAGTTCCGGATGCGGGAAGAGATCTGATGGTTGAGCACAAGATGGCGGCTTAGTCCATGTGGAGTAGTTCGAGAAAATAATCCCTTAAAAAGGTTTCGGCTTCTGGATTTCGTTTCCACGGGAAACCGATAAAGAAGCCTGAATCTTGTCGTGAAAATTACTAAATCCCCGATATAGGGTGGATAGACGTCCAACATAAGAAAATTTCACTTATCTCTCTACTACTGTCATCGACTCTCTCTCTTTTCAACACCCTCCTTCGTTTCTGAAAGGACAAAGTAGTGGGAGTATCCACTTCTTGCCAACTAATTAAATGAAAAATCCCTCGCTTGCGAAAATAAATTCAAGGTCAATGGCAACATTACCGCAACCTGCGGGTAGGAAAAAAGGATCTGAGGGGGGAGTTGTCCTGCAAGCATCCCGTAACCAGGGCTCCACAGGTTTGGGAGTCTGTACTTCAACTTCCTACCAAGTGCGTATTGAAATTACGGGGAACATAGCTATAATGACGCAAGTACTGCAATTAGTCCGAAAAATATTTTAAGTGGCGCCTATGGCTGGTCCACCAACTGGGATGGTTGACGTTCGACCCATGAATTAATAAAATCACTAGAATGCATACAGACAATAGGTCACTCGATTCAAAATAAAACAGTGGCAACACATTATACCACAGAAAGTGCGTAGAGTTAGCAGACTTTATCTGATAACCGAAGTGATAAAATGGAACCGTCACAAAGTGGATCTGGAATATCCTCGCAACCTTCACCACCAATATAAAGACTTTCCATTCGCTGCCGAATACCGCATACCATCGGGTTCAAAATTACCAAAATTAATGACAAATTCTTTACAATAAAAAAGGATATGTTAAACACTATAGAAATTTGAAACAATGTCTGGCAAATGGTTTGAAAATCGCGAAAATTCATAAAATTTTGAAATTTAAGCAGTCAGAGTGGCTGCGATCTTACATTGAGCTAAACACTACTTTGAGGACCGCAGCCACAAACGAATTTGAGAAGAACTTGTTTAAATTAATGAATAATGCGGTGTTTGGTAAGACAATGGAAAATATTAGGAAACACAGTGTGGTGAAGCTTGTAAGATCATGGGAGGGAAGATACGGAGCGAAAAATTTAATTGCAAGTCCGCTATTCCGAAACCGAACAATTTTCGATGAAAACTTGGTAGCCATCGAATTACAGAAGACCGATGTTGAATTCAACAAACCGCTGTATGTTGGAATGGATATTTTAGATATATCAAAATTATGCATGTATAATTTTCATTATGATTTCATGTTACCAAAATTAGGCATTGAAAAATGCAAACTTTTATACGTGGATACGGATAGCTTCATTTATGAATTAAAGTGCGATGATGCATATGAAGAAGTCATAAAAGCTAATATTTCCAAATTTGATACATCAAATTTTGATAACATTTATAAAATACCTTTGGCCAATAAAAAAAAGTTGAGCTTAATGAAAGATGAAGCAAATGGTAATATAATCACTCATTTCATTGATTTGCGTTCTAAAATGTTTACATTTAAAGTTCAGGGGGGTAAGGTGGTGAAAAAATCTAAGGGAGTGAAATATAACGTTGTAAAAAGTAAAATAACTTTTGATGATTATTTTAATTGTTTGAAAGAATTTAATCAAAAATCGATAAGTCAGCATTGCATCCGTTCATATGCACACAATGTTTTTAGTATAGAACAATCAAAAATTGCTCAAAGTCCATAGGACGATAAACGATTTTTAATTCCAAACTCTTTCGATACGTTGCCGCGGGGTCATCATGATGCCCAATAAAATTTTATTTTTTTTAGGTAAAATCATGTCATCACCACCACAACTGAAGGCTTTATGTATAAAAAGCGTTTGCGAAAATGTTACAAGTATTTTAAGTTTTGGTAGCTATTGTCTTCTTCATCATGCACTACCTTGGATAGTCCTTGAAGAAATTTTCAAGAAATTCGCTTATTACCGCTGGGAATATATTTGGGAGCAAGCTTCAGTTACCGAAGAAGCATATGAACTTATATCTTTAAGAAATATTTTATACACAAAAGAGATTAATAGGTCTATAATAAGGAGTGCAATTTTAAATAAAGATGATTGGACCGAAGAATATTGCGGATATCAGTATTGTGTATGGGTTTATTTTTATAAAGTTAAAGGACTAAATTTAATATTTTGTGAAAATTGAACTTTTTGAATTTATCATGATGTAGTAGCAATTTGTGATCATTATCATTTGAATTTTAAAACTGAAAATTTATATAAGATATATCGGAATAAAAATATGTGGTGTCAAAGTGAATTCAAAGAATTATTATTTGTATTAAAAGAAAAAAGTGAGTGTGATTATGATTTACGCAATGGCGGATGTATTAGATTTAACGGTTTGTGGTAAAAAGAAACTCCATCATAAAAATGTTTGAAGAGGTATTTAACTTTATGTATGTTTTATATTTAATATTTTCTGTATATTAATAAAAACCATATAGATAGATATACTGGGTTTTATTGTCACAAAATTCATTGGTTGTAGTTCTTTCTTTAATTTAATAAACCTTGTAATGATATGTGGTTTAACTACTAAATAAAACAATTAATGTCCTTTATACGTTTTTTATTCATTACATTGCCTCATAAATTTTTCATACAAAAAATATTCATTTGATAGTGCACAATGACAGGAGTTTTTATTGTGATATAAACACTTGGACTCTGAGACAGGTAGGGCTGGGTGTTCTTCTAATTCCACGACTGGTCGAGATGTAAATTGTTTGAGGTATACGACTGTCTCTCGACCTTTTACATACACCACGTTATATTTACCAGTCAACCTTTCAATAATTTTGGCAAAACAGTGAACCGGTACATGCCCCTTATTCCAATCAATACAGTGATAATTATTTATTAACCACATATTTTGACGATGTGCTTCAGGAGGTAGTAGCTCCATTCCAAAGGGTGGTTTAAAAATAAAGTGTGATATTTTTGAGCCATCAAAAGCAGCAAGCTCCTTGGGCAAAAATGTGTTCTTTTCCAAACGAAAGCCCTGGATGTCCATAACTAATTTCAATTTTCTACAATTTCAGACTTGCAAATTGCTCAATCATTAATTGTTTTTAGCCATATAATTCTATAATTCGCCTTAATTTTTCAAGTTTTCTCTGATGTTCAATGATTCTTGCTTCCAGCTGAGTGCTTAACATATTATAAAGTCTTCTTTGGAAAGTCTCACATTTATACTTTATATAAGGCATGCGCACTAAATTTGACGAACTATTTTTGTAAGAGGGTTATAACTAAACAGTTTGTCATGTAATATCAGACAGTATGCTGTATTGTCTTTTTTACGTTTTCACTGGTCTCAAATTCGATACGCATAACAACTGACCCACTTTGAATCGACTCTTTTGTCGATTACAATCAATGTGAGTAATCGGATAAATTTTTAAAAATTCTTCGGGTGTATAAACTGGTTCGTTGTTAGTTTCATAGTAAGATTGTTGGAAATGGGAAAACATCTCATACAGAGAAGCATATTTTTTATCTTTGAAATTTAAATATAGATCCTGATAAGTGTACTTTTCGCCGTTTAAAAATACTCGTATATTGGTTAAGTTTATATGATCAAACCAACTCATATCAGATGTAACTTTGTTTTTTATCAATCTGGAATGCTACTATAACATGCCTAGGAGTTTCTAGCTTACTAGTGGTCCTTACACTCCACGAGTGTTGAGTTGATTCAGTTAAAGCTGGATATTCAATTAATTCACATGAACGGAAACCAATTGCTAAATCTGTATTTTTTTCTATAATTTTGGTTAAGGCAAGTTGCTGTGGTATGTCCACGGAAACATGTGGAACTCTCCAATAGATTTTGGTAATTGTAACTCTTGGTTTTTCAGTATCATCTTCACTTAAAACCGCATCCAAATCATTAGTAGAGCGGATCAATACCAACTCTTGTTTCATATTCACAATAATTTTGCGATTATCTTCAAAAAATCCCATCAAAATATTTAGTGGTATACAAACGTTGAAATTTCCATTAGTGTCTGTAATTCTCTCACCCACTACATGCACTCTTGGTCTATATCCAGCATTATGAAGCTTAACACTTTCATTATCGTTGTAAGACAAATATGCTTTTAGAGTGGATGTTAATCCCACGTTTCTATTTGTATCGATTGTGACCCCATTTAATTCAGAGCGAATTTCTCTAAATAAGAAAGCTACACCATTATTAATAAATTTAAGTTTGGATGCCTTAGTTCCATCATTTTTTGTTAATTTTCCCTCGACATACAAATGAGTCATTCACGGTAATGTACACAGCTCTACTTCTTGAATGGGTATTATTATCTCATCATTGTATTCAAATGTTCCAGATACTGAGGGTTGGTAAGAGTGCAATTCAAAATTGGTGATGGAGTTGTCCACGGGAGGTCTTGCTGTTACGTTCATTATATCCATTATATTTGTAATTTGAAACCAAGTGAAGTCAAAAATTTTCGATTCTGTGATGTTAAAGCTTTGGTTGTGTGAGATACACTAACTTTGTTTTTTTTGCTGTTCCTTTTTTATAAGAAATATCTACATCTCTGCTATATCTAACCACCATTGCTGATATTTCTCAAGTGTAATCTAATGGATATGGTTTCTTCTCTGAAATTTATAAGTCGACTGTCATGATCCAATACTTTTATAGTAATATTGGTTATCATTTGAACACTAATTGGAAAATACAAAATTGGTAATGATGATTCTACTATTTTATATCCCGTAGGAATGCTTGGAAAGAACTGATGGATAATGTGGTCAGGTGTCCCAGTTAAATAGGAGTTTGTACATATTACAGTCAATGCAAATTGAGTTAACTCTCAAAATTTTTACTGTAGAGTCTGATTCATGATCCTTGTTTGCAGTTAGTATTTTCTTACCAAATCCAAATACTTCTCTCAAAGTATTGTCTGATTTGAAATTTATTCGTTTTTGAGCAGTTAATTTTGCATTTTAAGGTATCTTTGTTGATATTTATGTTTAATGTGACTCCGTTACTTTTCATAGCGTCTATTGTTTACTCAAATCTTCAAATTCATATGATCCTGTTGGAACTAAAATCTCCTTATCATCATCATCATAAATAAATTTATTGTTTACTCCCTCTTCTATATTTGGTATCGTCATAAAAGTTTCATAGTCGGCTAATCCAAGTTCGTATTGATTGTCTTCTAAGTAAATTGGTGGATTGAAATCTGCGTTTAAAGTGGATTTGTTCCCAGAAAGTGTTATCGTTAGACTCATTGTTGTCGTTGTAAAGCACCACAAACTACTGTTGAAAGTTATGTGCAGAAGAAGTAATTATATATAAATTTTAGACAAAGCTGTCCGCAATTGTATGTAAGAGTTTGTATTGTGTTGTAATTGTATTTAATATTCGAGCTACCATCACTTTGAAAGTATATTATCAGTTCTTTTGGTGGTCTTAAATCACCATAGCTATCAAAATAGATGATATAATTGTTGTTTTTAACATATGCTATCCAATGACTCCCTACATTTTTTTCATCATCCAAATTCACGATACCGCATTCAGTTTTATGTATCTTCATAGGTAGAGCATCTCGCATAAAGACCCCTCTGAAATGTGGTATTTTTAACAGTTTAGCGTATTGTTCAAGTTCTTTATTGGTCATGGCATGGTGTGGTAGCTTCACTGGGAACTTTTTTATATGGTGTCAAATATAGTCCACGTCCGCGATATGGCTTCAGATAGAGACCTTTTCCTTTGACTTCCATCGCTTCCTCCAGCTGCTGTTTGTTAGCCTTGGTTAAAAGCTTTCGCGATACTAGCTGTCCCACCTCCGAGAGCTCCAATAGCGCCGAGAAGTGATAACAAAAGGGGGAGGAACCCCCCAACACTTTTGGGTGTTTTTAAAACTCGTTTCTTGCTTTTTCTTTTACCTTTCTGCTGTAATCCTTTACCACGTTTCAGACCCATTCCAAGTTTGCGTTTAATCTTCACTGCTCCAGTTATTCCCAAAGCAGCAGATTTCTCCCCAAAACTAGCGTCAGCTGATTTAAACCTTTGGCAAGTTTTATTTGCTAAAATTTTATCCGCCTGATGTCTCTCTTCAAGATCTTTATTTTGAGAATAGGCAATATCGTGCTCAAGAAAAGCCTCGTCTAAACTATTGATTCCACGATCTCCTCTTTCAAGTCGTTTACCAAGCTTTGTCCCTGGTCCACAATAGTTATACCCTGGTATATGTAATTTATTAATAAGCGTATTAATTAGTCAACGACCTCTCTTTATACCTCTGCGTTTCTTAATGATTTTTGATGTGTAAGTTAACATTTTTATACGTTTTGACTAAGACCTTTTTCCATCAACATCTTATATATATACGTAATGACTGGTAGTAGGGTTAGTATACACCGGACTCATAATGAGAATAGTCAATCAAAGATTTTTCTTTCCGATATCAAACCATGAAATTAATTAATTACAAAGCAATTACTCAAAGCATGTTGGTCTATTTGGTGGGGGATCAAAAATAGGTTTAATTGTTGGACCTTATGGTAGTGGTAAAACTAATGTAATGATCTAATTGTTAGAACATCCCAAAGGGTTGAGGTTTGAAAATGTGAACGTTTATTCCAAGTCACTTTACCAACCAAAATATGAAAATTTAAGAAAACTGTTTGAACCTTTAAAAAACATTGGATATCATGAATTTAGTGAAGGAGACGAAATAATTCCACCTAGTCAAGTGAAAGCCAACTCTATCATAATTTTTGATGATATAGTTTGTTGTAACCAGAGTCCGACGAGAGATTATTTTAGTTTTGGACGACACAAAGATGCTGACTGCTTTTATCTCTCTCAAACATACTCATCAATACCAAAGCAGATTATAAGGGATGCCAATCTCTTAGTAATTTTCAAACAAGACAATACCAATTTGAAACATATCTTTTTGGATCATGTAGGTACTGATATGAAATTTGATCAATTTAAAGATTTATGTGCGAGGTGCTGGGAAGACAAATTTGGATTTGTTGTGATAGACAAAGATAGTGAAATAAAATCTGGGAGGTATAGGAAAAATTTTGACTCTTATATTTACATATAAAAGGCTGCGGCGAGAAGCTATTATGGACAAGAGGTTAGCACGAGAACTAATCAGAAGCCGTAAAGCGGTAAAGGAAAAATTCCAATATTTAAAATATGACATGGCGAGAAGCCAAGCTCAGTTGGAGCAAACATATCGACCAGTAACACAGCCACTGCAAACCCTTATATCCACGATTGGGCAAACTGATAGATTTCAACCTAAAATTGAACCAAAAGAAGAGTCTACATGTTTTCTTGAATCGACACCAAAAAAGAAACCACCCATTGATCAACATAGAAAACAACAACTTGATTTTGATGTAAGTGTCACTCAACCTCAGAGAACTGGTGTTTAACTCCTGTATTACCTACCACATTTGAAGAATCGTATGCAACTCTAGACAGAAGCACGTTAGAAAAATCGAAATCCTTAAATTTATCTGATGTATTAGAACAAACTCGACAAGCAATTCAGCATATGGTAGGCACTCCTTCATATCAAACTTATTTAGAAGATTTTGAATCGCTACCAAGACGATACAATGATGCTGGTATTACTGAGGATAAATTCGATCATCATTACGGAATAATAAATGATATTGAGACAAATAAATTTTAATTGGGTCTCACTCAAAAACCTATAGACATCTTAGGAAAAGATATTCGCGTGGCAGGTGTCACTTACTCCGGCACACCTGGTCTATATGAATTACTATTTAAAAAAAAACGTCGGTTACAAGGATAGTGACCTTGACAACTATATGGATATGTTGAAACGTACAAATGCATATCGCAAAAATTTTGTTCCAAACGAAAAAGTAATGGGAAATGGTTCCATAAAATACATCAGCATAATTGGAACTTACAAAAGGTTGGAATTACAAAAGTGAAAAAGGCAGCAGCAGCAACAACCTCGAGTATAGTGAGACCATTAGCCCCATAAAGGCTAACAAGAAAAACAACAAAAAGAGGTGGAAATTTGTTACTTAAATCCCTAAAAAACCAGACAGACTATGTATATTGGCACAATGTAAACGAACTGGTGGATCGACTAAAGTTACTAGTGGCATCTCAGATCGCTGGACATTCTGGGCATGAAAACGAAATCATCTCAATAATTGAGGAGTTAAGAGAACCCAAAATAATTCTATAAATTTAATCACCAGCAATTCAAAGTAATCAGTCTTATACAATATGCCTATAAACAGGCTCGGAGAACATTTTTTAGATAAACCCAATACCTACTACTGCATCTTGAACCTTATCGGTACAAGCGGCGGACCCGTTTACCATATTTATGGTAGAAGCTATAATATTAATTATCTAATAACATATATTATTTTCCACTACCATCAGCTGTTGTCGAATTTGTAGATATTCAACCCCACAATCAAATTGTAGCTAATGGTAACCCTATCGCAGATTTCGAAGGACTAACATTGAGAAAAAATGATATAATATCCGTTATAGAACCTAACAAATTTATTCCTATTAATCCTGATTTACGTTGCTTTGTCCAATTTGTGTTACTCTGTGAACAATGAGCATCAAAGAAGAAGTTGTAAAAGAAATACATAAGCCAGCTAAAAGAAATTTCCAGAGACGACATGTTGTAGTCAAAGGCTTACACGATTTATGGCAAGTTGACTTGGTTGAAATGATCCCTTATTCAAATGTTAACAAAGGATACAAGTATATCTTAACAGTTATTAATGTATTCTCCAAGTTTGCTTGGGAAAGACCGGTTAAAAATAAATCTATTAAAGAAGTTACTAAAGCTATGAAACAAATATTATCGACAACAACGCTTCCAAAAAATGTGCAGACTGATATGGGTAAGGAGTTTTATAACAGAGAGTTTCAAGCTCTTATGAAAGATTTTAATATTAATCACTACTATACCTACTCGAACATGAAAGCTAGTGTAATAGAGATATTCAATAGAACTGCCAAGAATATGATGTGGAAGGAGTTTTCGCTACAGGGTAATTACAAGTGGTTGCAATTATTACCTATTATTGTTAACAAATATAATAATCAAAAACATAAAACGATTGGTATGAAACCTACGGATGTCAGAAAGAAACATGAGAAACACCTCCTCTCAACAGCATACAATCATCTAAAAACTTTGGAGCCAAAACCAAATAAATTTAAACTGGAGACTATGTAAGAATAAGCAAATATCGAGAAGCTTTTACCAAAGGATATACACCTAATTGGAGCAATGAAATATTTAAAATTTATAAAGTTCAACTCACTAACCCTACTACCTATCTACTAGAGGACCAAAATAATGATCAAATTAAGGGTGGATTTTATGAGTATGAACTTCAAAAAGCCAAGTATCCTGATGTTTACCTGATTGAAAAAATTATACGACGGAAAGGAAACCTACTTTATGTTAAATGGCTTGGCCTTGACAGCACTCACATTTTATGGATTCCAAGGAATCTAATTGTTTGACAAATAAAAATTATATATTAAATAAATCGAATGTAGAGTATAGTGTAGCCGGTGCTAAAATTTTACCTGTTTATAAATACCTAAGTCATATATAAATGTCGGATAAATACTTAAGTGAAACCAATAATGTAATAATGAAAGTGATAGTAAAATCATTTTTTACTTAAAAAGCAAGCAATCGACTTCGTTTTTATTCGAAAATGTTACATTGTTAACGCATTAATAATGTCAAACGTATAACTAACGTATCCCTAACTAAACGGCAACACGGTAGCAGTATCTCTCTCCCAACTAGGAAATGTCAGTCACAATAACAATGCAAGTGACGATGGCTGTGTTCAGGGAGCCGCTATCTGCGCAATCAATGCAAAGCATAGAGATATAATATTTAACATAGAGCAGGCAAGTCCTGTGCAGCACTGCTAGTGGATGTGGTCCATAGATAAAAAGAGATAGAGAATATCGTGCCCCTGTCTGTCTTTGTTTCATGGCGCGTACAGAGGGAAGAGTTTATATTTGCGCATAATTCAAATTGAAATTTATTACAATTCTTATTGTCCTCTAAAAATAGGTCATTTATTATAGTACATTCTAATTCTAAATTTTAGGACATTTCATTAGTCACTTTCATGTTTTAGGCTTATATGCGAATAACTATGTAGTTTTGTACTAGGTAAAAGTTATATAAGCTGCTGTCTGTGATCGTAAAAAGGTTCATGCTCGAAAATATTTGTCATTGGTTAATATTTTTAAGGTTTCACTTACAATTTTGAAATATATTTTTTCATCAACAAGGAATCTTTATATAAACGCAGTATTCTTTCTGTATGATGACAAATCAGATTGACATCATTTGCTGCAAAGTTTAACTTTTCTAACCAATTTGTCAATTCTAATTTATCGGACTTTTCTGAAACCAACAAAGTTAAACATTGCTCACAGTGAATTCTTTTCCTTAATGTATAAACTATAAATTCAGCGATATGTATTATGATGTCGTCAAGATATTCTGACTGTTCCAGTATGTTAAAACTACTATGATGCATGTCATCGAATAACAAATAATATATGTTTTATTTTGATATTTTCGGCAGAAGTCGTTACCAGAAGTGTGAGATCTTGAAGTGCGTAATAGACCAATTGCATCAATGGATTCAATTCTCCGCATGCGCGAATTATCGATCATAGAATACCTCTTTCAAGCTTATCTAGAAGCTTTGTTCTCTGGTACATGCCATAGAACATAAATAAATTGATAGAAGCGCTCACAGAGAGCCAATAGCATGGAATTATTTGAACATAGGTATAGTACATTCTGTTCAAAAGAGTGACATTTCAAATGAAAGTGGCTGAAACTGTTAGGATGTATTATTATTTTATAATCTACTGTTCTGTAATGTATCTTGTTCTGTAGTTCTGTAAGTGTTATTCTATGTACTATGTCATTGATAAGATATCCGTTTCCTGTTTAATTTTAATTCATTATCATTATTCATTCTTGTTAGTTATTACAACCTTTTGTTAATTTCTTCAATTTCCATAAATATATTTAATTGTGAGTACCTGCGCTATATTTTCTCTGCCCAACAGGTTATGGGCCCAGGACATAACTGTTAATTACGAAACGATATTTAATTGTTCGTTTATAATTTTGAGAAATAGTAAAAAGCATGGCCGGCGACGACAAAATGGTGACCACGCCATCCGGATCAATGCTTACACAGCAGGGAACAATGCCTACTAGTTCGAGTGTAACTGTATCATCATCAGTGCCAAATATAGAAAAACTAGAAGGACAATTTAACTATGGAAGCTGGAAATTCGCAATGAAAATGTGTTTGATGCTCGAAGGACTTTTTGGTTATGTTGATGGCACAATGCCGGTTAGCACTCCAGCGGACATTGTTCGTGATCAGAGTGCACTTGCTAAGATATGTCTTTCGGTTAAGCCTAACTGTTATGTGCATGTGCATAATGCGAAAAATTCTCAAGAGGCATGGGTTAACCTCAAAAAAGCGTTTGAGGGATGCAGCATGGCCACAAAGTTTGAACTCACCCGACAATTTTTTAACATGAGACAAGATGGAAGCACAATGGAAGAGTTTATCAATAATATCTTAACTACGGTGCAGAAACTTGCTGATATTGGTGAGGTTCTGGAAGACAAATGGATCTCTTTTGTCATGAGAAACGGTGTTTCCGACGAATATGAGAATTATGTGACAGCTTTGAATCAGCAGCTGAAAGAAGATTCCACGTCTGATGATGTTAAAATAGCTCTTCTTGGTGAGAGTGAGAGAAGAACAGTGAAAAGTACTGTGTCATTGACATCAGCTACAGCATTCATCTCTAAGCAAAACAAATATAAACATAACCAGTATCGGTACAAGAAGAAACCAGTTCCTCAAGAGATCCGATGCTATGAATGCGGTAGCCCTTCGCACCGTCGACCAGACTGTCCCAAGCTGCTCAATCAAGAAAACCACAAACAGAAGCAGAAGGCCCACCAAGCGTCAACTAAGAAGAATGTAACTCTACTCACCAAGGCCCTCGCTGCAAAGATGTCTCCCACAGCATGGATAATCGATTCGGGGGCAACTTCACATATGACTAAAGATAAGAATTCTTTTTATGATTTAAATTCTAATATTAATATTCCTATATCTGTAGCTGATGATTCTGAAATTGCATGTGAAGGTATTGGCAATGTTGTACTTCAAGTAGGTGATAACAATGTAAAAACTGTTACTGATGTTTTGTATGCACCAACTTTATCATTTAATCTATTGTCTGTAAACAAAATGACGGATAAAGGTTATAAAATTGTCTTCGATAACATATCTTGTAAAGTTTATGATGGGACAAATTTTTCTGTACAGGGTGATCTGGAGTTTGAGTGTTCCAAGACAAATGGTCTTTATGCAATAAACAAATTTTCACAGGAACCAGTGAGGGCAATGTCAATCACCACTATCTCTGATCATGAACTTTGGCACAAGAGACTTGGTCACTTAAACCGCAAGGATATGAAAAAACTGAAGGACATCGTATCAGGTATCTCATTCCGTGAAGAAATAGACAAGGTATGTGTGACATGTCTTGATGGTAAGCAAACGATTAAACCATTTCCTAAAAGAGGATCCAGGGCCAAAGATATCTTAGATATTATTCATAGTGATGTACAAGGACCTATGGAGGTACCGTCATGGGGTGGTGCTAGATACTGTTTAATTTTTGTAGACGATTTTACAAGAAAAGTTTTTGGTTACATGATTGCGAATAAATCAGATGTACTTACTTATTTTCGCCTCTTCAAGGCATTGGTTGAAAAACAGACTAGTAAAACAATCAAATGTTTAAGGACAGATAATGGTGGAGAGTATACGAGCAAATCATTCGAGTCATATCTGAAGGAGCATGGGATCATCCATCAAACCACAGTACCATACAGCCCTCAGCAGAATGGTATTGCTGAAAGAACCAATAGAAGTTTGACAGAGAGGGCTCGATGTATGCTATTTGAGTCAAATTTGGACAAACGATTCTGGGCTGAAGCCATGAATACAGCTATTTACCTCAAAAACCGATCTCCCACCGCAGCAGTGAAGGGTCTAGTACCAGAAGGAGTATGGTCTGGTAAGAAAATTGACCTATCTCACTTAAAAGTATTTGGGTGTAAAGCTCAGAAACATATACCTAAGGAAAAGAGGCAGAAGTTAGATAAAGAGTCAATTGAAATGATTTTTGTCGGTTATAGCGAGGAGACAAAGGGATATCGCCTTGTTGATATGAATAATCCTACTCACGTTGTTATTGAGAGAAATGTAGTGTTTCTAGAAAATAATATAAGTTCTTCATTGGCCCAAAAAGAAATGCCAAGTACTTATGATTCTGAGCAAATCACTACAAATGATGTACCAACCAGAACTGTGAATTTGCCTGTTCAAAGAATTAATGAATCCTCGAATAAGTCAATAATGAAAAATGAAATACAATGTATTGAAAATGAATCCACACAATCTGTACCTATTGGAACAACATCTGATATTGTTAGTAGTAGTTCTAATTCAAGTTTCAATGACGATACTGATTTAACTAAGAACGCTGATAATTTGGGGATCCAGAATGAGCCAGTTGGAGGAAGGTATCCACATCGTGCTAGAACTGCAAAAAGGTACGAGGATTTTGAATATTCATTTCTTTCCGTGGGGCCACGCGATCCTAAGAACTATTCTGAAGCATGCTCTAGTTCGGATAGAAAACTCTGGATTGAAGCTATGGAAGAGGAAATGTTATCTCTCACAAATAACAAAACATGGATATTGGTGGATAGACCCACAAATCATAACATTGTTCAATGTAAGTGGATCTATAAACTCAAGAAAGGTCTTGATGGATCAAAGCGTTACAAAGCAAGACTGGTAGCGAGAGGATTCACTCAGGTGCCAGGAAGGGACTATGATCAAACCTTTGCACCTGTTGTAAGATTGTCATCTTTAAGAGTACTTTTTGCCTTGGCTTCTGAGTTTGATTATGAAATAGATCATGTAGATGTCACAACAGCGTTCTTGAATGGTAACCTGTCTGAAACAATCTATATGGAGCAGCCAGAAGGATTTGTGGAGAAGAATAATGAATCAAAGGTTTGCAAATTACAGCGAGCTTTATATGGTCTCAAGCAGGCCGCAAAATCGTGGAATGATAAAATTCATAATTTTCTCATTGATCATAAATTTCACAATTCTCAGCACGATGCATGTGTCTACACTAGAAGTGAAGGAAATTTATTTATGGCTATTGGACTTCATGTTGACGATTTTTATATTTTTTCAAATTCAAAGCAGGAAACTGAGAACCTCAAGAAAGCAATGTCTAAATGTTTTAAGATAAGAGATCTAGGTTCTGTCAGTGAATGTCTCGGCATGAAAGTTACAAGAGACCGAAATAACCACACAATAAAATTGGATCAGGAGAGTTATTCCCAGGATATTATCAAGAGTTACGGCATGGAGGAGTGTAAATCAGTGGGCACCCCCTTACCACTAGGTGTTAAATTGACTAGACCGACGAACTGTGCAAACAATCCAGTATATCAAAAGTTGATAGGAGCATTAATGTACCTTGCCGTGAGTACTAGACCTGACATTTGCTTTGCAGTTAGCTATTTGAGTCAATTCAATAGCTGTAATGATGATGATCATCTCAATGCAGCCCTTAGAGTGGTAAGATATCTGAAAGGAACAGTAGGATTGGGCTTGAATTATTGTAAAGGCAAATTAAATTTAACTGGTTACGCAGATGCCGACTATGCTGCCTGTGCAGTTGACAGAAGATCATTTACTGGTTATGTTTTTACACTTGCAGGTGGAGCAGTTAGTTGGAAAGCTAAAAAACAGAGATCAGTGACATTAGCGGACAGCACAACGTTTGCAGAGTATGTTGCCACGAGTGAATGTGGAAAAGAGGGTATATCTTTAAAGGGTTTGCTTGAAGAATTGTCGTTTCCGATTGAGTGTATCAAGATATACAATGATAATCAAGGAGCTCAAAAATTATGCATGAATCAATCGTCTGGTAGCCGAAGTAAACATATTGATGTCAAATTTCATCAAATAAGACATTGGGTGAAATGTGGCGTTGTGAATATTGCCTATCTGCCAACAGATCAGATGATAGCTGATGTATTGACAAAAGTTCTTTCAAAAGTTAAACATGAATTTTGTGTCCAATTCATGGGTATGATTAATTGAGTAATCTTTTGTTACAGGCAGTAGATTAAGTGAGGGTGTTAGGATGTATTATTATTTTATAATCTACTGTTCTGTAATGTATCTTGTTCTGTAGTTCTGTAAGTGTTATTCTATGTACTATGTCATTGATAAGATATCCGTTTCCTGTTTAATTTTAATTCATTATCATTATTCATTCTTGTTAGTTATTACAACCTTTTGTTAATTTCTTCAATTTCCATAAATATATTTAATTGTGAGTACCTGCGCTATATTTTCTCTGCCCAACAGAAACTGCCCACCGCGCATGCAAAAAACAATGTTCGCTTAATGCAATCGGTCTATTGGCAGAAGCAGGAACTATATACATTCACATTATTCAGAAGTAACTTTTTAAAGGCTGATTGAAACTGAATCGTAGTAGGATTATTATTAAATCAATGTATTCTCCTAATAAGCGCAAAAAACATTTCAACATGGTTTTGAAATAATTTATATGATAAAGAATATTTTACTATTTTTTGTGTGAGAAGTTTTTCACATGAAGTAGGTATATAAGTTTATTAAACAAATAATGAAAACTAAAAAGCCAGTTCGAACCGATATTGATTTAAGAACAGGCCTGCGAATAGTCTTATAAAACAGGTTGATTTAAATGATTCACATTGGATTGTTTAAATTTACTAATTTTAACTTTAACTAGTACCTACATCAATTACTAATTGTTGTATGTAACTAATATATACTTTAATTTTTGTTTCCAATTCAGGTAATGATTTTTCAGTTATACTCATCTTTCCAACTGTTTTATAAAACAGATTCTTGGTATTTAACAAATACAAAACGTCATTGAAGTTTTTCAAGAATTTAGATATATGTATCTACGTTGACACATTTTCATGTTCACTATCCTCTATTTCGAATTTAAGTTAAGTTACTGCAGCAGAAGTACTTGAACTTAAAACTTGCGCTGAGACATAAACTTACTTTTTTTCATTATTAGTATATTCTTTACCATTTAATGATCGATTATTTCCCTATTTACAAATTATAAAAACGTAACTGCTTCGGATTTCTATTTGAGTTTGGATGACGGCTGAGTCGGATGCGGATGACAGATAGATACAGTAATCCACCAATCACAAGTGTTCAAAAAAAAAGAGATAGATAATCCTGCCTTATTTTCTGTTTCTTTCTATTGAGGGTATGCATTTTCGATCGACTTGCCTGCTGTATGTAATATGTTATCTCTATGATAGAATAGAATAGAATTGCGTTCACATTCTGCCATTTGCTGTCACAATGAGGTTAAGGAGTTAAGGCACAAATTGAGATAAGAAAACTGACTTAATTTTTGTCTATGGAGAGACTCGTCTGAGAAACATTACTAATTGAAAATGCTGGAAATGAACCAGCGTCAATACATGGGATAAATTTAGGACATAATAGCGAGGATGGTTCCTATATTTTATTCGTATTCTCACTAAAGCTGGAACATGTACATATTGAAACTACTAAGCATTAACTTAAGTACTGACTAGCATATCTCTTTGCCATACCATGACTAAATCTAAATCCTGCGCAAAGATCTCTGTCTGAATATCTGGTTTATGCTTATAATTTTCTGTTAGTTTTCTTGTTAGTTTTTTCACAGAATGGCCATTCTATCATTGTGATAATTAAAAAATTACCACTTAAAATGTCTGTGTAATGAATTTTGGCCTAAATAAATAACATTTGTCATTAATTTATATAATTTTTGGTAAAATTTACGAACCGTTAGTTTTCGGTGCCAACTTATCTCGAAAACTAGATTAAAAATAATTCCAATAGTAATGAGGATTGAATAATTAGAATAGAGCCCGCTGCAGAGGGAGTATGTTTTGCTGTATGTTTCCTTGACGGGAGCTAGGCAGAGGGAGTATGTTTTGCTGTATGTTTTCTTGACGGGAGCTAGGCGGTGCTGTGCATGCTTCCGTGTAAGAAGATGACATCGCGTGCACGGTTGGTTGCTTGAACTCGTGCATGATTTGATGATAGAACCGTAGCTATTTTCGGTGACTGTTTTCATGTATCGTGCCTTGTCGGAGCATTCGGAACTAGTCGAGTCGCACTCAAAAATTATTTGCACTTGATAACATGTTATTTTTAAATAGTTTTTTTTCGGTTCTTGTATCGATGCACTCCTCAGCGATTTCTTAGGCCCCATACGATCTAGAGACTTGAAATTTCGAATTCGTACTTAGATCGCAGACATCTCGCCGCCTGTTAAGCTCCAAGTGGGATCCAATATTGATTAATTATTGATTATATTATCTTATTCAAGCAAGATTTCTTCGACATGGAACGACAATGTCGGACAATGGGATCAGTCACTGGAATTACGTACGAGCATGGAGCGTAACAGTGGCTTGTCTATGGAGCGTATATATACATATCTGGCAGATCGTAGCATATATTACTCTATGGTTATGTCGCACTTTTCATTGTCAGCTGTCGCAATTGTCAGACGTCAGACGTTGATATAATACTAATTTCAAATTTAATTTTGTGTTGTGGTAGACAAACAGTAATTTGTTATGAAATTGCAGTTTCTGGCTAACAGATATACATAAGTATAGTTCAAATCAAGAAAAGAATAGATAGCAATAGTAATCATCAATACGGTTCAAATCTTAAATGACTAATAAAACTATTTTTAATTTTTTTTCAAAAATTCCACTTGTTGATTGTTGGGACATTTTCTATGTTGTAACAATGATTAGAAATAGAGCTTGATTTAAATGTACTGTCATTTTACGTACATGATGGCCTGCATCGTGTGAAGCCAACATTTATCATGCAGCAAAAGATACTCCGTCTGCAGCGGGCTTAAATCAGACGTAAACATACTGGTATAAGAGTATTCTCTTGCAGAAGAATTTGGTGACCACTGCATCTTAATTGCACCTGAGTTTCCTCATTGCGTGAAAATATTTCAGTTAAATTATTTATTCAACTTATCCCAAAGTAGAAACTTATCCCTAACCGCTTTAGAAAACTGTCCGGATCATAAAAGATTATCGGTTTGTTATGTCGGTGTCAGTATGAAGTATATGTCAGATATACAGTATTCCTGTCATTGTGGCTTGCAAACGCACACTCTCCATACACACCAGCACTGCGCCAGACGATGAACTCTCGTATATTGAAAAACTTTTGATACCAATCGATGTTATTTAATCAATATTCATTCTAATTCAGTGATTTTAATAATTCGATTAAGAGAAATGGTCCAAATGGACCAAAATATAGCAAGAACCAATAACTTTAAAGAGAAACAGGATCCTTTCCCTTACCCTCAGATAGGTAAATCAACTTTTATTTTCGTAGAAGTATCAATTTATAGCATGGATAATATTTAGGTGGACTAAATTGCAAGATCGCCATTGACTGAAGTAAGCCAAAGGATCGAATACAAGCTTTCGTGTCGGGATGTTTTGAAGTTAAGGCACATGCAGATTTGCATAATATTTGAAGTTCAAGTAGGTAAAACTTCATGTGGACAAGAAGGGGAGTTCATTAATAGCCGAACTACATAATTGTTACCGCTTAGCTGGCCGAAAAACAAGACTAGATTGAGCAAGGATATTAAATATATCAATTTCCAGGAGATCCTAGCTTTTTATATGTAGTCGTGAGTAAAACTAAGTGGGTCTTAGAAATATTTATGTGAGAAATAATAGGAATCGGTGAATCGCCCTATGCAGTTATGTTTGGATGTACCGCTAGGTTGGGTTGGCATCAATAAAAGTTTACCACAAAATTACCAGGATGGAGACCTTTTATTTGAGTAAATATTATATTATAGATAAGAGCTTGCGCATATTGAATATTTGAAAAAACTAATTCTGAATCTTGAAGACCTACCGTACTGAAATCATTCATTAATTTCCTGAAGTATTGAAAATATCATTCATGATAGAAAACTTAGCATAATAAACTACGAGTATTTCAATACAATATACATATTATAAGAACGAAACATTAGATATTAAAATATTAATAAGTATATAAATAAATTCAACATTTTTATTTGCTGGTAGTTACATCACCTTAATATTATAGAACAAATGCCTAAAATAAAAGTATAATTCCTTGAATAATTGAAAATAGAAAATATTCTCCGTTATTGTCCAGTTCAAAAGAAAGCAAGAATAAAATCGACATATACCAGAAACATTGAAGGAAATTTTGAGTGAATAATGTAACATTAACATTATTATCTTTTCTTCATACTGTAGATATTTATAGTATTATTTAATATTGTATTTCACTATTGTAATTTTACCTATTGATAAATATACCATTTTCTCTTTGCTAGTGGTTATAACATCACCTTAATATTAAAAAATATCAAGTACGAGCGCTTCAAATTTATATTGTGAACTATTTCTAAATTATATATATATATATATATATATATATATATATATATATATAACTTGTTTCTTTGCTGATAATTATAACATCACCTTAGTATTATTATTCAAGCCACACTTTACTCAAAACTCAAATTCTGATAACACCTTTTTGGCTCAAGAGAGTTTTCGATGTCTTTGACCGATTTCACCAGACGGAGGAGGTATATAATTCGGTTGTGTTTGTTTTTTTATCATTGAGATATTTGTATACCTACATGAATTTAAAAATAACACGATTATTGAAAATTAAAGTCCGTGACAACTAACCGTCAAGTTGTTATTTCATAGAAGGAATTTTGGGGGCGATGGGAAGTGATAGAATCACTTGATAAAAATGTACCATTCAAACAAAATTCTTATACAAAACAACATACCAAAAATTTTATCGGTATGGCTCAGCTCTAACTGAGCATATGCGAAAGATTTGAGTTTTTTTTTGTTGATTTTTGCTGAATATAGCTCTCACCTCCAAAAGTTTTACATTGGTAATGTTTTTTGGTGATAAGAAATTTACCTAAAAGAGAAAGCTTAAAAACGTTTCGATAGACACGTTCGAGACAATACTAACCAGTATAACATCGGAGATAAAGTTTACATTAGGAAATCCCAAATTAAAGACAAGGTACAAAACAAATTCAACGGACCATTCTCAATACAAGAGATTCACATCAATTCTGCTACTTTCATAAACCTCAACACCAACCAAAAGACAAAAGTTAACTTCTACAGAATGAAACCCTATTTAGAGCCTTAATAAATTTTCAGGCTTATCCTGCTCTTCGGATCAGCATTTTGCCAATACAACATCGAACCGATCAAAAGCATATAAGGTATTTATTATCACGACGAGACAAAACTTACCATAACGAACAACCACTAGACCTTATTAGTGCATAGAAATATCACCCTCCTAATTCAGGCATTTGAACACAACACAAACGTTCTTCAGATACTCCAACAAACAGTATCACCTAACTATACGGCAATGAATTCCTTTCGTACTAAAGTTAAAACACATCTTAATCTTGTAAATCAAATATCCACATCGATAGAAGAGAAATTCAAAGACATATTCATGGACACTCAACCACAAAGAGATAAGAGAGGTTTAATAGATGAAATAGGAACACTTGTTAAGACTTTAACTGGAAATTTAGACGCCTCCGACGAACAGTACTATACCAAATGCATAGACAGTCTCAAAACAGATCAGAACTATACAGATCATCTACTGAAAAGTCAAATTTCTGTTACAGTTGCCGTTATCGATACTTTTAACTCCACCCTGAGAAAATCACAGTTGAACGAATCAATTCTCAATAAAGATCCCAACACGATCGAAAGAGCAATTCACCAGTTGTCTGATAGGTTAGCACTGATAGATGCCCAACTGAAATTCTTTGAAATCTGCGAAAAACTAATGGAAAGTTAACTCTGTCTAGAAGATAACCTTAATGACATATTGAATGCGAGATTGAATATAATACATTCTTTTATAATATCACCCGATAGTTTGATGGGCTCTCTTAAACAAATAACATAAATTTTAAATAAAAAACAACTTACTGCTTCCAGTTAAATACTCAAGCATTGCTGAATATTTAAGAATCATAGATCTGGAAGCATTTCAAACGAAATCTGATTTGTATTTGCTCTGATGATCCCTTCAACTGAACAAAAAGGCTACACCTTATTCCATTTATATCCAATCCCAATTCATGATAATAGAGCCGGTTTTCACCATTTGTTATCATTTTCAAATAAATACATTGCGCGTGATGAGAATTCTCTCACTTATAAAAGCATCAAAGACATTAGTGCATGTAAACAGTTAGCCCCACAACAGAAACTCTTTTCAAACATTTACGCTTATCCTAAAGTCAGTAACTCAGTATATGACGTGCAATTACTTAAAAACTATAACAATGTTCCAGATAATTGTCGAACTTCTATCATTTATAGGGATATAATGTACAAAAGCTAGAAGAAAATGCATGGCTGATAGTTTTATCAGAACTTATACATGCAACTATAAACAGCCCTAACATCAATCAAAATATTTTAATCAATCACAATCCGATTTCGAAACTCGACCAAAATTGTTATGCATTCATTGGAATGATCCAAGCAGGAACGAAGAGAATCCTGGATATTTCACGCAACCCTTATCCTGTCCTGATAGATTATAGATGTTGTGAAAACATTCCAAATAACGTCCAACCAAAGGATCTAACACCTCTAAAATTGAACGATTTGAATCTCGATAATTTAGCAGTATCTAAACACAAACTGGAAAAGTATTCCGAAGACCTAGACGACCTCATCAATAAGCCTTTTGCTGAAGGAAATATTTCTTGGTTTACATATCTAACCATAACTTTAATAAGATGTCTCATAATCTTCTATATTTACCTCAAATGCAAAAATTAGATCCCATGTTCTAGAAGAAAACCTCCAGCCCACGAGGAGCAAACCATCCAACAAAGAACTTCTACGAATTCCAGACTTTATCCTACGAAAATGACCACCCCTGCAAACCGAAGAAGGAAAAGAAGAAGAAGCCTAACTTTAGATTTAAGCTTTTTGTAATTTATGTAAAGCAATATTTGATCAAAAATTGCTGTATAACACCATTATTTTATATATGGGGATAGCTGTTATATTAGATTATATGATGAAGTAACGTCTATATCTAACATTGTTGAGTAACCTATATTGTATAAAAGGAATTTGATGACAATGCGTTTGATACTTTCTTGATATTCAACCCTGATACTGCAAGATACAGCTCCCACGACAATGTTGCAATCACCCACACTGTCATTCTAGACACCTATGGTTGTAATACATTGGATGAGATGAAATCTTCCAGTAATATAGGGGACCAAACACGTGAACATTCCAAATTTATCACAGAAAAATTTTAATTTATTGATTAACATCTGATTTTTCGAACACCTAGAGGAGAGCAGCCAGAGGAAATTATTGTGCTGTAGCAGATTCCCGACCTCCTGGGGCCCTAAGGGGCTGACTCCCGACTGCATCGAGTACTGAATCATTCGAATTCGATCTCAAAACAAATGAAAATCGCTACCCATCACGATGGTGGATCGAATAGGAACTAAGTAGGATCGAGAAGCTGTGCCTATTCTCTGATTTTCATTCTATGACTTTGTGTCAGTTACGTCTAACCTCCAATTTACATGATAACACATATACTATAATAAAAGTGTTATTTATTAATATTGACCTTTATTATGGCTCATTTTGCGTTGTTTTTCAATGTCCATGAAGCCAATCGTGTATTCAAATGTGCGAGAAGATATATCCAATGAATAATTGGTTATTATGTGGAGAAATATGGATATTATACTCCCGATTATATATATGGATTCTAAGGAATAAAAAAAATATTCATGGCCATGGCTAACAGACAAATTCATAATTCTCTTAAAAGCAAGGTGAGTTTCGTTCTCATTACCACAACTTGGTTATAATGTACAATAATTTCAGTGGATATACTATGATGTACTTATAATTGGTTGAAGTGTTTATAAATTAGAACATGTACTAGTTTCCAAACCTTCAACTGTGGGCACACAATAATAAATTACTTCAAACATAATGAGTATATCATAATAAAAATTTCCTTTTCAGATATTAATGGCATTATCTTTTTGTGGTTCTGACAGCCACATACTTGAAGGAAGAAGCTATGGCGCCGTAAAATCACATAATTATTTGGAAACAAAAAGTATTCAATCACAGTGTCTTGTGTATGTGCACACTATAAAATATAATATACTGTGAATAAAGTTTAACTTAACAAGATTGACTTTTATTTTAGCCATTTACAATCTAGTTTTTAAAATTAATAACTGCGACTAAAAGCACTTAGTCTGTCCATCCTCACCAGTTTCAGAAAGTGAGTGTTTCTTATCAGTCCAAATCTGAAAAAGGTATACATTTTAAGAACTAGCATATAATAAATCAAACAAAGCAATAGTTTAAATAGTATAAATTATTATATCAAAAGTTTAAATTGGTTCTCTTACCTATTTACTTCATAATTTGGCCACTTTAGTTGTGCCTTCCAAGGAATTCAATAAGATTATTACTTCGAGCCATTTTAGTTTCAATTGACTGCTAATGCCCTTGAGCAATTTCAAGATTTTCTTATTAGAATTTGACCCATATTTTCATCTGTATCTTGTATTTATTAAACGTTTTAGAAGCACTAAAAGTATGTATTATATTAATAATTTAATTATTGATTCATTAACAAATTCAAATGTAGGCAACACTGTATTCATTAATTTCAAAAAATACTTCGATTAAAAATTGTAAGTACTTACTCATGTTTACTCAAAAATATTAGGATTAATGAACACTTTTTTGTAAAACGCATTATAATAATTGAATATTTAGAGATTTTTATTAAAAATGTTCAATAATTGTCACTGCGCCTGATGTATATGACTTGACGATTTATTTCATATAACGCGAATTTCATACAACTCCATTGTGTTCTCGATCGAGTGAAAATTTTGGTATTTTGGTGGATTGAGTTCTAAGTCGAATAGAGTAGAGAATCGAATCGAGTTTCAGTAGTAAGCCCCAACAATTCTAAGAGGATCGACTATAGCAAGATGGCTGGTAGTGACAGTACCGGAGATCTTGATGGTGAAGATAAAGTAGAGAAATGCGAAACTCTAATGAAATGTTGTAACAAGACACATGCAATTTATGTCTGTATAATATGTTATGGCATTTTACATAAAAGTTGTACAAAAAGGAACCCAACGATTGTATTTCTCGGGGATCACAAAATTGTATGCTGCTATGAAACTTGTGTGGTTATAAGAAAAAAAGTGGAAATACATGAGAAAAACAAACTTCTAGAAACTGAAAATAATAATTATTATATTATAAGAATTATTTGCTGAAATCAGATATAAAAACAATATTCTGTATATAAATAATGATTTACTGCTTCAAAAATTGAATGGTTATGAAGAACAAATAAGTTACGCACAAAAAACTGATAAAAGCAGGATCTTAAAGAATTGGAGCAAGGTAGACAATGGTCCCAATAATAAGAACAACAAACTAATAAAACAGAATAGACCCAGCCCTGCTCAATTTGAAAGACCAGCTGGATCGTAAGATATCTCAAAAAATAATGGTAGCAACCAAGCACAAGAGCTAACATCAAGCGTAGGCAGAGCTTCTGATATTAATGCCAAAAAGGATACAAGATCAAGTATTGACCATTTGAGGCAGAAGATTAATGATTGATTTCAAGAGGATAAAAGGCATAAGCCAAGGAAAATACTGGGACAAATACAAATACAAATCCTGATGGTTTTTCAGGGGCACAAAAAAATTGATATGCCTTCACAGGGTGAAGCTACTGAAGAAAAAATACATAGTTACATTAGGAACAAAGCTGGTCTGGAGGATGATAAAATATGGGTGAAAGAGATTCCCGCAACAGGCAATGGACTCAGAAGATGTGTTTTTACTGCTCCTTCCCTGATGAAAGAAGAAATGTACAACTCTGATTTTTGACCAATAGGTGTGGGTATCAAAAGGTTTGATTTTGAGGTACATAAGCAATTTCTTGACCAAAGTGGAAAAAAATGGAGGGAATTAAAAAAAACAAACAGTGAGTCGGAAAAAATGTGAAGTTAGCATAATATATCAAAACGTGCAATCTATAGGTTACTATATAGACGAGTTGGAAGAGTTAATGTCAGATAACACAAACTGTCACATTCTATGTATCACGGAACATTGGAAAACGGAGAAACAGTTAAAAACATTCAACCTTAAGGATTTCTACTTGGTGGTAAATTACTGCAGACCGAACAACAATGAGCACGGAGGTACAGTAATATATTCAAGAAGTGGAGCACAAGGCATAGAACGAGAAGAATAAAATTAAATCTGATTGAGTGTGCAGTGAGTGAGGTTATTATGGAGAAAAGAGAGCTGCTTATAGTCTCTATCTATAGGCCGTCAGGTGCAAACACTGAAATATTTCTCTGAAAGAGGAGATGTTATAATTCTGGGCGATTTCAATATAAATCTGAAAGAGGAAATTATAAATAAACATAGATTCTTTGATATGATAAACTCTTTCAATATCGACTACAAGATTAATGATTATACCAGAGTTACAACATCGTCTCGGTCATGTGTAGATAATATTCAAACTAATATTCAAGACTGTATTGCGGCTGAGGTATTACATACCACTATATCAGATCATTTTGCTCAAAAATTAACATTTATGGAGTGGGGAACAACATGCTCTTATTCTTATAGGAGATGTTCGAATAGAAATAATATGGGAATATTCGAGGGTTTACTGAAAAATCAAAATTTGTCTCATATTTACAACATAGCGGATGACAAAATAAATGAGCAATGGGATAGGTTTGTTGACTTTTTTATGGAAAAATTTAAAGACTGTTTTCCATTGAAAAAAATATCAATCAATTCAAAATTGAAATTTAACAAAATATATGATACTTAGATAGAGGAATGTAAGAATCGGCTAAATGTATTTTATACAATAAGTAGAGTAGATCGTAGATTCACTGATTATTATCGACTTGTTGAAAAAGAGTACAATGCTAAACTGATTTTGAGGAGAAAAAAAACTATTTGAGAAAAATTACTCAATCTGATAATAAATCCAAAACAATGTGGCACATAGTAAATAGTATAACGGGAAAAGGTAATGTAAACAAATCCATAAAAGTTAACTGAAATGCACAAGATATTGCTAGTAGCTACCTTAAGTATATGTCTCACTCAATCAACGAATTGATAATTTATCAAAATATACGAGCACAACAATCACAAATATGAAATCTATGTTTGTAAGGCCAGTTACTATAAGTGAATTCATGAATATAGTTAAAAGTCTGAAAAATAAAATGAACAGTGGGGTAGACGGAGTTCCGAACACATTGATAAAATTGAAATAAATCAAACTTTGTACTATTGACATTGACATGCCAACCTAAGATAACTTTGGTAATAATAACTTTAAAATTAGTAAACACCATAAGTTCCTGGGAGTCGAAATAGATAGTTTTTTTATGCTGGGATATCCATGTCGAGCAACTCTGTAAGAAACTGAGTCAAGCTTGTTACTCACTTAGAGTCTTAAAAAAATATAATAACTTTCACTCTCTGAAAATTGTATATCATGCTACTTTGGAGTCAAGAATAAGATATAATTTAATATGTTTTGGCAATAGTCGAGATATTGGAAAAGTGTTCTTGGTTCAGAAACGAGCTTTGAGAATAATATTAAATTTGAAATATAGAGAGTCTTGTAGAGATCACTTCAAGCAAAACAGGATCCTAAAAGTAACTGCGTTATAAATTCAAGGATGTCTTTTATTTTTACTTAAAAAAAAAATTTATTTGAATCATTAGAGAAGACTACACCCAACCAGACATATAAATATACAGTTTCCAATACATAGATTGAATGTAACTGAAAAAGGGGCGTTGTACTCCTCCATAAAATGTTTCAACAAATTGTCTTCTTAAAATAAAGATTATTTTTATTATTATTATCTATCTAATTATATTAAAACCAGCAATGCTTGTATATACATATGCAAATTTTATGTCGGAATCTGGTTATGTATGGGTTTTAGAGTGTATTGAATCGATTGGTTGTATTCACAATCACATGAAAAATTGTTTTTAGCAATTAATATTCCCATTTTAGAAGTTTTACAGATTATATGTCAGATGTCAATATGAACCCGATAATATCATAGGGAAAACTAGTCCTATGGTTAAGCTTCGGAGTATTAGTCTAGAGTTCCTCGGTTCGCATTCAGATCACCTTTAAGTTTTTTTTTAACAAAACACATTTTTTAATAAAAGATGTTAATATGAGTTTCTAATAATCTAATCGGAAATTTTCAATGAAAATTTGTACATATCTAATATGTTGCAACCCTTAAGGTACATATTAGCTATTTCAAGGAAGGGTTAGCAGTTTTTGGTGAAAAATAGCAAAAAGGGATTTTCGGAGTCGAGAAATCAATTGACGATACTTTCATATTTAATCGGTGTGAGCCTCGAAGTCCATTATTTTAAGAGTATTGCTAGATTTATAATTTATATTACACATTCATATTTATTTAGAAATCTATAACTTACGAATATGTGAACAATAAAAGCAGTATTTACCGATCGCAATAAATTTTAACCAGAAATATGCATATTTTTTATAAGTTTAAATATCCTTAGTAACACTTATAGACATATATTAAATTCTGTTTTACCTGAGCAAAGCTCGGTCCCCCGATATTTATTATTATAATAAGACATTCCATCAGTCTAACACAAAATGCAAACTTCACATTTTTAATAATATAATGTAACTGTCGCGCCCAAGTCATGATATAATTATTATCATACCAGTAATCATCTTAGTACGTAGTTACTTAGTATAACATAAATTCTCTAATTTAGAAACTTTCAATAAATAGAGTATAAATTGTTTTTAAAAAGTGAATAATAAATCAAATATTTAGTGTTACTTTCGTTAGAATCAGAAGCCATTTTAGAATCATATTCCAAGCAAATACCACACATTCAATCAGTAAAACTTGACATTCGCAACATTATAAAGAACAGCCTACATAAAACAAGAGTTAATACAGATTTTAAAACAAAAAATAACAATATAATTACAAATAATCACAGAACAAATAAAGATAATTATTTAGTAAGTAAAAAGCGATAAGAGTAGTACAATTTGTATTCTAAAATGTGAAGATTATATTATAATATAATATAATAAGTCATAGATTTCTTTAATAAAAATAACATACAACAAAAACGAATTCCTCTATCAACATTCATAATCAAATTTAAAAGCATCATTACAAAATCAACACATATTATTGAGAAAGATCATCGCTTAACACTCTCACCTGAGTTCACCACCATCTCGCGGTGTATACGGCCTATTAAAAACTCATAAAACTGATATATTCTCCGATATTCCCATTCGTCCAGTAGTTTCTTACAACTCATAAAATTATAAACTCGAAAAATGGCTACACAAATTATTATCAAATTTATATAATAATAGCTTTAAATATTGTACTGAAAATTAAGGGTAATATTCAATAAGATTGAATAGTTAATTAGGAAAAACGAAAATTCCAAGAGAGAAAAGCAAGAGAAGGAATTTCACTTGGAATGAGCATGGAATGCCAAGGATTTGTCCAGATGAAACCCATGTGTTACAGAGTGTGAGGAATAGTTCAAATAAGTGGAATAAGGATGGATCAATCTAGTTTCCTATATAAACTGCAAATCTCATACGACGAGCTGTTCATTTCTCCTAGAGACCTTGTAGAACAATCAGCAGTGAGAGTCTTCCGAGCTGAATCATCGAGAAAGAAGAAGACATTTTCAACCAAATAGCCAGTGTCGTACCAAAACTATTTTATTTTTGGTGAAATAAAATTCTTAAGCCAGAAAGTTGTATTTTCTTGTTATTTTGATGAAGCTGAGAGGATCCTGAACTGCAATTCAGTTCAATATTCTGTTAAAAATGGTCTTGAGCTCGTCAACAAAATCAAAAACTTAAAACTAGAAAACAATGATACACTACTCTCTCTTGATATATCAAATTTATACACTCCCAACCAAGTCTCAACCTGTGAATTGGAGAAACTAATCGAAGATAAGTTGAAACATAGTCAATACACTAAAATACAAATAAAAAAATATACTTAATATTTTCAAAAATTGTCTACAACAAAATTTCCTCTCGTATATCAACGAAAGCTATCAAATGTTGGAAGGTTTGAATATGGGCTCCCCGATCGTTCCTGTATTAGCAGAGATCTTCCTATTCAACCTAAAAGACAATTAAATTAATAAAAACAATAACTTCACCAAATGCACCAAATTTTATTATATATAAGGATGATATAATAATACTGTGTTCAGGTAACATAGTACAACTCAATAATTTTGTCAACAACGTAAATAACTTACACAAAAAATAAAATTTACTCTAGAGTTACAAAAAGAAAATAGAAGTATAAACTAGTTAGACCTTACAATATCTATAATTGAAAATAAATTTAACTTCGAGGTGTATAGTAAGCCATCACTAACTGATGCGTTAATACATAATGATTCTCACCATCCATTTAGTCACAAAACAGCTGCCTTCAAATCCTACATCCATAGTTTAGTCATTGCCCATGAGCACAATTGCTTTCAAAAAAGATATTAATATCATAAAACAGCTTGCTGTAGCCACGGATAGAATCCTCAACTCTGAGACAAACTTCTTAATAAAAAACAAATAAAATTGCTCTGAATAGAATATACATTGATAATTCAATTATAACACCCAATAGAATCAGCAAAAAATGTGTATCTATTATATTCATTGGCAATGTATCATACCAATTAGCGAAATATTGAATAATAATTTTCATGTTTCATTTCGAAGTTCGAACTCTATAAAGAAGATATTATTTAATAACAAAGACGATAGACTTACTTGATAAAACAGGAGTATATAAACTTACCTGTAACTCATGATCCGCAATATTTATAGGAAAAAATATAGAATATTCAAAAAAGAGTGTATGAGCACAATAAATTCAAACACGGGAACAGTACAGGATTTCCCAAATTTTCTGAACATTTGATGGAATCTAAGCACAGCTATGATGATGCAACAGGTTTTCAACCATTACATTTTGCCAATAAGGCCACCATATTATATTGTAACGGGAATTCTAATTAAAACTGGGTTCGATTTATTTTCACTAATAACAACATGACTATATACACATTTATATTCACATCATAACTTAGCGCTTAGTGCTTTATTTATATTCACTGTTCTATGCACTAGTGTATGAACACACTTAACTCTCTGAATATGACTGCCTGACTGTCATTGACGCGGGTATTATATATCTAACCTAGATTCTTCGAGTGGTTCTCGTGTGTTGTTTTCGTTGTTTTGGATGTTATTTCCTAACATATTCCTTTGAGAGTAATCCAGTTCAGTATATTCTCCATGCTTCTGGATTTCCAGGATGGTGTTACCGATATTCGTGTGTGTGTGTGTGAATGTGTATTTTTCGTCTTTCCGGAGTATACTCCTTTTGGATTGAAACAACACACGGTAATTTGCACGCCAACATCCTGGAACATGCATTCGATCATGCTCCTTACGATCTTCCAATCCAGTCCATCCAACCCGCAGCCTATTTTCGGAAGACCCAACTTCTTGATGTCATCATTCCTGACTTCATTCCTTAGGCTTTTCAGTGAATTCCAGATGTCCTTGTAAGTGGGTTTTCCTCTAGACATCTTCATCGTAACCAAATAGAAGAGGTTCCGATTACTATCTGCTACTCGCAGAACTTTTCCCACTCATAGGGCCTATTGTTCGAAACAGTGGCTAATCATGTGCTAAGTTTAACCCGTGCTTAGCTCGCATGGAGGCTGATTTTTTTTAGCGTTGTTCGAAGCGGGATTAACGGTGGCTAACCTTAGCGGCGGCTAAGCCATTTGTCCTATCGTTGCAAACTTCACGCTACGTGAGCGGGTCGTCATAGGTCAAAATTTTATTGATTAATAGGTTGAACTAGTTGTCATCGTTGTTTGTTTTGGTAGTGAATAATGAAATCTAAATATTTTCCGTGAAATATATTTTGAGAAAATGGAAAGAAAAAGGAAGAATTTTCCTCTTGTGGACCGAGCTACACTCCTGCGGCTTATTGAAAGGTTAGTTAATTATTTTAAAGTGTATTTTACAATGAACATAAAAAGGTATTGAAATGATAAGATGCATAAGTAGTATTATTATTTATTATACCCATAAGAAACATTACAATGGAATAAACAATTATTATTCTTAATAGAAAGATATATAATTTTGTAATTAACACTGAAAATATACAGAATTTTTTTTTAACAATATTTGCATATATTTATTACAATATGTATATCTTGCAGTTTATAAACTACACATAAAACAACTAGCAATTATTGTATATAATATCAAGACTAATATTCTATATTATTAATTTTCAGGAGATATTGATGTGCCAATACTCCTGTTGTTATTATAGAGGCTCTGCCATGTTCCGTTTCTTTGGAACCTGAATGCCAACTCCCAGAACCTCGAACCACCAACACTCCAGCTCCACCTCTCAAACAAAAAGATCCATCTCATCCTCGATCCAGAAAATGTCCTGTGCAGAAAAAAAATATTAGTGTGGAACAATATAAAAGAAAATATTATTAGGAAAGCATTGAAAAATAAAAATTCTTTAGAAAAACTTTGAACTGAACTCATTCATTCTGTAATACTAAGCTTTTGCTCAGCTGACATTCATATTTTGTTATTTTGATTTCTAATTACAAAATTGGATGTTTCATACTAAATTTTCCAAGTATTTCAACTTTTGAAAAATAGTTTTCAATGTGAAAGGCTATAACTTTTAAATTCAATTTGAATATTGTGAGAAATACATATCTGCTTGTTTTGATCTTTTCGATTAGCAGTAAAGTTCTGGTACTGGGAACTTACATTAGAACCTACATATATAAGCATAAAAACAATGATCAGCTCTACTAAATTACAATATACCTCTTTCTGTTCTACCGAAGGCTGTTAAAGCAGTTGATTAAAACTACGTTGATAATTGTTGCAGTATTGTGACGATTGCAAATATAATGATATAACCGTTTGTTATATTGATCGTCATGCATGCTATACAAATTTTGGTAGTAACCTTTAAAATGTATATATTCACTTACAGATTTACAGAAGGATGAGGTAGGATTGCCATTTCTAGCTGAGGGACCCCTGAGTCATTTGAGGCGCCCTCTTCTTCTTTAAAAATTGAGACACGGCTCCACTCGGCCAGATACCTCGCTTCCAGGCTTCACGAAAGTTTTCTATCGTGATCTTCTCACTAACCAATACACATATTTAACAGTAAACATATATTCGCATCCATGATTCTTATAACGCGACTTGTGTACAACATAACAAACTACTCCACAGTCCACAGATTATATAGGTTAGGTTAGGACTCACTACTCTACTGCTTGCGACTACGCGACTGCCGTTTCGCCCGTATTCCCTGCCTACCGTCGATGATACCCAATCATTTCCTCCGTCGCATCTCTGTGACTGTGGTATACATTTTACATATAACTAATATTTGATATAAAAGCTGTGATATGTGAATTATGTGATAACTATATAAGAACGTATGGAGCAAGGGTTGTCTCTGGCCAAGCGGATGTAGACTAATTATTGTACCGAGAACCGAGATCTCTTAATAGATTTTTATTTGTATAAAGAAGCCATATATTGAGAAACTCTGCCTTTGTAAGTCATTGCAATTACGTGCATTCATCATATATTAACAGCAAATACCAGCCTTACGGAACTTGAGTCAATGTAAATACTTACTATAAAATTACAGAATTTCGCATTATAAAAAGGTATTGTAACGTGCAAAGGGGAACAGCCGCCGGTATTGGCTACAAAGTAGCGGCATCCGTTTGAAGTATGCGCGCGATATATGCTGTGGTTGGACATACCAAAAGCGGCGTCAACAAAGAGAGCGACGGCAGTGTCGGCATCTTCTGTTAAGCTGCCGACAAACGAATTTCGAGAAGCGTATAGTGGCGGCTTCTGGTCTTTGATACCGAATGCTCTGGATCCTTTATCGGGTATATATATGGGAGAATTTTCGGCAAGAAGAGAGAATGAAAAAGGCAGTGTGAATAAATAGAATAGTCCGAGTAAGTTAGAGAGAATATAGTAAAGTTAAGTTGTAATTTATATTATTTTGAGTGTAAATAAAGTTAATTTAATAACTCTAAATTAGTCTCACTTATCTGCGAACCCGCATACGCAACAATTTGGTATTAGAAGAGGGATAAGTGAGTGAAGAGGCTTTTGTCTATGGTAAACACCCGAAAGCAGACAGAAAAAATGGAAGAACAACTAACTAAGTTATTCTCCGATTTTTCGAGAAGACAAGAAGAATTACAACAACAAGAAAAGAAAGAAGAAGAGGAGCGAAGGCTGCGAGAAGAACAGAAAAAGGAAGAACAACTAATTAAGGTACTCTCCGTTTTTTCGAGAAAACAAGATGAGCTACGACAACAAGAAATGAAAGAATAAGAGGTACGACGACAACAAGAAAAGAAAGAAGAAGAGGTACGGCGACAGAGAGATTTCGAACAGATTGCAGGATTGTTCCGAAATGTCCATCAAGAAATCGATACCGTTAAACAAGAAGTTCGAGAAGAAATTGGGACAGTTCGAGAAGAGTTTGAGAAGAAGTACCAAAAACTAGAGAAAGAAGTGAAGAAAATTCGAGATACCAACCAAGAAGAAAGTAGCAAATTGGACACGTCGGCGATCACAACAGCCAATGAAAAACTTAAACCACCAACGTTTGACGGCAAAATATCCTGGGCTATGTACAAACGTCAGTTTGAGGCTGCAGCTAATGCAAATAGATGGGATCAGCAGCAGAAAGCAACGGCGTTGATATTGGCTTTGCGGGGAAAGGCGCTTGAAATACTTCAAAACATTCCTGAAGCCAAACAAACGGCAACAAATATCTTAGCCAAGTGTATCAGAGCCAGTTGAAGAGTAGAATTCAAGGTTCAACGGAGTCACTGCAGGAATTCAGCAGTAGCATTGAGAGCATGGTACGACTGGCTTATCCACAGGCCCCAGATGAATTCATTGAGCAAATTAGTGTCCAGTACTTCATTGATGGAGTTCGAGATATCGATATGCAGCAAGCGTTGAGACTAAGTAGGCATAACACCTTAGCCGAAACAGTTGTCCAGGCACTGGAATACGAAGCTGCCAAAAACGCATCTATGAATCGTCGCAGCAAATTAAGAGAAGTCAGGGTGTCAGACGAACCACAAGACAATGCAGATTTCTTTAAGAAGTTGGAGGCGATGTTCCAGAAATTTTGCTCTCGAGGAAGCAAGGATTCTGGATATAGAAAAGTGATTAAATGTTACAATTGCAACCGAGAGGGACATATAAGTAGAAACTGCAGGCGACGACCCAGATCTGAAGAACGAAATGTTCAGAGAGAGAATACCCGACTTCAGGAAAACTCCACCTCGCCAGTGTAGGGGGGCGAACGCTGGCGACCACTGATTATCAAGCCCCCAAGTTACATTTGTGCTCCATCAAGAAGAGCTGTGAGAGCCTCGTTGTCCAAGGTTTTATCAACGGCAAGAATTGTGATTTGACCATCGACACGGGGCCAACAAGGTCAGTGGTACGCCCCGACATGGTTTCCAAAGAATCTATCGTGCAGCACAACATCAAGCCAATACTGGAAACTGCAAAAGGAGATTTGATAAATGTTTTTGGAGAGACCACCACCACTTTAGAAATTGGCAATGCACAATTAAAGATTAATGCAATCGTGGCTGACATAGTGGATGAATTTATAGTAGGCTTAGATGTTTTGGAAACCTTCAATTTTATCACAGTGGACTTGAAAAACAGAATGTTGAGAGTGGGCAACGAGGAAATATTTTTCTCAGCATCTTCGAACAAGAACTGTCCTATTAAAATAATCGTCACCGAAGATACGCGAATACCTGGAAATAGTGAGAAGATCGTGAAGGCGCACCTAGAAAAACAACTGTAAGGAGTTAACACTATGGTTTTTGAACCAAACGAGAACAAAGAGAACGGGGCTCTTTTGGCTAGGTGCTTAGTTAATTCCAACGACACTATTCCAGTGAGGGTAGCCAATCTATCAGTAAACAGAATGACATTTAAGAAAGGGGAAGTAATCGGTACCTGTTCGCCAGTCTCCCGGGTAACAAGATGTGAGCAAGAGGAACCCGTCTCAAAAGATGTACATTTGTCCCAAGAGCTAATGGAGAGTTTCAAGAAGACCTGGAAACATCTTAGCGAACAGGAAAAGAAAAAGGCCATCGAGTTTGTAAAGCAAGAAGCTGATGTTTTCGTGCAAGGAAAAATTACAGGGCGAACAAATTTAGTCGAACATCGGATCAACACGGGAAATGCTGTACCTATTCGCCAACCTCCACGAAGACTTCCTTTCGTAAAACAACAGCAAGTTAACACCATGGTTCAAGAAATGCTGAAGGATGGTGTCATAGAAGAATCCAGCAGTCCTTGGTCATCACCAGTTGTGCTGGTGACGAAAAAGGATGGTTCGACGAGGTTCTGTGTGGATTACAGGAGGTTAAATGATGTTACGAAGAAGGACAGCTACCCATTACCCCGAATTGATGATACCTTAAATACCTTAGCCGGATCCAGGTGGTTCTCAACTCTTGACCTGAAAAGTGGATATTGGCAGGTAGAGCTAAACAAAGAAGATAAAGAGAAAACGGCCTTTACAGCTGGAAACGGCCTATATCAATTCAATGTCATGCCGTTTGGATTATGTAATGCGCCTGCCACTTTTGAAAGGTTAATGGTTAATTAACCGAAAAGAACTCCCACTTTGACTGGTCACCAGAATGTCAACAGCCGTTTCTTGAGCTGAAAAACCGGTTGACTACTGCTCCTGTTCTTGCTTACCCTTTGGACGAAGGATTGTTCGTGTTAGACACTGACGCTTCACAAAGTGGAATAGGAGCTGTTCTTTCCCAAATACAGGATGGCGAAGAAGCTGTAATTGGATATTTCAGCAAAACGTTGGGAAAGGCAGAGCGAAACTACTGTGTGACCCGGAAGGAGCTGCTAGCGGTTGTACGATCCATAGAGCATTACCACAGTTTTCTCTATGGACGGAAATTCTTAGTAAGAACAGACCACTCTGCACTACAGTGGCTGCTGAATTTCAAAAATCCGGAGGGACAGATAGCGCGTTGGCTGGAGAAACTGCAGAGCTACGACTTTCAAATTAAACACCAAAAAGGAAGAAGTCACGCCAACGCTGACAGTTTGTCACGAAGACCTTGTGGCAGTTCTTGTAAATTCTGTCAGAGGCAGGAACAAAGAGAAATAGCCAAGGATGTTGTACAACTCCAACAAATGCAGATTAGGAATAAGGAAACGGAAAATACCGACGAAATCACCAGAGACAACTTTAGAAGAGAAGAAATCGCCGACAAAGATTTGACGATAGTACGGGGCTGGCTAGACCAAAAGCGACGACCTGAGTGGCAAGAAATATCCAGATTTGATCAGACAGTCAAGGGATACTGGGCTCTGTGGGATTCGTTATGCTTACGAGATGACTTGATCACTCGTAAATGGGAAAGTCCAGATGGTAGAAGCATTGTGTATCAAACCGTTGTACCCCGAACAATGGTAGCTGAAGTACTTCGTGAACTGCATGGCAGTCGCAGTGGAGGCCATTTTGGAGTAAATAGAACATTGACACGTGTGAAAGAGCGGTATTATTGGATCAACTGTCGAAGAGATGTGGAAGAATGGTGCAGAAGATGTGACCTCTGTGCTTCTAAGAAGGGTGCGAAGACACGATCCCGAGGGAAAATGAAGCAGTATCTGTCAGGTGAACCTTGGGAAAGAATTGCGGTGGACATTGCAGGACCATTCCCTACGACAGATTCTGGAAATAAGTACATCATGGTTGCCATGGACTATTTCTCGAAGTGGCCAGAAGTAGTGCCGATGCCGAATCAGGAAGCAGTTACAGTGGCCGAAGCCCTTCTGGAAAACGTGATTTCCAGACACGGAGTACCCTTGGAGCTACATACCGATCAAGGTAGAAATTTTGAATCCGAAGTATGGACGCAGTTAATGAGGTTGCTGGGGATACGGAAAACACGAACAACCCCACTTCATCCACAGTCAGATGAAATGGTTAAGAGGCACAATAGGACCATCAATCAATACCTCTCACTCTTTGTGGATGAGCACCAACGTAACTGGGATAAACTGGTACCTCTCTTTCTTCTGGCCTACCGAAGTTCCCAGCATGAATCTACTGGCTATACACCATCGATGCTCTTGTCTGGAAGAGAAATGAAGCTCCCCGTAGATCTGATGTTTGGCAGACCATCAGCCGACGATCATGAAGAAGTGTCTCTTCCACATTATGTAGCTGACCTACAGGAGCGACTTAGAGTGGTCCATGATTTTGCCAGACAAAAGCTTCAGTTGAAGAGCGACAAAATGAAGATGAGACTTGACAAAAGGCAGTCATTAAACTCTTTCAACGAAGGCGATGCAGTTTGGTTGTACCAGCCACAGCGAAGGAGAGGATTAAGTCCGAAATTGCAAAGACCTTGGGAAGGACCATATCGCATAGTCAAAAAGATTAATGACTTGGTGTACAGGATCCAACTTTCGCCAAGAGCCAAGCCAAAAGTGGTGCACGTGGAAAGACTGAGTCCGTATCGAGGAGGTAATCCACCGGTCTGGAGACAAACGGAAGAAGCTGTTCGGGGCGAACAGCTTTAAGGGAGGGAGCAGTGTAACGTGCAAAGGGGAACAGCCGCCGGTATTGGCTACAAAGTAGCGGCATCCGTTTGAAGTATGCGCGCGATATATGCTGTGGTTGGACATACCAAAAGCGGCGTCAACAAAGAGAGCGACGGCAGTGTCGGCATCTTCTGTTAAGCTGCCGACAAACGAATTTCGAGAAGCGTATAGTGGCGGCTTCTGGTCTTTGATACCGAATGCTCTGTATCCTTTATCGGGTATATATATGGGAGAATTTTCGGCAAGAAGAGAGAATGAAAAAGGCAGTGTGAATAAATAGAATAGTCCGAGTAAGTTAGAGAGAATATAGTAAAGTTAATTTAATAACTCTAAATTAGTGTCACTTATCTGCGAACCCGCATACGCAACAGTATTAACAAACAATGCAAAGGGGTCATTATGGTCTTGTTCACACCTATTAGTCAGCACATACCTTCGAACAGGGCTGACTCGAAGTTTCTTCCTTGGTCAGAATGGATTTCAAGAGGAACGCCAAAACGTGAAAAGAATTCCTTCACCAACGCTTTGGCGACGGTCGATACTTCTTTGTTAGGGATAGCGTACGCCTCTGTCCACTTTGTGAAGTGATCCATGGCTACCAGGATATACTTATTCCCATTGTCCGTTTCAGGAAATGGCCCCGCGATATCCACAGCAACTCGCTCGATTGGACTTCCAACATTATAATCTCTCATAAGTGCCCGCCTTTTGCCAAGTGGTCCATTGCTGGCTGCTCACACTTCATACTCCCGGCACCACCGTCTGACATCTTCTTTGTAATTTACCCAATAGAATCGCTCTCGAACCTTCTGCAGAATCTTGGTGATTCCAAAATGCCCACCCGAGGCTCCATCATGTAGGCACTTTGCTTCTTGGCACTACTAGTTGTAATCTAGATTCAGTACCATCTTGAGAGTCAAAGGTTCTATACAGTGGATCATCTTTTAAAACAAGTCAGTCCCATTGGCTCAAATATGCTTTCACTTCCGGGCTTCGTAAGATTATAACTTGCCAAGACGGCATCTCCTTATGAGGCATCCAGTCCAAGACCACTCTCAAACATGGGTCGTCCCAGTCCATGGGCCAGTTTAATTTTTTCGGTCTGCCATTCCTCATTCTCTACGGTTGTTCGTCGTATTGAGCAAAGTTTGTCTTCCATCTTCGTACAGTGGGTGCAGTTATAGTTGTACGGTGTTCTGGATAGGGCATCTGCGTTCCCATGAATTGTTGAAGACGTTCAAAAACACTAGAACGGGTCGAGATCAGGGAGCATTCGTCGACCTGCAGAAATAGTGCCCCAGTAATTATGCTCAATGTGTCATCTTCTGGCGGAGCCTTAACTTTATACATCGATGGTCGAATCAGTTGAGAAGACAGAACACTCCTAATAGACAACGGGGCAACAAGAGAAACAGCAAAGCCAGAGATCATCAAAAATCATTCCCGGATATTATCAACAAAGGTCAACTCAGGATAGCGACTGGAGAGACAATAAGAACATATGGTGAAGCGAGCATGACCATCAGCATTGGCAAGATACCCATCAAGCACAGAGTTTTAATCGCTGACATGTCTGATCAGTTTATTTTGGGAATGGACATTTAGAAGAAGCTTGGGGCTGTGTTAGGTGTCTTGAAGGTCGGCAATGAAGAACTGCCCTTTCACGAGGATAACGATTGATAAAAACTAGTGACGTAATGATACCCGGCTATAGTGAAAAAATATTGATGACCAGCCTGGAGAGATACTGCAAACCTGGAAGTCTGAGACTGTTAGAAGAAAAGAATAACAAGGAATTACCCAAAATAGATGACACCTTAGATACTCTCTCTGGGTCACGATGATTTTCTGCACTAGATCTGAAAAGTGGATACTGGCAAGTTGGAATGGATCCCGCAGATCGAGAAAAGACTGCCTTCTCTATAGGGATCAGGGCTCTGGCAACTCACTGTGAAGCCGGTTGGACTATGCAATGCTCCCGCTACATTTGAGAGGCTCAGGTATTTGGGATACATCGTATCTGGAGACGGTGTCACGGCAGATCCAGAAAGCTATTAAGAAATGGCATATTCCCAAGAACAAGCATGAGATTAGAAGTTTTCTGGGCTTGTGTACCTACTACCGACGGTTCATTAAAGGTTTTGCCAACATCGCTAAGCCTTTAACTAAATTAACAGAAGAGGGCAATGAATACTCTTGGAATGATGAGTGTCAGAGAGCTTTCGAACAACTGTAATAAGCACTTATCAGCGCACCCATCTTAGGCTATTCGAGGCATGATGGAAAATTCATGTTGGACACAGAAGCCAGTAGTACAGCTATTGGTGCTATCCTCTCTCAGATTCAAGAGGGGCAGGAGAGGAATTCTTTTAACGTTTTAGCGTTCCTCTTGAATTCAATTCTGACCAAGGAAGAAACTTCGAGTGAGCCATGCTCCAAGGGTTGTGCTGACTAATAGGTGCGAACAAGACCACAACGACCCCTTTGTATTCTCAATCGGACGGAATGGTACAGAGGATGAACCGAACCATGGGCAAGCACCTCTCTAAGGTTATCTCAGAACATCAGAGAGATTGGGATCAGTACATCCATTTGTTCCTGATGGCCTATTGGGCGGCTGTGAATGAAACAACTGGTCAAACTCCTGCTAGTTTAGTGTTGGGGCGTGAGTTACGCCTACCCTGTGACCTGGAATTCGACCGCAGACCTATAGAGGACAGTGTCGCAGGAGAAAGATAAGTCGAACAATTTAAAACTAAAATGGATAAAGTCCACGAGCTAGCCAGACAAAACATCCAGCTTGCCAGTGATCGAATGAAGCACCACTAGAATATTCGATCAATTGATGGAGTCTCCAACGTAGGAGACCTGGTTTGGCTGTATAATCCCCAACGACGTCGAGGCCTAAGTCCCAAACTCCAGAGACAATTGAGAGGTCCATACGAAATCATGAAGACGATAAAAGACGTAATCTATCGTATCCGACAGTAACTAAGGGCAAAACCTAGAGTGGTGCACATAAGCCGACTCGCACCATACGCTGGATCAAACAATCAGGAGGAAGCACGAGTGGCCATTCAAGAAAAGAACGTTGAAGAGCAATATTTCAGTTTCAACGAGTTCATGTCCGACTACGCGGATCTGAAGAAGGTCAGCCGACGTTTCTATGTCCACGGTCTACACAGAGTAGGAGGATCTACGTTTGGATCGAGGAATTGCTCTGATGTTTGAAAGGAAGTTTGAAAGATTGGATGAACTGTCAGTCCAACGACCAAGAGTGGGAAAAGTTCTGCGACTAGCAGATGGTAATCGGAACCTCTTCTATTTGGTTACGAAGAAGATGTCTAGAGGAAAACCCACTTACAAGGACATCTGGCATTCACTGAATAGCCTAAGGAATGAAGTCAGGAATTATGACATCAAGAAGTTGGGTCTTCCGAAAATAGGCTGCGGGTTGGATGGGCTGGATTGGAAGATCGTAAGGAGCATGATCGAATACAACTTCCAGGACGCTGGTGTGCAAATTACCGTGTGTTGTTTCAATCCAAAAGGAGTATTCTCGGGAAACACGATAGATTTCTTCAACAAGGGTGTTTGTCTGGCAGGAACCCAGTGCGGATTTCACCATGGAGCAGAAATGCAGCAATGTACTACAAAGGATGATTCCGATCGGGATGATCAGATGCTAATGAGGGGGCAGTGGAACGTGAGAACTCATTCGAATAATAAAATATACATACACACTCACGAATATCGGTAACAACATCCTGGAAATCCAGAAGCATGGGGAATATACTGAACTGGATTACACTCGAAGGAATATGTTAGGAAATAACATCCAGAACAAGGAAAATCACACGAGAACCACTCGAAGAATCTAGACTTGAGTTGAGTGTGTTCATTCACTAGTGAATAGAACAGTGAATATAAATAGAGTAATAAGCGCTAAGTAATGCTGTATATATAAATGTGAATATAGTCGTGTAGTTATAAGTGTAAATAAATAGTGAAAATAAACCGAACCCAGTTTTAATTAGAATTCCCGTTACAATATAATATGGTGACCTTATTAGCAAAATGTAATGGCTGAAAACCTGTTGCAGCATCATAGCTGTGTTTAGATACCATCAAATGTTCAGAAAATTTGGGAAGTCCTATACTGTTTGAATTTAGTGTGCTCATACACACTTTTTTGAATTTTCTATAAGTTCTTCCTATATATATTGCGGAGCATGAGCTATGGGTAAGTTTATATACTCCTGTTTTATCAAATAAATCTATCTTGTCTTTGTTATTAAATAATATCTTCTTTATATAGTCAGAGCTTCAAAATGAAACATGAAAATTATTATTCAATACTATCGCTAATTGATATGATACATTGCCAATGAATGTAATAGATACACATTTTTTGCTGATTCTGTTCGGTGTTATAATTGAATTACCAATGTATATTCTATTCAGAGCAATTTTATTTGTTTTTTATTAAGAAGTTTGTCTCAGAGTTGAGGATTCTATCCGTGGCTACAGCAAGCTGTTTTATGATATTAATATCTTTTTTGAAAGCAATTGTGCTCATGGGCAATGACTAAACTATGGATGTAGGATTTGAAGGCAGCTGTTTTGTGACTAAATGGATGGTGAGAATCATTATGTATTAACGCATCAGTTAGTGATGGCTTACTATACACCTCGAAGTTAAATTTATTTTCAATTATAGAGATTGACAAAATTATTGAGTTGTTCTATGTTACCTGAACCCAGTATTATTATATAATCCATATATCTTTAATAAAATTTGATGCATTTGGTGAAGTTATTGTTTTTATTAATTGTCTTCTAGGTTGTATAGGAAGATCTCTGCTAATACAGGAGCGATCGGGGAGTCCATATTCAAACCTTCCAACATTTGGTAGCTTTCGTTGATGAACGAGAAGACATTCTGTTGTAGATAAGTTTTTAAATATTAAGTATCTTTTCTTTATTTGTATTTTAGTGTATTGACTATGTTTCAACTTATCTTCGATTAGTTTCTCCAATTCACAGGTTAGGATAAATTTGATATATCAAGAGAGAGTAGTGTATCATTTTTATCTAGTTTTAAGTATTTGATCTTGTTGACGAGCTCAAGACCATTTTTAACAGAATATTGAACGGAACTGCAGTTCGGGATCTTCTCATCTTGGTCAAAATAACAAGAAAATACAACTTTCTGGATTAAGAATTTTAATATACCAAAAATAAAATTGTTTTGATACGACACTGGCTATTTTAATTGGGAGCAAATTAATTGATGCCACGTGCGGTCTGGTCTGGTTGCAGATATCGTCTTCTTCTTTCTCGATGATTCAGCTGGAAAGAATTGGATTTCGACTTTCACTGCTGGTTGTTCTACAAGGTCTCTAGGAGAAATAAACTGCTCGTCATATAAGATTTGCAGTTTATATAGGAAACTAGATTGATGCATCCCTTCTCCACTTATTTGAAGTGCATTTAACTATACGTCACACTCCGTAACACATGGGTTTCATCTGGACATAACCTTGCCATTCCATGCTCATTCCAAGAGAAGTTCCTTCTCTTGCTTTTTGTTGTCGTAAATAGAGGAGTTTTAGCCAATCGTTTTTGGAAGATCCTTACACCATACAGGCGCGACTCAATGATGTCGCTTATCGCATCCAACGAACCCCACGGGGAATGTTGAAAGTGGTACATCTGGATCGACTTGCTCCATATCGAGGAACCAACGGTGAAGAAGAAGTGGCTCCACCGGATCATGCATGAGTCAGAATTTCGTTCGGGACGAACAAAACTTACTAAAAATTAAAGGTTCTATTCAACAAGTTTCACTAGTTAATTAGGAAAAACGAAAATTCCGTGTGCCGCTGGCGCTGGCACACACATCGTATCGTCGGCACAATTCTTCCAAGTCTGTTCGACTGATAGCTTCGTTGGATCATTCATCATCCACCGGTACTAGCGCCACCGGTCTCACAGGAATGTCTTCCAGTGTTTCTACCCCCTTGCATTGCTTACAAGCAGTCGTGCAGAGTCTTCTAGATAGTGCGTCAGCATTCCTGTGCTTCTTACCACTGCGATGCACAACCGAGAAGTTGTATTCTTGCAACTGCTCCAGCCATCGGGCTACCTGTCCTTCCGGTTCTCGAAATCTCACCAAACAGCGCAGTGATGCGTGATCTGTACGAAGAGTGAATTCCTGGCCGCACAAGTATTTGCGGAAATGCCTGAGAGTTTTGACAACAGCAAGCAATTCTCTTCTTGTCGTGCAGTAATTGCGCTCGGCCTTATTAACATCTGGCTGAAGTAGGCCACAACCTTCTGCTGGCCATTTTCTTCCTCCGACAGAATACCTCCAATACCGACATTTCTGTCATTTGTATCCACATAAAATCGGTGACCAGGTTGTTGATAGGCCAGTATGGGTGCCGTACATAAGGATTCCTTCAACTTCTGAAACGCCTCTTTGCAATCTGGCTTCCACTCGAATGATTGGTATTTTTTTGTCAGCCGATGTAATGGCTTAGCCAGGTTGCTGAACTCCTTGACGAATCAGCGGTAATAGGTACATAACCCAAGAAAAAAACTGCGAGAAAACGTTCTGATACCTTCGTAGCAGTGCCTCAGCTTGTCGTTGCTCACTACCGGGCAGGGTTCTGGCGTCGGATATCAACTTCTTTAAAGTTGAGGATAACCTTCTTTTATTGGTGCCTCGTTCTTTGTCCAAGGGCATCACTTGTTTTACTGGATGGCACGTTTCTAATTTCGTCCCAGATTTCAGGATCACATCCTGGTCGCTCATGTTCATGATTCTGACTGGAATTCGACCATCTTGTACTACGTTCAAGGTGCGTCCGATCAGTAGCTGTCGATTCTACTGTTGGAGTTATACCATGCCCACAAACTGCATACCAGTATCCCCCGTGACAGCAGCCATTAACACCTTTTCTCTTCGTACCGGAATCCTAGCGTCGTCTTCAATGGAAACCCGGAAAACGGCATCTGAATCATACCCATCATACCGTCTAAGAGGATCTCTTCACTCTTGGTCTTCAACCTTCGCCCTATTGGATCTATCAAGATTTCAAATGTCGCTAGATAGCGTCGTCCCTGATGTTAGCTATCAAGATCACAGTTTGATAGTCTCTAGAACCCAATCGAACTATGACCTCACGTTGTCCCAGGATTGGCAAGCCTTCCCCGGAGGCCGTTTGCACCACACAGGCCCTATCCAATGGTTTCCAGCCTCGTTTGATGATATCGGGTCGGACGATGCTTCGTACTGCTCTAGTGTCTATCAAGAAGGAGTCCCGCCTTTTCTAATGATGACGGCAGCTGATTGATTCCTTTTCAGTTGCTCGGTCTCATTTAGACTGCACGGGCCTTTTCCATGTCCAAACCTTCGGCACCTACGACATCTCAAAAACCGTTTTCCATTGGATGTAGTTGAAGTCCTACGTCGCCTAGGGCAACAGGCCATGACATGCCGTCGCCTTCTCCATTGGGCTCCAATGATTCGCGTTAGCGGCTGCCTCGAACTGTCTCAGATAGGTTGTCCAAGAGGTGTTACCATCGTAGGTAGGGGCTTGGATTTTACTCTCAGCTCTTGTAGAATGTCCTGAACAGGTGCGGATTTCTAAGAAGTTGAGCCGTTCCACAACATTTTTGGTATAGTCTTCATATTGCCTCTGCATGCTCTCCACCCTCATCTGCAGCTGCTCCATTTTTGCCTTGGCTTCTTCGGCTGTTGTCACAGTGGCGTTCGTCCTACCGTTAACCTCTTCTATTTTGAAGGTCAGGGCGTCTATACTGTTATTCCAAAGGTCCTCCTGCTCTTTCAACTGATCATTAAAGCGATCGGCCTATTCTCGCATATCTCCCAGATGTTTGTCTTGTTCCTCTTTACGTTCTTCCATACCCTGCATTATATGCTCCTAAAGTCCCAGGGGTTTGCTCAGCTTGTGTTTTGGCCTGTTCAGAAATTTTAGTTTCGATATTACTGAACGGCTCTGCTAACTTGGCTTCGATGTTGCTGGACTGCGCGGCTTGTTGTTTCGCTTGCTTTGCTAACTTGGCTTCCGTTTTACTGGACTGCGCGGCTTGTTGTTTCGCTTGCTCTGCTAACTTGCCTTCGAGGTTGCTGTACTGCTCGGCTTGTTGTTTCGTTTGCCATGCTTGTTGTTTCTTCAGTTCGACGAGGGCTGCCAAAAAAAATCCATGTCGGCCTTCCTTGTTGATAAGGACATCTTCTGTTCTTATTTGACTAGAATCCCACTTCTGATACCAATTGAACTGAATTGCACTTCGGGATCCTCTCAGCTTGGTCAAAATAACAAGAAAATACAACTTCTGGCTTAAGAATTTTATTTTACCCAAAATAAAATGGTTTTGGTACGACACTGGCTATTTTATTTGGTAGCGAATTATTCGATGAAATGTGCGGTCTGATCTGGTTGCCGATATCGTCTTCCTCTTTCTCGATAATTCAGCTGGGAATAATTTGATTTCGACTCTTTATTTACTCTTGTTTTATGTAGGTTTGTCTTTATAATTTGTTTGGAATATGATTCTAAAATGGCTTCTGATTCTACGAAAGTAACACTAGATTTTTTATTTATTATTTTCAATTCACTTTTTAAAAACAATTTTTACTTTATTTATTGAAGATTTCTAAATTACAGAATTTATGTTATACTAAGTAACTACGTACTAAGATGATTACTGGTATGATAATAATTATATCCTGACTTGGGGGCGACAGTTGTTCGTACATTATATTATTAAAAATGTGAAGTTTGCATGTTGTATTAGACTGATGGAATGTCTTATAATAATAATAATAATAATCTTTATTTTAAGAAGTAACCACAATACATACAGGTAGAGCAATTATTGCATAAAATATTGTCAACAATCATTTACATTTGATCTTATTGTTCATTTGAGTATGGTTCCAAGTTGAGTAATAAATTATAGATTGCCCTTTTATATAAAATAAGATTATTTTTATTATAAGTTTGGCATTTTGTTGAAACATTTGATGGAGGAGTACAACGCCTCTTTTTCAGTTACATTCAGTTACTGCAGATTTAAGATAAAAGAGGGATCTTCAAAGCAAATACCAAATCAGATTTCGTTTGAAATGCTTCTAGATCTATGATTCTTAAATATTCAGCAATGCTTGAGTATTTAACTGGAAGCGGTAAGTTGTTTTTTATTTAAAATTTGTGTTATTTGTTTAAGAGAGCCAATCAAACTATCGGGTGATATTATAAAAGAATGTATTATATTCAATCTCGCAAATGTTATGGCATTCAAGATGTCATTAAGGTTATCTTCTAGACAGAGTTAACTTTCTATTAGTTTTTCCCAGATTTCAAAGAATTTCAGTTGGGCATCTATCAGTGCTAACCTGTCAGAGAACTGGTGAATTGATCTTTCGATCTTGTTGAGATCTTTATTGAGAAATGATTTGTTAACTGTAACTTTCTCAGGGTGGTGTTAAAAGTATCGATAACGGAAACTGTAACAGAAATTTGACTTTTCAGTAGATGTTCTATATAGTTCTGATCTGTTTTGAGATTGTCTATGCATTTTGGTTAGAGTTGAGGGTAATGAAAGTAACAGAATTGATGTGAATCTCTTGTATTGTGAATGTTCCGTTGAATTTGTTTTGTAGCTTGTCTTTAATTTGGGATTTCCTAATGTAAACTTCATCTCCGATGTTATACTGGTTAGGATTATCTCGAACGTGTCTATCGAAACGTTCTTATGCTTTCTCTTTTTATACTTCTGTGCATTTATGAGCAAGATTGTAGTAAATCCTATTATTAATATCTCGAACGTATTTGGTTATAACTTCTTTATGATTGTATGTATTCTCAGGTGGTCTGCTGGCTCTGTGACCGAAAACAACAACAACAAAATCATTTCGAGAAGAGTTGCATGGAACCTTTCTATTGGAGTGTGTGAGCTTAATCTCAAATAAACTGCATAAGTCCCTCAATAAACTGTTGTCAAATTCTCTTCCGTAATCACAGTAAATTCTTATAGGGGTATCAAAGTGTTGAAAATACAGTAGCAGTGTATTGGTTACACTTTTTGCAGATTTGTCTGGTAGTCCGTAAGCTTGCGAAAATTTTGTCAGTTCATCACGTATCGTTAGTATGTAGGTTATTGGTGGAGTTTATAAAATAAAGATATTAATTTTTTCGAATGGGAATCTTGGGGTTTCTGTTATGACGAGGGGACTATCTAAATTTTTCCTAAAAATTTTATTCTTTTGACAGGTGTCGCAGGTTTTGATGAATTTTTCGACGTCTTTTATGATTCAAGGCCAATTATATTTCTCTTTTATTCTACGAACGGTTTCTTTAATACCTCGGTGGAGATTTGATTTACCTTTATGGTATTGGTCAATAATAATTTGCTTTTTGTCTTCATCGGTGGTTTTTACAAGATCTTGACAAATTTTAAAATTTATTCATTTCTCGGAGAACATAAATGAGAGCATTTCTATAGCTGGGATGTCGGGGTTATCCTCAACGAAATATCTTATGGACGGGGTGAGCTCTCGTAGACTTTTATACAAGGCTGTAAAAAGGTGTTCATTGACAAAATTTGGGTCATATAGGATTGGTATAATGAAATATTTTCTATTTTGGATGGTTTTACTAATAAGTATGTTTACTTCATTATCCGTAAACTCTATGATTTAATAATGGGTGTCTGTAAGCTTGTTCTGATGAATAAAAAGTGATGATGTTTTTATTTGTTTTGTTCAGAAGTTGGTTATTAGTATATTCTATCTAGAGTAGTCTATGAATGAAATCGTTTTATACAATTATACAAATATCTTAAATTCTTTTGCAAATGCGTTCGTTAGAAATGTCTATCGTTTGGTCGACTTCGTCGTCTGTTTCGTTGGTAAGGAATATAGAATATTGAGATCGTCTTTCTTGAAATTTGAGGCACATTTTTATGTGATTTACTTTAATCCTTGATAATGCATATGCGTTTTTGTTAATTCGACCAGGCTTGTAGCGAATTTCATAGTCGTGTTCCTCTAATTTAAATCGCCAAGAAGCTAATCGGCTCCCTGGGTCTTCTATAGAGAAAAGTCACGTAAGGAGTCTATGGTCGGTAATAAGAATGAACTTTTCTCCATAATAGTATGGTCTAAAGTGTTTTACAGACAAAACTATCGCTAGTAGCTCACGTTCGATAATAGAAAATTTCGTTTCAGACTTGTAAAGAATTCTTGACGCGTAGACAATTGGGAGATTTTCAGAAGGGGGTTTTGGGAAAGGACTGAACAAATCGCGAAGGCACTAGCGTCTGTCGTTAATATAAAAGGTTCTTCGAAGTTTGGCTACGATGGGCTTGACGTAAGTGCTTGTTTTAATTCGTTAAAGGATTCTAAATATTCTGAGTTGAAATTGAAGTTGACGTATTTTTTTAATAATTTGGTAGGAGGTTTTGAGATCTTAGATAATTTCGGAATTAATTTCTTGTTGAATTTGGGGTTGAGGGAAACTCTAAATGCATTCGATTTTCTGTGGGTTTGGGTTAACGCCTTCTCGTTTTCTCGTAATTAAGTGACCTAAATAGGAAGCTTATTTTCTCATGGATAGTTGAATATATTATTATGTCGTCCATATAGACGAGGCATCTTCCGTTTTGGATTCCTAAAAGAATATTATCCATGGCGCGCTGAAATGTAGAGGGGGCATTCTTAAGACCGAATGGCATTAGGACAAACTCGAAGTTTCCATTCTCGACATTAAAGGCTGTTTTTGGAATATTCTTAGGGTTAATCTCTATTTGGTGGAAACTTGATGCTAGATCGAGCTTAGTAAAATATTGGCATTTGCCAAGCTGGTCTAGGAGATCTGATATGTTCGGAAGGGGGTATTTGTCTCCTACTGTCACGTCGTTCAGTTTCCTATAGTCCACAACGACTCTCCATTTCTTTCTTTCCGGTAGCGCCCTTTTTTAGGCACAACCCATACGGGAGAAGACCTGGGTGAATTTGATGGTCTTATTTTGAGATTTAACTTCTTGCTTATGTACATGCGGATAGCGGTAGGACTTGGTGTAAATGGGTTTCGAATTATTTGTGTCTATGTCATGTTTGACTTCGTCAGTAAATGTCAAGTCGTCGTTTTCCAAATAGAATATTTCCTCAAAGTCAAGACAAAGTTGACTCTTTCTCTTCGTCATTGAAGTGTTCTAATCTAAGCTAGTTCATAATTTCGTATCGTCTGTCGGTATGTTCGAAGTCCCTATTGGTGTTGCAAGTATTGAAAATATTTTCGTCTTTGTATGAATCAAACCCTAGTTCAGAAAATAATATGGTCTTATCAAGGGCGGTAGCGTTCAAGTATGAAGACTTGTTCTGTTCGGGGTGGAATTGTTATTTTATTCGTGGCAATTGTTTTCTGCGTTTCACTAAGGATATCGTTATTAACTTGTTTAAGAGGTATGGTTTGACATTTGTAATGAGTTGCTTATTTTCAATGTCCAATACACAATCATATTTTAGAAGAAAATCGGAGCCGAGGGTCATTTATGCCAAGAGTGATAAGTACGGATTCGGTTATAGAAACCTTTTCAGTTGTTATTCCTTGGATTATAATATTTTCTGTTTTTGGTCTTTTATAATTTTTGCAAGTGTCTGACTTAAATATTGAAATTGCAGTTCCACTGTCTATCAAAATTTTAAATGTATTTGTAGCATCTTTTAAATAAAATAAGTTTTTCGAATTTACTATTAGCGATTATTGTTTTACGCAAAGTGGTGTTCTAGTGTTGTCTCGTCCGTCAGAGTCAGTTTTCTGGTTTCCTTTGAAATCTCTGATGTCGGATCTTAAATAAAATTGTGTCCCAGGGGTTGGTCTTGTGTTTGGGGTGTTTGAAAATCCTGAGGTTGTAAAGATTGAGGGATTTCTTCTCAGAGAATGATGGTTCGTAAGTGTTTGCATAATCGGAATTGTAGTCATTGTCATAATTATAGTCATTGTCATAATTATGGTGGTATGGTTGATACGCTGGGTCGTAATAATCGTTTTGATAGTATTCTGGTTGCGTATATTCCTGTCGGTTTAACTGATGTGCTCTATTTTGAGAGTTATTAAAATTAGGATTCGGTTGAGTTACTGAAGGTCTATGAAAATTTGGGTTTGGCCTAATTATCGATGGTCTTTTCGGTGGATTTGGTTATGTTGTAGTCGTACTTGGAACTGTGGTCGATTTTGAAATTGGGGTCTAAAAGTTTGTGTATTAGGACTATTTGGTTGAAATTCTAGCTATTATGTTAACTTTGTCTACTAATACACTCATTATAAGTATGACCGTTACTTTTGCAATATGAATAGTTTTTAATTAGCGGTTGTATGGTAGGTTTCTTAATGTTAACTGACAATTGGATTCTATTTTGAAATTTTTGTTAATCAAAATAAGATAATTGCAGTTCTCGACGGATCCGATTTATTGCTGAAAGCATATCGGATGGGTCACTAGCTCGGATTATTTGGCCAAGTCTCGGATTTAGGCCAGTTAGCAAGGTGTTAAGTACCTACCATTGAATCAGTTACTTAAATTTGAGCGGTCTTTTAGATTTTCTAAATTCTGCTTTCTAGTGGAATTTTTGCCTCGTGCGTTTGTAATCTCCCAACGAAAGTTAAGGGCGATTCACCAGGTAACCGTAGGCACCGAAATATAAGGACTAACCGCTCTGACGTCGCAGAAGATTCCCCTCACGCTTAGTGGTCATAACAAACCAAACGTAGTGCGTAGTAATTGTAGCAAATTCAGTAGACGAGACGCTATCGACTGATTTGTCTATTTTCTCTATGCACTTTATTTACATTGAAAAAACGTAGTATCAATATAATTACGTAGTGACTACATTACGTAGTGATTGTGCTTTGTTTGATCAAAACTTTAATTTGTTAATTAACATAAACATTTTACATTAGGTCAGGGCTGTGATTCGGGAATTCTAGTTTTTTCAAAATGCCTCACAAGTGCTGTGTTCCATCGTGTAAAGGAAGTTACGGGTATAATAGTGCTCCGACTGTGAGAGTGTTTTCATTTCCAAAGAACGATGAGACGAAAAAACAATGGTTGCGCGCCATTCCCGAGCAGGTTTCATCCCATCGAATTGCAGCAAAGTTTGTGAGTTACATTTTTATACTGATGACATTATCCACGATATATCAAAATTAGATAAAAAAAACTGGAGAACATATTACTGTTCCATTAAACCGCTACTTATCGTTTAAAAGATAGCGCTATACCAAGTATATTTCCAAATTGCCGAAAATATCTTTCAAAATCCTCAACTCATGTTCGAAAAAGTAAGGAAGAGAAAATTCATGAAATCTATAATGCCAATTTACTCAAAGCTATCAAAGAAAGCGAAAAAGCTTTTGCTGCACATCAGGAGTCTATTACTTTTCAAAATTTTGAAAAATTTCTAGAAATTATGGACTCTTTTACCTACAAAAATTGGTGTAAGAGAAATGATGACTAAAAAATTACGTTTTTCAAAATTGAATACACTCCTGGGCCTAAAATGACGTATGCAGTAACAATTAATTCAAGTTTAAAAATGGAAACATATTTACGTGGTCATGAAATCTATTTGAATATTAATAAAACTAGAACGCCTTGTGTTATAAACAACCTAGAGATTATAGAGAATTGTTTGAGTTTCATAGATTCTATTTCATTGAATGCCAATGACAGTAACAGCTGCGAAAATGAAAAAAATTAAAGAAATTATATATCATATAACATCTATTTTAGATAGCTTCGAATGTGAAGACTCAGATAAACGAAATGCTTTAAAGTTTTTGCCGGAACAATTAAAACTTCATGTTACTGCTAAAGAAAGACATCGTTATTCAGCAAAAACAATGATTTGGTAATCAATCATGTACTCCATAAGTTCACATGCGTATAAATATTTGCGACACTACAGTTCACTAGCGCTACCTCACCCATCTACAATAAGAACAGTTTGCAATACATTTCTAACCGATCCCACCAAAGAGGACAGAGCAGTGTTTCTAGTTTATGCGCGTAATATTTTTAAACTTTTAGAAGATCATGAAAAAAATGTAATTCTTCTTATGGACGAAATTCACATTCAACCTTATTTGGATTTCAAAGGTGGAAATATTGTCGGTACTTCCTTCAATAGTAAAACAATGGCCACATCCGCGTACACATTTATGATTTCCAGCGTTACATCAAAATTAAAAGAAGTTGTGCATATTTTTCCTGCATCTACAATGAATCATATCACTCTTTTTGAATGTCTATTGTAACAAAATTGGAAGAAATAGGTTTTAGAGTATTATGTATTATAAGCGATAACAACTCAATCAATGGCAAGGCAATGGTTAATTTTTCCCCAATAAAGAAACATAGCATATTGTATCCACATCCCTATGATAATAAGCGACCCCTTTTTTTCTTATACGATTCCGTCCATTTACTAAAATGTATAAGAAACAATTGGCTAAATCCAAAGCATCATAGAAAATTTACATATCCAGATTTTGAGCCCGGCGAAATGAGAACAGCATCTTTCGATTCTCTTGCAACGTTGTATCGCTTGGAACATGACAAATTACTAAAGTTAGGATTCTCTTTATCGCAAAAAGCGCTATTTTCAACCAGCTTCGAAAGGCAGAATGTGAATTTATGCTTGAAATTTTTTAACCCGTTTGTAAATGAGGCTCTTTTGAAATTTCGCAAAAACATTCAAAATTCTAAAGAATCAGCTGCTTTTATAGATATCATTTTAACTTGGTGGAAAATTGTAAATGTCAAAATACCTTTTAATGGGCAACGGTTACGAGATAATTTGCAAACACCTATAATGCGAGATGATCCAGACAATCCCAAATTGATCTTTCTATCTAAAACGATTTATTGGCTTGACTCTTGGAAACGTGATAAATATACTCAGAAACTTTCTACCCAAACTCATACTGCTCTAGTTCACACACTTCATGGAATGCTAGAAATTGTTAAATATTGTTTTGAAGAACTACATTTAAATTATGTTTTGTTAGGAAAATTTCAAACAGACCCACTAGAACATCGTTTTGGTAAATACAGACAACTAGCTGGTGCTCAATATCATATATCAATAAGGCAGTTATATGAATCCGAAAAAAAAATAAGAATTCAATCACTACTCGCACTGACATCACAAAATTTAGGTAATATATGTGTAACTGCTTTTGCTGAAAATTTAGATAATTTATATGAGGACCAAACATGGGTTGATAATTCCTTCCAACCTAAAATTTCTATCGAAGTTAGCGATTTCCAAGGAGTAGAAACCGAAATGCCATCTATAACAAATTTAGCCGGATATAGTTGTTATATAATTTTAAGGAAAAGTGTGAATTTTGTAAATTGGAGTTAGTATTCGATGAACAACTCATTGTAGAAAAAAGAACTACAAATTTAATTAATAACTTCACTCGCGGTGGTCTTCTCTATCCTAAAGCTGTTATAGTTCAAATAGTTCTAATTACATAAATTTTGTTCAATAAAATTATTTCTAATTATGAAGACGAATTTTTGGATATACAAAATAAAAGAAACTTTATTCTAAATTATATTTTCAATTACTGGCAGCGATATGAGTCAGATAATTATAGATTCGTCACTTGTCAACATCATGAAATAGAAACCACTTTGAAATTAGTAATTAAAATTACAGCGAATACTTTATTAAAGAATTATTGCCGAAAATCAAACGACAGCAAGGGCAAAAATAAAAAAGAAAACTAGAAACCGTGTCGAAAAAATAGGATTTTTAATATCTGTTCCAATGGTTTGCTTTGAAATTTCGTTTTCCATTTCTCAAAAAAATCGAATGGGGTGCGATTGAGGCATCAGTTCACGACTGGCAGCCCCGTTTAAACAGGAATCTCTCATTAGATAATTAAATTTATACTGTTGAATAACGTTGCAACAGCAGTTAGCATATATACGCATCAGCACTGCGAGTGAATTCATGACCACTAACGAATACGTGACGTAGCAGCCCGCAGGCCTTATATCTCGGTGGCAACGAGGTAACTGTATATTAAGATCTTTAATCAAAGCGGTAAGATCCCTTGAATCGCCAAAGTAAGCATTTAAGAGTGACTTGATTTCGTCCCATGAATCTGGTTTGCGTGAGTTAATTAATTGCGTGGCTCTAACTCAAAGTTTATTCTTTATATGTAGAACAAGCATTTTTTTCTGATCGCCTACAACCTACAGCGGTATTGCAAGCATTCAAATATGTTGTGAGCATGATTTAATTTCCATCGAAATCGGAAATGATTAAAAAAATCTCAAATAATAATTTATAAGGTTCAGTTATTACATGTTGGATGGGGTTTTGATTGTGATTTTGGTTATTGTTTGAATCCCCGGCATGGCTTCTTTTTTCAACAATGTTGCGTAATATAATTTGGGATTATGAAAATAGAAGTGGTATACAATGTAAAATAACAATTTGGGCAAACCGAAATAATAAACGTGATTATTCTCTATATTTACAGCAAATTCTTCATTGGACAGTGGCAGATGTAATCGTTCCTCCGTGAACTGTGTTACACCAACCACTGGTAGTGGTTTCTTGATTTTTCTTGAGGTTCACTTCTCTTGAAGATTTGGAAATCACCACAAATAGTTAGAATTCTTGTGTTCTATTCCTACAGAGAGTATCCTAGTGAATGAGCCATTTTTATATCTTTTTATTTTCAATTCGTTTTTTTAAAAGAACTTATACTTTATTTATAGAAAGTTTATAAGTTACAGAATTTATTTTATACTAAGTTACTACGTACTAAGATGATTACTGGTATGATAATAATTATATTATGAGTCGAGGGCGACAATTGCTCGTACTTTATATTATTAAAAATTTGGAGCATTTTGTGTTAGACTGATGAAATGTCTTATTACAAGCGTAGGTTTATGGAAAGACAGTGTGGGTGTTTGCAACATAGTCGTGGACGTCATCATATAATCTAACATATATACATAAAGGGACTCCCAGCGGTGAGAGGAAGTAGGATTACTCCTAAGCGGAGGAACATATCGACATACAGTTTTGGGGACAGGATAGAACTTATTTGACTGCATATTTTAAGATTATTTTTATTTATACAGGGTGCGCATCCTAAGAGTGGCACATCAAACATACGTTTTTTCAAATTAAACACTCCATATTTGATACCATAAATTGAAAGCCCTTCAAATTCCCATCAAAATGGTTTAACATAGTATGGGACTGTTATAGGTCGTTCAGGAGTTATGGGCAGTTATATACGGAAAAAAGGTATGTATTTGGACGATCGTGGTGGTTTACTGTGTAAGATATTGAAGAAATTTTATCACAACAATTTTTTATATGTCATGTAGCTTAATAATAATGAATGGAACTGTCGAGAAGATTAAGCAAATATACAGGCTGATTGACTTTGTGGATTTATGAATTTTTTGATACGCAAAAACAGTAAAAGAGCGTAAGAAAATATCGAAAACGAGAGAAATTCAACGAAATTACCAACAAAAAGCGTTTAAATCAAGCTGGGTGATACGAGAAATGATATAAACCACAAGAAATTTTATCAAAAAGAATTGCGAACATATACGAAATTCACTGGGGTATATACACGGAAACTACAAAAAACACAAAGTATCTAAATTTTAGGAAAAAACGCGAAAATAACAATAAAAATCGGTGAAAATAGACAAGCGAGATGTGAATTCAACATAAAACATAAGAATTGCCAGAAAGAAACGATCAAAGTTATTATTATTTCAGTAAACTCAACCTTTATTTATATGTTAGATTCAAGTATTTCGTATCAATTGTTATTGAATTAGCTCCCGAACCCCACAAGATTTTCCTCCCAATCTCTCAATAACAAGTCTCAAAAAAATATCCATGCATGCACTCGTCTAGTTTCATGCATCCGAGATAGGTATAGCGCAGATCATAATATCAGCCAATATTGAATAGCGGGCACTACAGTCGCTTTACAGAAAATATATTCCCCCCCTTGCGTCCCAATGTTAGCATCGATATATCTCAATTAATATAAGACTTTAACCAAAAATGTGCTTAGTTACGCCATATAAACCATCAATGATCTATTGATTGAGACCAAAATTAAAGTTAATAATTATATATTAACAAAAATATTTCCGTACCAATGGCAAGCCACGCCCCTAGCCACAAAAAGTTGTCGATTTCATAGATAAAATATTTATATACGGAGAAGAATGGAAACTCCTGTATAAATTTTTTGACAGCATTTTTCGCGCCATCTGTTAGTGTGAAATACTATTATTGAATAAGAATGATCAAATATATGAAAGAAACCTGCAGCCAAGAATCATAAATATCGGCGGTTTTTTTGAAATTATATTTACATTTCTGTTGAAATTTGAATTGGAATAAAATAGTAAAAATAGAATCTTTTGAAATAATTTTATTAATTAATATAAATTTAAATAACGTAACAAAATATACATCAAAATCAGAATGAAGAAAAACAGAAATAATACAATACAGAATAATACAATATATACATGTCATACAAAACATACTTTAAACAGATTGCACAGAATAGAAAACATACAGGTATTGCTTATAATATCTACGTTTTTATGAAAAAATAACATTCGTAATCCAAGTATTTAGTTTTCACAGTCAATGTTCACACAATATATAGAATTAATATGGCAACTTAAATGATATCATAAAAAGTAGAATTATTTCAGAAATCTAGAAATAGCATGGTATCATCGGAAAAAGCTACAGTTTTAAGCTCTTCGGAAGTTCTATAGAAATCATTAGTGAAAAGAAAAAATAAATTAGAAATACATATGTATGTACAGATAAATTAAGATACATAGTGAACATTTGTTTCTCATTAATCTAAGCACATTCTGAGTTGGTTTTGCAATTAAAAGAATCGTTGCATTACTGGGAACAAATCTTAAATCTGTTCTTTTTATTAGTCTATTATTTTTTTTGGTCAAATTGAAAATCTGGACCTTAATGAGGTAAGTAAACATACAATTTTGTAGTTTTCTGATGTAAAAACATGGAGTAATGCTTATTCTACTTAAATTCTTAAAGTAAATTCTACAACTTTATTTTTATGTAGGTGTTAACTATGTAAATATCCACTTACATAATTCAAAGAATGCGTCCTTTTGTTATATTCTTTTGCTCAGATGAATAATTCATTTTATTCCATGCTGTCAGGCGTCCTCTTCAAAAGAAAGTCTTTATGGCAGGGTTCCAACTTTATTAATGAGGTATCCTGAAAGGATCCTCAAAGCCTATGCGCTTCTACATATTGCACGGATAGGGACACACTCTTATATCGCAATAGTCCTTTGCAAAAATATCCTCATCCGCTTCTTGTGGTAGACCCTTTAAAGGAAAAGATGTGTTCAGTAGATGTAATTCAAAATCTAAGACAAATTATTTTATTAGATCAATTTGAAAAAAGTATATTATAGGTTTTCACTGAAGTCATACTAGGAAAAAACAAAATATTGCCGCACCATTATTGAATTAAAACCTTGGGTAAAAATAGAAGTTTATCTAGTTATATCACAGCATAAGATACCTATGCTGTGGTTAAATCGAGCGATCCAAAAAAACTCATCCCCTGTAGGCATTTGAAAATGAGAACATGTCTTTCCGAAACACAGATAAGAAGCTCAAAGTGACAGGTGATATTTCAATCAATATAAATGCAATTGCAGATGATTCAGGTAAAGTAAGGTAAAGATACGCTGCCCATTTCAAATGCCTACTACGAATGATATTTTTTTGGATCGCTCGATATAGTTGTTGGTTGACGTATATTTTTAAATTGTTGATATAATATACAATTGTCCTACATCCTATAACAACAAAATAATCTACAAATAGAACCACAAGAAAGACAGTTATAACGCCGATTTTTTAAACAAAATGAAATCAAACTTTGCTTTAGAGGTAATATTCAATCACTTCATATGAGAGAATTGGCCCCTATCAGGTCATTCAGAGATAGAATATATTTTATAAGCTAATAATAATATGCTAATTACTGAAACGTACTTCTAACTTTCGGAGTTGATGGTCTGATAACACTTGAACGTTCAGGAACATCCGACGATGGTTCAATTTTCGGCTCATGTGATTGGCAATCTCTATCAGCACTTTTATTAGCATGTGGTTCTGTCTCTGATCTGATTATTTTCTTGAATGTGTTCTCTTAGTTCTTGGAACGTCCTCAATAAGCTCAAAGTGTTCTAAAAATATAATATATATTTCAGGAAAAATATTGTACCTTAAATTGATTAACAAGGCTCTTATATTAAAATTAATTAAATCGCAATAAATATGCAATATCGCGGGTTACATCAATTATTATGAACAAATTAATAAATAAAAAAGAATTATACCTGGTAGCAGCTGAACCGATGGCCAAACTCCTTTCTTAAGGACATTATTGGGTCCAAAGTCTTGAGGCGTAAAATGTAGGGCACAAACCCAACGATTAATATAAACTTCTTCAGCTGCCATTTCTTCTCTGAAACATTTATTCCCACATAAATTGATCCATTTATGAAAAAAGAGTTTTGTCACTCTCTTGGGAAGGATTGGGAAAGCGATGCTTCCTATAGCAATCACTAACAGCATGAAATAGCTGGCATGGTAGATTAGATTTTAAAAGTATCTGTAAAAAGATAATTATTAATTCTATTACCTATAGTATATAAGTAGATAATATGTTAAATTACAAATAAAAGAGTAAATTCACTATGCACTATATTAATATATATCTCTAATAAGTGATCAATTGATTGAACACTTCTCTCTATCCTAATATAGGTACTTAACTAGATAAAAAAAAGTTTGAAAACTTTATTAATAACATGGGTACTTAATTATAAATATGATTACTTACCTAATACTGCAATTAATCTAATCAAACACAGAGGCAACAACATGAACTCTCTAAACAGATAATACAGTAACTAATAGCAATACAAAACAATTTATATAATAATCAGAGTAATTACAATTTAATTACTCACATTTAGCCCCCGGCCCAATCAAAATCTTTATGAATTTCAGACGAGACCATAGAGAACATACAAAATAAATGTTCTCTCTGCATGATTCCAAAGATTTTGTCGATACTGGCACCATCTGTGGGTTTTAAATCTTAATAGTTCTCAAGTAGTCTGCTTTCTTCATAGTAGATGGCGCTGCGAATGTGGACATGTTTTGCCCATATGAGATCACAGGCCCTGGTCGATTTCAATATTAAACCGCTCGTGTATATCTATCTATACATATGGATGTCACACTAATTCCGGCTCGGTTCGGCGACAGTCGTCTCCGCGGGAACTTATTAATTTATCTACGTTAATATATGGACGCAACGGTCCTATTATATTGTATATGTATCTACGTTTATATTATCGACTTCGGACTTGATAATTGAGATTCGAAAACTGCAATATTAATAGTTAGTTATCTCTATAATCTCTGCTAAAATCAATCTCTATGATCTCTGGTACTATATCGTAGCTCACACAATGACACCTCTATTAGTTTTGTATGCCTGAGAAAACATGTAACGTCAAAAATCTCTCAATTATACAAACTTATTTAATACCTGAATATGTTTAGAGCATTTTGTTTACTTGTGTATTTCTTTGAAATTTGGTAAGCACGATTTTCATCTTTAGGTAATATATTTTCATTATAAGATATATTTTAGACAAGAATATTACCTTCCATATTATCTTTATTTTGCAGAGAATTTTATCTTTCGTATGTTAAGAATATCATAAGTGGACGAACATTTTTACAAAGTCATAAGAAACAATGAATGGCCTATCTTCTCAACTATTGGCAATCAAATTTGGGTATGACTTTCGTGAAAGTTGGATGCAAATATGCAAATACTACCCGAATTTGTTGATCCTATCCAAAAAAATAAAAAATCATATTTAATTACTACATAGAATGGAAAATATTATCATTCTAACGCTAGTGAAATGTCGAGATGTCATTAGGTCTGTAGTTATTATGACGAGAATAATATTTACATTTTCGATTCTCTGAATAACAAAGTTCTCGATGTTCACTTCAAGAAATTATTGCAGTTTCTTTATCCTTCTTACATACTACTCTTTTGAAGAAAATCCAGTAATATTTCCTGATGTGCAACAACAACAAAATTCGAATGATAGCGGTGTTTTTGCGATTGCATTTGCTGTTTCTCTAGCTTTCGGGGATGATGTCAGGTACGACGTAGCTTTATTACGACAACACTTGTGAGAAATTTATTTTTGTAAGACCATTACACCTCTCTCAACAGTTGTACATAAAAAGTCGCATTTAGAATCGATTCAATTCCCGATCGAATGGATATTCAATATTTGCTTATCTTATCCTAGACCCGAAACGAAAAGGGTAGAGCTCATTGTAATAATTCAGACGAGTATGTCGAAGTCTACTTAACATAGCACTTACTATATGTTTTATTTTATACATTATCTATATCTCCTAAAAATACAAAAAGTAGTGAAATCCCACAAAAACAGAATCTCTGTAAAAAAAGAGCGCCATACCCTTCCCCTATATAAATGTTTAAAAATTTCTAAAAAACATAAAATCATTGAAAAATGCCATTCCTGCTATCTGTGAAAAATAAATTAACAAAAATATATATTGAGTAAAAGTTTGCAAAAATAACTATGAAATAAAAATATGAAAAAAATTCATAAAAAATTCAAAACAGATATAGAAAGCATTATAAAACATTTTTCTGAAAAACAATGGCGCGCGTGGCTTTTTGTTTCTTTTGTTACTGTATAGATTCTAGACCTACATAATTTCATAAATATGAACTCTCGATTCTAGATCTAGATTACTTTACAAATATTAATTCTACATTCTAGATCTAGATAGCTTCATAAATATAAACATGCCATTGTTTTTCAGAAAAATGTTTCATAGTGTTTTTTATATCTGTTTTGAATTTTTCTATGAATTTTTTTCATTTTTTTATTTCATAGTTATTTTTACAAACTTTTACTCAATATATATTTTTGTTAATTTACTTTTCACAGATAGGAATGGCGTTTTTCAATGAATTTATAATTTTTTTAGAAATTTTTAAACATTTATATTGGGGAAGGTATGGCGATCTTTTTTTACAGAGAATCTGTTTTTGAGGGATGTAGATTACATATCATACATATCATACATATCAGTGCATAATATTTCAACCACAAGTCTGGAAAAGACATCCAATAGTATTTATTATAAAGTAAATCATTTAATGTTAATATATTATTAACTTAAAAAAGCAGTCCAGAAGCATGAAATTGATAAGCGTTATGAAAATCATATATGAAAACATGTAAATTGCGTCGCTCATTATACACATTGTTTAAGATTTAAAGTTTTCATCTCTGCAATATCAAAGTTAATACATAACATGCTTTATGGATACAGTACAAAGATATGAGGAACCGCACGTAATAGTACAGTAAATAGAATTCAGAATAGTATAGGAAAGCAGATCCAAAATCTTTAAGTCATATACCTTCTGTTCAAATTTGGGAAAATCTCTAAAATTTTGCATCAATGAAAACCTCAAAAATACTGAAAGAATTATAACAAAATGTGATGGAAATATCAAAAATAGATGACGATATACGTTGCAAAAAGAAGACTACCTTCCAATATAATCTAATAATAATCTTGTAAAATAATGCTGGCACATGTATCGTCGTTTTTATTTGTTCCTTCTTACCATCGTCTTTGATCTATCTGTTGAGTCGTATTTTTAATATCTTTTCAAAATTCCAATTGATTTATATAAGATTGAATGTAATTGGTTGTTTCTAATAATATTTCAAAAAAATTAATGAACCACAAATCAACAATAATGTATGAAAAAGATAGAAAAGTAAAGATGTTCGTCTGTTAATATGTTCATCTATCTGTATCAATCTGTTTCATAATAAAAATATTGAATGATACACCAGAGATAAACAAAAATGCATTACAAAATCAGAAAATTAAAATAATTTGTATGTATCTGTCTCTCAACAGAAAAAAAATAATAAAGCACGAAATTTAAGAAAAGATGCAGTAAAAGTCGATAGTTTATCTGTCCGGTTGTCTATAGCTATATATATATGTTATATAAAGTTATAATTGAATTATTTTTTAAAGTCAAATAATAATAACTATAACAAAGTATTATTTTAAATATTATTTCATATTACATCCGCAAGACGCAGTATCTCACCATATCGTATTACATCTGCAAGACGCAGTAATATTGCACCATATCATATTACATCTCCAAGACGCAGTTTAAGAAGATAACAAAAGTGATAAGGATATTTACGTGCCAGAGATGCAGACCAGTAGTCAGCAAGTTACCATAAAGACCATTGTTAATTGTTTATCCAGTTCGGCCTCCAAAAAGACATTACTATGTATTTTATTTATAATATTCTAGAAGTTTCGATTCAACCTTAGGAGAAAAGATCCATTGTATCAATTTACGTTTCTTTTTATATTTCTGATGATTAAACATTTTTGATTGTATAAATACTAGATCTCCAGCTAACAGAATCATTCACTTACTTGTGAGTCAATATTCATACAGTCATGTAAAGTTATTTGTATTTTAATATTTTTTGTGTTAATAAATAATTGTTTTTTTTAAAAGTTAACTTGGAGTTATGTGATTTAACAAATTGGCGCAGTCAGTAGGATAACTCAACGTGATAAAACAAGGCCTACTTCAACAACAAGTTTCCCCTCATTATCACGGTGGTTTCCAAACCTTCAAGTGAAGAATCAACAGCTCCAAAAGAAGAAGAAGAATTATTAGAATTTGAAGAAAAGGATACTTCGACGTTGGTAAAACAAGGCTTACTTCAACAACAAGTTCCCCCTCATTATCAACGGTGGTTTCCAAACCTTCAACTGAAGAATAAATAGCTCCTAAAGAAGAAGAAGTATTATAAGAATCTGAAGAAAAGGATACTTCAACGTTGGTAAAACAAGGCTTACTTCAACAACAAGTTCCCCCTCATTATCAACGGTGGTTTCCTAACTTTTGAAGAAAAGAACCGAACAAGACAAATGTACATCTTACTGTAAGTGAATTATCACGTATATTAATTTTTGATTTTTTTAACTGTTCGATTTTCTTCTATCATATTTTTATATATTTGATATTTTATATTTAATTAAATCAAAATGGCAAATGAAAGAAATCTAGCTCAAGAGGTTGAGCTTGAACCATATAGAATTTCGGAAATATTTTGTATCGTGCCTGAATTTGAAGGTGATCAGATATTTCTCGGAACATTTTTAAATGCATGTGATTGTGCTTATAATATGTCTACCAGAGATCAAAAAGCTCTGTTAGTGATTCACATTAAAAATAAATTAAAGGGAAAAGCGGCTCAACTAATCAGCTCGCGAAATCCTCAGACTTACGCAGAGATAAGACAACTTTTAAATCTTCATTTTGATGATTCAAGAGACCTTACCTCTCTTATTCATGATTTACAAAGATTAAAACAATTATCGAATGAGTCAGCTCTAACATTTTTCAATAGAGTGCAAGTCTTGAATGCTAAAATGCATGCAAATATACAAAAAACACCAAATTTATCAAATGAACAAAAGGATGCACAAGAAATTCTTATTGATACTATGGCTCTTAATACTTTATTAACTGGACTTGAACCCCGTCTAGGACAACTTATTCGTGCTAGTCAGCCTGAACACTTGTTAGAAGCACAAATTCGCATACGAAGAGAATTGCAATTATCATATTTTGAGAACCAAAAATTTAATAAGCCAGCTTCTAATATTGTAAGTAAACCTCAAAATATATTAAATGTTAGAAAACCCCAAATACAAACTGTAAAATGCTTTTCATGTGGTAAAAATGGTCATACTTCTAATCAATGTCGTTTCCAACAGTAGAGAGCATCAGCTCCAAGCTATAACCCAAATTTCAATAATAATTTCCAGAGACCAATGAATTTCCAAAATCAATCACAAAATACTGTGCAAAATAGACCGAATGTTCCTATTCAACAAAGACCTTTTATTTCGCAGGGACAATCCCAGATAAGACCATCAGTAATTCAAAAGAATCCAAATTTTCAACAAAGAGCTCATTTAGTCGGCTTCAATGGTGAAAACGATTCATGTTATTATTTCGAAAATAATCAAGATATTTTTGAAAATGAATTCCAAGAAAATTATAGTAACTATTCTGAATCATCAGACTATTCTCAGGATTTTGAAAATTATCCACAAGATTTTGAATCTCCTGAAAACTCAGATTTCCAGGATTTTCCCATTTCTCAAATCAAAGACCATCCCCCAGATTGTCCGACAATAGAGAATTCAATTTCAGAAACAATTACCAAAATCCAAACATTAAAATTCGAAGAGATAAACCCGAATGTAAATTTTCCCGAACAACATTTTCTTTAAATCCATTTTTGACTGTGAATTTCAAAAATCTTTATTATATTGAAAATGCTTCTAAAGAGTTTAAGTTGCTTATTGATACAGGTGCAGGAGTTTCTATTTTTAAAGAAAATACTGTTAAGAAATTTCCTCAAAAATTTACTGAATATGTAACTATTCAAGGGATAACTGATGAAAAAATTTTACTAAAAGAATCTGTACTTATTCCATTTTCTGCAAAAGATCCACATAAAGTTTCTATTTATAATCTTAATATTGATTTTGATGGAATTTTGGGTTCAGATTTCCTAGAACATTATAATTGTATAATTGATTTGAATTCAAAACAATTGATAACTAATTTCAAAACTATACCTCTGCTTAAAGTTACCGAAACATCATACTTGTCTCAAAATAATCAAATTTGTGAACAAGATTCTGAATTCTTACAATTTGAACAAAATACTGAAAATTGTTATAAAAAAATAGCTGAGAAAAACATTGATATTTTTGACATGCCTCATGATTATTCATTAGCTCATTGCGTGGCGGAAGATATGCAAATGCAAAAAGGCATTGCCGCAGAATTTAAGAAACGATTTGGAAATATAGAAAAAATATTAAGTCAAAATCAAAAACAAGGTGGTTTAGCAGGTTTGAAAATTAAGAACGCAAATACAACTAGATATATTTATTATCTTGTAACAAAAGAAACTTCAACCGGAAAACCCACTTATCAGACTTTATGGTCATCTTTAAAGAAATTGAGAGATCATGTTGGTAAAAACAATGTTCAAAAATTAGCTATGCCAAAAATAGGGTGTGGATTGGACAAGTTAGATTGGACGTATGTTAAAAAAATGATATCTTATCTTTTTAGAAATTTAGGTGTTGAAATTGTTATTTGTTTGCCAAAGATACAAAATCGAATTTTTATTGAGCCAAGAATTTAAAAAATTTTCAAATTGAAATGTAATTTAACAAACACAGATGCACTACTTTTCGGACAAGCAATAGAAAATGTTAGAATTCCAAATGCTTTGGTACATGTAAATGAAAAAGATGAATTCTTTACTTCAATTATTAATTCGAATGCTATTCCTAAAATTGTTGAATTTCCAAATTTGAATCTAGATCCTATTCCGAATTCCGAATGTTTTTTAAATTTTAATTGCGATAATGAAAATAAAGCTAAATTTAACCAACCTGTTGATAGAAAAACTATAATTTTGGATCAGTTGTGTACAGATCATCTCAACGAAGAAGAATATGATTACAAAATTGAGTACAAGCCAGACAAAATTAATAAAAATGCAGATGCGCTTTCAAGAATTAAAATTAATCATTTTAAAGAATGTGCAAATCTACAATCTAAAATTACAATTTTGGCAAATAATGAAACTAATGAGTTTATACCATCAACAAGTAAAGACCCTAATGATCCTATAGAACCACAAAAAATGAAGCACTTATAGAGGAACAGGATGAATTAATGACAGACGAATTTAATAGATTTGTTGACCTTTACAAAACAAAATCAATAATCGATTATTCAAAAATTGAAACATCAAATGACCAGTTACTGGATAAGACTCATAAGAATTTTGTCACTTTATTTTGGCAAAATAAACTTGAAGATTTACATTATAAAATTATTGAAGATATTTTTGAAGAAAATTTTGATTTTCAAATGAATTTAGTAAATATTGTTTCTAGTAAAACTGTGAAAGATCGCAAGTATTTTATAATACCTCTTATTTACGATCCAGAGTTTGTAGTTCAACAATTATTTTATACATTATTTAAAGAACAAAGTAAATTTGATCCTTCAAAAACTTATTATATAGAAAATAATCTTGAGTTACCTATTTTAGAAGTATTCTCTTTTATTTTTGCTAATATTGATTTAAAATTTGTAGTCTGTCAAATTATTGTTAAAACACCTGACCGAGATGAAATACCTATCATATTGAACCAATATCATAAAGGCAAAAGTAATTTACATCGCGGAATAAATGAAACTATACGACGGATAAAATCTAAATATAACTGGACAGGACTAACAAAAGATGTAGAACAATTTATTAAAAACTGTGAAACTTGTCAAAAAGTAAAAATCTGTCGTAAGAATTTAAGCACTCCTTTGGTAATAACAGAAACACCAAAAACTCCGTTTGAAAGAATTAATATTGATATTTTTGAGTATCCAACAAGAAATTACGCTTTAACGATTCGAGATGAGTTAACTAAATTTACTCAAGCTTATCCTATTTCAAATAAAAAAGCTTCAACAGTTGTAAATACACTATTAATATTCTTTCAACATTTCGGAACACCTTTGAGAATTCATTGCGATTATGGTCGAGAATTTGATAATTCATTAATAAAAGATTTGTGTATGCTTTATGACATAAAGCTCACTTTTTCTAGCGTTGGCCATCCACAATCGAATGGTTCTTTAGAAAGATTTCACGGAACTCTTGTGGAAATGATCCGAGCACATAAGACAGAAAATCCAGACGAACATCCGTTTAATATTTTGCCATATGCGGTTATATGTTATAATAATACTAAAAACAAAACAACTGGTTTTACCCCATATGAACTGATTTTTGGTCATACGTCTAGTAGACCACCTGAAACTTTATATAATGAGAAGGCTCTTATTACAAAATATATACGTGATTTGAACAACAGAATGCAAAATTATTATAAAATTGCACGAGCAAAAACAGCAAGTCAGAAAGAGAAAGCAAAAATTAGATTTGATAAAAATATTTCAGGAAAGCTTCCAGAGTATAAAATAGGAGATAAAGTTTATCTTAAAGAATCTCAAATTAAAGATAAAAGTCAAAATTTGTTTAATGGTCCTTTTGAAATTGTGCAATTATTTGATAATTCTGCAATAGTTTTAAATCCACAAACTAATCAAAAATCAAAAATTAATTTCGATAGACTGAAACCCTACTATGAGTAGTTTCTTTGGTTTCAGATTCTTCGTGCTGATAAATATTATATCAGCGCAATATACACTTAATCCTGTTAATAACACCGTTGGAATCTTTTTCCATGAAGAATGTACTATCAAAATTACGAATGAAAAATGGACACTTTTAGTTTACAAAAATCTGGCCCCAATTAAGAAAACAATGGAAAATAATGATAAAATATTTATAGAAATTTTGGATACTTTAGAAGATCCGTCTCCAAGGTTTATAGCTTTTAAGTCTGAAGTTCAAACACATAAGTTTATTATCACAAATTTCGAATTCATTAGGTCAAAAATATAAAGAAATTATAGGAGAAATTAAATCTTATAACTCCTGGGCAAAGCGAGGTATATTTAATGGAATCGGAACTGTTTGGAAAACTATTACTGGTAATTTAGATGCATCAGATGGAGAATATTATAATGATTGTATTAACAAATTATCTCATGATGAATTTGAGTTGGAAAATCTTCTTAAAAAACAAATTTCAGTTACAACTTCTGTTATTAAAAATTTTAATAATACTATACAAAAATTACAAATTGATGAGAAGACTTTTAATGAAGATATAAAAGAAATTCAAAATACTTTGATGGATATTGCTGATGATGTCGCATTTTATGAAGCACAAATAAGGATATTGAATATTTGTGAATCACTAATGGAACGCTATATTTTCTTAGAAGATTCCCTTAATACTATTTTAAATTCTATCACTTTTGCTCGCATAAGATTATTACATAGCTCAATAATAGCACCTTCAGATTTAATCAATTCTTTACAAGATATAGCAAGATCTCTTATAAGAAATAATTTACCTTTACAACCGTATACGTCAAATATAGCTAATTATCTTAATATTATTGAATTAGAGGCATATCAATCAGAAAGTAAAATAATATTTGTTCTCAAAATTCCTCTCATTGATCCAGAAGCTTATATACTATATCGACTCTATCCAATAACAATATTAGATGATCGAACATGTATCTATCATATTTTACCAACTACACAAAAATATATTGCGCGGGATGATGATTCACTGCTGTATTTGTCATTGCGAAATCTGGATAATTGCAAGACTCTTGAAAGAAGCATAAAAATCTGTTCTAATCTCCTCCCATATCCAATTGACAACGATGCAATTTGCGAAGCACAACTATTAAGAAGATTAACTCAGATGCCCAAGACATGTCAAACGTCTCTTCTTTTTGTTCTTCTTGTTGTTAAAGATTATAATGTCTACCAAATTGATTTAAATCTATGGTTAATCACTGTTTCGGACCCTTTGCCAATCACGATTAAATGTGGAAATAGGGAAATTAAATCAGAAATTATTAAAACTAATAGTTTACTGAAATTACAACCTGAGTGTAGTGCCTTTATTGGAAGTACAAGAGTTCATGCTCAATACCCAATTGACACATACCAAGAAATCAAGTATCGAAGTCATCCAGTCACAATTCCATTTGACTGTTGCAAAGATATTCCTGAAAAATTACAAATTCCTGAACTAGAACCTCTTAAGTTGAACAAAATTGATTCCGAAGATTTGAATATTGCACAACACAAACTAAATCAGTATTCAGAAGAATTAGAAAAAATGATGAAACAATCTCCGATCAGTAAATATACACATTGGTTCACCATTTTAACCATTGTAGTAATAATTTTATTGGTAATACTTTATGTGACCTGTAAATGTAGAAGAAAGCATCATCGAATTGGAATAGCTTTAACCAACGATTACCCACCATCACCACCAGGACCAGGTTCCAGTATTTCATTCCAGCAAAGTATAAGAAGAATTCTTCCGAAAAGAAGAGCAAGTATCCATGTCGGAGAACCCATAGAAGAGAATATCGAATTAAATCCAAATAAATCATTAACTTAAAAAGATGTTGCAAACTCCACCAACTTTTCTTAAATGGGGGAGTTGTTATATAAAGTTATAATTGAATTATTTTTTAAAGTCAAATAATAATAACAATAACAAATTATTATTTTAAATATTATTTCATATTACATCCGCAAGACGCAGTATCTCACCATATCGTATTACATCTGCAAGACGCAGTAATATTGCACCATATCATATTACATCTCCAAGACGCAGTTTAAGAAGATAACAAAAGTGATAAGGATATTTACGTGCCAGAGATGCAGACCAGTAGTCAGCAAGTTACCATAAAGACCATTGTTAATTGTTTATCCAGTTCGGCCTCCAAAAAGACATTACTATGTATTCGATTCAACCTTAGGAGAAAAGATCCATTGTATTAATTTACGTTTCTTTTTATATTTCTGATGATTAAACATTTTTGATTGTATAAATACTAGATCTCCAGCTAACAGAATCATTCACTTGTTCACTTACTTACTTGTGATTTGTATTTTAATATTTTTTGTGTTAATAAATAATTATTTTTTTTAAAAGTTAACTTGGAGTTATGTGATTTAATATATATATATATATATATATATATATATATATATATATATATATATATATATATATATATATATCACAAAGTGTTAAAAGAAAATGGGAATTCTGCCAAAGTTATATGGGGCTTAAATAAGAAAACTCTTTTTGCTGTCCAAGCTTTCGGGAACTATTTAACACGTACTGCCGTACTTCCACCTACTATATACTATATATATATATATATATATATATATATATATATATATATACTGAATCGATTTATCAACAAAATAATTTAATGAAACACCGAATTTCAACTGTAGTGATTGAAACATGTCCACATAGTTCAACTAATTGTCTGGAAATTTTTCCGTCTGTATATATCTATCTGTATTCCAAAATTTGTTAGGTTAGCCAGTCAGCGATATAAAAACTGAAGTTAGGTTAGATGTGATAAATAACTATTCCAATGAAAAGCATTCCCCAAGGGGCCAGCTATGCTCGCTCATTACAAATATATTCTGACAGCAGCTGAAAGCATGTGATTTGATAAAGTTCAAAGTATTTGTTATTATTTTTGTGGGTGATAAACATTTTCTGAAAAATTATGCTCCACTGATAAACAAATCCTGTTACCTCTATGTTGGAAAATATGCTAGGTTGACCATTGAGTGGACCTTGATCAATGAGAAGTGTGCTACCCTTGAGTGCCAACGTATCCTTAGGATAATTTTTATTAGCGAACATGGAGATCATAAAATGATGGATTTAAAAGAAAAATCATTGAATAAAGTTAACTCAAATGTTTTCGTTTCGTGATAAAATTTGTTTGTTGATAAATTGACACAGGTAGAAAATAACAATAAAAATCGATGAAAATAGCCAAGCGAGATATAAATTTGACATAAAACACAAGAAATGCCAGAAAGAAACGATTAAAATTATTATTATTCCAGTAAACGCAACCTTTATTTATATGTTACGTAAGATTCAAGTATTTCTTAACAATTGTTATTGAATCAGCTCCCAAATCCAACGAGATTTTCCTCCCAATCTCTCAATAATAAGTCTGAAAAAAATATAGTATATGTAGATTACAGATCAGCCGAAGTGCATAATGCACTTGGTTCCTACCAGGCAAATACCCTTGTTGAAGAAGTAACAGTCTATCGTCTTTCCCGAGTACACTCCTTTTGGATTGAAGCAACATACGGGTATTTGCACACCAGCGTCCTGGAAGATGTATTCGATCATGCTCCTTACAATCTTCCAATCTAGCCCGTCCAACCCGCAGCCTATTTTCGGAAGACCCAACTTCTTGATGTCATAATTCCTGACTTCATTCCTTAGGCTCTTCAGTGCATGCCAGTGGTCCTTGTAAGTGGGTTTTCCTCTAGACATCTTCTTGATAACCAAATAGAAGAGGTTCCGATTACCATCTGCTAGTCGCAGAACTTTTCCTACTCTTGGTCGTTGGGCTGACAGTTCATGCAGTCTTTCAAACATCCTTTTAAACACCAGAGCAATTCCTCGGCCCACACGTAGATCATCCGCTACACAATGGGCAATAGAAACGTCGGCTGGTAGTTTGAAAAGGTCTTGTTGAATCTCAACTGTCACACCGAGTCTGACCTTCTTCCGATCTGCGTAGTTGGACATGAAGTCGTTGAAACTGACATTTCGCTCCTCAACGTTCTTTTCTTTAAGAACCACTCGTGCTTTCTCCTGGTTGTTCGATCTAGCCTATGGTGCGAGTCGGTTTATGTGCACCACTCTAGGTTTTCCCCATGGTAACTTTCGGATAGATGATGTCATTTATCCTCTTCATAATTTCATATGGCCCTTCCCATTGCCTTTGGAGTTTGGGACAAAGACCTCGAAGTCGTTGGGGATTATACAGCCAAACAAGGTCCCCAAGTTGAAGACTCCATCAGCTGATCGAATATTGTAATGGTGCTTCATTCGATCACTGGCAAGCTAAGTAAGCAAGTAACTCACGCCCCAACATTAAACTAGCAGGAGTCTGACAAGTTGTTTCATTCACAGCCGCCCGATAGGCCATCAGGGACAAATGGATGTACTGGTCCCCATCTCGCTGATGTTCTGAAACAACCTTAGAAAGATGCTTGCCCATGGTTCGGTTCATCCTCTCTACCATTCCGTACGATTGAGGATGCAAAGGGGTCGTTCTGGTCTTGTTCGCACCTATTAGTCTGGACACATCTTGGAACAGGGCTGATTCGAAATTTCTTCCTTGGTCCGAATACTACCTGTGGCTAAGTCATCTTCGCCTTTGAGTGTCTGACTTCCACTGCAGTTACCATTCTTAACTGGCATTTCCAGTGTCTTGATTTTTTGTTGCAGAAGCTCCATGTTCTTCTCTGTCAAGACAAAGTTATCTTCAGCTGTTCTTGAAATTTCTTTAAACTTGTCGACACTTCGTCGTACTTCACCCCAAATGTCCTGGATACTTCCTGGAATTTTTCGTCACTTTTTCTAGAAATTTCTTCGAACCTTTTCGAGACTTCATCGAATTGCACCCCAAATGTTCTGGTTACTTCATTGAATCTCTCGTTATTATTTCTAGAAATTTCTTCGAAGTTTTCATTATTATTTCTAGAAATTTCTTCAAACTTGTTTGAGACTTCATAGAATTTGACATTATCATTTCTAGAAATTGCTTCGAATTTTTCATTATTATTTCTAGAAATTTCTTCGAATTTTTCATTGCCATCAACCTTATATATCTAACCTAAAAAGCTCTAGATGGTTCCAGTGTGGTTTTCGTTGTTTCTGGAGGTTACTTCTCAATTTATGGCTTCGAGAAAAGACCAGGACTTATTCTCGTTGGCTCTGATGTCTCCCGTGTTTTCCGGAATGTGCATTGTGTGTGTAGTTTATTATTCGGGTAAGTCTTCACGTTACAATATATATATATATATATATATTTATATATATGGTAAATTGGACCTACATTTCGTAGGGTGTCGCAATAAGAACGAGGTTTGTCGTCTACATATTGCGTTTGTATGCGTTTTTTCCACTATAGTTTATCAGCTAGGCATGAAACTATTTTTCATATGCAAATATGGTCATCTGGTACGGATAGCTCTTCATTTATTTAAATAATTATTCACCTTTGCCGATTGTTCTTATCCACCATTATACATGCTCAGTATATCGCTCATACTTGTCTCCACCGACAGTTCTATACTGAAGATTGATACAAGTATGAGTTCCAATTTAGGATTGATTATCAAATATGGCTCTTCGCCCTGCGACATACTGATGAGAGGCAACAACCTCGAAATCATGATATATGTCTGTGAGACTGATGCTATGTTTGGTAATCAATCTGATTGAGCAGTATAGTGGAAAAAAAAAAACGCATACAAACTATATATATTCATATATATATATACATATATATATATATATATATATATATATATATATATATATATATATATATATATATATATATATATATATATATATATATATATGAAAAATAAATTCATGCCTAGCTGGTAAATTGAACCTACATTTCGTACGGTGCCGCAATAAGAACGAGGTTTGTCGTCTACATATTGTGTTTGTATGCGTTTTTTCCACTATACTGCTCAATCAGATTGATTACCAAACATAGCATCAGTCTCACAGACATATATCATGATTTCGAGGTTGTTGCCTCTCATCAGTATGTCGCAGGGCGAAGAGCCATATTTGATAATCAATCCTAATTTGGAACTCATACTTGTATCAATCTTCAGTATAGAAATGTCGGTGGAGACAAGTATGAGCGATATACTGAGCATGTATAAGGGTGGATAAGAACAATCGCCAAAGGTGAATAATTAATTAAATAAATGAAGAGCTATCCATACCAGATGACCATATTTGCATATGAAAAATAGTTTTATGCCTAGCTGGTAAATTGAACCTACATTTCGTAGGGTGCCGCAATAAGAACGAGGTTTGTCGTCTACATATTACGTTTGTATGCGTTTTTTCCACTATACTGCTCAATCAGATTGATTACCAAACATAGCATCAGTCTCCCAGACATATATCATGATTTCAAGGTTGTTGCCTCTCATCAGTATGTCGCAGGGCGAAGAGCCATATTTGATAATCAATCCTAATTTGGAACTCATACTTGTATCAATCTTCAGTATAGAACTGTCGGTGGAGACAAGTATGAGCGATATACTGAGCATGTATAATGGTGGATAAGAACGATCGGCAAAGGTGAATAATTAATTAAATAAATGAAGAGCTATCCGTACAGGTGACCATATTTGCATATGAAAAATAGTTTCATGCCTAACTGATAAACTATAGTGGAAAAAACGCATACAAACGCAATATGTAGACGACAAACCTCGTTCATATTGCGGCACCCTACGAAATGTAGGTTCAATTTACCAGCTAGGCATGAAACTATTTTTCATATGCAAATATGGTCATCTGGTACGGATAGCTCTTCATTTATTTAATTATATATATATATATATATATAAATATATATATATATATATATATATATATATATATATATATTGTAACGTGAAGACTTACCCGAATAATAAACTACACACACAATGCACATTCCGGAAAACACGGGAGACATCATAGGCAACGAGAATAAGTCCTGGTCTATTCTCAAAGCCATATATTGAGAAGTAACCTCCAGAAACAACGAAAACAACACTGGAACCATCTAGAGCTTTTTAGGTTAGATATATAAGGTTGATGGCAATGACCAGTTGTTAGTTATTCATAGAGCACGGTCAGTGACAGTTAGTGATAGATAATCAGTCACAGATCACAAAGTAGTAAGAAGTATATTGTCCGAGAAATAAGTGTGAATATAAATGTGTATATAGACGGGTAGTTGGTGTAAATAAATAAATGAAAATAAATCGAACCCAGTTTTAATATAGATTCCCGCTACATTGGTGTCAGTGTGGAATCATAGAGTGATTATAAAATTGGACAGACTTTAAGAGACTGCTTTTTCGTGCAGAATTGAGTGTTCTTGAGACTTTTGTTAGATTTAAGTTTAAGTTTAAGACTCTTTTGTTCGTTTTCGTGTTGGTGTAGAGACTTTTTGTTCGTTTTTGTGTTAGTGTGAAGACTCTTAATTCGTTTTCGTGTGAAGATATTTCTTTCTTTTTCGTGTGAATCTGAAGACTTTTTCTCGGGATTGTGATGATTCCGGTCATAAAGCGACCCTCCTGAAACGGTTAAGGGACACTCTGATTGAAAATGGAGACGATCCTGATATGTTCGAGTTCCACTCTCCGGAAGAGCAGTTAATGGAAAAAAATTCTGGAAATAATAATGAAAAATTCGAAGAAATTTCTAGAAATAATAATGAAAAATTCGAAGAAATTTCTAGAAATGATAATGAAAAATTCGATGAAGCCTCAAACAAGTTTGAAGAAATTTCTAGAAATAATAATGAAAACTTCGAAGAAATTTCTAGAAATAATAACGAGAGATTCAATGAAGTAACCAGAACATTTGGGGTGCAATTCGATGAAGTCTCGAAAAGGTTCGAAGAAATTTCTAGAAAAAGTGACGAAAAATTCGAGGAAGTAACCAGCACATTTGGGGTGAAGTTCGACGAAGTGTCGACAAGTTTGAAGAAATTTCAAGAACAGCTGAAGAAAACTTTGTCATGACAGAGAAGAACATGGAGCTTCTGCAACAAAAAATCAAGACACTGGAAATGCCAGTTAAGAATGGTAACTGCAGTGGAAGTCAGACACTCAAAGGCGAAGATGACTTAGCCACAGGTAGTATGAGGTAAGAGGTGGCAATGGCTAACCAGTGGACCGAAGAGCAGAAAGCTGTTTCGTTAACTGCTGCTTTACGAGGTGATGCAGCAGACATCCTAAGGTCTATTCCAGCCGGCCAAGCATTACCATGTCTTGCTTTCTAAATTGGAGAATCAGTATGGAGACAGTCATCTTCAGCAAGTATACAAAGCACAATTACGATCTCGGGTGCAACATGCAAATGAGATTCTGCAAGAATTTGTGGGGGAGGTAGCTCGTATTGTGCGGATAGCAGATCTTACAGCTGCCGATAGCTTTCTTGATGAAATTGCAGTGGACAATTTGTAAATAGATTGAGGGAGAGCGAGCTGCAGAAGGCGTTGAAGCTGGCCAGACCAAAATTGCTAGAGAAAGCACTAGCTATTGCTTTAGAGCATGAAGCCGCTAGCCAAACTTCCCAAGGGCACCGTGTTAGAGCAATCGAGGAAGAAGACCAATCCAACAGAGAGTCCCTGTTAGATATGATAAGGAAGCTAGTTATGGGAGCGCAATCAAAGAAGAGAGAGCCAAGGACACGTATGTCGCAGTTGTAAGAAGAAGGCGGAACAGTCGGAAAAACTGGAATGTGTCAAGGTGGAAGACAAGATTTGTCCTATATGACGAACAACTGTAGAAAATGAGAAATGGCAGCCCGGACAAATGAAAGTGGCCCAAGAAAATGACCCATGTTTGAGAGTGGTCTTGGAGGGGATGCGCCGTAAGGAGAGGCCGTCTTGACAGGATATAAGCTTACGAAGCCCTGAAGTGAAAGCATATTGGAGCCAATGGGACTCTTTTGTGTTAAGAGATGATCTGCTGTATAGAACCTTTGAGTCTGAAGATGGCACTGAATCCAGATTACAACTAGTTGTGCCAAGAAGCAAAGTACCGGAGGTACTACGTCAGCTAAAAGATGGAGCCTTGGGTGGGCATTTTGAAATCACCAAGACTCTGCAGAATGTTCTGGAGCGATTCTATTGTGTGAATTGCAAAGAAGATGTGAGACAGTGGTGCCGTAGGTGTGAAGTGTGTGCAGCCAGCATTGGACCACTTGGCAGAAAGCGGGCACCTATGAGGCAGTATAATGTTGGGAGTCCCATGGAGCGAGTTGCTGTGGATATTGCGGGGCCATTTCCTGGAACGGACAATGGGAATAAGTATATCCTAGTAGCCATGGATTATTTCACAAAGTGGACAGAGGCGTATGCAATCCCTAACCAAGAAGCGTCGACCGTCGCCGAGGTTTTGGTGAAAGAATTCTTTTCACGTTTTGGCGTTCCTCTTGAAATCCATTCGGACCAAGGAAGAAACTTCGAGTCAGCCCTGTTCCAAGATGTGCGCAGACTAATAGGTGCGAACAAGACCAGAACGACCCCTTTGCATCCTCAATCGGACGGAATGGTAGAGATGATGAACCGAACCATGGGCAAGCATCTTTTTAAGGTTGTTTCAGAACATCAGCGAGATTGGGACCAGTACATCCATTTGTTCCTGATGGCCTATCGGGCGGCTGTGAATGAAACAACTTGTCAGACTCCTGCTAGTTTAATGTTGGGGCGTGAGTTACTTGGTTACTTAGCTTGCCAGTGATCGAATGAAGCACCATTACAATATTCGATCAGCTGATGGAGTCTTCAACTTGGGGGACCTTGTTTGGCTGTATAATCTCCAACGACTTCGAGGTCTTTGTCCCAAACTCCAAAGGCAATGGGAAGGGCCATATGAAATTATGAAGAGGATAAATGACATCATCTATCCGAAAGTTACCATGGGGAAAACAACCTAGAGTGGTGCACATAAACTGACTCGCACCATAGGCTGGATCGAACAACCAGGAGAAAGCACGAGTGGTTCTTCAAGAAAAGGACGTTGAGGAGCAAAATGTCAGTTTCAACGACTTCATGTCCAACTACGCAGATCGGAAGAAGGTCAGACTCGGTGTGACAGTTGAGGTTCAACAAGACCTTTTCAAACTACCAGCCGATGTTTCTATTGCCCATTGTGTAGCGGAGGATCTGCGTGTGGGCCGAGGAATTGCTCTGGTGTTTAAAAGGAAGTTTGAAAGACTGCATGAACTGTCAGCCCAACGACCAAGAGTAGGAAAAGTTCTGCGACTAGCAGATGGTAATCGGAACCTCTTCTATTTGGTTACGAAGAATATTTCTAGAGGAAAACCCACTTACAAGGACCACTGGCATGCACTGAAGAGCCTAAGGAATGAAGTCAGGAATTATGACATCAAGAAGTTGGGTCTTCCGAAAATAGTCTGCGGGTTGGACGGGCTAGATTGGAAGATTGTAAGGAGCATGATCGAATACATCTTCCAGGACGCTGGTGTGCAAATACCCGTATGTTGCTTCAATCCAAAAGGAGTGTACTCGGGAAAGACGATAGACCCTTACTTCTTCAACAAGGGTATTTGCCTGGTAGGAACCAAGTGCATTATGCACTTCGGCTGATCTGTAATCTACATATACTATATTTTTTTCAGACTTGTTATTGAGAGATTGGGAGGAAAATCTCGTTGGATTTGGGAGCTGATTCAATAACAATTGTTAAGAAATACTTGAATCTTATGTAACATATAAATAAAGGTTGCGTTTACTGGAATAATAATAATGTTGATCGTTTCTTTCTGGCATTTCTTGTGTTTTATGTCCAATTTATATCTCGCTTGGCTATTTACATCTATTTTTATTGTTATTTTTGCGTTTATTCCTAAAATTTAGGTACTTTGTTTTTTTCGTAGTTTCCGTGAGTATCTCCTAGTGACTTTCGTATATTTTCTCGATTCTCTCTGATATTTTCTTGTGTTTTATATCGTTTCTCGTATCACCCTGCTTGATTTAAATGCTTTTTTGTTGGTAATTTCGTTGAATTTCTCTCGTTTGCGATATTTTCTTACGCTTTTCTACCGGTTTTGCGTATCTTCTAATGAATTTCGAGTATTTTCCTTGAAAAAGAAAACTTTGGAACTAGGGAAAGGTTGTCTTTTCTGTTGTAGAATGATTTGATTTCTTCGTTCTGTTTTAGCTTTCTTAGTCATGTACCTTTTTGAATGCATTGAATGATCTCCTGCTCAATCATTTTGTTTGCAACTGGATGCAGATCGATAACAGGGTTCAGGAATTGTGGTAAGATATTACATAGTCTTCATCTTGAACTGCATCAGAGTTGATTAGTTTGATGGTATATTAGTGTGTCCAAAATCTTTTGTTTTGATATACTAAATTTTTCAAATCATAGGTTTTCAGAATGAGAGTGTAACTTTGAGGACGGTTCGCAATATGTTTAGATGTACCTTTTTTTCAATACAAATATTGGTTGGTTACCGCTTTGAAAAGTCGCAGGGCGTTCATATATCGTAAGGTGAAATACCTTTACTGTGAACTCGAGTGCAAGAGCTTCTTGACATACTGTTATTAAAACAAATGAAGAGAACAGCTGATGATGATTATTTATTTATAGTGATAGAATCTAAGACAAATTTCATAATAATGTGATTCGCTCGTGTTTTCTGCATCCTGTAGATGCCATTTTGTGTACTTACAAGGTTAATTTCTGTCTCCACCAGTATTAAAGCAAACAAATATATCATCCATATTTTTCGGCATGTGAGCAATGTCCAAATTGGATATTAATGATGTTCTCTTGTTTTTTGTATGCTATACGTACCATTTTGTCTATTTTGCTCCAAAAGTTTCATTTTTGTCTCCGTCAATATTAAAGCAAACTAATATATCGTTCACATTTTTCTGCTTGTGAGGAAATTCTTCTTTTTTGTTGGTATTTCATCTACCAATCCTTTAGTTTATCATTTTCTCTGTGCAACTGCTGCAACATCCATCATAACAATTTGCGTTGGATTGACGCTGAAATTATATTTGGACTATATATTCTTCATTTGTTTCGATACTTATACGTAATTTTATATGTGATACATAGAGCTGACCCAAATGGTTTTCCATTGTGTTCGCCTTTGGACAATTTGAATTTTCATGTATGTCTCCTCAATCATTCATCATTTCTATATGTTTGAATATATGTTGAGTTCATCAATTGGAAGAGCTTTCTAAGAATTGCATCTAAATTACATTAGATCTGTCTAGTTCAAAACGTACTTAGAAAAAAGAAGAAAAATGTGTGTGAACAAAAATGACATTGAATATCAAACACAACAGCTGAGTTGAGGTGACAATAATATATTTGTTTGAGTAATGCGCATGCTTCTGATGACTATGATGTTGTTTTACAAGATTCGACAAGTCAGTCGAGCTTGATATGTCTAGCAAAAACATTGTAGAAATGGAGTTTGTTGATACAATTCTGGAATCGGACATCTTTAACAATTCATCTTTTCTACAGACGGATTTGAAGAATTTCTGGGATTTCTATACAAAACTCAAAATCTCCTTGATCAAAACAAGTATGGATGAGTTGACTTGACCAATTTTTGTGAAAACAATGCCATCTGGTGGAATTATTGGTGTGAAAAGGAAATTTCACCCTCATGTTTGGATAATATCAGATTATTTTAGCTGGTGAAGAGGTGATTAAAATTATTTGTAATTCCTTATACAATATGTTATATGATTTAAACACTGAAGATAATTGAATGAAACACATTTTTTTTTGTATGAACTCAAAGATCTATCCATCATAAATGTTATTCGTAACAACAAGTAACATTCATATAATCTTATATAAATCAATTGGAATTTTGAAAAAATAATAAAAATACGACTCAACAGATGGATAAAAAATGTTGACAGAAAGGAACAAATCACAACCACGATGCATGTGCCAGCATTATTTTACAAGATTATTTTTTAATTATATTGGGTGGTGGTCTTCTTTTTTAGCGATTCTTATCAAGTTTTGATATTTTGTAGTATATTTTTCAGTATTCTTGAGTTTTTCTTTGTTCTAACAAAATGTTCAATTGTTCTCGCATAGATGGAAAACATTGAAAGTTAAACAATGTGTATAATGATCGACAAAATTTACATGTTTTCATATTGCTTTTCAATTTCATACTTCTGGACTGCTTTTTTTGTTAATAATATATTGTCATTAAATGACTTACTTCATATTAAATTCTATTTGATGTCTCTTCCAGACTTGTGGTTGAAAGATTTTGCACTTCAGCTGATATGTAATATACATTTATTCTATAATTATTTTCTATTGAGATTTAAAATTTCTTTGTTCAGCCTTGTCTATTTACAAAGAGATTTCAGTGTTTTTCTATGAAGTTTGAAAGTATTTCACTCTTCATTCCCCGTTTTTCGTTGATCTGTGTAACGTTTTTTTCGTTGAAGCCAATCAATATATTTTCATTTGTTTCTTGCCGACGAATTTGTAATTATATTAACTTGGATTTTTGATATCTGTGTCTCTTAACAAGCTCTCTCATTTTCTTTCCAATTTGACATGCTCTGTTTCTTGAGAAACCTGCAATTCCACATTCATTTTCATGTAAAGTCTGAGAGAATCAGTGAAAATATTTTGAGGTTCTGCCTGCTTTTCCATTCAGTACGCATTTGCAAACATGTTTAATTCTCGCTCTTATCTTTGAAACGGATCTCCCCGCTTGTAGTGCGTTCTCACTTTCCTCGTGGCTTCTTTTCCTGTCTACGACGTTCGGTTGCTGAATAGAATATTTTCTTTTCACGTGTTGAATTCATGTCATTTTCTTCAAGTTCTAATTTTTCAGATATACTCTTCATTATTTCCAACTAAATGAATAAAATAGTTTGATTTTCTCTACACCTTCATTTAATCAGAGCAACATTTGTTTCAATATGTTACATCGTTTTATCAAATGAACGGTCAGCTTGAGATATTTTTTATTTTTCAATAAATTTGCAAACATTAAAGATTGTCGATATTGAAAAAGGGAAGAGTATTTTGATCCTGATTTTAGTTATAAATTTGATGCATCTGCTTATTATGATAAATTTACTCATCAATCTGTTTCCTTGTTCTGTTCTACGCGCATATTTTATCGTCCCTGTCTATAAAGCCTCATTTGCTGGTACATTGAAAAATATAAAGTCTTTAAGACTCTTGCTGCAAGTACGATTCTTTCCCACAGCAGACAATTGCAACCATGTTTAATTCTCACTCTTTTCCTTGGAACAGATTTTTGACTGACCTTGGCAGAGTGATATTTTATACAATATTTTATATCGTTTTCTCAAGTGAATGGTTCGCTTGAGACATTTTCTTTTTGGTTTCCATCTTTTTTGTTGAGTACTTTTTACATAGTCTTTTTTGAGACTTTTCTAGAAGTTCTGTCTCTCATATTGACGCAATTAGTTTCCTATGCTACTCTGGCATCCAAAAATGCTTAAATGATGTCGTTGACGTCGAGACGAATCCATTGACACCCGTTTCATCAAAACTGGACGACCGGAAGTGGTCATTTTATTGCAGATTTGGCAACTACGTGTCACGTGCAACCCAAATAAAACATTTGAATTTTTCTAGAAATTATTTTTTATACCGGAAGTGCTTAGATTTTGGCGAAACCCTCATCCACTGCATTAAACTTGGTGTTTCCTGTATGCTTTATGTTTCATCCTCCATGCTTAATATCCTCATGCTCACAGGAGAAATCTACATGTCAAATTTACAATAACATTATTTATATTCCTTTGTATCACCCTGTATTCACTAAAAGAGAAAGAAATCCACCATTTCAAAGTTCGGTAAACTTTATTAATATTTCTTTTGTATCACCCTGTATATAACAAACAACATGCCTGTCTCTGTATTTTTCATAAAATTTCATGTTGCATACTTTATGCATACATGCTTCATGTCCTCCATGCCTCCATGAGAAATCCTCCATGTAAAATTTTCAATAAAACTATTTATTTTCTCTTTGGTCTGTCCATGTATACTTTCATGAAATAACACGCTTATCGCTTAACAATTTCCTGTGGTATAAACAATTACAACTACTGCATTATACTACAGAGAATAAAATATTATATTATTTTCATATTTCTAATATGCTAGCTGCTTATCTTTACAATAAATCTCTCGATCGTAGTGGCAGCTCACTTTTCTCCATAGCTCTCTCCTTTATACGACGCTCGGCCGTTGAATAATAGTTAAATACAGATATGTTATGGGTTTGGAGATAATTATAGTGTTTTTTAATAATTTACATGTGGGAAGCCGCGTAGCTGAATAGGAAGATTATGTGCGTTGTATACCAAAGATTCTGGGATCGAGGCCCGTTGCCAGTAAGCTTTTTCTCTGAAATTATTATTTAATTCAAAATTCTAAATGCGTTGCCATTTGACACCAACAATTCAAAGGTTTGTATTTTCTGGATGACTATGTTCCTTGGATTGCCTATGCACCTTGGATCAGGTTGTTTGTATTCCATGCCAGCTGTCAGTGGTCCGTGCCGACCATATGTTGTTTATGACCAGTGTCGACTGTCAGAAGTTTGTGTTCCATGGTTGGCAGTGTACCGTGCCACATGTCAAATTGTTGTGTTCTATGACTACTGCGTATTGTATGTGCAAGCCGCCATCTGTCAACTGTCCTGTCACATGTCAAAAATAATAAACCTAGAATTACCACTTTAAACACTTTATATTGTGAAACCCGACAGTTGTCAGGTGAACATTGTAATCCCCCCCTGAAGGGGGTTAACCTGTAAATAACTCTAGATTACAATGTTCACCTTATTTAAATCAAACATATAAATAATTATTTGTCAATAAATCTTTATACATACAATGGTTTCTAAGAAAAACATACTGCCTAACCATGTTAAAAAGTAATTAAGAAATACTAAACACATACTTTCTGAAAATTAATTAAACTAATCTCTTTGCAAAAAGGAAAAAAGAAGGCTCCTTCCAATTGGACCATTATCGCTATTGAGGATATTTTTCCTTTTTGCAATTTCAATACTTTCGTATATTTCTAATAGTTGTTGTCGAGTGGAGTGTATCAATTGTCAAATAATAGTTGTATATACTCAAGTGTATGGAGTATCAGTCCTACACAGAAGGTCTCGATAATAATTTCGTGTATTTATTTAGAAGAAGTCCTTCAGGTACAGAGGTTAAAAGCTAGTTTGGTATAAGATGTGCGTGAGTAATGTAGATGATGTTTTCGCAATTTTTGATGAATCACGAGCGTCAGTCAGTGACTTTATTGAAAAGATTAATAATCTCTTCCTATCCAATTAGAGAAGAATAGATAAATCCCTTTTCTAGATGTTTTAATAATTGAAAATAAGGGTGGTCTTGAGTTCGATATATATAGAAAAGGAACAAGCACCTTTAGGTACATCCCTAAAGATTCTCACCATCCAATTCAACAAAGGATGGCAAGTACAAACTTTCTAGTACATAGATTATTAAGTTTCCCACTCACAAAGGAAAGATTCAATAATGAGAAGAAAAAAAATTAGCTAGAGTTAATGGTTTTGATGAAGAATTGATAGTTAAGGTAATTAGAAAACATAGGTTTAAGAAACTTTTGAAAGAATCTTCGACTTTTCACCATTCAGCGTAAGAATATTATTATACCTTAAAATAACTAGAGTTATCAGAAGATCTCTAGAAAGATTCAACTTCAGTGTCAATTTCTTGGCAACCCAAGAGACATCATTGAGGCAACTGAAAAGTCGGGGATTTATGAGATATCATGTAATGATTCGGTCGTTACGATAAATCATCGGTAGCTAAGCATATCCATGAAAGCAAACATAATATAGGCTTAGAGAATTTGAGACTTCTCAGATAAGTTTCAAGACTACAACTATCAGATATATACGAAAGTATTGAAATTGCAAAAAGGAAAAATTTCCTCAATAGCGATAATGGTCCCATTGAAAAGAGCCTTCTTTTCTCATTTTTGTAAAGAGATTAGTTTAATTAGTTCTCAGAAAGTATGTCTTTAGTATTTCTTAATTACTTTTTAACATGGGTAGGTAGTATGTTTTTCATAGGAACCATTGAATGATTAATGATTTATTGAAAAATAATTATTGATATGTTTAGTTTAAATAAGGTGAACATTGTAGTCTAGAGTTAATTACAGGTTAACCCCTTGAAGATGCCAACCTTGTTGGCGAAACAATTGACGAGTTTGACAATATAAAGTGTTGGTGTTTAAAGTGGTAATTCGGTGCTTATTGTTTTTGATTCTGTTTACGCTAACGGCTCCAGATTCCAAATAGTATGTCACATGTCAGCTTTCACCTGTAGATGGCGCTGTCAGCTGTCACGTGTCAGCTGTCAAATTTGAATTCCCGCGCGTATGACGTCACCGCCGCCCCAGAACCGGCCTAGTATATCTACTGAAATAATGAAATTATTGCTCTGTTAATTTTACAAAGTTCAAATCAATCCCTAATGGTATTCAAATATTTTCTTCAATATTTGTGGTGATGAAACGATAGGAAATTACTTTCTGAAGCGAGTGGCCAAAGCCACATTCTTTTAAGTGAATTCATTTTTAAGTTATTCAGAATGGCGCACAGTTTTGTATTTAAACGCTCGTTTTCTCTAAAACGGTACATTTTAGACATGTTGTATGGTTAACAAAGTCATTTTGGAATTAAAAATAAATTTCAAAAATATAATTATATACAGGGTACCCTGTAAGTTGTTGTCGGTTTCCGGTATAAACGGAAGTGCGCCATATTGGAAAATAATTTTGAAATGTGCAGCGTACAAACCAAGAGAAGTTTTGTGAAAAACATTTTTCTATAGCACCAACCGTTTAGTCAGTATCTTCCGTCTACCTCTTAGTAGTATATATATATATAATATATTGAGTGGGTATTCTATGTGGATTTCAAATAAGATTACGTTTTTTTGCTGACAGCTTTCTCATATTCAGGGTATGCAAGCGAGTTGCATTGATAAATCAGCAACAATATATCGTTATATCGCATGTTACCCTTACAAATAGAGCGCTTGTAAATTTTGAATAAGTATTCTAGATTTGTAAAATTGGCATTGTTATATCTTATTTCAAAATAACATATGAATTACCAGCTGTATTATTGGAACTCTTCCGGTCTACTTTATGAACTCACCACTCCACTAGATTAATACAATCAATCATAATTTAGAAAGTGGAAGCTTGAATTTCATAAAACGGTATCCTTGCAAAGGCCACAACTTTCAACCTACTTATATATACAACTGATTACTTTCAAGATAGAATGGAAGTAGATAAGCTAGGAGAGTTCTGGATCGGAAGTGACCTGTCAACCACAGAACACAAACTGAGAACAGCATATTGACAGTGACACGGAACACAGTGACAGATGTGACACGGAACACAGAGTATTACCACAGAACACAAACTGAGAACAGCATATTGACAGTGACACGGAACACAGCGACAGATGTGACACGGAACACAGAGTATTTTTCCAACGGGGTTTCAAATGTTAGATTCCTACATTTCATGAGCGCCATCTAGCGGAGAGGGGATAAGTTACTGCATTTAGATTCCTACAATTCATGAGCGCCATCTAGCGGAGAGGGGATAAGTTACTGCATTTAGATTCCTACAATTCATGAGCGCCGTCTAGCGGAGAGGGGATAAGTTACTGCATTTAGATTCCTAATTTTCATGACCGCCATTAGAGATTATTTATTTTATTACTGAGGAAAAAAAGTTCACCATTGCGCGGGATCGAACCCACAACCACACACACCAACACGTTAACAGTCTAAGCGTTTTCCAAGCCTGCTATCTCGGTTACCCATGTGAATGTGAGAAAGCAATGTATATATTTTGGATGACGGTGCGTGCGCACATCAGATAAGCGGCGAGCTCATAAATTGAAATGTCGCTGTGTCGACACCGCTTCGACGTGAGGGCGATAAGCCGTTTGGGTGTGTGCGCTCGGAAAACCCTTCTCGTTTCAAGCAAACGACTCCCAAAATCGTCTTTTGCCGAAAATTTGATGGCGATTCAGTTTTTGATTCATTTAAATCGGCCAAGATTTGATTTTCGTAAAGAATATACGAGTTGAATTGCAAATTATGCTTATTCGACACAACAGCATCATTAAACGTGCTTAAGAAATCAGTGAAATAAAATGTGTTATGTTTAATATTGTATCAAAAGAGATTTTCTGAATAAAACAACATTATACTTAAAATTTGCTTTATTTAATAAATGATTTTATCAAACAAAATTTTTAGATAGAGTACGGAGTGATTCTTCTTGATGGCATCTCATTGCGTTGACGAAAACGTGTAGGATTTTTGAAAACCTTCTCATTCCAATCTTTTTCACTGAATTGGGTGGTTGGATTGATAGTCATATCATTGAACAATGTAAACACCTTTTGTTTTTCCTCAAAAAAGTTTAGAATATTTTTTAATTCCTCCAAACGTCGAATGTGTTGCTCCAACCTTTCTTTCAACATCATCGTAACTCTATGACTCTCAGACTGAAACTGCTGTCAAAAAAACTTGTTTCTTGTCTACACCCCTTCTCCAATAAAAAACATTTTTTTAAATCTCTCTATTGCTCATAAAGGTAAAGTATTACAAAACCATTTAAATCGGCCAAGATTTGATTTTCGTAAAGAATATATACGAGTTGAATTGCAAATTATGCTTATTCGATACAATGTCAACAGCATCATCACAACAAGATTCCTCAGAAGAAGAACAATTTTGTTGCATTAAGAAATGTTTCCAAATACCAGAAAACCAAGTTGACGGTCGAGCATGTGAACGATGTAACTCTTTCGGATACTGCATGTGTAATTGCCAATCGAGAGATAAATATAAGATGATGCGATGTCTAATGGCTTTCATTTTGTGTCTACGTATTAGAGAAGAAACACAGTAGAAGATGGCTAAATTGAAGGCATCGTTTGTACTTTTATACAATATAATTGGAAACATGTTGTACGTAGATATACCACCAAATGTAATCGAAGCAGGCATTTGTTTCAACGATCAACAATGTATAGCAATGAGAAAAATAACCGTGAACGATGGACAGATGCATGTATTCTCCACCGAAATTCCAGAGCGAGAAAACAAGTTTAAAATTCGATTCGTGTTCTACCCAAATAGAACATGGGGAGATACTGGAATATTTCATCTACCATCAGAAGAAACCACCAAAAGAAATATCTACGACGATGGTGACGAAGAGAAATCCTCAACTCCGCTTGAGAGCAGCAGGAGCGAAGAGAATTCCGAAAAATCGCCAAAATTACATACCAATTCATCTATGAAATCATATATAAATTTTTCCATATATTTAATGATGCTTATTATGTATTTATTTTAAATCGAAAATAAAAATGAATTGATATGGATTTGTTCAATTTTCCCAAACCGCAAAAAACCGCCGTTGATAAGTCTAATTAAAAAAATCGCTATCAGAAAAAACAAGTTGGTTTTCAGTGGAAGTGAGATTAATCAACAGGAAACAATATCCGCTTGAAATGTGGTTTATTGCAACAAAAGAAAGCATGTGCAGCTCCATGTTATCATTTTCCTATGGATTCGTAGGCGAAAGAAAAATATAAATAGCAAAGATAACCTTTAGGAGCTCATTGCTCATTCTAGTGTCACAGCAAGAAGCAGCAGCCTTCATCAGTTAACTTGTACTTTCTCTTCCCTCAACCAACCTGCAATAGTAAGTTTTACAAACATATACTTTTTTTCTCTCTCTCTCTCTCTACATATACTTTTCCTCTTTACATATCAAAAAATGATGCTTTTACTTATATTGTTACAGATGGCATTTTTACAAGCTCTCAATAAAGCCACAATCATCGAGCAAAAACCTTGCACCAAAATCAGCGATCTCCAAATTGAGACGAAGTATCGAATTATAGGTGCAAAGGCAGTCGGCAGCAAGTTTGGCGAAACCATCTTGCTAGAGCTGGAGGATACTGTAGTGTTCCTTCCAAAGCGGGTTGTTGAAGCCTATCTACCACATCTAGAAGAAATCGGGAGTGGAAAATACTCCCTAGTTTTCCTGGGACAGGTGCCGACTGGGAAGGCAAACCTTGCAGCTTCATTTGAAATATTGGAATATTAAGTGAGTCTTTTTGAATATTTTTATGATGGAGAAAATTAGCGTTATAAAAAAATCTGATAATTTAGTTGTAGCTATAAGAAAATTACGAAAAATTTTATTTGATAAATTCACTAGTGTAGACGAAAGAGTTTGGTTGAATAGGTTAAAACGATATATAGGAATGTGTAATAGGGAAATGAAAAATACAGACTTACCCATCGGAATTAGGAGAAAACTACAGACAAACATTGGACATTTCAAACATTTTCAAAATTTAATTAAGAACCGTAAAGAATATAGAGGTGGTAGCATCATCGGACTTAAACGTAAACAAAGGGTTCAGTGGAGGGAAATAACATTGAGTTTTGTGAGTCGAATTCAGACAGGAATTATATTTAATCATGCACATATTGACTTGGAACAATTTTTGGCGGATTGTTTCAATATTTTGAAGCTAAAACTTGCTAAAATCCTTGAAAAACATGTAATTATTAAAGTCAACACAACTTTCTGCGGCGAATTCATAAAGATTTCGAAACATGATGATGGCGAAGTTTTAGATTTAAAATACTTTAATACAAAAAATTCAATTGTGGATGGTTCGACGGACGTGCAACGCTGGTTCATTGATAATGTTTATAGCAAAATTCAAAATGAAATGAGTGAATTTCAAGAACGTGATAGCGGTTGGGCATTGAAGAAAATAATTTCATTAGAAGTTAATATTAACAAAGTTGAAATCGGGAATGGTTCATCTTTCATTAGACTACCACAACAAATCACCAATAAACATGCATGTTTGAATATTCAAAATGACGATACAGCTTGTTTTTATTGGTCGGTTGTTGCAGCGTTACATCCTGCAAAAATTAACAATAACCGAACCTCATCATATCCTCACTACAAAACAGTTTTGAAAACTCAAAATCTGGATACACCGATGTCGTTACACCATATTACAAAATTTGAGAAAGCAAACGATATTTCTGTAAATGTTTACGCGTTAGAGTTGAATGCAGTTAAAGAAAAATCATTTTATAATGTAGTGCCAGCTAGATTAACATCCAATAAATTAGATAAACATGTAAATTTACTTTTGATTCAAAATAAATATTTTCCAAAATTGAATGATTATGATGCTCCTCCCATTGATGATGAGACTGTCGATATTAAATTTCATTATTGCCTTATTAAAGATTTATCACGATTAATATCACAACAAATTAATAGACATAATGGGAAAAAATTCATGTGCGATCGATGTCTCAATTATTTCCGACATAAAGAAACATTAGAGGAACATCAAACGCTTTGCTCTCAATTGAATCATTGTAAAATTTCATTTCCAAAATTTACTCATGTAGAATTTAAAAATTTCGCTTACAAACAAACAACTCCTTTCGTTATTTATGCAGATTTTGAGTGCCAATTAGAGGATGTAAATGATTCAGTCTCTTCTAAAACAGCTAAATATCAAAGACATACACCATACAGCGCTGGTTATTATGTCAAATGCTCATATGATGATTCTTTATCATTTTTCAATAGCTATCGAGGTTCAGATTGCATGGACTGGTTTGCAAATGAAATATCCAACATTGCGGAGATTGTTCAATCAAAAATTAAAACAATCACCCTGATGACTGAAAATCGTAGCAAGTGTAATGCAATAACATGTCATATTTGCGAGAAAAAATTCATGGAAAAAGACATCATTGTACGTGATCATGATCATTTTACTGGAAAGTTCAGAGGATTTGCACACCAATCCTGTAATCTCAATTTTCGAAAATTGTTTGTGGTGCCCATCATTTTTCACAATTTGTCCGGCTACGATAGTCATTTTATGATTAAACAATTGAGTAGAAAGGGATGCATGAGCATACTGCCAATTAATATGGAAAAATATATTTCATTTACTCTTTCTGATGATAAAACAAACATAAAATTTAGATTTATAGACTCTTTTCGCTTTCTCGGCACATCATTAGACAAATTAGCTTCAATAATGGATCGACAAGATTTGAAAATTATGAAACGCGAGTTCAATGAATTGAACGAAGAGACGTTCACTTTTCTCACCAAAAAAGGAGTATTTCCCTATGATTATGTTAATTGTTTGGAAAAACTTGAGGAAACTGAACTACCTGCGAAAGAACACTTTTACAATAAACTCAACGACGAAGATATATCTGATGGGCAGTATGCTCATGCTCAAAGCGTATGGGAAGTTTTCAAAATTTCTAATTTGGGGGTATACTCTGATCTCTATTTAAAGACAGACGTTTTGTTGTTGGCTGATGTGTTTGAGAATTTTCGACAAAAATGTTTAGCAACCTACGAGTTAGATCCAGCTTGGTACTATACCATGCCTGGATACACTTGGGACGCGATGTTAAAGTTCACTCAATGTAAACTGGAATTACTGAATGATGTAGATCAAATCATGTTTATAGAAAAGGGGATTCGTGGCGGTATATCGGTTTGCAGCGGTAGATATTCGGAAGCCAACAACAAATACATGCCGGAATATGATTTCACAAAACCGTCGAATTATATAATGTATTTAGATGTTAATAATTTATATGGGTGGGCAATGTCGGAGTTTCTTCCTTACGGCGGGTTTTCGTGGCTGGAAGATGTGGAAAATTTTGATGTAACAGCTATCCCAGACGATGCACCTGAGGGATATATGCTACAAGTGGATCTGGAATATCCTCACAACTTGCACCGTCTGCATCAAGATTTTCCATTCGCTGCCGAACACCGCATACCACCCGGTTCAAAATTACCAAAATTAATGACAACTCTTTATAATAAAAAAGAATATGTTATACACTATAGAAATTTGAAGCAATGTTTGGCAAATGGTTTGAAAGTCACGAAAATACATAAAATTTTGAAATTTAAGCAGTCAGCTTGGCTGCGATCTTACATTGAGCTAAACACTACTTTGAGGACCGCAGCCAAGAACGAATTTGAGAAGAACTTATTCAAACTTATGAACAATGCGGTGTTTGGCAAAACGATGGAAAATATCCGTAAGCATAGGATTGTTAAGCTAGTAAGATCATGGGAGGGAAGATACGGAGCGAAAAATTTAATTGCAAGCCCACAATTCCGGAACCGAACAATTTTCGATGAAAACTTGGTGGCTATCGAATTACAGAAAACCGAAGTTTTATTCAACAAACCGCTGTATGTTGGAATGGCTATTTTGGATCTATCAAAATTGTGCATGTATAATTTTCATTATGATTTTATGCTACCCAAATTGGGTATTGAAAAATGTAAACTTTTATACATGGACACCGATAGTTTCATTTATGAACTGTTGTGTAGTGATGCATATGAAGAAGTTATAAAGGCTAATATCTCTAAATTTGATACATCAGATTATAATGTTGAAAACATCTATAAAATACCGTTGGTCAATAAGAAAAAGTTGGGTTTAATGAAGGATGAAGCAAATGGTAAAATAATCACTCATTTTATTGGTTTGCGTTCTAAAATGTATACATTTAAAGTTCAGGGGGGTAAAGTTGTAAAAAAATCAAAGGGAGTGAAATATAATGTTGTAAAAAATAAGATAACATTTGATGATTATTTCAATTGCTTGAAGGAATTTAATCAAAAATCGACGAGTCAGCGTTGCATCCGTTCATATGCACACAATGTTTTTAGTATAGAACAGTCAAAAATTGCTCTAAGTCCGTACGACGATAAACGATTTCTAATTCCAAACTCTTTCGATACATTACCGTGGGGTCATCATGATCAATAAATTTTTCTGTTTTAGGTGAATGACATCACCAGCGCAACTAAAGGCTTTATGTATAGTATTTTAGGTTATGTGTACAGGTACTCCATCATAGAATATTCAAAAAGATTTTTTAGCTTTAAGTATTCTTGATTTCAAAATTTATGTTAGATTTTCTTATATTTATCTTATTTTTTATATTAATAAAAACATATATACAGACATAATTTGTTTTATTTATCACAATTTTCGAAACGAAATTGTCCTAGCAGTCTTGCAATAATTGAAAACTTTGCTTTCCAATGTTTTTTTATGAATGAGATTGTTTTTTTCAATATATTTAATAAAAAACACAATTTTACTATGTTGTTTTATTTTCTATGTTAAAATGCTGTACAATATCTACATTATAATAAAAGAGATATTCTCTGAGAGCATTAGTATATAGACAATCGATTGAGGATGCTTCACAAAAACCATAAAGTAGGTCTAAAACACTCATATTACAATTACATAACCAATTTCTAACAATATCAAATAAATTTCGATAAAATTCATCGAAATTGATGGATTCCAACATGGCAAGTCGATCTGAAATCACATGCTGTACATCTAAAATGAGAGCAGTGTCTTCTTCGTACAGGTTCATGTTGACATTGAACTTGGAAACAGACACGATGTTCATGTAGCTACCATACTGATATTGAACCATTTTCACAAAGTCTCCACATTTTGTCACTAGAGGGTCCATAGCAGCACGATCTTCGGCATTTTGATGTATTTCTTGTAAGAAGTTGATGATTGAAGCCCACTCGTAGGTTGTGAATGAAATTTCCCAAGGCGTAAACATTCGCTTCAGAATAACGCATGCACCAAAGTCTCTTGTAGGACTCAGACCACATCGCACCTCGTAGTTACTTGGTTGCGGTAGAGGAAAAGTCATCAAAAGTAATGGTTTTTCGGTTTGAGCTCTAGTTTCGACCCCATCGTCATACTCTCGTTGGGCAGCATCTTCGTATTGATCTAGAATTCGATTGACGGCTTGGAGATCTTCATCATTTCCTCGCATACTGGCGTCAGACTTTCACATCAACTAACAAACATTTTCCAAATCACACGTTATTTATATCGGAAAATCACGTGACATCATTTTCGCTTGTTTCTAGTTTTACATGTATTTAAATGGGAAAACGGGTCACATTTGCAGAAAGTGGTAAAAATGCATTGTTTCTTATGTAAAACACGCACAAATCGTTGAGTTTGGGGGGCCTTTTACGAATCAAACAATTGCGTCTTTTCCTATCCAGCTGTTGTGTTTCTTATCGAACCCAAGCCATTTCACATACAATTTATTTCCTTTCTTCCTGAGTACCTTTTCCACGAGATAGATGTTGGGATTTGAGGTTTTTTGCAATTCTTCTTCGTAGAAAGCCCCACTGACTTTTACTCCATGCATATCTTCCAACAAATATGTAACGGGGTTGGTTATCTTGACAGTGACAATTTTAAATAGTTCTGTCGTCCAATTGGGAGTGTATCCTTTTTCGAAAAGGTGTTTAGTCTTACTCAAGCGAACAATGTCGCCGACTTTTAATTTTCGCGGCCCGATAATCTTCAAGTGCGCGTACGCTTTATCGAGAATGAGCTTTTCGTTGGATTTATTAACTTGCGATGGTTTGTAGCCAGTCTTGCTGTGACGTGTATCATTGTAGGCTTTTGTAATGCTAGGTAATATGTCTATCCATTTGTAGGTCCCATTCAAACTAAAGTATTTGAAAAGTTTTTCTTTCAGCGTTCTGATTACACGTTCTGCTATTGCAGCTTTCATGACGCTGTACGTATTATAGTGGTTGATGTTATGTTTTTTCATAAGTTCTTGAAATTTACTATTAAAAAATTCCTTACCCTGGTCCGTCTGTAAATTTTTTGGGCAACGTTTCGTGTGCATCAAAATGTCTGTGAATACCTTAGTTATTTCCTCACCGGTTTTCGTTTTCAATGGACGAGTCCATACGTACTTGGAGAAACAATCAATTATGATCATAATCAATTTAAAATTTCGATTTTGTCCAGCATACTGACGCATCTCTGCCAGATCCATTTGCCATAAATCATCCAAACCTTTGATGATTGTACGTCGTCGGGGGTATGTTTTACGAGCAGGTTTATGCAACTCGTTGACAATTTGAACCTTCTCTTTCGAAGTCATTACTGCGAATGTGCTTACTTTTTCTTGATGAGTTGCTCAAAATTTGGATGCTTAGATTTTATGCTCATATTCAAATTAAAGTCATTTTATCTTATTTTTTCTTGTGATGAGTTGCTCTAAATTTGTTATGGATGCTTGGATTTTTTTTATGCTTATATTCAAATTTGTAATATCCAGTCCTAATTCAGATATTTGGTAAACGACATTCGTTCGAAACTGATTCAACTCTCTTTCCACATTTTTGGTTAAAGTGTGCGCTTCAGTCGCATTTTCAAATTTTTTGTTGATGGCATGAGTGAGTTGTTTCAAATTGTTTGTGTAAGCACGCTCCACATCTGATATAACCAAGTTCACTTTAAAGAATTGTGTTTCAACATCTTTCTGCAAGTGATTAAGCTTTTTAGCGAAAATGTCGTCTGTCTGTTTGTATTCAACGTCTTTTGCAGACAGCTCGCTAATTCGATTACGAAAGTCACCGAATGTTTCGGTAACAATTTCAAATTTTTTTTCGAATTGTTTCACAATCTCGGTGAGGTCCTCAATGGTTTTCGTAAACACGTCAGCCCAATGTTTCATCTGATTGTCTACGTACTGCTTGTTGGTAGCATCCATAGGATTAGTTGGCATTTTTACGTTACACAGCTTCAATTTTTTTAAATCAATATTACCGTCAGGAGTATGTGCTAAACCATCACCAAGTTCAATCATCGGACGCAATCGTTTTCTTGAAGAACTATGTCCGAACTTATCGATGGTCATCTTGGAAATGATGTCTATTGAATGATGTTGGCCTCTTTCAATTCTTCGATTATGGATATAATTTCATTGTCAAGTGAAGTGTTTCCAGCATTTTTGGACGCCAACAACAATCGTAAACGCTCACACAATTCGTTCGGGTCATCCCAATAAATGTATTCCATAGGTTTGGAATTGTAAGACATTAAGCCCCGTCCCTCCGCCATTCGCGTCGACTTTCGAATAAACATTGGTTTGATGATTTCCATATATTTGCGTCTATTAGTTCCTTTCAATGCACTATTTGCTTTTTTATGTACATTCGACAGTTCTAAAATGTGTTTGTACGCAACGAGATCGTCCTTGTTGAAATTTTCTGGATCATCGTAGAATATCAGTTCATATAGCCCAGGTGTTCCTATCACTTGCTGCCCACCAACTTTGATGTGCTGCTTATCAAAATCGATTTCTTTTGAACCAAGCCGCCATTTTGAAGTTGTAAAATCATATATGGGTCCGTATACTTTGTCTATCTTCTCATCATTGCTCCAATATTGTGTTAAGAATTTATGACTCATTGGTGGATACTGATCGATATATGCTTGAATGACTTGAGGAGCAATTGTATCTTCAAATGTTCCTTCTTCTTCGAATACTTCATCATCTCCATCAGTACTGGCAATAGGTTCAAGTTTCTGGAATGGTGGTAGAATTTCAGCATCACCCACCGATGCAGCCTCTGTCTTCACTTCTTTTTTTGGTACGGTATGTTCATTCCTAAGCTTTTCAGCTACTGCCAGCTGCTTTTTCAGTGGAACCGATATGGGTTTGAAAAATTTTTGTAATGCCTCATCCTCTTCTGATTTACCCAATTTCAATGATAAGTATTTCTTTTTTATGATCCTAGCGATTTCATTGATTTTCGTTTTGCGAACTATGTCAACCTCTTTGCTGGGTGGTTTCATGTTGACGAATATACTTTTTCATGATAAGTTCATGGTTTTATAAACTTATCGAAGCCATATCGATAGCGACCTGCATTCAGATCACACTCCTTTACGATCACCATTGCACCGAATTTTTCATTCCAACAATCAGCACACATTCGCTTGAAATCGTTGAATGAGACATCAGGTGAAACGTGTTCATCATACACATGCTTTAAATTTATTTCATCTTGCTTGAACAACACAATTAGATTGCAATTGTCTCGCAACATTTGCTTTGGAGCCTTACTATACGTTTGCCCAATGTACATAACATCTATACCTCGATGTCGACACATGGAATAATATTCTTGGATTTTCTGCTGTTTATCACAAGATATGTCATCAAAAATGAATATGGAATTTGGTTTAGCCTCGTTGGGACTTATAATTTCCTCGTTCTCTTTGAATTGAAAATATTCGATTCCTTTGACTTTTTTCAACACCTCTTCGAGTAACTGATACTTGGGTTGATACAATGACTTTGAATACACGTAAACGTTTTCAAATTTAGCACCATTTGGGTGGAAGAGCAGTGAAAGTGCTGCATTTGTTTTCCCACATCCACTCGGTCCACATATGATTGCACGAAATGAATGTGGTAGCAATGTGCCATGCTTACTGCTGGTAGATTGACTTTCATTTAAGTAATCTAAATTTTCGATCGGTAAGGTATGCTTCTGTTGAACAACCCTCATGTTGTGCACGATACCATGAAATGTTTAGGATTTTGTATAAATGTTCATGTCTTTCAATATTGACATCATTTTCAATGTTGATTCATCACGGTAAGGGTGTGGTTAATACGCTTATCAATAACCTACCATTCGAACTACATCTGCCAGGCTATTCTTATTGTGGACCGGGAACTAAATTGAAAGAACGCTTAGAACGTGGAGATAGAGGTATAAATCCGTTGGACGAAGCTTGCAGGGAACACGACATTGCATACTCTCAAAACAAATCATTGGAAGAACGTCATAAAGCCGATCAAGTGTTGGAACATAGAGCTTGGGAACGAGTCAAATCGAAAGACGCAAAATTTGGCGAAAAATCTGCTGCTTGGTTCGTCACCAACGCTATGAAGGCAAAACGCAAACTCGGCATGGGTATGGATAAACGATTCTCCCAAATTGCAAAGAACATTCATCAAGCTATGAAAAAGTCTCATCACGAAGGTGGCAGTTTGAAAAAGTCATCTGCTGCTGCTTTGAAAGCCGCTCGATTAGCTGTCAAAAAATGTGGAGGTCGAAAACGTATTCGAGTACCTAGAATTATACCATTACCAAAAAGTGGCGGATTTCTACCGCTAATTCCCTTGTTTGCCGGTCTCTCGGCTCTAGGGTCGCTGGCTGGAGGAGCGAGCGCCATCGCAAAGACCATCATCGACACGAAAAATGCAAAGAAAAAGATGGAAGAAGACGCACGACATAATAAAGCTATGGAACATTTGGGATCCGGCTTGTATCTACGAAAAACGCGTAACGGATTCGGTCTGTTCTTGAAGAAACAGCATAAAGGAGGAGAAGGATTGTACTTGAAACAAAAAAACTACTAGCTCAGCTACCCAACAGAGCTCTGTACGATGGGGAGATTATGGAATGTGCGAAAAAGATGAAAATTCCACATTTTCGTGGTGTTTTTATGCGAGACACTCTTCCTCATCATACAAGACGTCGCGAATGTGCCGTAGTGAATTTAGATTCCTCCATCAATCCAGGTACACATTGGGTAGCTTACAAAAAGGATGATAACACTGTACAATATTTCGATAGTTTTGGAAATTTGAAGCCGCCAAAGGAATTGGTCGATTATTTTGGAAAGCAGCGTGTTAAGATATTTTATAATTACGATGTATATCAAACATATGATCAAAACAATTGTGGACACTTGTGTTTAGCATTTCTATGTCAATAAAAGATACTGTCACAACTACTTGTGTATCAGTCATGTCGATGAAACGAAGTGATACAATACTGACTTTGAAGAGTCATTCTTCGATTCTCTCAATTGATCTATCACCGCCGCTTCACTTGCAGCGTGACAGTGAATATGGTTTGGCTCTTCTTAGTTTTCATTCGTACAACAGTATACCCAACATCGATGAAGGTACAAAGTTCCACTATGTAGATGGAAAGGGTAAGAAAAGCATCGACATTCCAACGGGAGCATACGAAATTGAGGATATTGAAAAGTTTATTCAGAAAGCAATCGTACCAAAGACGACGAAGGTAAAGCCTGAAGATTACTTCTACCTCAAACCGAATAATAATACATTGAAATGTGAAATTTTTTGTAAAGATTTTGATATTGATTTCACTCCGAACGATAGTTTGACACACATATTGGGATACTCTCCTAAGATTCTGCCAAAAAATGTTACTCACATGTCCGATCAGCCTGTCAACATTATAAAAGTACGAACCATACACATCGATTCCAACATTACTTCGGGAGCCTTCTACAACGATAGACCTTCGCACACAATCTACGAATTTGCTATCAGAGAAGATCCTGGTTACGCTATCGACGAAAGTCCAAATCCTCTCATTTATCTACCCATCACTACAGACGAGATTCATAATATAACACTTAAAATTTTGGACCAAAACTTTCAGCTGGTGAATTTCCAAGGTGAAGAAATCATAATTCGATTACATCTCAAAGAATTATGGTACTAGGTATTTATAAAATACATCTACCTACGAATAGACCATCAGTCTTCTTCGAGACAAAGAACATCCAACACCACCGTGAACTCAGTGTGAAAAATATCCGATTTCTCAAATCCTTAGGCTACAATGTTATCTCCGCAAGTGTTCAACATTTTCCAAAAACCTCAAATGGACACATCAATTCAAAAAGATGAATGGCGTACCTACTATCCATACGTTAAATCTTTCCGCAACAATGATGTCATAGAAATTAGCATTAATCAATCAGATGCTTTCGATGCTCTTTACGCAAGCCTGTTACATATCAGTGGAAAAATTAAGCGCACCAAGGGTAATGGAGAAGTAACTTTTGTCAATAATGCTGGCGCTTTCATGTTCCAATCCATTAGCTACGAACAAAATGGTAAAGAGTTGGAATCAGTGCGTGACGTTGGAATTGTGAGTACCGTTCGAGGGTTTTTATGTTATAGTGAAGAAGAGTCTAAACCCTTGAGTATAGCGACTTGGAGTCCAGATAAAGATGTTGGTATCATCAATGCGGATACTTTGTCATTTAGTATGCTCATTCCGTTGAAACATTTTTTGAATATTTTCAATGACTACGAATATGTCGTATATGGAAAACATACCATCCGATTAGTGCGTGCTCAAAATGACAATCAATGCTTTACCATCGCCAATTCTACAACAACTGAAGTACAATTGGAAATTGAAAATATCGAGCTCAAAGTACAAAGATTGCATCCAAACGATCAAATTAAATTGCAACTTTTAAAAGCAATCAAAGCTGACACTCCCATCTTGATACCGTTTAGAAAATGGGAAATTCACATGTTGCCTGCTCTCACTACAGGAGCCACCAACGAAATTTGGTCGGTGAAAACTTCATCATTTTTAGAAAGTCCTCGCTATGTCATCGTTTGTTTCCAGAGCAACCACAAAAAGAACCAAGTGAATAACGATCCTACGAAATTTAATTATGCAAACATCATGAATATCACCTTGACGCTGAACGGAGACAGCTATCCAAAGGAGAAGATGCATTTGGACTTTGAAAAGGGGGATTTTACCGAAGCTTACTTCAACTACACTCAATTTGGAAAAAGCTACAAACACTCCTATCTACATACGCCGCTCCTAAGTTACTCTGAATTTGCAGATAAACCTCTATTTGTCATCGATTGTTCTCATCGAGATGAAAGCGTGAAAAGTTCAAGTGTTGATGTCAAGCTTGAAATAGAAGCGTCCAAAGGTTTTCCAGCAAATACTTGTGTCTATTGCATCATCATTCACGATAACATAATTGAACAACATCCTCTCAGTGAAATTATAAAGAGATGGAACTAGGATGACCTCTGTCATCAGTTTAAGTTCAACCATCGTCGAGGAGAGATGAGAATAGCGTTCGTAGACATTCAAGGCTTCAATGTGAAGTGCCAATTCCACCCCAAAGAAATTGCCTTAAGGATTGGCCGTCGATGTAGTAATTATTTGCTATCACCACCAATACCGTTCTCATCGCTAAGCAAAGCAGACCGATGTGGCGTTTGTTATTTGGAGAAGAATGTACATAACCTCAAATATTCTTCCGGCTTTATACCATACGAATCGTTGGATGATATTCTGAAGGAAAAACTCAACGAAATTGATATCATCTATGTGCGAGGACATCAGAAGAAGCAATTTTTGGATGATAAACTTCAATCTTTCTACGGCGAGCAAGCTAGTAGAGTCGTGAATTTGGAGGAATTTGATGACTCATGGCACACTGTTCCAGCGTTCAACAACAGCGAATTTACATCATGTATGCACCACACATATAGCAACAGTCAATTCTATAATTGTAGTCTTAGAAATGTTGATGAATTGTATAAATGGTTTTGTAATACTTTACCTTTATGAGCAATAGAGAGATTTAAAAAAATGTTTTTTATTGGAGAAGGGGTGTAGACAAGAAACAAGTTTTTTTGACAGCAGTTTCAGTCTGAGAGTCATAGAGTTACGATGATGTTGAAAGAAAGGTTGGAGCAACACATTCGACGTTTGGAAGAATTAAAAAATATTCTAAACTTTTTTGAGGAAAAACAAAAGGTGTTTACATTGTTCAATGATATGGCTATCAATCCTACCACCCAATTCAGTGAAAACGATTGGAATGAGAAGGTTTTCAAAAATCCTACACGTTTTCGTCAACGCAATGAGATGCCATCAAGAAGAATCACTCCGTACTCTATTTAAAAATTTTGTTTGATAAAATCATTTATTAAATAAATCAAATTTTAAGTATAATGTTGTTTTATTCAGAAAATCTCTTTTGATACAATATTAAACATAACACATTTTATTTCACTGATTTCTTAAGCACGTTTAATGATGCTGTTGTGTCGAATAAGCATAATTTGCAATTCAACTCGTATATTCTTTACGAAAATCAAATCTTGACCGATTTAAATGAATCAAAAACTGAATCGCCATCAAATTTTCGGCAGAAGACGATTTTGGGAGTCGTTTGCTTGAAACGATGAGGGCTGTCCGAGCGCACACACCCAAACGGCTTATCGCCCTCACGTCGAAGCGGTGTCGACATCGATGTTAACACAGCGACATTTCAATTTATGAGCTGACGTCTTATCTGATGTGCGCACGCGCCGTCATCCAACATACATTCTTTGATTTCTCACATTTACACAGGTATAAAGCAAATTTTATAAATACAATATTAAACATAACACATTTTATTTCACTGATTTCTTAAGCACGTTTAATGATGCTGTTGTGTCGAATAAGCATAATTTGCAATTCAACTCGTATATTCTTTACGAAAATCAAATCTTGGCCGATTTAAACGAATCAAAAACTGAATCGCCATCAAATTTTCGGCAAAAGACGATTTTGGGAGTCGTTTGCTTGAAACGAGAAGGGTTTTCCGAGCGCGCAGACCCAAACGGCTTATCGCCCTCACGTCGAAGCGGTGTCGACACAGCGACATTTCAATTTATGAGCTCGCCGCTTATCTGATGTGCGCACGCACCGTCATCCAAAATATATACATTGCTTTCTCACATTCACATGGGTAACCGAGATAGCAGGCTTGGAAAACGCTTAGACTGTTAACGTGTTGGTGTGTGTGGTTGTGGGTTCGATCCCGCGCAATGGTGAACTTTTTTTCCTCAGTAATAAAATAAATAATCTCTAATGGCGGTCATGAAAATTAGGAATCTAAATACAGTAACTTATCCCCTCTCCGCTAGACGGCGCTCATGAATTGTAGGAATCTAAATGCAGTAACTTATCCCCTCTCCGCTAGATGGCGCTCATGAATTGTAGGAATCTAAATGCAGTAACTTATCCCCTCTCCGCTAGATGGCGCTCATGAAATGTAGGAATCTAACATTTGAAACCCCGTTGGAAAAATACTCTGTGTTCCGTGTCACATCTGTCACTGTGTTCCGTGTCACTGTCAATATGCTGTTCTCAGTTTGTGTTCTGTGGTAATACTCTGTGTTCCGTGTCACATCTGTCACTGTGTTCCGTGTCACTGTCAATATGCTGTTCTCAGTTTGTGTTCTGTGGTTGACAGGTCACTTCCGATCCAGAACTCTCCTAGCTTATCTACTAATGGAATATGAATTCATAATTTTTTTTATCCACATATCCGATAAAAACGAAGCCCAAGATAACTTTGGTGTCTTTCTCTCGGTTTGTCCATCTATTCATTGTGAGGTTACAGCTTCATAGACGTATAGCTTGATTAAGTTAATTATGATGCTGGGATTAAATATACTTTTGAATTAAGTTTTAGTGCATCATGGGACATATAAGAGACTTGTGAAAATATTTGCATATATTTTTCTAATACCTCTGAAATGAACAAATATTATAAAATAGTCAAAATTCACAAGAAAAACTATCCGAAAATCCTAATTACCCAACCTTCTCCACGTTAGCCAGAGACGCACATGATCAATCTCTTACCAAAAAAATCTTTATAGTGTTAATTTAAATACTAATTATTAGCATATTGTATCCTAATTATACACCAAATAGGTCGATTTTATTTTTGATTCTAGAGGTAGTTGTGTCAAGATTTGGTTAAAAAGAATAGTATATTCGTACGTACACAAACATAGACATTTTCCTTCAAAAAAATAAGCTGCTAATTATAAAAGCGATCATCACGCTTATATTGACATACGCGTGTTTATTATGGGGCTACGCAAGCAAGACACAGCGAAAAAGAATACAAGCCTAAGAAAACAAAGTCCTAAGAATGGCTTTAAACGCGCCATACTACATGTCAAATAAAAGAATATACGAGGATCTGGGATGGACATCAGCCCTAGCAAACATGAAAAGGCTTGCTACGGGTAGGATGGAAAACGCGGAACTTAAAAGGCTAGTCGACTATGAAAGGCGACAAGTCGACAAGTACAAATAGTACAAGAGGCAAAGACACCAAATGAGTCAATAGAAGGAGAAGAGAGAAAAATCACCACCACCCAGGATCAGAATACAAAGTAGACAAGCGCAAACCAAGAAGAAAATGAAGGACAGAAGAATGCTCAAGCGACGAGGGAAACCAAACTTTCAAGCTTCAATGAGGAAGCGAAGTAGAAACGGTGAGGAAAAGATTTTAGAGGGTAAAAATCCGACACTATTCCGATCAACGATTTGGATCGGGTAATCTTATCGAAGATTTCCTAAACTCCGACTAAAAAAAAGACATTTTCCTCAAAGCATTTTATTTGACAAAAACATTACTAAGCATATTTCAAATCCACAGATGATACAACTTTTATGATCACATGGTAATGATGATAAAAAATAAAATTAGTTTTATTACAATTTAGAGTTTTAAGTCTCAATCGACATCATCATTTGTATTATCGACTTTGGCTCACTCAAAACCTGATATTTATGTTACTACCATAGAATAGAGGTACCTATAAGTATTTATAACGACTTGTTTCTTATTGAGAGAACAGATTATTTCTTCACTAAATTTTGGTTAACTAAAGCGAGTGATACCTTGTTAATCACTTCAACAAATATACACTATTATGAAAAATATATAGATAACGTAAGTCATTCACCATATTATCTACACAATTTAGTAAATATACATATTATCTAGCCATCTCCTATGGTATATAAGTAGTCACTTTAGCTTTAACATATACAGGCTGCCGCGAAATATAATACATAACCTTGAGAAAGCAGAACCGCAAAACCTATGACCATTCAAAGAAAAATACAAAAAGTATATGAACAGTAGTTTCAGATATGTTTGTTCTTAAGTACTATGTTCTACCTTATTTCATTTTTTGGACATTATTGATAATAATCAATAATTTACTAATTACAAAAGATAAATCAATAGATTATACCATTTTGAAATATCCTTCAGATACATATTTTTTAGTTAGATTTCCATAATTTAAAAAAAAATTTAACAAAAGTTTACTCCTTGAATTACTAATAAAAATGTACAGTAGGCCAGTCATATAGATTACGTAGACTTAAGCGCAAGAAACCGGCGCAATTCAATCAAGTTTGATGACTACTTGGGATATGTTCTTTCTGTGTTTTTCTTTGAATTTTCATGGGTGCTGCTACAAATCATTTCTGGGCTATCCATTAGTTCCAGGAAATTCTGTTTGTATATTCATAATAAGCAATATTTGCCAGCCATAGTTGAGTTTCAAGTTTCTGTAATGTATGGTTTCATAGAGAGTAAGTAAACCGTTCCGTTTCACATGGAATCGAATAAATGATACTATGTGATTGACCCAACAAAATAAGGACCTCATGTATTCAAAGCCTCATTAATTTACTCTAAATTCATCAGTAGCGAACTTGATGACTCCACTAAATTAGAGTGCATTGATATGTATACCAAAACAATTAACGTTCAACTTCAAACAGAAAACAATATGTGTGTTCCGTCTTTACATTCTTCATAGAATAAAAAAAATTCCTAGACTCAGAATGTGTACTATAATACTATACTACTTTTCCCAGATTTCTCATTTGTATCTTATGGTATGAGCTGAGAATAAAGAGCATTTGGTCGTGTAGCAACAATTTTCTAGAATCCCGTAATAACATCATAAACCTCTAATGAAGACATAATGAGATAAAAGATCCATAAAGATAGGAGCAGGATACTAGTGGCATACTTGATGCACCTTGGCCCCCCAAGCTCTCCACCTATATACTTGGGTCGGCGCAGAGCTAAGACAACAATAACCAGCAGTGCTTCTGTGCAGAATATTGTCACTGAGAAGGCAAGACTGAAAAATTTAAAATCATGAGACAGGAACATATCATGAACTATACGGAGTTTTTATACTATTTTTTAAATGAAATAAATACTCACTTGCCAGGTTCTACTTGGAAGACGTTGCCGTGTAGACTATGGTAAACTGCTGCTATGGACCAAGCAACGCCTATTCCAAGAAATACATTGACTGCATTACTCCCTGTTACATTACCAACACTTGCGTCTGCGTAGACATCATGAATGGCTGCCACTTTACTTGCGAAAGTATCTTGAAAGAAAAAACCGTTAAGCAACATCATTATCCTAATAAGCAGAGCTATCTTTTTGATTATGTATTTTTGATGATTCTATAGCAGAGAATAACCAGACATTTAAAGTTAATTTTAGATCTCGTACGCTGTTAAAGATTTTCCAAGGTACTTTTTGACATAAAAAATTCTGCAATGGATCTCTTCAGAAATACTTTCAAAACGTTTTTCTGAACCAAAGAACTAAATTTGAAGTTAAATATCCATGAATAATTGATGAATAATTTTTGGCGCCAACTTCAATACTGCCAGATTTATTTTTTTGTAAAAAATATTTATTTAATATGTTTGAATGGTGCATTAGTCATGAAAATCGTTGAAAGTTTACTCTTATTTTGTGATTTAAATATCTCCATTTATTTTGTGGCAATAATCTAGCAGTTTTCAAGTGCTCTAACTCGGTATGGTTTGCATCTAAAGATTAAATGTCCAATTTAAATATTTCCAAATAACACCCCCAAGACTTTTTGGAAGAATTTAATATGGAATCATATTCTACAAAAAAGGGAATTGGGGAAAACATCTCAGGTTAGTTGTTGACAAAGGCAGAATGTTCTCGAATATACGAAGTGTCTTAAATACGGTCAGAACAGCATAACAACGTCGATATCGGTAATGAAATAGATAGGGAGTCAGTAAATTGGGAAAACAGTTGATCAGTTCGATTTAATTTTGTTTCGTGTTGAATAAATTAATAGCTATTATTTTTCTTGATTTTGATGAAAAGCTGATTTTTGCAGTTCTATGTTCTATCTTTAAACTGGAAAGATTGAGTATTATTTCTTTCACGGTAAGTTTCTCAGCTTAAAAGAATGACGTTTACAATACTATTGGTTAGTTTTCATGCTAACCCAAATATTTCAGTTCCCTTATTACAAAATACAATTTCTTAAGCACAAATCAGTCAAGAAATAATATACTCTAAGACAAATGAGAATCTCATCAAAATATATAAAGTTGAACAAGAGCTTTTACATATCCTCACAGACAAGAATAAGGACGAGAATTTAAAATCAATCAATTTATACGTGTACAAGAAGAGACCTGCGTGATTTACACTAGAAAAAAAAGCTGTTGTCTGAATATTTTATAGTTTAGCCCAGTGTTTGATCATTGTTGTGTATAACCGGAATTCGCTATTTGGAGGTTTTGTTTTCTAAGAAAACAAAGAGATTGATATCTCGTCACCAGATAATTAAAAGATTTATTTCATTTATGTTTCTCTGACCAGTATAATATACAGGGTGGTCCATAGGTATGGAATAAATTAATTTTAAGCGTTAATGTGTAATTGTTTGACAAAATCTAAAACAGGAATATTACCCACTTCCACTTGATGAGAGGGGGGACGTGTGGCACCTAGTTCAAAAGGAATTATATTTTCAGCCATACTAAATTTTTCAAATTTGGTGCAATCATAACTGACAACATTTATTTTGAAATAATGGAAATAATGCCACATATTATTTAGAAAGTATTTTTCAAGTAATTTTACAGTTAAATTAATTGTTCAAAATGACCACCATTCATTTCTTCACAATTTTCAAGGAGTTCTTGGAATTCTCGTAAAACATTTTGTAGGACCTCAGAGGATATGTTGCTAATTTCTTCAGTTATTCTAACATTTGAATCTGCAATATTGTCTGGTCTATTGAAATATAATTTGGATGTTAAATAACCCTATAAAGAGTAATCGCGAGGAGTCAAATCAGGGGATGTAGGTGGCCATTCAATGGTTCTAAGTCTTCCAGCCCACCTATTGGGAAAAATTTCGTTCAATAAATCTCTAACAATACGTTCGTATTTTTGTGGAGCTCCGTCTTGTTTGTAACAAATTGATCTATCTATTGCATTTGTGTCATTAACATCAGGAGAAAGATTTTTTAATGTGGGCAGTACAATTTCATCAAAAAACCTAGACAAACCTCAGTCAGAGTTCGATTGGGTTCTAGAGAATATCAAACTGAGATCTTGATAGCAAACATCAGGGATGACACTATCATAGGGCTGGATTTTCTAGCGACATTAGACATCTTAATAGATCCAAAAGGGCGAAGGTTGAAGACCAAGAGTGACGAGATCCTCTTAGACGATGGGTATAATTCAGCAGCCGTTCTCCGAGTTTCCATTGAAGAGGACGCCAGAGTTTCGGCACGAAGAGAAAAGGTGTTAATGGCTGCTACCACTGGTGATACTGGTAGACAGTTTGTGGGCGTGGTAGTTGCATGAATACAACTTCTCGATTGAGCATCGCAGTGGTAAGACGCACAGGAATGCTGACGCACTATCAAGGAGACCCTGCACGACTGCGTGTAAGCAATGCAAGGGGGTAGAAACACTGGAAGACGTTCCTAAGAGACCGGTGGAGCTAGAGCCGTTGGATGATGAATGGTCCAACGAGGCTATCAGTTGTGATCAACCTGCCGATCCAGACTTGGCACCAATAATGAGATGGAAAACGCAGACAAACCAACGCCCAGACTGGCATGGAGTAGCTGAATTTGGTTCTGTGACCAAGGCATATTGGAGTGTTTGGGATAGCCTGAAACTGGAAGATGGTGTGCTGCAATAACAATGGGAGCATCCAGACGGGAAAACTATCACCTGGCTAATAGTTATTCCCAGAGTCAGGGTGGCTCGTGTATTTCGAGAAACTCACGATGGGCTAGCTGGAGGACATTTTGATGTTAACAAGACATTGGAGAAAACGCGAGCTCGGTTTTATTCAGTACGATGTCGAGCAGACGTGGAAGAATGGTGCCGATGATGCGATGTGTGTGCCAGCGCCCGCGGACCGTATAAACGCACCCGAGGGAGACTTCAGCAATATACTGTAGGCGCACCATTTGAGAGGATAGCCATCGACATAGCAGGGCCGTTTCCTACGACGACTGATAATGGAAACCGGTACATATTGGTGATAATGGATTATTTTACGAAATTGCGGGAGACATACGCTCTACCCAATCAAGAGGCTGCCACGGTGACATAAGCTCTGGTTGACACCCTATGCTGTTTCGGCATTCCCATGGAATTGCATTCAGACCAAGGACGGAATTTTGAGAGCCGCTTGTTCCAAGGGTTCTGCGAGATACTTGGCATAAGAAAGACCCGAACAACACCCCTGCATCCGCAGTCCGATGGCATGGTCGAGAAGTTCAACCATACACTCGTCAGCTTTATGAAGAAGTTCACGTCTGACAACCAACGTGACTAGGACCGATATATTCCTTTGGCCCTAATGGCATATCGTGCCGTGGTGCACGATGTTACTAAAGAGACCCCAGCTTGCATGATGTTCGGGATAGAGTTGAGGTTACCCTGCGATATGCTCTTTCGAAGGCCCTTTCCATCAACGCAAGCCACGGATGAGTTCAACAGTCAGCTGCAAGAACGACTACTACTACTATAATTATTATTGTGTTTGAAGTTAATAAATGTTTTCAAAAAAGTGAAAAACAAGTTTAACGATTTAACAAGGCCTACTTCGAAGAAGTTTCCCCTCATTATCACGCTGGTTTCCTAACCTTTGAAGAAGAAAAATCGTGCTGAAGAAGAAGAATAGTAGCTGACGAAGAATACCCTTGGTACTACATCGCCAGAAGAACACGCGAACGCTTACTTGTGTTGGTGGTATCTGGAGAAGATTCTACAGAAGGAGTCATTAGGAGGCCTCCTCACTCGTTTGCAGAAATATTACAGAGAGCATGACAAGTCCAATGGTCGTCGTACTGTAAGTAAATCACCTCGTTATTTTTTATATTGCTATTTTAGTGCTCATTTATAATGGACGTAAGGCGTAAGATATACGTAATGGATAAATTTGAACACTGGAAAATAAGTGGGACCGTTCACAATAAGCGAACGTTAGACTTATGTGTTACGGTAGACCGTAAGATCGTACGGCCGTACGTTAGGCGGACATAAAGTTGGACAATTTTCAACTTTACGTGCGGCTTATGGAAAATTAAGGAACATTTTTAGAGGATTTGGATTTATTGGGTTGATTTATTCGTCGGTTGGTAAGTATCGGTTCACAATTTTGTAAATTTAAAGAATCATCCCTAAGCATCCCTATTCACCTCTCTTTTCTTAATCCCTGTTTACTCGACGCACAATCCATCGCCGAGGTTTTTTACACAATAGCTTCCTTATATTCTACACTTTGCTAATAACAAAACCAATAACTGCATTTCCAACTCCAACTTACACCAGAGAAAACCCTCAGATGAACTAAAGCCGTCAAAATATTTCACGCATGCGTAGCAACTAAGTTTTAATGTTCATTATAAATATAAAAGTGTTACATTTATCTTATGTGTTATGGAGCCTTACGTCTTACGTCCATTATAAATGGGCACTTACTGTTCAATTTCTAAATATTAAGTGTATTTTATTTATTTATTTTGTTTTTATTGTTTTTATTGGTGACAATTACCCTATTATATTTTTTATTACTATTATTATTACTTCAAAAAAGAAATACAATGGCTAACGAGTATCAAATTGAAGTAGAGTTAGAATCATACAAATTATCAGAAATATTTTGCATTATCCCTGAGAAGGTGATCAGATATTTTTTGCTCAGTTTCTTCATGCGATTGTGCATATAACATGTCAATAAGAGATCAGAAAGCTATTTTAGTCATTCATATAAAAAATACATTGAGAGGAAGAGCTGCACAATTGATAAGCTCACTAAATTTACAATTCAAGAGATCTTTCATCATTAATTCAAGATCTACAAAGAATAAAACAAATTCCAAATGAATCAGCCTTAACTTTTTTCAATAGATTACAAGTGCTTAATGACAAAATGCACGCAAATATTCACAAATCTGCAAATTTATCAGCTGAACAAAAGCTAGCACAAGAAGTAATAATAGATTCAATGGCACTTAATACATTATTAACTGATCTTGAGCCTCGCCTTGAACAATTAATCCGTGCTAGTCAACCCGCTAATTTATTAGAAGCTCAAATCCGAATTAGAACAGAATTACAACTTTCATATTTTGAAAATCAGAAATTCAATAAACAACCTTCTGATAACTCAATGAGAACCCAAACAATTACACAAACCAGAAAACCACAAACACAAATTCTTATATGTTATTTATGTGGAAAAATTGGCCACACATCTAATCAATGTCGCTTTCAACAGCAAAGAGCTGGTCCAAGCTATGTCCCGAATTCTTATAAAAATTTTCAAAGATCACAATTTCCACAATCTAATGTCAATATATCACCTACTAGACCCAATAATGATTTCCACAATCAACAAAGAACTTTTCATCCACAATGTCAATCCTCAGTAATTCAACGAAACCCGAATATTATACCAGGCCAACATAGAGCTCATGTCATTGGTTTTAATGATAATAATCATGATGATTATTATTTTGAAAATCAAGATCAATTTGAAAATGAATATCAAGATAATTATACTGGTTACAATTATTCAGAACCAGAATATTTTCAAAATAGTAGTCAAAATTTTGAATCCCCAGAGAACCTTAATACTCAAAATTTTCGTAGTGCTCAAATCAAAGACCATCCCCAAAATTTTCCGACCTATCAAGAAGACTTGAGTGCAGAGACAACAGCTCAAATGCAAACACTCACTTTAGACAATATGAACCCGAACTTGACCTTCCCCGAACAAACATTTTTGTAAATCTATTTTTGACAGCAAAGGTAAAAGATCTGTATTATATTAATGGTGCTTCAAATAGATTTAAATTCCATATTGATACAGGATCAGCAATTTCAGTTTTTAAAGATAAGATCGTTGAAAGTTTTCCAGAAAGATTTCCAGAAAATATGATTATTCGAGGTATAACTAATGAAACAATTTTAATAACTGAATCCACACTTATACCATTTGCACCTAACAATCTGTTTAAAGTTTTTGTTCATAATTTAAATATTGATTTCGATGGAGTTTTAGGATTGGATTTCCTTGAACATTATAATTGTATAGTAGATATAAATTCAAAACAACTGATAACAAATTTTAAAACTATACCCATGTACACAATTACTGATAATGATACAACAAAAATGTTGGATCATACGGATAATTTTGATACCGAATATGCAGCATTTAAACAAAATTTGGAAAATAATTCTAAAGGAATTGTTGAAAAGGAAATAAATATTTCTGAACTGCCAAAAGATTATTCACTAGCCCATTGCGTAGCCGAAGATATACTAATGCAAAAAGGTATTGCTAAAGAATATATGAAAAATTTTGGAAATGTACAAAATTTAATTAATCAAAAACAAAAACAAGATGGCCTTGCATTTTTGAAACTTCAGAATAAAGAAAGAATTAGATATATTTATTATTTGATGACTAAAGAATTTTTAAATGGAAAGCCTTCCTATCAAAGTTTCTTTCCTTCTTTAAAAAAGATGAGAGATCTTATTGGTAATAATAATGTTGTAAAATTAGTAATTCCAAAGATAGCTTGTGGATTAGACAAGTTATAATGGGACTATATTGAAAAAATGATATTTCATCTTTTTAGGAATTTAGGTGTTGAAATTATTGTATGTTTACCTAAGATACAAAATCGTAATTTTATTGAGCCAAGAACAAAAGAAAAATTAATAAAATGTAATTTATCCAACACAGATGCATTGCTTTTCGGACAGTCAACAGAGAATGTTAGAATTCCAAATGCTTTAGTACATGTGAATGAAGAGGGTGAACTCCTTACCACAATTATTAATTCAAATGCTATCCCGAAAGTTGTTGAATTTCTTGATTTAAATCTTGATCCCATCGAAAGTTCTGAATATTTTATAAATTTTAGTTGTGTTAATGAAAATGAATCCAAATTTAATCAACCCGTTGATAGAGAATCTATAATTTTGAATGAATTGCGCAAAGAACATCTCAATGAGGAAGAAAAAGAAACTTTATCAAATTTATGTTTGGAATTTTCGAATAATTTTTATTTGGAAGGAGACCAATTAAAATTTACCAATGAAATTAATCATTCGATAGACACTAATAATGTGAAACCTGTATTTACTAAATCGTATAGATATCCACAAATTCACAAAGAAGATGTGGAAACTCAGGTGAACAAATTGTTAGAGCAAGGTATTATACGTCATTCTATTTCTCCATGGTCATCCCCAGTTTGGGTTGTGCCAAAGAAGCTTGATGCTTCAGGAAAACAAAAATGGCGTGTGGTTGTTGACTATCGTAAACTTAATGAACTTACGGTAGTTGATAAGTATCCATTACCCAACGTTTCAGATCTTCTCGACCAACTTGGAAGATGTCAGTATCTCACCACTCTTGATTTAGCTTCAGGTTTCTATCAAATTGAAATTATTTCTAATGATATATCCAAAACAGCTTTCTCGGTTGATAACGGTCATTATGAATTTATTCGTATGCCGTTTGGACTCAAAAATGCCCCGTCCACTTTCCAGCGAGTCATGGACAATATTCTACTTAGCATTCAAAATGAGAGAAGTCTTGTTTATATGGACGATATCATCATTTATTCTGCTACCATTCATGAACATGTCACTCGTCTCACTGAAGTTTTTAACAGACTTCGAAAAGCCAACCTACAAATTTAACCAGATAAATGCGAATTTCTTAAGAAAGAAGTCGCTTATCTTGGACATATTATTACCCAAGATGGTGTCATAACAAACCCAACCAAAATATAATGTTTACAAAATTTTCCTGGATATTACCGCTGCTTTATAACAAATTTTGCCAAAATTTCCAAACCCTTAGCAAGACTTTCACCAAAAGATGTCCCTTTCATTTTCAATACCGAATGTAAGAAATCTTTTAATACACTTACTTCCTATTCCTATTCTAAGATATCCAAATTTTGAAGACCCATTTATCCTTACAATAGATGCTAGTGCATTTGCCATTGGCGCAGTTTTGTCACAAGCTCCCAGTGGTAAAGATCTTCCTATAAGTTATACTTCCCGAACATTGTGTAGTGCAGAAGCAAAATACTCAACAATAGAAAGAGAACTTCTTGCTATTGTATGGGAAGTTAAACATTTCCACCCTTATCTGTTTGGAAGAAAGTTCACATTAGTTACTGACCATCGTCCTCTAACATGGCTATTTTCCATTAAAGATCCTGGAAGTAGATTGGCTCGATGGCGACTCAAATAGGAGGAATATGACTAAAAGATTGAGTATAAACCAGGCAAAATTAACAAAAATGCGGATGCACTCTCACGAATCAAAATTAACCATTTAAAAAATGTGCAAACTTACAAACTGAAATTACTGTTTTAACAACTAATAAAGACGAACCCTCTACAAGTAAATAAATTGATAATACAGAAGAACTAACGTACGAACAAGAAGAGTTAATGACAGAAGAGTTTAATAGATTTGTTTATCTTTATAAAACAAAATCTGTAATTGACTATTCAAAATTTGAAACAACAAATAAACAACTATTAGACAAGACTTATAAGAATATTGTTACTTTTTTGGAAAAACAAATTAGAAGATTTACATCACAAAATTATAGAGGATATTTTTGAAGAGAATTATATCTTTCATATGAATTCAGTAAATGTTTATTCTAGCAAGACAGTAAAAGATCGTAAATATTTTATAATAACTCTTACCTATGATCCAGAATTAGTGGCCCAACAATTATTTTTCTCTTTATCCAAAGATCAGATTAAATTTAATCACTCCAAAATTTATTTTGTTGAAAATAATCTTGAATTACCAATCTTAGAAATTATATCGTTCATTTTTGCTAATTTTGACATACAATTTAAAGTGTATCAAAATATTGTTAGAACACCTGATTTAGATGAAATACCTGTCATTCTAGATCAGTACCACAAAGGGAAAAGTTATTATTAGAATTAATGAGACCATATGACGACTCAAATTAAAATATAATTGGACAGGACTAACAAAAGATGTAGAACAGTTGATTAAGAATTGTGAGATTTGCCAGAAAGTGAAATTATCAACAGTAGCTAATACTTTATTAGTTTTCTTCCAACACTTTGAAACACCATTCACGAATTCACCGTGATTGTGGCAGATAATTCGATAATTCATTAATCAAGAGTTTATGCTCAGTCTATGACCTAAAAATTACATTTTCAAGTGTTGGTCATCCTCAGTCAAATGGCTCATTAGAACAATTTCACGGAATCCTTTTAGAAATGATCCGTGCACATAAAGCAGAGAATCCCGATGAACATCCATTCAATATTCTGCCGCATGCAGTCATATGTTACAATCACACGAAGAGTAAAACAACAGGATTCACTCCATATGAGTTAATGTTTGGGCACACATCTAGTAAACCACCCGAAATTCTATACAACGAAAGGGCTCTTATTACAAAATACGTACGTGACTTAAGTAACCGAATGGTTACTGAAGACAGAACATAAGATAGAAATAGCTAAAATTAGATTCGACAAAAACATATCAGACAGACAATCTAATTTTAAAGTAGGAGATAAAGTGTATGTGAAAGAATCACAAATTAAAGACAAGGGATAAAATCTTTTCAGAGGTCCTTTCGAAATTATTCAATTATAATAACTAATATACACAATATAACTAATCAAAAAACTTTATTTTAATTTTATAATGGGATAATATATTTTTTCAAGTATATATATATATATATATATATATATATATATATATATATATATATATATTAATTTCAATTTTTTGCATTGGTTTGGGTTCGTTCTCATAATGTTTTTCTTTTCTTCAATTTTTTTAATATTTTCATCTCCATAACTTTCAACATTTTGATTGAAAATGAGATTGTACAATCTCGAAACATGTCTCATCAGTAATTAACCTTTAATAATAAACTGTGGAGAATACTTTGTTTATCTTTTGTCTTATCTTGGATACGAAGTCAAATTAATTTTATCTTTAGGACCTAAATTTTGTTTCTCACCAAAAATATCACAAATTCCTATAAAAAAGTTCTATCAGAAATAGAATCAATAATGCAAGCATTCCCAAAATAAGAACAAAATATTTATAGAGCTAAGGCCACAAACATTATGACAAATTACTTCCATAAGAATGTAGAACAAAGAAATATTTTGTTTCAATTACAAAACACCACCAAACAATTTTTAAAATCACATAAAGAAGATATACTTGTCACAAGATCAGATAAAGGAAATATCACAACAATTATGAAAAAAGAAGACTATGATCACAAAATAAAAGAAATGATACAAGATACTTCAGTATATATAACAATTACCAGAGATCCTACTAATAAAATTCAAACTGAAAATAATGACTGGGCTAAAAAACTTTTTAAGAAAAACTATATAGAAGAATCTACCCATAATTATATTATAACATATATATTAACTGCACCTAGATTCTATGGTTTACCAAAAGTACACAAACAAGGATGTCCTCTTAGACCTATTGTTTCATGCATAAACTCTCCAACATCTTCGCTGAGTAAATTTATTGCTGATATTCTCAAGATATCCTTTGAAGATTATAATATATATGCCATAAAAGATTCATGGACCTTTGCTGACAAAATCAACAATTTTCAACTGCCTGAAAATTATGTCATTATATCTTTGGATGTAGTTTCACTGTTTACAAACATATCCCTAGAACTAACGCTGAAAATAATTCAAGAAGAATGGTTAAGAATTGCAGATCATACAAAAATACCAAAAAGAATGTTCAATGAAATTATAAAATTTACCTACAAATCAAATTATTTTGTATACCAAAATACATTTTATTCACAAATCTTTGGATGTCCAATGGGAAGTTCTTTGAGTCCGATTCTTGCGAACATTGTGATGTCATTCTTACTTAGAAACTGTCTCTCACAATTAGAATTCCCAGTTCCTTTTATTTATCAATATGTTGACGATCTAGTCCTATCGATACCAACTGATAGTGTTAACAATGTTCTCACGATTCTTAACAATTTTGGTCAGCATCTGAAATTTACAATAGAAGAAGAAAAACAAAGATCTGTTCCATTCCTAGATACCAGATTAATAAGAAGGACTGATAATATTATAAGACTTGATTGGTATCAGAAACCTATGTCATCTGGAATATATTCATTATAAATTTTACCATAGTATAAAAATGAAGATAAATCTAATTCTTGGATTGAAGAAAAGAATAGAAGTTATCACTCATCCAAATTTAAAATCACAAGCATTAGAAAAATTGTTTAAGATCATGCTTGAAAATGGTTATCCTAAATGTTTTTAAAAAAAACTTATATATAGTACTTCTATACCTTCCATGAATGAGAATCCTACTAACAATGGCCCTCCAACATCAGAAAACAATGAAGTCCAAGAAAATCCACAAACTAATAGATTACTCCCAAAATATGCAGTTCTTCCGTATATTGAACATCTAACAAACAAACTCAATAGAATCTTCATAAATGCAGAAAACATGAATTTAAAAATTGCTCAATACAACTTAGTTACCAATAAAAATATGTTTTATACTGGAAAAGACTCGATAGATACCTTAAATAAATCCGATGTTGTATATTCATTGAAATGTCTTCAATGTGAAAAATTTTACATTGGTCAAACTTCACAACTTTTAAAGAATAGATTGATTCAACATCGTAGTGATATAAGATTAAGACCAAACAGATGTGCATTAGCTTCCCACGTTAAAAATACCAAACATAACATTGATTTTGAAAATGTAAAAGTTCTTGAAACAGAAAAAAATACAGAAAAACGAGTTTTCCTAGAAATGTGTCACATTCAACAGAAACCTACGATGAACAATAAAACAGATATCAATGGTCTTAGTAACATTTACTGCTATCTGATAGAAAAAGACAAAAGAAATTGAAATAGATATTGCTCTATGTTTTTGGTTTTTCTTGTATATGTTTCATCCCTTATTCAGAATCAAAATTATTTTGATGACATAATACATATTTTTCTATACAAATAGAAAATAATAATTTTAATATAATAGATCGCAAGAACAATAATTTTCAAATTCCTCAAATTACTTGACAATTTTGGTTTCTATAGCAATAAAAAATAAAAATTTAGAAATGTATAATTATTTTGTTTTATAAGTCAAATTGAAAGTTTCAAAAATATGAATGTTTGAGATTGCATTTGTATAATATTAGATTTTATAAATAATATTATTTTCCTGTGAATATGGACATTTTGAACTTTACTATATATAAATAGATCCATGTTGTAAGTACTTAATATTTATTGATAGAAATATCATATACATTGTGGTTTTGTAATATTTTTTAGTTTCGCTGATGAAGGCTGAAATTTAAACTAAGCCGAAATATACGATTTTACATGAAGATCTTTCATTGAATGCCCTTTTAGGCCGTATAACCTGAACTATTCTATTCTATATATATATATATATATATATATAATGAATTGTAAATTCTTGACTGTCTAATTAATGATGAATTTTTAATGATTGGGGTTGCAGTCAAAATGCCATTTTGACTGCAACCCCAATCATTAAAAATTCATTATATATATATATATATATATCTTTATATGTTTGTGGCTATTTGAACAAGGAGCACAATTAAATTAAAATTATTATTAAGGCAGATACAGGTTCAGTTAAAAAAAAATATATTAATTTAAGAATATTGCATAAATACCATACATAGACTAAATTACCTTTATTCTGGGCTTGAACTGACAGTTGAAAGAAAAAGATACATAATATTATTTAAAATTTTTATATAAGTGTAATCATATTCGCTCACAATACGAAACATATAAACATGATTATTCTGAAAGTGCACTGATACTTATTCACTCAAAAAGGCCGATTTCTCTCACTAATCAACCTCTAAATTTTTGGGTGAAATATATGTTTTGAAATCCTAAAACACTTTTTAATGTTCTTTCAAATATTCATAAATATTCAAAATAATATATAAAATGATATTCTCTCACAATACGACATGAAAATGAAACATTCACTTATGCAGAAACAGCTGATATCTCTCACTAATCAGCATGCATATTTTCGAAAACAGTAAATGTTATGAAAATCGTTCATAAATAGTTTATACATTTAATCTCAAATAAACATATAATGAATTTTAAGAGAATAATTCTCTTTGATCAACTAAATTTCTCTCACTAATAAGTTGATCTAAATATTTCTATTGTTTATGGAAACCTAAGATTCTAAAGTTAATTACTATAAAATCAGTTAAGACCAGTCCTTCATCTATATATAGGTACATATATCCCATACACATTAATCCTTTTATAACCAATATACATATATACACATATATATATATACACACATATACATATATACACATATATACATACATACACATATATACATACACACACATACATACATACAAAAATACATATATAAACATAAAATAAATATTACATGTCATTATACATAAATATCTATATATATTAATTTTGAGCTACATCTGGAGAAAAATTATTATAATTATCATTATATAATTTTAGAATATAAGAATAAATGGAACTAAGTCCTTTTATATCTGAGCGTTTATTCATAGTGTTATTATGTTTTTTTATATTCACCATTTCTAAGAAACCACGTTAAAAATAATTTTTCTCAGAACATAGTGCAATAGTATTATCAAAATCAATACTATGTTTCTTACTGATAGCATGTTCTGTCAAGGCACAAGATTTTTTATTTCGTCTAATATCACTTTTATGAGATGTAATCCTTCCCGAAATATTTATGGAAGTTTGACCAATATATGATAATTCACAGTCTAGGCAATTTACTTTATATACTACTCCAGATTTTTCTGTTATTTTTAAAGGAGTCTTTAATTTAGAAAATAAACTAGATACTGTTTTTACATTCTTTCTCGAAATTATAACATTATACCCCTTAAACATATTAACAAGTTTACTAGTGAGTTCATTGATGTAATGTAGAGATCTATAGATAGGTAAAATATTATTTGCATTAGAAATATTATTAGGATTTGGTGCATTATTGGGAAATATTTCATTAATTTCAAGATTAAGTTCAGGATGCATCAAACATTTGTTTATCAAATTTAGAGGAAAAGAATTTTCTAGTAATATTTGTTTTAATTTAGTTAAACTTTCATTTCTATATAAATTATGTGAAAGTTTGATAGCTCTACTTTTTAATGCCATAATTAAGTTAATTTTCATTTTTTGTGGATGATACGAGAAAAAATGTATGTATCTATTACTGCATATAGGCTTTCTGTACCATTTTGTACGTAATATACCTGCATTATCTCTACATACCATCATATCTAAAAAAGGAAGACATTGTTCACTTTCTAGTTCAACTGTAAATTGAAGATGTTCATTATAAGTATTAAAAATATTTAATGTTTCATCAACTTTATTTGAGGGTAAAGCCAATATCAGATCATCAAGATATCGTTTGATAAATGGAATTGGGAAAGACATTTTCGTTTTTGAAACTTGTATCAATTCATCTAGGACATAATTTACTAAAATAGGTGATATGGTTGAACCCATTGGAGTGCCAAATATTTGTTTATAATATTCGTCATTGAAAATAAAAAAAATTGAATCAAAAATGAATTTAAGGATCGATTCAAAGGTTTCAAAATTCAATGAGCAAAAATGTTTAATTTGGTTCCATTTACGAGTTAGACAATCCAAAATAACAGGGAAAGGTAAATTTGTAAAGAGGGACACAACATCAAAACTGACAATTATATAATCCACTGGAATTTGATATTCATTTATGAAATTACTGAATTGAAAAGAATCTTTTATGTAGAAATCATTATTGGTATCATAGGCTTTTGTTAAAATATTAGTGATAAAAGATGCCAACTTATTATTAGGAGCTTCAATTGAAGATACAATAGGTCTCATTGAAAGTGTTAGTTTATGTATTTTTGGTAATGTGTAAAATCGTGGGGCTTTTGTATGATAGGAATTTAACTTTTTTTCTTGTGACTTGATCAATAATGCCATCATCTTTTAGTTTAGAAACAATTTCATTAGCTCAGATATAAAAGGACTTAGTTCCATTTATTCTTATATTCTAAAATTATATAATGATAATTATAATAATTTTTCTCCAGATGTAGCTCAAAATTAATATATATAGATATTTATGTATAGTGACATGTAATATTTATTTTATGTTTATATATGTATTTTTGTATGTATGTATGCATGTGTATGTATATATGTGTATGTATGTATATATGTGTATATATGTATATTGGTTATAAATGGATTAATGTGTATGGGATATATGTACCTATATATAGATGAAGGACTGGTCTTAACTGATTTTATAGTAATTAACTTTAGAATCTTAGGTTTCCATAAACAATAGAAATATTTAGATCAACTTATTAGTGAGAGAAATTTAGTTGATCAAAGATAATTATTCGCTTAAAATTCATTATATGTTTATTTGAGATTAAATGTATAATCTATTTATGAAAGATTTTCATAACATTTACTGTTTTCGAAAATATGCATGCTGATTAGTGAGAGATATCAGCTTGTTTCTGCAAAAGTGAATGATTTTCAAAATGTTTCATTTTCATGTCGTATTGTGAGAGAATATGATTTTATATATTATTTTGAATATTTGAAAGAACATAAAAAAGTGTTTTAGGATTTCAAAACATATATTTCACCCAAAAATTTAGAGGTTGATTAGTGAGAGAAATCGGCCTTTTTGGAGTGAATAAGTATCAGTGCACTTTCAGAATAATCATGTTTATTGTTTCGCATTGTGAGAGAATATGATTACACTTATATGAAAATTTTAAATAATATTATGTATTTTTTTCTTTTAGCTGTCAGTTCAAGCCCAGAATAAAAGTAATTTAGTCTATGTATGGGTATATATGTAAGTATTTATGCAATATTTTTAAATTAAATTTTTTTTTAACTGAACCTGTATCTGCCTTAATAATAATTTTAATTTAATTGTGCTCCTTGTTCAAATAGCCACAAACATATAAAGATCATTCAGTAATATTCATTTTTATCAACAAAATCTAGATACTTTCTTACTTATTGTGTTACCATGACAAATATAAATAATGACATTTGTAATTGATGGCTATGAAATCTTTCCTGTTTTTGGTTAATTTATTCTAAATTCACGATTGTAAGTATTTTTAAAATACTATTAAGTTGTTGTTGAAATAATTTTGTAACGATTTGTAGTTTGCCCTGAAGAAGAGAATAAACATTCTCGAAAGCTCAGCTTCAATCAAAGAATTTTATTTAATATATGATTGCATCCCCAAGAACATCTTTTTATTTATTATAAAACCAGTCAGGAATACGAAATCAATATATATATATATATATATATATATATATATATATATATATATATATATATATAATAACCAAGAAGTAACTCCTTACTTGTGATATATAAAATCAAGTTGATTAATGGGAGGATAATAGGCTCAAAAAATGATTAATGGCCATTAATATGTATAATTTGTTTCTTAAATCTACGTTTCGAGGACCTGTTCCTCTTCATCAGGGTTCAACGACTGAAATTTGTCAAAAACGTCACGACAAAATATATCTTCGGAGGAAACACCATTAATTTTTCCACATTTTTGTTTGAGAAACTTTACATTAGCTGACGGCTAAAAACATCAGAATACAAACAATAATACGAGTTCACAACAACGCAAACCAATCAATCTCCCTCCTAAACATTGTTCAGAATGCAAACGAATTGGTCCTGCAAATAATGAATGCAGACAGAGACCTTTCCAACAAAACTTCAATCAAAACTTCCAAGCTTACCAGGCCAGACCACAATTTCAGTCAAACATTCATCAAAAACCAAATTCTCCAAATAATTTCCAGTAAAATGAATCTTTTACAAATAGACCTTCTCTCATACGTCCTAATCCCAATATAGGTAATATCAGACCAAGCGTCGTCCAACAAACTTTGAATTTCAGAAGATTCCAACAAAACCCTACTTACCATATCAATCAATACGATAACTATTATGACGAATCATATCAGTACGAACCTGAAGATTACTCATATAGTAATTACAATCCACAAGAAAACGTCCATAACTATCAACAAGAAGAAATGTATACAAGTGAAAACCAGGATTTTCACGTAAGCCCAATAGTTCCTACAGATCCTCCTCCAGAGAAGAAGTCAGATAGATTCAAACCCAAATTCAAGCAATCAGTCTTCAAGTTACAACCCCAATCTGAACTTCCCCGAACTGAATGACTTATAAATACTCTGCTCGCTTTGAAATCACAAAATTTATTTTACATTCCAGACTCGACAAATACTCACAAATTTCTCATTGATTCCGGAGCTGGATTTTCTATCTTTAAACCTCACGTTTGTTAAAAATTTCCCCAGCGATTTCCCGAAAATGTAATTATTCAAGGAATCACTAATCAAAAAGTTCATATTACTGAATCTACACTCGTTCCTTTTAACCGTACAGATCCACACAAAGTCTATATTTGTAATTTAGATATAGAATTTGATGGACTTTTAGGCTCAGACTTCCTCGAATATTATGATTGCGTAATTAACATCAAAACTAGAGAATTAGAACAAATTTTAAAACCGTCTAACTTCACAAAGCCTCAAACAATGTACAAAACATCGAAACCAAGAACACAGAAAGAACAACTAACATAATTAGAATAGAACCAAGAATGTAACAAATTTATAAATTGAAATGCAATTTATCAAACACTGACGCATTATTAACAGGTATAGAAATAGAAAAAGTACGCCTTCCGCATGCTTTAGTAAAAGTTAATGAAAATGGCGAATTTTTAACAACAATTCTTAACGCAAACGCAATTCCTAAAGAAATTAATTTTTCAGATATTAACATAGAGAACCTATACACCATTTTTCTATTAACAATCTTAGCGAATACGAACACGACATACAACAAGACAGAATTTCCGAAATACGTAACCAACTTCTATTAGAGCATCTAAAAGATGAAGAATCAGAGCTCATAACAAATCTGTGTATTGAATTCTCATACATATTTTACCTCGAAGGATACAAATTGACTTTTACGAACGAAATTAAACATTCCATTCCATTCGCCAAGTCTTATAGGTATCCGCAAATACAACAAGATCCCAGATCAATAAAATGCTTGATCAAGGCATTATAAGACCTTCATGTTCACCTTTTTCAACTCCTGTTTGGGTCGTCCCTAAGAAAATGGACGCATCAGGCAAACAAAAGTGGAGAGTAGTTATAGATTATCGTAAGCTCAAAGAAATCACAATCAACGATAAATATCCGCTGCCAAATATTTCAGACCTCTTAGATCAACTTGGCAAATGTCAGTATTTTTCTACTTTAGACTTAGCTTCTGGATTTCACCAGATCGAAATTGATCCACAAGATATTCAGAAGACCGCCTTTTCAGTCGAGAATGGACATTTCGAGTTCGTCCGAATGCCTTTCGGTCTCAAAAATTCCCTTTCAACTTTTCAGAGAGTAATGGACAATATATTACTCGCTATACAAAATGTGCGTTGTCTAGTTTATATGGATGACATTATTGTTTATTCCCCATCAATACATGAACATATTAACAGACTGACTGACGTTTTTACGAAACTCAGAAACGCAAATATGAAAATGCAACCGGATAAGTGTGAATTCATCCGCAAGTAAGTAGCCTACCTAGGACATCTTGTTACTAAAGATGGTGTTAAACCAAACCCATCTAAGGTTGAATGTATCATAAATTTCCCAACACCTAAGAATCAAAAAGACATACAATATTTTCTAGGTTTAGCCGGTTACTACCGAAGATTTATCGAAAACTTCGCTAGAATTTCAAAACCACTAACCAGACTTCTCAAAAAAGTCGTTCCATTCGATTTCGATTCCGATTGTAAAAAATGATTTCATGAATTAAAGCAAGCCCTTATCTCTACCCCATTGCTCATATATCCAAACTTTGAAGAGCCTTTCATTCTCACAACAGACGCAAGCGCTTTTGCGATTGGTGCAGTACTCTCTCAAGGAATAATTGGTAAAGATCTTCTCATAGCTTATGCATCAAGAACTCTTTTCAAAGCAGAAACAAAATAATCCACCATTGAAAGAGAAATACTTGCGATCGTTTGGGCAGTAAAACACTTTAGACCCTACATCTTTGGAAGAAAATTCACATTAATCACAGACCATCGTCCCTTAGCTTCGCTTTTTTCAGTAAAAGATACAGGTAGTCTATTAGCAAGAAGGAGACTAAAGCTCGAAGAATATGACTACGAGATTAAGTACAAACCCGGAAAGATAAACAAAAATGCAGATGCACTTTCCCTCATTAAAGTTGATCATATCCAAAATTTATCAAAATTCTAATCTGAATACAATCTAACACGTTATTCAACTTTTGCTTGTAATGAGAACACAGATGAAGATATCTCCGAAGATCAAAAGAACAACCCTGCATTTCTAGAAAATATGTATAAAGAATTTGATACATTTGTAAATTTATACAAGACTAAATTCCTTTTGGACTATTCGAAAATAGAATCAAGTAGCGGACAATTCCAAGATAAGAATAATAAAAATATTATTACATTTCTTAGACAAAACCAACAGAACGAAATTCAAGAAAAAATTATTGATGATATTTTTGAGGAGAACTACGACTTCGAACATCTTAAAATTAATGTATTATCTAGCAAAACTATGAAAAATAGAAAATATTTTATAATAGCAATACCATATAATCCAGATACAGTAACTGAATATTTATTTGGAGCCCTTTTCAAAGATCAAGACCTTTTTCAGGACAACCAGACATACTGTGTTGAAACTAGTATTGATTTACCCATACTAGAAAATTCAACGAAATCATCATAGATACAAAACGCGTTAAATAGGGTTTAGTGAACATTATAGGAAGCATATTTAAAACCATAACAGGCAACTTAGTTGCTACAGATGGTGTATTTTATACAAAATGTATACAAAAACTAAGCAATGATCAACATCACATTGAAAACCTTCTTAAGAATCAGATTTCAGTATCATCCTCTCTAATTAGAACTTTCAACGAAACAATACAAAATTTAACAATTAATAGAAATACATTTAATGACGATAATTATAAAATTGAAAGAGCAATTCATGCTATAAACAACCAAGTTAAAACTGTTGAAGCCAAACTAAACTTTTTGGAAATATGCGTATAATAATGGAGAGTTATTTGATTATTGAAGGTCATTTAAATGACATTATAAATGCAGTAACATTTGCAAGATTGAAAATAATTCATTCTTCAATTATTCCACCATAAAATTTGGTATCAGCTCTTCAAAAGATATCACAAAACCTTGTGAGAAATTATCTCCCTTTACCAGTAAAAATCTCTAAAATTTTACAATATCTTCAATTAATAGATCTTGAAGCATATCAACAAGATAACCAAATTGTCTTCATTTTGAAAATACCTTTAGTTGAACAACAACTTTATACTCTATATCATCTGTTTCCTATTCCAATTTTGGATAAAAGAACTGACCTTCATCATATTCTTTGAATTAGTCATAAATACATTGCGAGAAATGATGATTCTCTAATGTATATTCCTGTAAAGGAGCCTAATAATTGTAAAGAAATAGGTCCACATAAGAAGTTGTGTCCCAACTTGTACGCTTACCCCATCGACAACAATGCAGTATGTGAAGCGCAGTTATTGAAAAAACGTCAAAGCCTGTGAATGTTCCGTAATCTACAGTCAAGGCTACAATGTGTTCAAACTCAAAGACAATGTCTGCGGCACCCCGTTGTGTTCATGTTGGCATATGTCGACTTCTCAACGGCGGTTTGTCTTCTTCGGGCACATCCCAGAATCATATGTGTATCAAATGAGTTCTAATGAGAACGAAATCGGCGATCGTACGCTTGACTCAACTGTGATGTGTTCCGAATGAAGTTAAAGCAAAAGGGTTAGAAGTATGCAATATAAGTATTGGTTTGTAATCAATCATATTGCACCTATCAACGATGATGTAATGCATTGCTGGCTGGAGCTTTAGCTCACCGAATAGTTGTTGTCATTGTTGGTAGGCACTGTAAATGTATTTATTACCTTATGTCTTCTGTCGACTTAAATAAAGTCTTTCCTATTTTAAAAAACTCTTTGTCACAAAGGTGGAATGGAATCTATAGTGGATAGGTATTCAAAGATAGATGGTGCATTTAAGAATTGGTTGCCTATGTATAAGTGTATAGTATAAATGTTTCTTAAATTAAGTATAAAATTGTAAATAAAGGACAAAACTTGAGTGTTAATATACATATTGTGAAATAAATATCAATATAAACATGATTATTAAATTTATGTGTGTCTCTTTTTTATTTTACTTTATTATTGAATAATCTCATTATTAGTCGTGCCACCTATTATGTTTGAGAGGGTAGCCTGTGGTTTTCAAAGACAGTATAGAAAATTAAAATATATCTTATTTGTATGTGTATGTGATTTATTTTGTTACAGTTATATGTTTTTAAAATTATTAGTGGAGCATGCTCAGATTGTTTGATAAGAAGAAAAACATATGAGAAATAATATTTCTGAAACAATTCTGATTGTCTGCATCAAAAAATATTGAATATATAGGTGGGATATCAAAGTTAAGTTGACTGTTTATTATTCTAGTATTTCTACTGTGTCTGATTATTTCTAATTTTAGATAGATGTTTAGAGAATTGAGAGAATCCAGTACTTCTCTCATGCTTAAATTTGGTATGCTCTCTTATTCTTATTTTGAAATTACGGCTTGTTTCACCTATATACAAAGCAGGACATGATCCACAAGTGATTTTATATACACCAGTTTTATTGATAATGTCTATTTTATCTTCATTGTTGAATAATGTAGTTTTAATTGAGATAGAGCTACTTAAGATATTCTGAAGTGATCCTTCAATAATTGAGGCACCATGTAGGAAGTGTTAAAAATAAATTTCAATGAGATGTAATGTTTATTAATAGTGTTAGACGTTATGAACAAATTTTCAATATATATTCTGTTTTGGATTATTCTGTTTTGATTTTTTCGTTAAAAGTTTGTCAGTAAGTAGGAGGTTATATCCATTTGATATCGCTAATAATTTTATTGTTTTCAATTCTTTTTGGAATGAAACTCCATTTAGAGGCAGTAATACGACCCTATGGATGTAAGAGTTGAAGGCAGCTACTTTGAGGCTAAAGGGATAATGCGATTCATGGTGTATGAGTGTATCAGTTTGTGAAGGTTTGCGAAACACTTCAAAGCAGAATTTGTCATCTATGATTGGAATTGTATGATCTAGGTAGTTAATACTTCGGTTTTTATTTTGCATTTCTATTGTGAATTTAATTTTGTTATGTAGGTTATTGACATAGGAGACAAATTCTTGCAATTGGCCAATACTGCCTGACCATAAACTTAAAATGTCATCTACATATCTGTGATAAAATTTTATGAACTGGTTATTGTTATTATTGAATTTTTTATCTTCTAAGTGGTATAAAAATATTTCGGCAAGTAGGGAGGCAATAGGTGAACCCATGTTTAGCCCTTTTGACATCTGACTCATTATTAAATTTGAAAAAGTTTTGTTGAAGGCAGGTGTCCAAGATTTTGAGAATTTGATTTGATTGTTTTTAGTGTGATAACTGTTGTTCAACTTATCTTTGATTACTGTCTTTAGTTCCTCTCCAAGGGTTTGTAGGACCTTGACGCTGGTGGAGAGGCTTAAGCCCCTGGGACTAGAAGGCCCTAGATTTCCTAGTAAGGGGTATCCTCGTCAAACTGGACCCTAAATAGAACGGGCTCTCCTGGGGCGAGAGGATTATTAGACTGACTACATGTAGTCGGTCTGGACCAGTACGGTTCCTGAGAGTAAGACGCGTTGGAACTCTTCCACATAAGCGTTCGCCGGAAAGGATCAACAGGCAAGTAGTTCCCTGGGGCGACCAAGAGGAACCCCCGTCCTTGTCTGTGTTGCGGCAAGGGTACCGGGTACTTAGTAGAACCCCTGTGTTTGTGCCGTGTAGGGCGATCCGTGTCGTGGGATGACGGGATCCTGGTGGCTGAGTCGGCTCCGCGACTCGCTTCGGGAGGCCGGAAGTCCAGCAACACTCCTCTTTGGCCCTGAGATCCACTAGACGGACAGTCAAGACTAACCCACCTTGATCAATCGGCTGTCCTGTCTTATTAGAGGGTGAGTCCCTAGGGAGCATGGATCGTATGGCGGGGGAGTGGGGCGCCAGTATTGCAAGCGACCGCTCCTACCATCCGTGCGGGTCTGGTACCGGGGTTATATCTCTCGGGTAGCCCTGGCGCTGATACAGCGTCCCCAGTGTGGGCTCCGTGGCGGGTGGGGAGCCCGAGGCATGAAAAAATAAAGATCTATGGACACAAAAAAGACTTTTGAGCAGCAAGGAGGGGCTTCGGGCGATCTGGCCAGACCAGTGGTACCGGAAGACCCTCCAAAAAAGAATAAGCTGTCGGGGGCAGCAAGGAGGCCGCTGCAGAAGCGGAAGGCGCTGCAGCTGCCGGCTAAAAGCGGTGTGGCGACCTGTAAGCGCCAACGCTCGCCCGGTAACACACCCTCACCTGGGACTCGTCCTGGAAAGAAGGTGAAGGCCGGGGAGCAAACGCGCGCCAGGCAGACAAAGGTTGTCTCGGCGGTTCAGGGAGGCAGTGGCAAGCCACCTCAGGCTGGCCATTGTCGACCTGTCGGACCAAAGCTACCCCATCACCGAAGAAAAGACGACCCTTATCAAGGAGGAGCTCGGCCACATTGTGGCTAACGCGCTGGACACAGCGCACGGAGCTTCCACTTTCAAGCAATGTGGCTTCGCAGAGGGAGCGCTGAGAATCACCTGCACCGACGAAGTTGCACGCGACTTTCTGGTAAAGGCGATCGTAAACATGAAACCTCTGTGGGAGGGAGCAAGACTTACCGTATTCCTAGAAGATGAGCTGCCTGAGTTAACCAAGGCGACTCTTTGGATCCCCGGTCCTCCTGTCGAGACTGGCGCGCTTGGCTGCTCAAAACCCATGAGCAGGCATACCAAGGTGGATCCTCTTCCACGAGGCCGTCAAGGAAGAACCTCAGGGCAAACTCCTTGTTTTAAGGTCAGGTCACCTGCAAGGAGACCAAGTTGAAAGAGGCAGCGAAGACTGCAACAGCAAATGTAGGGCATTACTACAAATTGGGGAATGATCAACCTACGGAACGAACCCACGTTCGTAACCTCGCGGTGTCAGACGGTCATTGACATCTCAGTCGCAACACAAGAGATCTCCAAATCAATCGTGGAATCATCCGAAGCCACCCTCTCTGACCACAAATGGATACTAATGAGACTCTAAGCGATCAAGACATCAAAAGAGCCGTACCGGAATCCCAGGAAGACAGACAGGGAAGCGTACCTAACGCACCTAGAGTCTTCCATAGGCAATGATGGGGCGGCCACTCAGATAACGTCTGTAAAGGACCTAGACAAGCGAGTCAACGCACTCAATGGGCGGATTATGAGTGCTTATGAGCAAGTCTCGCCTCTGAGGAGAGGACAGCTCAGACCTGGCTCCGCCACATGGTGGAGCATGAGTTTTGAGATCAAAAGGACTCACCTGCGGAGACTCTTCAACAGAGCCAAGTCATCCCGAAATACGTCCGACTGGGAGGTCTACAAACTATACCAAAGGTCGTATAAGAAGGATATTGGCTCAAAGCAAGGGTAATCATGTAGACTCTTCTATAAAGAGACAGAAAGTACACCCGCAGCATCCCGACTGCTTAAGGTGATATCCAAAGATCCTAGACAAGTGGGCTGTGTCAGAAGGAGGACGGTACCTATACTGACACTGCTATAGACCCAGCAAAACCACTTCTGTCAACTTATTTCCCTGTGTCGATATTACTAGGGAACGTTACGGAACTTCCTCACAAATCGAGATCTTCATTTGCGGAGGACTCGCAATAAGCGAGAGAAGTCGTAAATCGGGCCGGAACCATACAGGCGGTCAAGGCATTCTCCCCACTTAAGTCATCAGACACAGATGGGATTTTTCCGGGTCTCCTTCAGTGGGGACTGGGAACTGTCCTGGACGAACTGGTGGTTATCCTCAAGGCGTGCCTTGTATTTGCACACGTACCCGAGAAATGGAGAATAGTCCTCCTACCGAAACCAGGCAAGAGTGACTACTCATCTGCCAAATCATACCGTCCAATTTGCCTTACCTCGCTTTTACTGGAAACATTGGAGAGGCTATGCGACGACTGGATCAGGGGTAACGTCTTAACCCAAAGACCGTTACACCCCAACCAATTCGCCCACAAACCAGTGCAATCTACGGAATCTGCTCTCCACGTTCTGGTGGGCAGGATAGAGAGAGCCCTGGACAATGGCGAACACTCCCTAGGAGTCTTCAAAGACATCGATGGTGCGTTCGATCGAACTACCTTCAATGCAGTGAACAAAGCTCTTCGGGATAGAACCGTACCGCCAAGCTTGCGCAGGTGGTTAGAAAATGTACTCGAGAGCAGAATAGTTGAAATTAGTATCGCAGCCGCAGCTATCTCAGAAAGTGTTACGAAGGACTGTCCTCAGGGAGGGGTACTCTCCCCCTTGCTATAGAACATAGCAGTAGACGACCTTCTAACAACCCTGAACGACGAAGGCATGTACACCATAGGATATACGGATGATATAGTCATACTGCTGACAAAGAAGCACATTGGAGTGCTATGCAAACTGATGCAAAGGGTACTCCGCATCCTAGAAAAGTGGTGCAGTGCAATGTCTCTTTCTGTGAATCCTCACAAAGTAGAGACTATGCTCTTTACCAGAAAACGTATGCTGGGCGACATAAAAATGCCTACACTAAATGAAACCCAGCTCAAGCTATCCAACGGTGACAGCAGACTATACCCAGATAGATGTACCTTAGCACATCATGTACACGATTTAAATCATAAGATGGATTATGATTCTGTAAAAATATTAGCAAAGGAGAAAAATCAAATCAAAAGAAAGTTCTTGGAGATGGTATATATTTACCAACATACAGAAACAATCAACAAAAAAAACTGATGTTAAGCACTTGAGTGTCATATACTCATATTTACTTACATCAGAAGGTAAATTTTCCAACATAAGTGTTCTTTGAGTTAATATATAGAAAAGTTGTTCGTTTATCCAAATAACTAGGGAACATAGATTTTATGGAAACCAAATGCCCTCCGTCAAAAGTCATATGTCTAGAAGTGTCGAGTTCATTTTTGTTTTTGTTATTGTTAATAATTTATCAGTCCTCTCTTATTTGTGTATATATATTTTATTCCAATTTTATTAATTTTAAGAAAAACATTTTTTTACTCTAATGTCACCGTCTTTTTATTCTACAACATGAACCATATACTTTTATATTTTATTTTTTTTATATACATCAACTGACCCTTATTCCATATTAATGTCTCACAATTTTTAACATATTTGAAAACAACCAACCTCACCTAACGTAAGTAATATATACATCTAAAGAATACGTTTTAAGTATTGTTTAAAATAAATGTTTTCAGTATCCTTGAAAATGGAACTGAGCAGTCCCGAAAGCTCGGATTGAGTTAAAAGAGTCTTCTTTTATTTATGCTGCCTTTCCCAATTACCCTCATCGTTAAGATATATATATATATATATATAAACTTTTGAACCAAATGTTTTTTTGGACTAATTTATAGACATATAACAACATGCCGTTGAAATTTTTTAGAAATTCAAAAGTGTGAACGATAGCAATAGGTACATTTCTATAAGAAATTTACCTAAAAAAAGTGAAAGAGATAATTCCTAATTTTCCAATTTGACACAGACATAAATGAGTGGTAACTATGGATACAAAAAAGAAATTTGCCCATTTTCTTCTACAGAATAGTGCTAAATTAGAAGTGTTAAATTTAATATATGAGATCTAGAAATGAAAAGGTAAGATTCAACCTGCGACTAATATTTTGAGGTTATTTAACACTCTTGTTAACCATACCACTCAAATTTTTTCTCATTCTACCTAAGCAATATATTTTATTGCTAAATATATAGGTATTGAGCAAGCCCTTCAAACAGTAAAATTCTCGCCGGTATAATAATACCTAAATATTTAGTTTTGGATTCCTCAGAAATTCTAATATTGTTATGCATTATATTAAATTTTTGCTCAACTTGAAACCCTCTTTTATATTGTATTAATACAAGTGAAGTTTTCTTTAAGTGTATGGGGTTGTGCTGTAGAGGTAGTACCTTTCATCAAAGATGGTCGGACTCAATGACATAGTTAACGAGTCGGCGATGACTAGTCCTCACAGGGCTTCCAGTTTTCACTGATGGCTCCACGTGCCACACCCCGGGTAACTGTACCGACTTGCTGGATATACTAAAGCCCGCTGTAAAATGACAGTTCAGAGAAATATGACTGTGACAAATGATACAAAATATTGAATATTCTAATCAAGCTTTATTTCTAATCATTGTTACAATAGAGAAAATACCATCATGTGCAAAATAACTTTTGAGTATGACTCGACTAGTTCCGAGTGTTCCGACAAGGCACGATGCGTGAAAACAATCACCGAAAATAACACCGGTTCTATCATTAAATCATGCTCGAGTTCAAGCAGCCAACCGTGCACATGATGTAGTTTTCTTACAGGGAAGCATGCTCATCACCATGCCTAGCTCCCGTCAAGGAAGCATGCAGCAAAACATACTCCGTCTGCAGCGGGCTTAAGTGAGGATAGCCAGGTATGGTTAACCTGCAGCGTCTGTTCCAGAGTGGATGGCTACAAACAGCGACTATTCTCCATGTTAGGAGCGGCTGAAAATAGAGCAGTGAAGGCAACGGGATACCAGACTGTTAAACTTTTCCTCAAGACATTGGTATGGCGAGAAACACAAACGATACAGCCACTAGTCCCGGGCAGCTCTTAGGTGAGCAAGGGTAGCTAGGAATCTCCCGGCTCAAAATAGCAAAATCCAAACTAAAAATCGGCACATGGAACGTCAGAAGCATGTACGCTGCTGGTAAGTTTGATAACTTATCCAAGAAGCTAAACGGATGGAAACAAATATTATGGGAATCAGCGAATTACGCTGGCCAGGTTCCAGAACATACAGACAAGACAAGGGCAATCTATACTACTCAGGCAACGAAGATAGTGACAGTCGGCACATAAATGGAGTTCGTATACTCATAAAACCAGAAAATACGTAAGACAGGTGATCCCTATAAACAACACTTCAACTAAATTCCAGCCCATTCAATATTAACATCCTACAAATATATGCACCTACGGCGGAGAAGAAATACGATAATGAAACCGAAATTTTATATCAACAACTAGTCGAAGTACTTAATCGCCTTAAACAAAATGAAATCAATCTTATTATAGGAGATTTCAATGCTAAGATAGACAAAGGCTGAAGATCTGACCTAGTGGGCGAATACGATCTGCGTGAGAATAACGAGCGCGACGACAGACTGTACGAATTTGCACTAGAGCATGACATAGTTATAACACATGATACAAACTACACAAAAGTAGGCTATAAACATGGACCACCTCAGGCAATAATACTGGACACATAATAAGAAACCAGATCGATTACATCCTGATAGCGAAGTGGTTTAGAAACTGTATCACAAGGGTCACCACCTATGCGGGTGTAGACATAGGAACGGACCATAACCCAATAGTCGTCAAAGTAATAATTAGCCTTAAAAAAGTAAACAAAACAACAAAATACCAAAGTTCTCCATAAGCGATGTAGACACCAATAAACTTTGAAATGAACTGAACGACAGCCCCGATAAAATGACAGAAATAAATAGCAATTCGGTAAATAAAACGTGGGAAATTAATTATTACAATGAAAAAGAACACAATAAACAAAACCAAACCAAAGAACAACGATGTATGACTGAGGAACTCATGGAAGAAGGACGAAAATACAAAAACAACACAGAGGAATATAAATAATAAACAAAAAGAAATTAAGAAAAAAATCTGGGATGCAAAAAAAAAGTAGATGGCGGATAGATGCAAAGAAATGGAAGAACTAGAGAGAAGACATGATACCTTTATCATGTACAAGAAGGTCAGAGAGGTAGCTGGTCTGTTTAACACAAGAGCCCCCAATATCTTAGTAGACAACGCAGGCAAAACCATTACCTGTAGACAAGAAGAAACTTCTTAATGCATGGAGCCAATACATAGATGATCTATTCCAACCAACCAAGACCGACCACGATGACTGCTATAGACGACAATGAAGGACCTGATATCTTAAAATCTGAAGTCCTATGTAATATTCAATGCAAAAACAAAAAAAGCAACGGGACCTGATGACATCCCAGTAGAACTCCTTCAAATTATCAATGAAAAAAACGTTGATATCTCAGTTATTTTTTTAAATGATATATACAACTCGGGAGAAATACCGTAAGAATGGCTGAAATCTGTATTTATAACAATTCCCAAAAACAAGCCGGGAGGTGCAACGATCACAGACTAATAAGCCTGATGAGGCACACATTAAAGGTTTTACTCAACATTATACACGCTCAAATAAGAAACAAATGTGAAAATGCTTAAAACGAAACGCAGTTCGGCTTTAAAAATGCCCTTGGGACCAGAGAAGCAATGTTTATTCTGAATTTCTTCCCAAAAAATGTGACATACTACTCCGCAAATATAAGTTTTTTAGATTTTCCAAGGATCTTGTAAGGTAAGGATAAAAATAATGGTAACTCCTGAAATTATTAAATTTTGGAAAGGAACGAAAAATATTTCACTAATCTTAAAATAGGTACTTGGAGGTTACAGGTGTGCAAATAGTTTTAAAATTATCATCAAATATTCTTGTACAAATACCTATGTAGACAAACTAATATAACATTTTTAAAATAAAAAAAATATATACATTTTGCAGGTTTGACTTGACACCAAATTTCTAAAGTAGAAATTCTATTTTATAATTTTTGAGTCAAATAATAATTATAATTATTATTATATATTTTATTTTGTATAGGGCAAAAACATGGCTCACTGCCAGCCAGAGAGAAGACAGAAGACTTATATGAACTGGATGCTGAAAGCCCTAATCAAAGCTATAGACTGTGTAGTTTGCACTTTGAACCAAAATTGTTTACAAACAGTACATTTAACCGTTTGAAGTTTAATGCGGTTCCAACAATATTTAGGTCATTGGAGGGCTCCTCTGGAGGCGCACCAACTGATGACCATATTTATTGTACTTTGGAACCATTAAGTACCAGCAGTCCAGAGGAACCCCCATAAAAAAATAGTTTACTAATTCTTTGGAATGATCTAAATACCATAGCAAATTTTGATTATCTTTTTACAAGACGTCTAAATTAAGATGATTTGGAAAACCAGTTTGGAGTTATTCAGCAACTCAATGGCAGCTGTGTAAATCCAATTGTGAGGTTGATATCAACTCGGTTTTAATTAAATCATTTGATATCCCTCGAGAACCTTTAACCCAACTTGCTACCGCAAATGTTAAAGAACCCAGTCATAAGTCTTGACTATCAGAAGAATGATAATTGAAAACAATATTTCATAAAATATGTTTGTGGCTATCTATTGAAACAATGTGAAAATGTCCGCATAAATGCCAAATATATTTTTTATATTCGAAAAGCCATCAAGAATTGGACGATTCGACTTTTTAAATACTTTTTATAGCTTACTAAAATAAATATAAGGACACATTTGGTAACTAATTTAAGGCGCCCACATGATTCTTTTGTCAATTTTATTTCGAATGTTGATGAAGTTTTTCAAGAACATTTTGAAAAGTTTATTCTACTTCCAAAAATAAGTGAGATTATTGTAATCTATGTCAGAAATTAATTTCTTACCACCCCACAGTGAGTTTTTTCTTCAATATGTTATCAAATTATACATAAGGGTTTGAATGTATTTTACTTTCAAAACTGAAAATAAAAATAAAATAATAATTTTGTGAGACCAATAAATGTTTAAGAGTGTAAGGATTGTTGCATAGGCATAGGAAGAAAACAAATCTCCTGGTTAAAGAATATCCGGGAATGGACAGGCATACATTGTGTCGAACAATTGTTCAGAGTGGCTGAAGACAGGGATCAGCTCACCGTCGTGATTGCCAACGTCAGGAGACCTGACAAGGCGCAATAAGAAGAAGAAAGTTTTCTTTAAATAAATAACGGGCTAAATAGGTTCTATCCATATTTTGAGTGCTCTTAAGCCATATTTTTTTATCTTTCTTAGTAAAATTGTTCTTTACCAAAAGAATATTACCATTGGTAATATTCTTTGAAGAACTCTGACAATATAATTAATTCCAATAACCAAATGTCCATAGATGGATGGAAAGCAAAAGGTGAACTGGAATGACGGGAAGGGAATGAAGGAATGAACACACGAATATTCCGCTCCTAAGAGAATAGGTGATTAATGTTACCACCTCCACGCACAATGAATAATAATGATGATAAGAATTGATCAATGTTAATAGTCTTACAAGGTACTTCTCCTTGGTCCCAGTACAGTTAGCTGAACCAATACCTGCTGTTTACGAATTTGAATGTTGACCTGATAATTGGGAACTGTTGACTAGCCTTTCAGGGATGGACACTTGAGAGCCCATATCGATAATACACCTGACTGTCCAATTATGTCCTGGATGCGAACAATGTATATGTCCAGTAGTCCAGTAGAACGCTAGAGGAAGATAATAGATGACCACTGAATGCCAAATTATTGACAGCACTTTAGTCCTCAGAATCATGCTTATTCGCTATATGCTAGAGCATAAAATTTATGTTTTCACTATTTGGATAGTTATGAGGCTCTAATAACTTCAAAATGTTTTCAATTTCATCACCATTGCGATTCTGTAAGCCTCTTTTCAAAATCTTAAAGAAACTTCGAAAATGATGATTCTTTTACAACTCCACTTGGTGATCTATTGGCGGTAATAAATTCCATAGGCCGCACACCGTCTCATATCCCAAATAAATGTGGTTACTATCCTTGCAAATTTTAAGAACTGGATCATTTTCTACATGATCAAAATCCAAGGAGAAACTATCTTCTAAATTCGGTCTGTTTCTTCGTTGAAATATAGATGGCTACTCACAATACCTTGATATGTCAAGAGCTTTTGCCACTTAATTTCATATACAAGGAAAATCCATCTTCAGAAGTGTATCCAACTGATACAAACCTACTGAGCGATTTATTTAGCGGGAACTTGCGCTCACTTATTACAACACATTTATATATTTCGACACCAGGTAATTCTGATAGCCTATCTAATTGGAATACATAGTAATCGAAGAAACTAAGTGGTTGATACATGATTGATTACTAATAATTTTAAACACATTCAATTGTAATTTATACGTTGTTCGCCACCATAAACCATAATTATTTTATTATGATTCATTGCATTAAAGTTTTCATCTTTATTGCATCTCGCATATGTCGACGTGTTCGTAGTATTTGCTTTAATCGATTTGTTAGGCTTTTCTCTAATAACTGCCAATTTATATTATTAAAGTATTATTAATGGTTTCTTGCATTTTTTTTTCATCTATCCTAAATTCATTTTCATAAAGGCAAAACATTAAACCGTGCCTCTTTCCCATCATACAGTTTTTCACTTGAATGTCATCATATATACAAGTCTCAATATTCTCCCTGTATAAATTTGTATAACTTCAAATATCAAAATATACTATCGATGTTTGATAGCTAGCTGGTGTGAAGATCTGGGATATTAACCGTGATGATGGGGGGTTCGATTCGCGATGAACATGGCGAACTTTTTGCTTTGCAAGTATTGAATATATATTTAATAAATAATGCAGTTATATATCCCCTCTCCGCTAGATGACGTCTATGTTTGAAAAGTAGTGATTTAAGTTAATATCATCATCAGCATCCTCTGCTAGATGGCGCTGATGCTTGAAACCCCCTTGGAAATTTATACCGCACGCCCATATAATTATTACATTATTCTGATCTTCCTTGGAAAAATCATGTTGACTATGGTGATCCAAAATCCGTTTAGTATAACTACTGTTGAGGATGTTCGATGACGCGGGGAAAGTGAAGGTGTTATCAAAAGCATAAGAAATGATCAGATTACCCAACATTGGAAATAGAAACTAATAATTTCTAAATAAGTGTAAAATGGATAAAATAACCCGAAATATTGCTCAAAACACCTATCATAATCCTAATTAAGAATAATTTTTATCATATTATTGCGTTTTCTGCGTTCTTAAATGAACGAATTCATTATAATTTTATTCGTAACTAGCGCTGAGAAAAAGGCAACAGTGCATAATATTTATTTATGTTTATCAACCTGTGTGACATTTTCCAATAAGCTTTAAAAATTCATATTTGAAAACTGTGATTAAAATGTCTCGTTTAGGTGGAAAGGAAGATTTGTAAAGGAAAATGTACTGGATATTTATTTTAAACGATCGGATATGGCAAAACAGATTGATCGAGCAGAGAACAGAGAATCTCAAAAAATATTAATAATCCTATAAATACTGATACTACAATAATTGACTAGAATTTTCAAATCAAAAGAAGTGATTCGCGATGAATGCAATGAAGCTTTCCTCAGTCAAAATATTAAGGATAAACAAAAATTGGTATTACTTTGTCATATTCGTTGATAAGAATACTGATATTGCTAAACCAAAGTAACACAAGCAGTCTTTTTATTGTATATCACATGAACATATCTGTTGTTCTCAACATCAACATAATCTCAAAATCAGGTTCTTGATTGACTTTGCCATATATTCTCGTGTAAATAGTGGACTTGAAATATATCAGCTGCACATTGCACAGCTTTGTAGCATTTTGTTTTCTTTTCATGGAAAGATTACTAAGTATAACCACATAATTAGATGAAACCACAGACAATAAAGAATCAACTTTATATTTATCCCTAGAGAGCACTTTATTTAGAGACAAGCATTCTCTGTTTACAGTTATCCAGAATTCAGATTCGAAAGTGAAAGTGAAAATGAAGACACATGACAACTGATACGCACCTATCGACCTCTGTACCACAGTATAAAGAACTATAGTATTCCAACTCTAATGGAAGTGGTAAAACCGCGCATACCCAAACGCGCATGTCGCAGCCATCTTTTAATCTTAAACCTTGAGAATTCAGATGCGTTCGAGCAGTTTTTCTGCTGCTACTCTACCTGCTAGTACAGTGACGTCCGTGAACTCTCTTTTGTATAGATTAACTATATTATCATATCGATTGTATTTTATAATCAGTACAATTTGTTCTTACAAAATGTCGAAAGATGCATATGTATAAAAAATCATATCCGAAATCACCATCCTCCAAAGGGGGTGAAGGGTGCAATTTTTCTCGAAAATCGAAAAGCCGAGACGGCTGATTTAGAGATAAGAAAATATCCGGAAACGTTTGAATTGGACATTTTTTCAAAAGACATACGGATCTCGAGCTTCGCTAATGTTAAAATTCAAAATCTGTATATTTTCGCTATGTGGGAGGGGCAATTTCTGTCGAAAATTTAAAAACTGAGAATGTCTGAACAAAGACCAAATTATTTCTAACAACATTTACTCTAAACAGTTCTTTCATACAGTTTCAGCTTTCGAATAACAGCAGTGGTAAAGTTTGAAATATGTGTACATTCCGCCCCGATGTTTTGAGATTTACATATAATACTTGTTACAAGTACAAGCAAAAAATATACATGGGTAATGGGATAAGTGAACATTCAACGATTTTCGTGACTAATGTTACACTCAAAAGTATGAAATAAATATTTGTATTTATAGTTCTGTTGCATTTTAATTTTATTATTTTTTATTTATAGTTTATTAATATGTATATTTAGATTATGTTAAGCTTGTAGATTTTAATACATTATTGAGTTCAGGTCTACACACAGATGCTATTTGAATCTCGGTAGGGGTTTGTTGGACTTTATGAGTCAGACAATCTATTAGCATACTATTTTTTTTAATCAAGATTTGTATGTTAACCTGAATAAAGATTATTATTATTTTTATTAAAAAAAATTGGAACGACGTTATTAGTTGGTGCACTGAAAAATACAAAATAGTAATAATTCTATTGGTGTTGGTACTTGTGAATTTTTCAATCTAACTGCAACTGCACATCAAAAGTACCAGCGCCATTAGAATTAATATTATTTTGTATTTTTCAGTGCACCAACTAATAACGTCGGTCCGTTTTTTTGTAGAGAATATTTATTTAGAACATATATTCCAGATATCTTAATAAAATCAAATATTGCAAAAGCTCTTATAGAATGTACCACTTGTGATTTTAATCATCCTTGTGAACTTTTTCCCTATAATTATTTACTATAACTATAAACGAGAATTTCAAATTAAAAACAAATTAGAGGAAGACTAATTGCATGGAACAATTTGTGTATTAATTTTTCTTCAAAAAATATTTTTTTTTTGTAATAAAGCAGTTTTAAGTTTAACTGGAACAAATTTTCTGAGTTTCATTGTATTATAATCTGAAAACTGTAACCAAAAACTTTAAATTATAAACCTATAGTCACAAAATTGTTTTATTAACCAATTTATTATATCTTTTATATCAGTTCAATGAATTAGTTTTTTATCGAGAAGTTTTAATTACGGTCCGGGCAAAGTTCATTTTAACTTCCAGTACAGACCTGACTTTTCAAGATTGAAACATGGCCGCCAGCTCTTGACCTTGAATCAAAAAGTCAAAGGTGCTACCGAGAGTTGGACTACTGTATAGTTCTTTATACTGTGACTGTACAATGTCAAGATTAAGAGGCGATGATGCCGAATCTCGCAGTTTCTCATAGCATAGTTTACAAATTGAGCTCGAATATTTTATTTTATTTAAGCATTTCTCAACAAATTTTTCGATAGGATACAAAAAAGAATAAATAAATTTATTCATAAAAATGTAACATTCAACATGATTTTTTTTTCAATTCCATACATGAAAAATAATTGAAAACAAGCTTAAAGCAGACATTTTTTTCCAAAAGGATCTTTATAAAAATTGTAAGGTGGAAAACCATGAAGAAAAATCAGAGATGTCCTTATTGACTTATATACATGTCAAATCATACGTTGCTTTTTATGTATAACTTGATGATTTATATGTTTTCTGCAACATGTTCGTCAATTTGACTTTTATTCAGTGAATAAATGAGTCCCTGTTTATTGAATACCGGTAAGGCTTCGAGACTTGTTTATGTTATAAACACTGCAATGAAAGATCTTTTTACTAGAGTGTAAGCTTCTAAGCTCCGCTTTTTAAGAAAATTTCTCATCTGAAATATTCAAGCTCTGCACAATTTTATATCTATTTTAGAGAGTACTCAATAAAATACCTAACTAATAAACGAAGAATTATATAGTTATAAGAGTCGTACCTACCTCTTACACACTTATTAAATTTAATAATAATGGAAATTTAGTTAAATGACCCTATGAAAGCTTTTGTATATATATGTATATATATATATATATATATATATATATATATATATATATATATATATTTATATTAATTCAAGATTATCCTGTAATAGTCATATTATGATATTTTTGAATATGAATTTAATTTGATACATAATCACAGTTTCTGTTAAATAACTAGATTACGCTAGGACGTCTAACTGTGCCGACAACAACTACTGCGAGGACGAACACCCCTTCCGCCATTGAATAACGTCTGACACTGTTAGGGCAATACCTACAATTTCACATTGTCACAATATTGCATAATACCACTATAAATGTTCAATCAGATTGATTACCAAACAAAGCATCAGCAGCCAGACAAATATCATGATTTCAAGGTTGTTGCCTATCTTTAGTTTACCGCAGAGCGTCGAGCCGTGTCTGATAATCAATCCTTTTTTAGACTCATATTAGTATCAATCTTCAGCATGTCACACACGGTGGAGACCTATATGAGCGATATACGTTATATAATCATCTTGATTATGTATCAAATTGAATTCGTATCCAGAAATATCATATATATTATATATATATTGAATCATCTGCTAAGTAAATTGGAGAATAAAATAAATTAGCGTATGATTATGAGCTTAAACCCAGTATAGATAATTTTATATTTCGTAATTATTTTTGTATTGATTCAAGGCTATAGATGATAGCTGAAAGTAAATTATGTGAAATGTTAAAACCGCAAAAAATGTGATAATGACCTTTAAATAAGTCATCATTAAACAAATTTCTTCTTTCTTACCAGGTATGGCTGTTACGGAATCCTTTATGCCTAGTGTTACACCAAAATGGGAGGCTACATCTCCTATAACAGCAGTGATTATGCCGTTGGAAATGATAGTTGCTTTAGATATATATATATATATATATATATATATATATATATATATATATATACAGAGCTGGACAAAATCGAACGGCTGATATGATTCTCAATGCATATTGCCCCGATTTATTAAAAGAGTAGACCATCTGAATACTCTTCATTGAGGATCGATGTCAAATCAAGTATGCATCTGGTCAAATCTGGTGCGCTATTCCCCGCTTGTCACTATATGAGGTGAGTGTGGGTACGAAGTACAAAGACGAAGCGAGACGCAGGTTCCGCAGGTTGTAAGTGTAAGTGTTAGCAGGGCCTGCGATCTCATATGGGCAAAACTTTTCCATATTCGCACCGCCATCTACTATGAAGAAAGCTCACTACTAGAGAACTATTAAGATTTAAAACCCACAGATGGTGAAAGTATAGACAAAAATCTTTGGTATCGCCCACAGAGAAGATAAATTTTGTATGTTCTCTCTGGTCTGGTCTGAAAGATTTTGGTGGGGGCAAATTGTGGGTGATTTATATTTGATAATTACATTGTTATGACTCTGATAATTATATAAAGTGATTTGAATTTGCCTTTCTATTAGTATTCGATACTATTTGTTTAGTGAGTTATAAGTGTAAGTTGTTGTCTCAGTGTTTAATTTTATTTTTGCAGTGTGTTAGGTAAGTACAGATTTATAATTACTTATGTTATTGATAAACTTTTCAAACTTTTTTATATTCGTATTAGAGAAAAGTGCTCAATCAATTGTTCACTTATTAAAGACATACTCATTCTTCAAATACCACATAGAAAATTTACTACAGATTTATAATTACTTATGTTATTGATAAATCATAGGAGCAACAGTTTCTCTTGAAAACAGATAAATTAAGCTGAAAAGATCTGCAACGGCAACAGCCAATTTTCTGGAGTTTCTGGACCAGCTTTCTGACAGCCTTATTGGAAGCCAGAGAAATGTCAATCCAACCCCGACGGATTTTTCTCGGTACTATAAGAGTTTGGTGGTGAAACAATTGGTCTCATCCCAAAGTGTAGGGGCGAGTTGTGAAAATGACAATTTAGACATTTTTCTAACCCTCCAGCGACTTGTCGCACAGGTGTGTAAACCTTATTTCTTGTTATAATTGCTGAATACTGAAAAATACTACATTCTATTTATTTTCACAACAATAATACAGTATATTAACAATTCTAAAATGTATGTCAACAACAACTATGTAACTATATAAACTGCGACTAAGTTCTATTTTTTAGCCTATGGCTCTTATTCAAAAATGGTGTGGCAAAATTTTTTCCTAGTACGATGACAATGAAAACTTATATTATGCTTTTTTCAAACTGATCTAATAAAATAAATTTGTCTTAGATTTTGTAATGTCTCTATTGAACACAATTTTTCCTTTAATGGGTCTACCAGAAGAAGCGGATGAAGATAGTGCAGAAGACTACTGTGATGTCCATGAGACTGTGCCCCCATCCGTGCAACCTCTAGAAGCGTAGGCTTTGAGGTACCTTTCAGGATACCTCATAAAGAAAGATGGAACCCTGCCGTGTTCGTGTAAAGCATATTGAAGAGGACGCCTGACAGCATTGAAGATAATGAATTGTTCCTCCGAGCAAAGGAATTTAACAAAATAACGCTTTCTTTAAATTATGTGAGTGAAGATTTTCTTGAAAAAATGGAAGAAGCTAAGGATATAATTAAATATATATTTAACAGAGACCTGCTTAAAAATAAAATTGTTGAATTTACTTTAACAACGTTGCAATGTAGAATTAACATTACTCCATGTTTTCACAACAGAAAACTACAAAATCGCATTTTTACATATCTCATTAAGGTCCAGATTTTGAATTTCATGCAAAGCAAATTAATAGAATAATTAGAGGCACAGATTTAAGGCCTGTCCCCAATAATGCCTCTATTTTTTTATATGCAAAAAAAATCAGAATCTATCTAGATTAAGAAGAAACCGATATTAACAGGTGTAATTTATATATATATATATATATATATATATACATATTTCAATTTTATTTTTAATTTCCACTTATGATTTCATTATAGCTTCCGATGAGCCTTAAAACTGTTACTTTTTCCGATGATAGCATGCTATTTTCTAGTTTTCTGTAGTGATTCTACTTTTTATTATATTAATTAAGTTGTCATATTAATCCTATCTATTGTATAAACGTGAAAACTTGTTTTAAAAATGTAATTTTTTCGTTTATATGTAATTATATTATATACAAGACCTATATTTTTATATTCTTTGCATTCTGTTTTGTATGGCTTGTATATATTGTATTTTTCCTATACTGTTTATTCTGATTTATATTTTGTTATGAAATTTAAATTAGTATTGATTAATGAAATCTTTTCAAATGATTCGTAACTTTTTTCGATGATAGCATGCTATTTTCTAGTTTTCTGTTGTGATTCTACTTTTTATTATATTAATTAAGTTGCCATATTAATCCTATCTATTGTATAAACGTGAAAACTTCTCTTAAAAATGTAACTTTTTCGTTTATCTGTACTTATATTATATACAAGACCTATATATTTTATATTCTTTGCATTCTGTTTTGTATGGCTTGTATATATTGTATTTTTCCTATACTGTTTATTCTGATTTATATTTTGTTATGAAATTTAAATTAGTATTGATTAATGAAATTCTTTCAAACGATTCGCAACTTATTTCGATGATAGCATGCTATTTTCCAGTTTTCTGGAGTGATTCTACTAATTAAGTTGCTATATTATTCCTACCTATTGTGTAAACGTGAAAACTTGTCTTAAAATGTATTTTTTTCGTTAATATGTACTTATATTATATACAAGACCTATATATTTTATATTATTTGCATTCTGTTTTGTATGGCTTGTATATATTGTATTTTTCCTATACTGTTTATTCTGATTTATATTTTGTTATGAAATTTTAATTAGTATTGATTAATGAAATTCTTTCAAACGATTCGCAACTTATTTCGATGATAGCATGCTATTTTCCAGTTTTCTGGAGTGATTCTACTAATTAAGTTGCTATATTATTCCTACCTATTGTGTAAACGTGAAAACTTGTCTTAAAATGTATTTTTTTCGTTAATATGTACTTATAGTATATACAAAACCTATATATTTTATATTCTTTGCATTCTGTTTTTGTATGGCTTGTATATATTGTATTTTTTCTATACTGTTCTGATTTATATTTTGTTATGAAATATAAATTTGTATTGATTAATAAAATTATTTCAAAAGATTCGTATTTTTATTACTTTATTCCATTTCAACAGAAATGTAAATATAATTTCAAAAATACCGCCTATATTGATGATGCTTGGCTGCAGGTTTCTTTCATATATTTGATTGTTCTTATTCAATAATAATATTTCACTCTAACAGATGGCGCAAAAAATGCTGTCAGAAAATTTATACAGGAGTTTGCATTCTTCTCCATATATAAATATTTTATCTATGGGTGTTAGTACGAAAATGCCATCGAGGAGTGCGTATGTGAAGCTTATCTCTGATCTTATCACAAAACGTACTCCAGCGGACGTTTCATTGCATGAGAGAAATAATTTGCTGCAGCAAATGTAACAAATCATTTCTCTTCTGAAAATAAATGTTGCGGTTCCTTTTTGCCATAACGACTCTGAAAATAATATACATTCTACGAATAATAAAAGAGAAAATAAATAAAACTTAATGGTGATTTCTGAAAAAAAAAATCAAAAACTTATATCATACGAAATAAAAAAAAATAATAATAAACTAAAATGTAAAAAACACTATGTAATAAGGTTTCAAATAAACCACCTTGTTGTGCCAAATAATAGCCAAATCTCATATCGCTGAATAGATTTGGCGTAATGTTGCCACAATGCTGGATAATTTTCCCCCTCAATTTATCAAGCTTTGTAGCTCTCTGAAATTCATGCCGATATAGGGATCCTTTCAGATATCCCCAAAGAAAGAAATCATTGGGAGATAAATCTGGTGATCTGGGAGGCCATTTGATCTTATCAATTGATCAGAAACCTATTTTCGAGAAATTGTGTCACTGGTCGTGCATTGTGACTTGTACAACCATCCTGTTGAAACCAAATGTCCCCTAAATTAATGGAAGTAGCTGAACTGCCGGCATAATTTGATTTTGCAGGAGCTGTAGATATTTAGCACCGTTTATGTTACCATCGATAAAGAAAGGACCTATCATATAGCCTCCTAACATTCCTGTCCAAACATTGAGTTTTTGTGGGTACTGAGTATGCACAGGAATACTTCGATGCTGATTTTCCCGAGACCAATATCATACAACGGATGGATTGTTTATCGCATGTAAAGAAAACGATGACTCATCTCTAAATAGTATGTTTTTCAGAAATAAATCATTGTCATTTTGTTTTTCCATCATGGTTTTACAAAATTCCATCCGTTTAATGTGGTCCTGGGGATAAATCTGAGTTTTCTGAACTTTGTAACAATGTAACAGTTCTGTCATTCATAATCACTTGATATGCAATTTCTCGACTTGTACAAGATTCACTGGTTTCAACAGTGGCACAAACAGTTACTTCCCTATTGTCACGTTCTTCATTGATTGGTATTACACGTGGTGGCTCATCAAAATTTTGACACTTCAGTCATATCTGAACACATCCACATTTCTCGAATTTTTGAGTAATTCGAGGAATGGTGGACTGTGACGGAATTAGCCTATTTTCAAATACCATAATAACAAATTTATAGTATCTTGCATAAAGTGACCCCCAAAATACCACTTTAAGATTTGCATCTTTTCATGTATTGTATACATTTTGGAATTTACTTGAAATTATTTTATTTTTAAAGGTTATTGGCTAATCAGTAAGTGAGTCTCAGTATGCGAATTCAATCGAGGCAGACATACAGTCTGCAGAAAGTGGAACAGCGCAACAGATGCATACTTGATTTGACATCGATCCTCAATGAAGAGTATTCAGATGGTCAACTCTTCTCAACACATCGGAGCAATATACATTGAAAATCCTATCATCCGTTCGAATTTGTCCAGCTCTGTATGTATATATATTTATAGAAGGTCTTTCATTTCTATATGTTTATTCGGGTTTCTTATTTGTTTTTTATTACTTAGGATCTACTTTTGAATTGTGCTGCTAGCTACAAACAGACGGCTCTACACTTGTTGTATGGCTACTTTGAAGAAGACGATTTATCGGTGTTGGGCTGGTTTAACCACATCTAGTATAGTAAAGCGTGGATTTTTATTTGTATATAGAAGGTAGATTTTTTCATTTGATGAGATACCCTATTGCCATACAAAAAAACAGACAGTTATTCAGATTCAAAAGGGAAAGTGAAAAGTCAAGTCACATGACAACTGACACGCACCTAGCGACCTCTGTATGATGTCAAGTTTCTCATAGCATAATTTATAAACTGAGCTCGAATATTTTTTTATTTAAACATTTCTCAACAAATTTTCCAATAGGATAAAAAAAAAAATTTAATCATAAAAATGTAACCTTCCGCATGGAATATTTGTTCCATTTCCATATATGGGAAATAATTGAAAACAAGCTCAAAGCAGATAAATCTTTCAAAAAGGATTTTTATGAAAATTGTAAGGTGGAGGACCCTGAAAAAAAATCATAGATGTGTTTCTTGACTTATATACATAGGCTTAGTAATCATCGAACATCTGTTTATGCCTAGTCCCTAGATTCTTCTAGAATGTCAAACCATACGTTGCTTTTTATGTAGTTTTTCTTGATGATTTATATGTTTTCTGCAACATGTTCGTCAATTTGACTTGTATTAAGAAAATAAATGAGTCCCTATTTATTGAATACCGGTAAGGCTTCGAGAATTGGTTATGTTATAAGCACTGCAATAAAAGCTCTTTTTACTAAAGTCTAAGCTTCAAAGCTCCGCTTCTTTCTAAAAATTCTCATCAGAAATATTCAAGCTCTGCTCAATTTTATATATATTTCAGAGAGTACTCATTAAAATACCTAACTAATAAACGAAAAATTATATAGTTATAAGAGTAGCACCTACCGCTTACACACTTCTTTAATTTAATATCTAATAATGGTAATATATATAATTAGTTAAATGACCCTAAGAAAGCTATTATAAAATTAGTATTCTTAATTCGAAATTGAATCATCTGCTGAGCAAATTGGGGAGTATTATTATGAGCTTAAACCCAGTATAGATAATTTTATATTCTGTAATTATTATTGTAGTGATTCAATGCTATAGCAAAGAATATAGATACAACATAGAAGTGTACATCGTATAGTAAATTTGAGGCGAAAACCGAGTGAGCTTCGTTAACCAAGTGACGAGGGCGCAACTGTCGAAAATGTGTATTTTGTTAAATATACGGCTATCAGGCGAACAGAAACGGCTATAGGTAAAGTTTTGTGTTGCTAGCGGGCTGATGATTGCTGTTCTGGAGTGCCTAATAAGCTGCCCGTTTTGAGGACACGATGCGTCTATTGACAATAATACAAAGCTCAATGTTTTATTGATTAGTAAAAGTAATTGTGTTTTGCGTTCTGCTAATTTCAGTTACATACATATAGGAACCTCTATAGATATATATATATATTTATATATATATATATATATATATATATATATATATATATATATATATATATATATATATATATATAATATGGAACCAATGGGTTTAATGGGGATGCAGCATTTAAGGTAAAGAATACTCTATAAAGTTTTTCCAAGCTTTCGGAAATCTTTAATAATTTCCATCTTCAGGGAATCTAAAACCGTACATAAATAGTTACATATGCTTTCGATAAATTAATTTAAACCTTACACTTTGGTGAGATTGTTGTGTATAGTTGTTGGAAGATAGTACGATTTACACATGACACATTTATAAATAGAAACATACAACATATTTTATAAAATTAGCATTACATTCACAACTTTTTTTTAAAACTTTAAAACTATAATTATTATGACTAGGTAGATAGAAGAACAAATCTATTTTGCCTCACTCTGATTATGAGTGGTAATATATATATATATATATATATATATATATGTGAATTATTTTAGAATCTTTAAAACCAATTGGTGATTTATGTCATCCACTATGCTATTCGTTCTACTATGAATGATAATCGATCAAGTTGGAGGATGATTCATTTGATTATTATTCTTGTTGAATAAAGTTTTGTCTATGGCTAACAAATAAGAGTAAGTAGATATACTAGGAGAGTTCTGGATCGGAAGTGACGTCATGGCTGCCATCTTGGAACACCATCTTGGAAGCGCAGGAAATTCAAATTTGGCAACAGTCATAGTAAGCATGCTTTATTTTTCAAAGGGGTCCCGAATAATGTAATAATGGTGTGTGGGCGTGCTGGATATTTTTCCAACGGGGTTTCAAATGTTAGATTCCTACTTTTCATGAGCGCCATCTAGCGGAGAGGGGATAAGTTACTGCATTTAGATTCCTACTTTTCATGACCGCCATCTAGCGGAGAGGGGATAAGTTACTGCATTTAGATTCCTAATTTTCATGACCGCCATTAGAGATTATTAATTTAATTATTTTATTGCTGAGGAAAAAAAGTTCGCCATTGCGCGGGATCGAACCCACAACCACACACACCAACACGCTGACAAGCTATGCGTTTACCAAGCCTGCCATCTCGGTTACCCATGTGCATGTGAGAAAGCAATGTATATATTTTGGACGACGGCGCGTGCGCACTTACAGCAGATAAGCTGCGAGCTCATAAATTGAAATGTTGTCGATGTGTTAATATCGATGTCGACACCGCTTCGACCTAAGAAAGGACGATAAGCCGTTTGGGTCTGCGCGCTCGGACAACCCTTCTCGTTTCAAGGAAACGACTCCCAAAATCGTCTTCTGCCGAAAATTTGATGGCGATTCAGTTTTTGATTCGTTTAAATCGACCAAGATTTGATTTTCGTATAGAATATCGAGTTAAATTGCAAATTATACTTATTCGACACAACAGCATCATTAAAAGTGTTTAAACAAGAAATCAGGAGTGAATGAAAATGTGTTATGTTTAATATTGTATCAAAAAAGATTTTCTGAATAAAACATTATACTTATAATTTGCTTTATACCTGTGTAAATGTGAGAAATCAAAGAATGTATGTTGGAAGGCGGCGCGTGCGTACTTACATCAGATAAGCCGCGGGCTCATAAATTGAAATGCTGTCGATGTGTTAACATCGATGTCGACACCGCTTCGACGTAAGCAAGGGTGATAAGCCGTTTGGGTCTGTGCGCTCGGACAGCCCTCATCGTTTCAAGCAAACGACTCCCAAAATCGTCTTCTGCCGAAAATTTGATGGCGATTCAGTTTTTGATTCGTTTAAATCGGCCAAGATTTGATTTTCGTATAGAATATACGAGTTAAATTGCAAATTATGCTTATTCGACACAACAGCATCATTAAAAGTGTTTAAACAAGAAATCAGGAGTGAAAGAAAATGTGTTATGTTTAATATTGTATTTATTATATATTTAAAAAATTTGCTTTATACCTGTGTAAATGTGAGAAATCAAAGAATGTATGTTGGACGGCGGCGCGTGCGTACTTACATCAGATAAGATGCGAGCTCATAAATTGAAATGTTGTCGATGTGTTAACATCGATGTCGGCACCGCTTCGACCTAAGAAAGGACGATAAGCCGTTTGGGTCTGCGCACTCGGACAACCCTTCTCGTTTCAAGCAAACGACTCCCAAAATCGTCTTCTGCCGAAAATTTGATGGCGATTCAGTTTTTGATTCGTTTAAATCGGCCAAGATTTGATTTTCGTATAGAATATACGAGTTAAATTGCAAATTATACTTATTCCACACAACAGCATCATTAAAAGTGTTTAAACAAGAAATCAGGAGTGAAAGAAAATGTGTTATGTTTAATATTGTAATTATTATATATTTATAAAATTTGCTTTATACCTGTGTAAATGTGAGAAATCAAAGAATGTATGTTGGAAGGCGGCGCGTGCGTACTTACATCAGATAAGCCGCGGGCTCATAAATTGAAATGCTGTCGATGTGTTAACATCGATGTCGACACCGCTTCGACGTAAGCAAGGGTGATAAGCCGTTTGGGTCTGTGCGCTCGGACAGCCCTCATCGTTTCAAGCAAACGACTCCCAAAATCGTCTTCTGCCTAAAATTTGATGGCCATTCAGTTTTTGATTCGTTTAAATCAGCCAAGATTTGATTTTCGTATAGAATATACGAGTTAAATTGCAAAATATACTTATTCGACACAACAGCATCATTAAAAGTGTTTAAACAAGAACTCAGGAGTGAAAGAAAATGTGTTATGTTTAATATTGTATTTATTATATATTTATAAAATTTGCTTTATACCTGTGTAAATGTGAGAAATCAAAGAATGTATGTTGGATGGCGGCGCGTGCGTACTTACATCAGATAAGACGCGAGCTCATAAATTGAAATGCTGTCGATGTGTTAACATCGATGTCGACACCGCTTTGACGTAAGCAAGAGCGATAAGCCGTTTGGGTGTGTGCGCTCGGACAGCCCTCATCGTTTCAAGCAAACGACTCCCAAAATCGTCTTCTGCCGAAAATTTGATGGTAATTCAGTTTTTGATTCGTTTAAATCGGCCAAGATTTGATTTTCGTATAGAATATCAAGTTGAATTGCAAATTATGCTTATTCGACACAACACCATCATTAAAAGTGCTTAAACAAGAAATTAGGAGTGAAAGAAAATGTGTTATGTTTAATATTGTATTTATCAAAAAAGATTTTCTGAATAAAACATTATATTTAAAATTTGCTTTTTACCCATGTGAATGTGAGAAATCTAAGAAAATATGTTGGATGGCGGCGCGTGCACACTTACATCAGATAAGACGAGCGCTCATAAATTGAAATGTTGTCGATGTGTTAACATCGATGTCGGCACCGCTTCGACGTAAGCAAGGGCGATAAGCCGTTTGGGTCTGTCCGCTCGGACAGCCCTTATCGTTTCAAGCAAACGACTCCTAAAATCGTCTTCTGCCGAAAATTTGATGGCGATTCAGTTTTTGATTCGTTTAAATCGGCCAAGATTTGATTTTCGTATAGAATATACGAGTTGAATTGCAAATTATGCTTATTCGATACAATGTCAACAGTGTGATGCTCAGAAGAAGAACAATATTGTTGCATTAAGCAATGTTTTCGAATACCAGAAAGCCAAGTTGACGGTCGAGCATGCAAACAATGTGACTCTTTCGGATACTGTATGTGTAATTGTCAATCGAGAGAAAAATATAAGATGATACAATGTTTAATGACTTTCATTTGATGTCCACGAAATAGAGAAGAAACACGTAGAAGATGGCTAAATTGAAGGCATCCTTTTTACTTTTATATAATATAATTGGAAACATGTTGTACGTAGATACACCACCAAAAGTAATCGAAGCAGGCATTTGTTTCAACGATCAGCAATGTATAGCAATGAGAAAAATAACTGTGAACGATGGACAGATGCATGTATTCTCTACCGAAATTCCAGAGCGGGAAAATAAGTTAAAAATTCGACTTGTGTTCTACCCAAATAGAACATGGGGAGATACTGAAATATTTCATCTACCATCAGAAGAAATTAGGAATATATCCAACAATGGTGGTGAAGAAAACCCCAAAATTAAATCACCAATATTAGAAACGAATTCATCTATGATATCATGTATAAATATTTCTATATATATAATGATGCTTATTATGTATAAATTTTAAATCGAAAATAAAAATGTAAGTGAAATAAATATTTTGTTATTCAATTTTCTCAAACCACAAAACCACCATTGTATGATACAAAACAGTTTCCATCATCATCAAGAATAAAATAGCAAGGAAAATTTCGAGGGGCTCATTCAATTGTCACAACCAGCAGCCTTCGATTGTAACAAAAAATAGTTCTTCGATTTGTTGTAACAAAACAGTTTTCAACTAGGCGAACCTCAAGGACATCGTTTTCTTGTCAACTAACCTTCAATAGTAAGTTTTACCTATATATTTTCTCTCTTATCAATTTTCAACAATGCTTTTTTTGTTATAGATAGCTTTCATCATAATAAGGCTTCGATGATTGGTTCAAGATCATAGAAAAGAGACAAGTTGAAGGAGGTACCTACCACAGAAGAGTGTTTCAGCAGTTTCAGTCTGAGAGTCATAGAGTTACGATGATGTTGAAAGAAAGGTTGGAGCAACACATTCGACGTTTGGAAGAATTAAAAAATATCCTAAACTGTTTTGAGGAAAAACGGAAGATATTCACATTGTTCAAAGATATGGCTATCAATCCTCTCACCACCATCGATGATTGGAATGAGAAAGTGTTCAAAAATCCTACACGTTTTCGTCAACGTAATGAGATCCCATCAAGAAGAATCACTCCCCGTAAAGTTACCAAAGCCTCATAACAATCCAAATAGTGAAAACAAAAATTTGATGCTAGAATTAGTGTATTTTATATCCAAAAGTGCTTGAACAAGAAATCAGTCATGATGATTGAAAGAAAATGTGCTATGTTTATTTGATTGATAATGAAACTTATGAGTTAGTGGATCATGATGGAGGTTACGCAGAAGCAAGAAAAGGAGAATGGATACAAATTGCTACAATAAGCATGCATTTTTGAATATTTAAAATGACGATAAAGCCTGTTTTTATTGGTCGGTTGTTGCAGCGTTACATCCTGCAAAGTATCGAGAACCTCATCATATCCTCATTACAAAACAGTTTTTGAAAACTGAAAATTTAGGTACCTCAATGCCATTACCCTATATTTCAAAATTTGAAAAAGCAAACGATATTTCTAAAAATGTTTACGTGTTAGAGTTGAATAAAGTTAAAGAGAAACAATTTTATTCAGTTGTACCCATAAGATTATATAAATTTATTGTTAATTCAAATTAAAATTTTTCCAAAATTAAACGACTATGATGTGCCTCCCATTGACAATGAAACTATCGAAATCCAATACCACTATTGTCTAATTAAAGATTTATCTCGATTGATTGGAATGAAGGTAAACAAAAAGAAGATTAAAAAATTTGTTTGCGACAGATGTCTTAATTACTTTTCATCTCAAAAATTGGAAGAACATGAATATCTATGTTCTAAAGCTAATCATAGTATAATTTCCTTCCCCAATTACGATCATGTTGAATTTAAAAATCATATATACAAACAAATGGCTCCGTTTATTCTTTATGCGGATTTTGAGTGTGCATTAGAGAATTTCAATAATGCAATTTCATCTAAAACCGTTAAATACCAAAAACATTCTCCGTACAGTGCAGGTTTATATTTGAAATGTAACTACGATGATACTTTGTCGTTTTACAAGAGCTACCGAGGGGGGGATAGTATGCATGGTCCGCTAACCAAATGAAAACTATTGTCGAAATGGTGTAATCAAAGCTGAAAAATGTTCTTCCGATGGATGAAAGTAATATACCTACAAACACTACATTATGTTGTTATATTTGTGAAAAAGCTTTTGTATCGACAGACATAATCGTTCGCGATCATGAAGCGAAAATGGAACAAAGCCCATTTGTAGAAACAATTTTGCTGGTGTTGGAAGAAGCAGCCACATTCCTACCGAAGAGGGTGCTTGATGCATACCTATCACATTTGAAGGAGCTAAGTTCGGGGAAATATTCGCTGGTGTTCCGCAGACTGAAAAACGTGGGGAAACCGAATTCGCTAACACTCTTCGAAATCATACAGAATGATGAATGAGATTTTTCTGCATTATATGTATTACATTTTATATAAATAAAATAGCATATTAGTAAAATAGTGTTTTATTTAATATATAGGGGAAAAGGTCATTCATAAAAAGAAGTTACTTTGGAAAGCAAAGTTTTCAATTCTTGCAAGAGCCCACTGCTTGGACATTTAATCCAATTAAATTCTCCTACTTGCACAAGTTTTCGTTGAAATTCGTTGTATTTAAAGTAAGTATTCTTCTTGAAGAAATATATATGTCCATCAATATAACGAAACGCTGAAGTTAAATTGTTTGGAATATCTGGAAACTCGTATCTAGTATTACCCATAAATTTTCGAACTCCATTTTCATTATATTCTCGATAGTCACCATTTGTCAATAAAATATAGATTTTTCCACTGTTTGTCTGAATCATAACTTCTACTTCAACTCTTCTAGGTATATCATAAGCAATGGTACTTATGCTACCAACGATGTTTAAATTTGGAAATTGACTAAAATAAACTTTCTTATTGCTTGCAACCATAAGATTACCATTCGAAATTTGAAAAGCGTGATTCACTTTAGTTATTCCAGTGTTAATTAAATAATCATGATATAGATTTTCAGATTGATGAATTTTATTGTCTTTTTTATTAGCATTTATGTCTATTTTCCACAAGCGATTTCCAGAAATTACGTATAATTTATGGCTGGGGAATCCTGGTGAATATGCCAAAAACATTACGTCAGGATATTTCACATCACACAAGTTAAATGTAGAGCTAATATCTTTTGGAGAAGGTTGCTGCTGTGTCGTTTTTGGTGTTGTAGTAGGCCTCGGTTTGCCATATAGCTTTTGAATTGCTAATTTATCATCTTCGTGTAGAGTGTTTGCTGCATCTTGATAAAACGGGTACATTATTGCATGAGTATTTAGGCTGTGACTTATTCCTAGAGAATGTCCAATCTCATGTACCAGTACCATTAGCAGATTTATCCCTCCATCACCAATCATGTTTCCATCATCATCAATATATTGCCAATTTTCGTCAGCTTCTATATGAACTTCAACACATGAAGCATATGATGCAGAGGGAAACGCATGTCCTAAGACTACTCCTGGACCATCTAATGGATATGGACAGATCTCTTTACCCATGCATAAGGTGCGATATTCGTGTTCTCTTTTGACAAATGCTACTAAAATATCTGGAGTGATGTTATTAACATGATCTCTCTTTATCACATACTAGCAGAAGTAAGCATTTTAAATGTTAGTCCAGATGCATTTTGCCACATATTGAAAGCTTGTTGAACGACGTTTCGATATTTACCGACACCCTCGACCAAATACCAATGCAGAGTCGTTTTGTTCCATTTAGTTGAAACTACAAATTCATTATCGCTATAGTGACATCGTGGTTTTGATATTAACTCAATCGTTTCTGCATTAAGGCTCCCATCTATCGGTAAATTATAATCTTCTTGAAACTTTGCTAGACTCTCCTCGAGAGATGTATTTGTATTATTTTGAATATAACCATACTTTTGCAAATATTTCTGTGCATCAGGTAGAGTTAGATTCGATGACGCGATATGTACCAGCAATAGCAAGGAAACGATCGCCTTCATTGTCAAGTCGTTAATGATTGAATTATCAAGGTGATAATGAATATATATTGGTGGAGATATGAAATAAAACAAAAAAAAAAAAGTTTATTTCACAGTATATTAACAGTCTATGTTAGATGTAGATTCAAATTCATTATTCAAAAAATTCTGTATAATATCTGAACTATAATAAAAGAGATATTCCCTTAAGGTATTAGTATACATACAATCGATTGAGGATGCTTCACAAAATCCATAAAGAAGGTCTAAAACACTCAAATTTACATTATCTAACCAATTTCTTACAATATTAAATAAATTTCGATAAAATTCGTTGAAATTAAGGCATTCCAACATAGCAAGTCGATTTGAAATCACATGCATCTGTACATTTAAAATGTCTGCAATGTCTTCTTCATACAGATTCATGCTGATATTGAACTTGGAAATATACACGAGGTTCGTATAGGTACCATACTGATATTGAGTCACTTTCACAAAGTCTCCACATTTTGTTTTTATAGGATCAGCAGCATAATCTTCGTTATCTTCGACATTTTGTTGTATTTCTTGTAGCAAGGTGATGATTGAATCCCTCTCGTAGGTGGAGAATGAAATTTCCCAAGGAGTAAACCTTCGAGTTTGAGGAGCCTTTTAGATCGAACAAAGACATACATCTAAATAAACATAAGCAAATTGACTTCGCTTGTACTGAGTGTGGAAAGAAATTCACGCGAAGTGATACATTGAAAAACCACTTCTTCATGAGACATGTTGAAAAAGCTGATCACAATGGTACGAATAATAGAAAGTGTCGGCTCAGATATAAAAGATTACACGACACCGAAAGAGATGATGCTACAAAGCAGCTTGATGAAGATTGTGCTACACTTGATATTAATGTAGTTGATGAACTGCGTCTATTATATAGAAAAAAATTTACTGAATATTCGTCAGAAAGAATACAATACATACCACCACAGTACCAAAAAAGAAGTGAAGGCAGAGGATGCATCGGTCGGCAATGCTAATATTCTATCACCATTCCAGAAACTTGAACCTATTGCTAGTAAACACCTTAACCAAAAATGTGGAAAGAGAGTTGTTTCAAATTGTTTGTGTAAGCACGCTCCACATCTGATATGAGCAAGTCAGGCGCAAAATCGATCAATTTTACATTTAATTTTCCATAAGGAATTCTAAGGTCAAAAATAGCGAAATTGGCTCGATCTGACATGCGCAGTAGCATCCTCACTCTCGAGTCTGCTCCCTCGTCGGGAAATTTAAATTTGACAGCTGCACCATCTGGGAAGCGGGGAACCGGCAGCTGACATCATCTTGGAAGCTGTCAAATTTAAATTTCCCGCCGAGGGAGCAGACTCGAGAGTGAGGATTGAGGATGCTACTGCGCATGTCAGATCGAGCCAATTTCGCTATTTTTGACCTTAGAATTCCTTATGGAAAATTAAATGTAAAATTGATCGATTTTGCGCCTGACTTGCTCATATCAGATGTGGAGCGTGCTTACACAAACAATTTGAAACAACTCTCTTTCCACATTTTTGGTTAAGGTGTTTACTAGCAATAGGTTCAAGTTTCTGGAATGGTGATAGAATATTAGCATTGCCGACCGATGCATCCTCTGCCTTCACTTCTTTTTTGGTACAGTGGTGGTATGTATTGTATTCTTTCTGACGAATATTCAGTAAATTTTTTTCTATATAATAGACGCAGTTCATCAACTACATTAATATCAAGTGTAGCACAATCTTCATCAAGCTGCTTTGTAGCATCATCTCTTTCGGTGTCGTGTAATCTTTTATATCTGAGCCGACACTTTCTATTATTCGTACCATTGTGATCAGCTTTTTCAACATGTCTCATGAAGAAGTGGTTTTTCAATGTATCACTTCGCGTGAATTTCTTTCCACACTCAGTACAAGCGAAGTCAATTTGCTTATGTTTATTTAGATGTATGTCTTTGTTCGATCTAAAAGGCTCCTCAAACTCGAAGGTTTACTCCTTGGGAAATTTCATTCTCCACCTACGAGAGGGATTCAATCATCACCTTGCTACAAGAAATACAACAAAATGTCGAAGATAACGAAGATTATGCTGCTGATCCTATAAAAACAAAATGTGGAGACTTTGTGAAAGTGACTCAATATCAGTATGGTACCTATACGAACCTCGTGTATATTTCCAAGTTCAATATCAGCATGAATCTGTATGAAGAAGACATTGCAGACATTTTAAATGTACAGATGCATGTGATTTCAAATCGACTTGCTATGTTGGAATGCCTCAATTTCAACGAATTTTATCGAAATTTATTTAACATTGTAAGAAATTGGTTAGATAATGTAAATTTGAGTGTTTTAGACCTTCTTTATGGATTTTGTGAAGCATCCTCAATCGATTGTATGTATACTAATACCTTAAGGGAATATCTCTTTTATTATAGTTCAGATATTATACAGAATTTTTTGAATAATGAATTTGAATCTACATCTAACATAGACTGTTAATATACTGTGAAATAAACTTTTTTTTTTGTTTTATTTCATATCTCCACCAAAATATATTCATTATCACCTTGATAATTCAATCATTAACGAGTTGACAATGAAGGCGATCGTTTCCTTGCTATTGCTGGTACATATCGCGTCATCGAATCTAACTCTACCTGATGCACAGAAATATTTGCAAAAGTATGGTTATATTCAAAATAATACAAATACATCTCTCGAGGAGAGGCCCTCAAAGTTTCAAGAAGATTATAATTTACCGATAGATGGGAGCCTTAATGCAGAAACGATTGAGTTAATATCAAAACCACGATGTCACTATAGCGATAATGAATTTGTAGTTTCAACTAAATGGAACAAAACGACTCTGCATTGGTATTTGGTTGAGGGTGTCGGTAAATATCGAAACGTCGTTCAACAAGCTTTCAATATGTGGCAAAATGCATCTGGACTAACATTTAAAATGCTTACTGCTGCTAGTATGATAAAGAGAGATCATGTTAATAACATCACTCCAGATATTTTAGTAGCATTTGTCAAAAGGGAACACGAATATCGCACCATATGCATGGGTAAAGAGATCTGTCCATATCCATTAGATGGTCCAGGAGTAGTCTTAGGACATGCGTTTCCCCCTGCATCATATGCTTCATGTGTTGAAGTTCATATAGAAGCTGACGAAAATTGGCAATATATTGATGATGATGGAAACATGATTGGTGATGGAGGGATAAATCTGCTAATGGTACTGGTACATGAGATTGGACATTCTCTAGGAATAAGTCACAGCCTAAATACTCATGCAATAATGTACCCGTTTTATCAAGATGCAGCAAACACTCTACACGAAGATGATAAATTAGCAATTCAAAAGCTATATGGCAAACCGAGGCCTACTACAACACCAAAAACGACACAGCAGCAACCTTCTCCAAAAGATATTAGCTCTACATTTAACTTGTGTGATGTGAAATATCCTGACGTAATGTTTTTGGCATATTCACCAGGATTCCCCAGCCATAAATTATACGTAATTTCTGGAAATCACTTGTGGAAAATAGACATAAATGCTAATAAAAAAGACAATAAAATTCATCAATCTGAAAATCTATATCATGATTATTTAATTAACACTGGAATAACTAAAGTGAATCACGCTTTTCAAATTTCGAATGGTAATCTTATGGTTGCAAGCAATAAGAAAGTTTATTTTAGTCAATTTCCAAATTTAAACATCGTTGGTAGCATAAGTACCATTGCCATTACCAAGAGTTGAAGTAGAAGTTATGTTTCAGACAAACAGTGGAAAAATCTATATTTTATTGACAAATGGTGACTATCGAGAATATAATGAAAATGGAGTTCGAAAATTTATGGGTAATACTAGATACGAGTTTCCAGATATTCCAAACAATTTAACTTCAGCGTTTCGTTATATTGATGGACATATATATTTCTTCAAGAAGAATACTTACTTTAAATACAACGAATTTCAACGAAAACTTGTGCAAGTAGGAGAATTTAATTGGATTAAATGTCCAAGCAGTGGGCTCTTGCAAGAATTGAAAACTTTGCTTTCCAAAGTAACTTCTTTTTATGAATGACCTTTTCCCCTATATATTAAATAAAACACTATTTTACTAATATGCTATTTTATTTATATAAAATGTAATACATATAATGCAGAAAAATCTCATTCATCATTCTGTATGATTTCGAAGAGTGTTAGCGAATTCGGTTTCCCCACGTTTTTCAGTCTGCGGAACACCAGCGAATATTTCCCCGAACTTAGCTCCTTCAAATGTGATAGGTATGCATCAAGCACCCTCTTCGGTAGGAATGTGGCTGCTTCTTCCAACACCAGCAAAATTGTTTCTACAAATGGGCTTTGTTCCATTTTCGCTTCATGATCGCGAACGATTATGTCTGTCGATACAAAAGCTTTTTCACAAATATAACAACATAATGTAGTGTTTGTAGGTATATTACTTTCATCCATCGGAAGAACATTTTTCAGCTTTGATTACACCATTTCGACAATAGTTTTCATTTGGTTAGCGGACCATGCATACTATCCCCCCCTCGGTAGCTCTTGTAAAACGACAAAGTATCATCGTAGTTACATTTCAAATATAAACCTGCACTGTACGGAGAATGTTTTTGGTATTTAACGGTTTTAGATGAAATTGCATTATTGAAATTCTCTAATGCACACTCAAAATCCGCATAAAGAATAAACGGAGCCATTTGTTTGTATATATGATTTTTAAATTCAACATGATCGTAATTGGGGAAGGAAATTATACTATGATTAGCTTTAGAACATAGATATTCATGTTCTTCCAATTTTTGAGATGAAAAGTAATTAAGACATCTGTCGCAAACAAATTTTTTAATCTTCTTTTTGTTTACCTTCATTCCAATCAATCGAGATAAATCTTTAATTAGACAATAGTGGTATTGGATTTCGATAGTTTCATTGTCAATGGGAGGCACATCATAGTCGTTTAATTTTGGAAAAATTTTATTTTGAATTAACAATAAATTTATATAATCTTATGGGTACAACTGAATAAAATTGTTTCTCTTTAACTTTATTCAACTCTAACACGTAAACATTTTTAGAAATATCGTTTGCTTTTTCAAATTTTGAAATATAGGGTAATGGCATTGAGGTACCTAAATTTTCAGTTTTCAAAAACTGTTTTGTAATGAGGATATGATGAGGTTCTCGATACTTTGCAGGATGTAACGCTGCAACAACCGACCAATAAAAACAGGCTTTATCGTCATTTTAAATATTCAAAAATGCATGCTTATTGTAGCAATTTGTATCCATTCTCCTTTTCTTGCTTCTGCGTAACCTCCATCATGATCCACTAACTCATAAGTTTCATTATCAATCAAATAAACATAGCACATTTTCTTTCAATCATCATGACTGATTTCTTGTTCAAGCACTTTTGGATATAAAATACACTAATTCTAGCATCAAATTTTTGTTTTCACTATTTGGATTGTTATGAGGCTTTGGTAACTTTACGGGGAGTGATTCTTCTTGATGGGATCTCATTACGTTGACGAAAACGTGTAGGATTTTTGAACACTTTCTCATTCCAATCATCGATGGTGGTGAGAGGATTGATAGCCATATCTTTGAACAATGTGAATATCTTCCGTTTTTCCTCAAAACAGTTTAGGATATTTTTTAATTCTTCCAAACGTCGAATGTGTTGCTCCAACCTTTCTTTCAACATCATCGTAACTCTATGACTCTCAGACTGAAACTGCTGAAACACTCTTCTGTGGTAGGTACCTCCTTCAACTTGTCTCTTTTCTATGATCTTGAACCAATCATCGAAGCCTTATTATGATGAAAGCTATCTATAACAAAAAAAGCATTGTTGAAAATTGATAAGAGAGAAAATATATAGGTAAAACTTACTATTGAAGGTTAGTTGACAAGAAAACGATGTCCTTGAGGTTCGCCTAGTTGAAAACTGTTTTGTTACAACAAATCGAAGAACTATTTTTTGTTACAATCGAAGGCTGCTGGTTGTGACAATTGAATGAGCCCCTCGAAATTTTCCTTGCTATTTTATTCTTGATGATGATGGAAACTGTTTTGTATCATACAATGGTGGTTTTGTGGTTTGAGAAAATTGAATAACAAAATATTTATTTCACTTACATTTTTATTTTCGATTTAAAATTTATACATAATAAGCATCATTATATATATAGAAATATTTATACATGATATCATAGATGAATTTGTTTCTAATATTGGTGATTTAATTTTGGGGTTTTCTTCACCACCATTGTTGGATATATTCCTAATTTCTTCTGATGGTAGATGAAATATTTCAGTATCTCCCCATGTTCTATTTGGGTAGAACACAAGTCGAATTTTTAACTTATTTTCCCGCTCTGGAATTTCGGTAGAGAATACATGCATCTGTCCATCGTTCACAGTTATTTTTCTCATTGCTATACATTGCTGATCGTTGAAACAAATGCCTGCTTCGATTACTTTTGGTGGTGTATCTACGTACAACATGTTTCCAATTATATTATATAAAAATAAAAAGGATGCCTTCAATTTCGCCATCTTCTACGTGTTTCTTCTCTATTTCGTGGACATCAAATGAAAGTCATTAAACATTGTATCATCTTATATTTTTCTCTCGATTGACAATTACACATACAGTATCCGAAAGAGTCACATTGTTTGCATGCTCGACCGTCAACTTGGCTTTCTGGTATTCGAAAACATTGCTTAATGCAACAATATTGTTCTTCTTCTGAGCATCACACTGTTGACATTGTATCGAATAAGCATAATTTGCAATTCAACTCGTATATTTTATACGAAAATCAAATCTTGGCCGATTTAAACGAATCAAAAACTGAATTACCATCAAATTTTCGGCAGAAGACGATTTTGGGAGTCGTTTGCTTGAAACGATGAGGGCTGTCCGAGCGCACACACCCAAACGGCTTATCGCTCTTGCTTACGTCGAAGCGGTGTCGACATCGATGTTAACACATCGACAGCATTTCAATTTATGAGCCCGCGGCTTATCTGATGTAAGTACGCACGCGCCGCCTTCCAACATACATTCTTTGATTTCTCACATTTACACAGGTATAAAGCAAATTTTATAAATATATAATAAATACAATATTAAACATAACACATTTTCTTTCACTCCTGATTTCTTGTTTAAACACTTTTAATGATGCTGTTGTGTCGAATAAGTATATTTTGCAATTCAACTCGTATATTCTATACGAAAATCAAATCTTGGCCGATTTAAACGAATCAAAAACTGAATCGCCATCAAATTTTCGGCAGAAGACGATTTTGGGAGTCGTTTGCTTGAAACGAGAAGGGTTGTCCGAGTGCGCAGACCCAAACGGCTTATCGTCCTTTCTTAGGTCGAAGCGGTGCCGACATCGATGTTAACACATCGACAACATTTCAATTTATGAGCTCGCATCTTATCTCATGTAAGTACGCACGCGCCGCCAACCAACATACATTCTTTGATTTCTCACATTTACACAGGTATAAAGCAAATTTTTTAAATATATAATAAATACAATATTAAACATAACACATTTTCTTTCACTCCTGATTTCTTGTTTAAACACTTTTAATGATGCTGTTGTGTCGAATAAGCATAATTTGCAATTTAACTCGTATATTCTATACGAAAATCAAATCTTGGCCGATTTAAACGAATCAAAAACTGAATCGCCATCAAATTTTCGGCAGAAGACGAATTTGGGAGTCGTTTGCTTGAAACGATGAGGGCTGTCCGAGCGCACACACCTAAACGGCTTATCGTCCTTGCTTACGTCGAAGCGGTGTCGACATCGATGTTAACACATCGACAGCATTTCAGTTTATGAGCTCGCGGCTTATCTGATGTAAGTACGCACGCGCCGCCTTCCAACATACATTCTTTGATTTCTCACATTTACACAGGTATAAAGCAAATTTTTTAAATATATAATAAATACAATATTAAACATAACACATTTTCTTTCACTCCTGATTTCTTGTTTAAACACTTTTAATGATGCTGTTGTGTCGAATAAGCATAATTTGCAATTTAACTCGTATATTCTATACGAAAATCAAATCTTGGCCGATTTAAACGAATCAAAAACTGAATCACCATCAAATTTTCGGCAGAAGACGATTTTGGGAGTCGTTTGCTTGAAACGATGAGGGCTGTCCGAGCGCACAGACCCAAACGGCTTATCACCCTTGCTTACGTCGAAGCGGTGTCGACATCGATGTTAACACATCGACAGCATTTCAATTTATGAGCCCGCGGCTTATCTGATGTAAGTACGCACGCGCCGCCTTCCAACATACATTCTTTGATTTCTCACATTTACACAGGTATAAAGCAAATTATAAGTATAATGTTTTATTCAGAAAATCTTTTTTGATACAATATTAAACATAACACATTTTCATTCACTCCTGATTTCTTGTTTAAACACTTTTAATGATGCTGTTGTGTCGAATAAGTATAATTTGCAATTTAACTCGATATTCTATACGAAAATCAAATCTTGGTCGATTTAAACGAATCAAAAACTGAATCGCCATCAAATTTTCGGCAGAAGACGATTTTGGGAGTCGTTTCCTTGAAACGAGAAGGGTTGTCCGAGCGCGCAGACCCAAACGGCTTATCGTCCTTTCTTAGGTCAAAGCGGTGTCGACATCGATATTAACACATCGACAACATTTCAATTTATGAGCTCGCAGCTTATCTGATGTAAGTGCGCACGCGCCGTCGTCCAAAATATATACATTGCTTTCTCACATTCACATGGGTAACCGAGATGGCAGGCTTGGTAAACGCCTAGCTTGTCAGCGTGTTGGTGTGTGTGGTTGTGGGTTCGATCCCGCGCTATGGTGAACTTTTTTTCCTCAGCAATAAAATAATTAAATTAATAATCTCTAATGGCGGTCATGAAAATTAGGAATCTAAATGCAGTAACTTATCCCCTCTCCGCTAGATGGCGCTCATGAAAAGTAGGAATCTAACATTTGAAACCCCGTTGGAAAAATATCCAGCACGCCCACACACCATTATTAAATTATTCGGGACCCCTTTGAAAAATAAAGCATGCTTACTATGACTGTTGCCAAATTTGAATTTCCTGCGCTTCCAAGATGGTGTTCCAAGATGGCAGCCATGACGTCACTTCCGATCCAGAACTCTCCTAGTATATCTACTAGAGTATACCTCGATTTGCTTATTGATGTCAACCCTTTTGTTCACACAATACAAATAATAGCACTCGAAATCAGAGTGAGGCAAAATAGATTTGTTCCTCTATCTACCTAGTCATAATAATTATAGTTTTAAAGTTTTAATATGTTGTGAATGTAATGCTAATTTTATAATATATGTTGTATGTTCCTATTTTTAACTGTGTCATGTGTAAATCGTACTATTTTCCAACAAGTATAAAGAACAATCTCACCAAAGTGTAAGGTTCAAATTAATTAATAGAAAGAATATGTAACTATTTATCTACGGTTTTAGATTCCCTGAAGATGAAAATGATTAAAGATTTCCGAATGCTTGGAAAAACTTTATAGAGTATTCTTTACCTTAATACCTTAAATGCTGCCTCCCCATTATACCCATTGGTTCTATTTTACAATTATTCAGCAAATAATTCTCAAATATTATATATATATATATATATATATATATATATATATATATATATATATATATATAATAGAGGATTCTGAATATGTTTAAGCTTGTAATAGAATTTTGAGCGAAAATTTTGATTATTATTATTTTGAAATTACTTGATGGAAACCGCAGACCATAAACATTTTATGGTCTGTGATGGAAACCTATCGAGAAGGTAGCGAAACATTTTCCATCAGGATAGGATGCGATTAAAGATGTTCATCAGATAGTTAAACAAGTATGACAATTAATTAGAGGTGATCGTTAATTTACTAACAACTACTGTATGATTAGAAAACTTCTCTACTTTGTCCAATATTTAAAATATTTGAAATGAATGATTGAGTTGAAAGCATTATATTAGTTGACAAATTTACATATCAATTACTCGGCAGAAATCAGTACAAGATAACATATTAAAATAAATAAAAATGTATTCTTTCTAATTGAAAGAAATTAATCGTAAATAAAAAAAATAGCTTCTAAAATAAAACACTAAATGAGCTATAAGAGATCGGGCGAAACACCGATCAATTTTACATGTTATTTGCCAAAAGGAATTCTAAGATCAAAAATAGTAAAATAGGCTCTTTTTGACCTTGAGCTTTGGCAGACCCCACTACTTCCATCATCGCTGCTCTCTGATTGGTCAGCCAAGCCAAGCCCCCTCGGCGGGAAATTCAAATTTGACAGCTGACTGCGCCATCTTGGAAGCGGGGGAAATACCGGCAGCTGACTGCGCCATCTTGGGAGCGGGGGAAATTCAAATTGACAGCAGGCATGGGATACAAAGAGTTTGTCATCTCTGCACAGGCATCCAAGGAACATAGCCATCCAGAAAAAAACAGTAGCAGGTAGCGTCAACATCGCTGAGCAGTTGGATTGAAGATGACGTCATGCTGGCAGAATCCAATAAAATGTTCTCACCAATCTCACTGAATGATATCAGTCAGCTGTTGTGATAAGTGGTTGAATAAATGCTGGACCGCACCCAGCGCCAATTGTTGTCAAAGTTACTCAGCTGATTCAACGTAAAGACCATCCTTCATTTTTGTAGACAATGCTACAAGAAGCTGTTCTGTCTTTTAAAATCATAAAATTTATACAGCACAATAATTATTTCTACAAAATAAACATTATACTTTATTTATATGGTTCATATATTTCTTATCATTTGTTTATCACACATATTGTAATAATGAATTAATTTTATAATATCAGTATACAAGATGTGTCGGCATTGATTTAAATTAATATGTATATTTCTCATAACTGTGAAAAGGGTACAAATATCAAGAAAACTGAGACAAGTAACTACAAAATAGCTATGTGAGATGTGAAAAATGACAGAAAGAAATGCAAAATACATGAAATGAGAGAGAAAAATGGTACAAATATCAAGCTGAGAAAAATACAAGGAAGCGAATAGTTTAAAAAAGTGTACTTACATAGTTTCACAAATATAATTTTCATTTGTTGTCACGTCACTTTCACGTATTTCCCGAGAACACTACAGCCACGTAAGAAAACATAAGAAGGAGGAAACGCAGAATACTAGTATGCTAGGTATATGTATGGAGTTACCGTTGCGGCCAACTGCGTGATATTTTCCACACATAAACATCACGTCCTCACCTAGTCTACGTATTGTAGATTATTAACCCAAGTTAGGGCGATGACCTGGTACATTGGTCCATTACACACCCCTTCCTTAGAAAAAAAATCTAATATCTTTATAATTTCAGATTTTTCGTCAAATGATTATAATAACTATATTACAATATAACAATATGAACACAATAATAATTACTTAGATTTCAAGAAATAACAAATTATTATTAAGGAAAACATTATTAATGTGGTTACCAATGAAATAGAAAATATTTTTTATCTTGATGTTAAATGCATTTATTTAGTCCAGTCTTTTATTAACAATACTGTATCTTTGTTTAAAAATATATAGTTATCAACAAAATATATTTTTGTAATAAAGAAAGAGTAACAAAAAATTTACGTTTATGTTGATATAACAACAATATAAAAGTATTTTATAATAGAAGCTATCAACATAGATAGTTTTATAGCATCGCCAGCAGTTTCATTCTGGTGTAGAGACGATGGAATAATCACATTTTGTTATAACTCTCTCAGTATTTTTGAGTTTTTCTTTGATACAAAATTTTCGAGATCTTCCCAAATTTAAATAGAAGGTATAAGACTTAAAGATTTAGGATCTGCTTTCCTGTACCATTTTGAATTCTATTTACTGTAATATAAAGTGCGGTTCCTCATATCTTGTAACCCTTTTGTACTGTATCCATAAAGCATGTTATGTATCAACTTTGATATTGCAGAGATGAAAATGTTAAAAGATAAACAATGTGTATAATGAGCGACACAATTTACATGTTTTCATATTTGATTTTCATTACGCTTATCAATTTCATACTTCTGGATTGCTTTTTCAAGTTAATAAATTCTATTGAATGTGTGTTCCAGACTTGGAATAGCAGAACAGAATAACAATTGATACGAAATACATGAATCTTATGCAACATATAGGTAGATGAAAGTTGAGTTTCCTGAAATAATAATAATTTTGATCGTTTCTTTCTGGCATTACTTTTGTTTTGTGTCAAATCTCGCTTGGCTATTTTCTATCGATTTTTATTCCTAAAATTTAGGTACTTTGTGTTTTTTGTAGTTTCCGTGTATATCTCCTAGTGAATTTCGTATATTTTTGCGTTTCTTTCTGGTATTTTCTTGTGTTTTGTATCGTTTCTCGTATCATCCATCTTGATTATACGCTTTTTTTGTTGATAATTTCGTTTTGATATTTTCATACGCTTTTCTACCGTTTTTGCGTATCTTCTACTGAATTTCGCGTATTTTTCTTGAAAAAAAACTCTGGAACCACGGAAACGTTGTCTTCTCTGTAGCAGAATGAGTTCTTCGTTCTGTTTTAGCTCTCTTGGTCCTATACCTTTTTGAATGCATTGAATGATCTCCTGCTGAATGTTTTTGTTTGTAAATGGAAGTGGATAGTTCAGAAATTGTGGTAATCTTGTTTTAATTTGCATTGAAGATATTACATACTCTTCATCTTGAATCGCATCAAAGTTGATAGTATATATTAGTGTGTCCAAAATCTTTTGTTTACATAATTTTTTTAAATCGTAGGTTTTCAGAATGAGAGTGTAACTTTGAAGACGGTTCGCAATATGCATAGATACACCTATTTTTTTCAATATTGCAATCAGTAATTGATGATCGCTCTGAAAAGTCACAGACGTCCTGAGATGAGATGAGAGTGCTGGCCATCGCCCTAACTTAGGTTAATAAACTAAAATACGTAGAATAAGTGAAGACAATGTTTTGTTATGATATTAAATATCACGCAGTGTATAGTTGACCTTGACCGCATAATACATACCATTGCTTCCTCGAACTGAATAGAAAAGTGTTGAAATACACATAGATTCAGATAAAAAATATGTTATTCTTGTGAAGGAAATCTATGGTTCCTACATTTGAAATCGAATATACTTTAGGACTTGGTTATAGTAATGATGAGATTCAGACATGTATTCAGCTATGAGACCGGGCCAAAGCAAGACTTAATGATGATTGTATTCCAGTCATTATATTTGATTAAGACACGATTTGATATTGTTGTATTTGTGTTATAGCAAAACATAATTCGTCATAATTTTATTATGACAAATTATTTGGGTTTTACAAAGGTACATAACATCAACTAAATGTGGTAACCTACATCATACTGAATGTGTATAGTGTATATAACCTACATTCACGAGGTGTTCCTGCATACATAACGGGACTTTTATATCTATCAGCTGTTGATAGACGGTAGCGAGTAAATTTCTTGCTGAGTTTGCATTTATGTTTTGGTAATGACCCAGTAGAGTTCAATATATTTTTCATTGTATTTGTAATTCATTTTGTATGCAAATCTTTGAAAAACATACATAATTCATTTCAGAACTGGTATCTATATATTACGGTCTCTTTCACAGTATTGGAATGTTCGCATGGGGAGGGGCCTATGAAACACATATTAAAATTAATTAACCTTCAAAATAAAGTATTAAAAATAGTTTTTGGCATCAATGAAATATCAAAACCCGTCAACATTAGGCAATCTTTCTTTTTGCAATCAGTGATTCCAATCAATGAAACAAGCTTATAACAATATAAATACTATTACTGGAGAGAACAAAATTGAAGTACCAAGATCAAAAAGAGAAGTAGGATGAAAAAATTATAAATATATTGCATGCAATTGTTGATGATATATATTAGTGTGTCCAAAATTTTTTGTTTACATATTTTTTAAATCGTAGGTTTTCAGAATGAGAGTGTAACTTTGAAGACGGTTCGCAATATGCATAGATCTACCTATTTTTTTTTTCAATATTGCAATCAGTGATTGATGATCGCTCTGAAAAGTCACAGGACGTCCTGAGATGAGATGAGAGTACTGGCCATTGCCCTAACTTAGGTTAATAATGTACAATACGTAGACTAGGTGAAGACAATGTTTTGTTATGATATTAAATATCACGCAGTGTATAGTTGACCTTGACCTTGAACTACATGAGAAAAGAGCTAGTCATCTGATGTATCTACATATATGTATGTAACTGAAATTAGCAGAACGCAAAACATAATTCCTTTTAATTTTAAATAAAACATTGAGTTTTATATTATTGACTACAGACGCATCGTGTCCTCAAAACGGGCATTTGATCGAGCAGTAGACACTCCAGAACGTCTCTCAAAGGCAATCACGCGGCCGCATGCAAAAAAACTACCTATAGCCGTTTCTGGTCGCCTGATAGCTGTATGTTGAATTTTCCAACGAAATACACATTTTCGACTGTAGCGCCCTCGTCACTTGGTTAACGAAGCTCACTCGGTTTTCACCTCAAATCTACTATACGATGTACACTTCTATGTAGGATCTATCTTCTTTGGTTATAGACGATAGCTGAAGTAAATTATGTGAACTGTTAAAACCGCTATAAAATGTGATAATAATTAATAAACAAATTTCTTCTTTCTCACCAGGTATGCTGGTACCTAGAGCAACAAACACTATGGCTGTTACGGAATCCTTTATGCCCAGTGTTGCACCAAAATGGGAGGCGACATCTCCGATAACAGCAGTGACTATGCCGATGCAAATGATAGAGATGACAAAGCATAGGTATCCTTTCATGATATCTGAAATAAGAACATAATGGATAATTCTACTACACAATGCAACAGTCAGAGCTGAATGAAGTCAGCATCAATTGAATTATGTCTATTTTTAGCAGAAATGTATATTTAAAACATATCACCCAAAAATATGAATTTTGAGTCTGAAATAATATTAGAGATAGCGGGAAAGTAGTGAAGAGTAGTAGTAGCTCTATCAAAAAAAAAGTTATAAGCTGTTTTTGAAAAATTAATTTGGTACTTCATTTTAAGGGTTATTTCTTTTATTATTTTAGGTTAACGTTTTGTTTGTATCAGAATGAACGAAAAATTATTTCTATTGTACCTCATACCACCTCATTTTTATGGTTGCAAAAAATCTTTTATTTTTATATTATCTATTATCTACCAAAACAGTTGCCCATCTAAGAAGGAGAAACAAATTTCTAATTACTGCGTATTCACTAGTTTGTAGTGGAAATAGTTTCGTTTGTACCTCATATATCTGGATATTCTTCCTTTACTACTTGTATCGATAATTGCATATTTAATTAGTACCTTCAAAGAATTAAAGCCGTTCATTCTCATTAATGTCAACAACCTATATTAATATTTTTTTCTAGATTTTTTCTACCTACTTGATTGTACCTATTGGGATTAAAAAGTCACAAATCATCCGAATTACGGGAGCCACAACGCTGACGGTATGAAAATCATCGTCCGTTCTCACACTAGTGCTGACTCAGTGAGACCGTCCAAAGAACATTTTCGCATGCGTTTACCCATAATACGTTATTTTATCCTATTATAAATATATATAAATTAGATCTAAGATTCATTCTGTTCTTTGCTTTCTTGCTTGTAAAAAAACTCTTTAAAAACTATTTTCGTTAACCGAAAACCATTATTGGCGCAGTCTGTCGTTTTTGTGCAGTTTTTGGCTAAACTGCGGTAGAATACGTATTTTTGGACACTCACGCGGATCATCATCCCTTGGCACTACAAAACCTCCCCAGTTTCACAAGTGTTTGGTACACATGAGGACAACGCAAGGACCCAAAGCAGAATCGCTCAACAGAGAAACAACGACAAAGTATGTCCAAGATCCTGTTATTTCCTTATTTTCTCCGTATAAGAAAATTTGATACTTCTAGATTTATTAGAATAATATACATAACCAACCTTAAAGGAGTAATAATTTATGAGTAATATTGACGATTTAATAGATAATTTTTCAACAACACTTAAAGTTAGTAACAAAATGCCAGATAGTAATAAGGAACAAATCATTAGCGGCTTAAATATGCTTAAAATGTTTGTTGATACTATACCTAATTTATTTATTTTTATTTTTTTTTTATTTTATCTATTTACTTCTGACATACATTCTATAGAGGTGCATAACACCTGTGCATAGACACCAGAAAAATACAATAATATCCAATTATATATACATTGAGTTAAAGAAAAATATTCATTATCCAATACAATGTTCAAAGTATAAATTTCCTTACGACTAATTATATAATATTTTGCTATCCTATATAGTATCTTAATTTATAATTCAATAGATCTAATCCACATCCCAAAATTCTTTCTTAATAAGTTCTTTTTACAATCAAGTTCTTTTAGATTATTCGGAATTAAATTGAAATATTTTATTGCCACAAAAAACGCATTTTTGGTACTCAAAGTCTTACTAATTTTTGGTAAAGTTATCTGTCTATTACGTGTATTTATAAATCTCCCAGAGTGCATTAATTTACACTCTGTAAAATAATAAGTAAGCGCATTCACAACAAAATACTGGTTAATTTTTAAAGGTACTAACATTTCATTTTCAATTTTCATTTTACTTATCAATTTATTCTGCAAATTTATAATAGGTTTCATCGTATTATCGTACGCACCACCCCAAGCAATGATTCCATAGTTTATAACACTTTCGAATAGACCATGATATATGGTTTTCAGTATAGATGGGTGTAGCCAATTACTTAATTTATAGAATAAAAAAGGGAAATACTTGACTTTTTTAATTAGCTCAGTTACATGCTTGTTCCATTTCATGTGACAGTCATACACAACCCCTAAATATTTACAGCTTTCTACTCTTTTCAGTTTTCTATCTTTAATAAACAAATGAAAATTAGTGGGAACACTATCAATGTAGCTTCCGAAAGTAATGTATGTAGTCTTATCAACATTGAGCGTAAGCTGATTGCCTTTTAACCACATATCTATTTTTTTTAACCATTCAGTCAGACATTCATGAACTACTTGCCAACTACTTCCACTGCACAGAACTGCAGTATCATCTGCATAAGAAACTAGTGCATTCGCAGGTACAATATCAAATATATCATCAATATACAAGATGAAAAGAAGTGGTCCCAAAATAGTCCCTTGAGGAACTCCAATTTTCACAGATCTAAAACCACTAGTACAATTATTTATTTTAACACAATGCTCTCTATTCGATAAATAACTATCAATCAATTTATGAGGCAGACCTCTTATTCCCTTACGCCACAGTTTATTTAGAAGAATTTTATGGTTCACTGTGTCAAAAGCCTTAGCAAGATCCAAGAAAACTAACACAGTAGCTAGGTTTTTATCCAAATTATTGTAAATAAAGTTAGAGGTATAAGCTAAGGCATCAACAGTACCCCTATTCTTCATGAAACCATATTGATTGTTTGCGATCAAATTATTACCAATACAAAAATTATATAATCTAACTTATATGATTTTTTCAAAGATTTTAGCCAGGTTAGAAATCAAAGCGATAGGTCTGTAATTGGTAGCCAGATGGGCGTTACCAGACTTGTAAATTGGAATAATATCAGCTTTCTTCAAAGCAGTGGGCCAGATGGCTCTGCTTATACAGTTATTAAAGATATATTCTAAAGGCAGACTAATATCTTTGGCTATACATTTTAGTATCTTGCTATGAATATTGTCCACTCCACCAGCTTTGTCTTTCATTTCATGGATAACTTTTTCTATTTCAAATTTATTAGTAGGTAATAAAAATATACTTATACAGTTATATTCAACAGTTTTTTCTAAATTAGTTTCATCATTCATTTCATCATTGTTACCCAGCCTACTCGCAAGATTTTCACCAACATTAGTAAAAAAGTCAACAAAACTATCAGCAATTAATTTTTTATCTGAAACAATTTCATCATCACTTTATTACGATGGCGATATTTATTTACTTAATAATTTTATACATGCTTGTAACTTCCTTTTTGATAATTTTGGAAATACAACAGATATAAGGGTAAAAAAATATTTAATTATAGTTATTCAAACTAAACTAGTAGGTAGGGCACAAATTCTAGTTGGATCACGCCCAGAACTAACTAGTTGGCTAACAGTTGGTTGATAAAAGCGGCTCTTGAGCAATGTTTTGGTGACAATAGAAATTTAGAATGTTTAGAGCAAGATCTGTTCATGGCTAGGCCTAATAGAAACGAGAGTTCTCTTCACTTCGGCAACGCTAATAATTCCATGAATGCTGCTACTAAAGAGATACATCTGAGACAATACGACCAATTATACCTTAGAACTTACATTCGTGGTTTGCCTGCTCATTTGCAATTGTTTGTTAGAATGAAAGATCCTAAATCTCTAGAAGAGGCCATTACAATTATTATCGAAGAACAAAATTTTCAATATACCCAGAATCTATTTAGAATGCCTATGAATAATCATAAACTTACCGCTCCTCAACCACCACAATATTATCAATCCCCTATGCAAAGAATTCAATCAAGCTATTCACCCCAACATCGCTTCCACCCACCACAAAACTTCATTCAAACCCAAAATTTACAAAGTCCAGGACCATCTCAATTTCCTGAACCACATTTTCAATCCCAACCAATTCAACAAAAATTTTTCACTAATAAAGTTTTCGGACTTCCTGAAGACGTATTCAAAACAACCGGAAAAACTCCAACCAATAAACCAGAACCAATGTCTACCAGAACCAGCTATACCTACACTTCCTAGTATGAAGAAACATACAAATTCTATAGATTTTAGGAAACCATCTCGAAGGGTACGATAATCCCTTTACAGAAAATCAAAACCCAAATTATGTCGAACACTCTGAAAATTTTCTAATAGATGCCCAGGAAACACCTCCCCATTAACAATAACATCCGAAAGGTACACTGAAATTAATAACAGCTTACCTTACATAAAAATTCAAAGCCCTCCAATGAAATTATTGATAGACACCGGCTGTTATAATTCTATCATAAAACCTTCTATTGCACAAAAATATTTAAGTGATTGTATCTATCATTGTCCAACACAAATAAGGACAGGCGTAGGAGAAAAAGAAGTCCGTTTTAGAGCTGATATTCCAGCAATGCCCGAATTGAAAAGCGATAAACAAATAACTTTTATTCTCTTCGATTCTCATAATTTCTTCGATGGTATTATTGGATAAAAAGAGCTTCAAAACCTTAAATTTTTGATTGACTTGGTAAATAAACAGCTTTCCAACAATAAAACAAATATCCCAATTATTTTTAGGAACCCTGAAACAGAAAAATATAAGATTACTCTGAACTCTTTTGAAATTGCTTCCCTCTATGTGCCTGTATCCGAATGTGATGGTGATATTATAGTTCCCGAATGTAAAATTAAGAGCTTACATATTCCCGAAACATTAACAATTGCAAAAAACGGATTCGAAAAAATAGAAATTTTTAACAATAGCGATGAAATTATACAACATACATTAGATAACCCTATAAATGTGTTGCCCTTCCCCGATTCCGACAAAAAGAACTTCGATTTCTTTCACATTGAACATACTTCCGAGTTTATACAAACTTTTAAATTATGCAAGAATATTTTATGTAATGATCCGATCCTGCAATACCCTGATTTCAGCCGTCCATTCATACAACAGACGCCTCGAATTTTGCAATCGGTGCAGTCTTGAGTCAAGGTAAGGTAGGTCAAGAGTTGCCTATTGCATATGCTTCACGTACCTTGAACCCAACTGAGATTAATTACAGCACGATCGAGAAAGAGCTCCTTGCGATTGTATGGGCCACTCAGCATTTTCGCCCATATTTATTCGGTAGAAAGTTCACAATAGTTACGGATCATAAACCTCTTCAGTGACTATTCAGTTTAAAAGAGCCAAACTCTCGACTAGTAAGGTGGCGCCTTAGGATGGAGGAATATGACTATAAAATACTATATAAAAAGGAATCCAGAACACCAACGCAGACGCGCTTTCAAGGATAGAAATTCATGCCATTGAAAATGAATCTCTCATAGGTAATCCTGGCGATATATCAATAGATATAAACGAATTCCTTTCTCCACAACCGCCGCATAATAACGATAATCTTAATGATTTTGAGGATACTCCCGTTCCAATAAATGCTAATGTGACCATAAACGATCTCGAAAAAACTGATAATATCTTCATTCAAAATGCTCACCCGCCACCACTAGAACCGAAGATAATCATACACTCTAATATACAAGTGCGCCCTCCAGACTCCGATGGCGAAACGACACATTCAGCTGTCAAAGACCCCATATTAGAAATACCTTTCACCGAAAATTGCGTGAACCACTACTCTAATCAAATTATTTTTGATCAGAGTGCTAATACATCATACCATATCATCAGAAGCAAACTTTTTGAGACCAAAACCAGGCAGGCAGACACTTCACCACTCAGAAAATTACGATTATGAGATTTTCAAATTCTTCAAGGAAAATGTTGACCCAAAGAAGTTGTACTGTATTTATGTTTGCAAATCAGAAATCGATTTCATTCCAGCATTAACAATAACTTTGCAAAAATCTTTTCGAAAACCATGCCTATAACTTGGTAATAGCCAACCAATTTCTCAAGGATGTTACCGAAAAAAATAAACAAAGGGAAATTATTTCACACCACCATGAAACAACATACCATAGAGGAATAAACGAATCCGCCTCAGCTCTGAAGAAAATTTATTATTGGCCAAATCAAAAATAGAACATAACCGAATTTATTAATAACTGCGATATTGGCCAACAAGCCAAGTACGATAGACATCCCCCGAAAATCAAGTTCGAACTCACTGCAACTCCAACTGATCCACTCGATTCGATCCATAGGGACACTTTCCAAATCGCTAACACGAAATTTTTAACCATAATCGATGTATTTTCTAGATATGCTCAAGCTTATATCCTAGAGCTTACCTGCAATACCCTCGTAGTCTTTGAAAATTATTAAACTTTCAATCACATTTCGGTATTCCAAAACTCATAACCTGTGACAACGGAACAGAATTCAAAACATCAATTCTACTAGATTTCTGTAAATTACATCGTATACAGTTACATTTTAGTACTCCAGGAAATTCCAACAGCAATAGCCCTATTGAGAGAGCACAATCAACCTTTATCGAACTCTTCAGAGTTCTCAAATTGAAAGATCCAAACGCATCTATAAAACAATTGATGCATTTCGCTGTCATCGATTATAATTCATCTGTTCATAGCGTAACGAAACAAAAACCGTTTGACGTAATAAACGGCAGAATTAATTCACTCGATCCATTCGATATGACTGATGGCGACAACGACTAAAATTTATTCACGAAAAAATATACAACACATCATTACAAACCAAATCTAAACTAATTAAAAAACAAAATATCAAAAGAGAAGACCCTCCGGAATTTCTACCCAATACTAAGGTATTTATTAAAAACAAGAGTGCCCTTAGAAGCAAGACCAAACCACGTCATATTATTACAACTGTCGTTAGAGATATTGGCAATAAAATCCCAACCAGTAGAGACAAATTCATACACAAATCACAGATTCAAAAGCATAAAGCTTTTCATTCTTATTTGCTGGGCAATGAAGGGGACAATGATACTCCTTCTCATAGCTATACATCGAGTACAAGCAGCCATCCCTGACGTCAAAATAAATCAAATAGATAGTCCATTACTTCCCTTACACATTGGACAAACTCGAGTGATAAGCTCAAAACATAATTTTATTCACTACTTCGAACTTAAACCTTTACAAGATCAATTGATAAACTTAGACAATTTCTTCTCCAATATAGAAAAATCCCTAAACCTTACGCACAATTACCCTGATTTATTTTAGGCCTTTATACTAGTATATTAAACCATGCAAAATATCTAATAACTGAAGCAAATACCAAATTGAATAATTTAACACCACATATGAGATCTAAGCGAGGTCTAGTCGATCTAGTTGGAAAAACCTCCAAATGGCTATTCGGCACTTTCGACTCAGACGATGGATTAAAATATGACAAAGCAATTGTAGATCTCCAAACAAATGAAAACAAAATGGCAAAAGAACTCTCGTTACAAATATCTCTCTCAAGAAAACTTATTGATAAATATAATTCAACAATAACTATTTTGAGCGAAAAGCAAAAACTGATCAAGATGCGCTTAGAATATCTTCAAGGCTATGTTGATAAAACTATTGACGATATTTTAATTTATATAAAAACTCAAATCATTCTAGTCCTGATTATTCTTAATTGTCAAAGTCTTATAAATTTTCTCCATAACTTAGAAAACGCAATATAATTTGCCAAAATTAACACACTTCATAGCTCCGTAATTTCAGCACAAGAATTAAATAACGTAATAGATAATTTAGTAAAAATATATGGACAATCCAGATTCCTTATTTTTAAGAATACTATGGATTATTACTCCCTAGCTAGCCTTCCAATTTCGTTCTCTAGATAATTTTCGCTATACATTACCAATTTTCTCACCAGAAACCTTTGAAAGCTTCCATCTTTTTCCAATCCCGATAAAACAGTCAATAATCATACCTAAGCTACCCTACCTTACACTTGGTAAAACTGAAGAATAATACTCAGAGGAATCCTGCCCTACGATCAACAATATCCAAATATGTCCTAATGATCTCGAGCCATTAACTGAAAGCTGCATAGCCAACCTGATCAAAGAAGCAGAAGCTCGAAACTGCCAAACTGTTACTGCCCATGTACAAGAACCTATTCTGGAATCAATAACTGACGAGTATTTAATAGCCATTCCAGCAAGCAATCCTCTGAAACTCCAGAACGAGTGTAATTACAAGGAATTCAACCTCATAGACAAACCAAGCTTAATCCAAATCCCTTTTAATTGCGGCATTAAAATCAATAACTTGGAGTTTTGGAACAAACAAGAATTATTCGAAATGAAACCACTACGATTACCAAAGATTGACATTGGGAACTTGTCTGTGTCTAGTGTTGACCAACCAAGAACACTACAGACACTAGTTCTAAATAAAATTCAAAATCTCAAACAAGAAATTCAGACACCAATGAATTTCCCACAAGGGACTTTTCATCCAGCTACCTGGAGCTTAGCAACAATTCTTACGTTATTTGCAATAGCCGGATTGGTAGCATTTTTCCTAAGAAAATTCTACAGAAAACCAGCAGCAATAACCAACGAAACGGGAAACGAAAGCTCACCGTTTTCGTTTCCTCTTCAGATGGGAGGAGCCACAACGCTGACGGTATGAAAATCATCGTCCGTTCTCACACTAGAAGTGCTGACTCCGTGAGACCGTATGCGTTTACCCATAATACGTCATTTTATCCTATTATAAATATATGTAAATTAGATACAAGATTCATTCTGTTGTTTGCTTTCTTGCTTGTAATAAAACTTTTTAAAAACTATTTTCGTTAACCGAAAGCCATTATTTCCGCAAGTAATATTTTTTGCAACATATTTGATTTAAAAGTGTGCCAAGATATTAATCCTCAATTTGTAGCGATAACATTATTTGCATACCTTATACTTTATACCATAAAGGTCTATTTTAGAACAATAACTCAATCAACTATTTACGTATCAAAAAATCCTGATACGAATGGATATTCAAAGCATTTCCGAAGAAAACGATACATAACCTAAAAATGACCTCCTGTGATGTATATAAACAAACAATACGTATTTATGAGTGTGATAATTGTACGAAGAAAATATGCAAAACGTGTTCAAAACTAACTTCGTCAGAGATAAAAGTGATGGAACTCGGAAAACGTATTATGAAATTCTATTGTGAAGATTGCGAAGATGTGCATTCATTAAAACTACTAAGCAATCTCATTGATAGTAAAAACGAAATAATATCAAGTAAAGATGAGATAATAACAGTATTAAAGAGAGAATTGGAGGAATTCAAAACGAAATATGAACAAAGGACTGATCAAACCCCAATACACCCGGTCTCATTTGCAGATATTCTAAATAATCAAGAGACAATATTAAATAGGAGAATTGTAAACATACCTGAACTGATTATAAAACCCAAAAGAAAACAGGAGCCAGATATAACTAAAGCTGAAGTAATGAAGCAAATCAAACCTACAGAGATAAATATCGGTATAAACAGAATAAGAAATGCGAAATCTGGAAACCTAATAATCAAATATGAAGAGCCTAGAAAAGCTAAGAAGTGAAATGATGCAACAATTAGACGAATATTATGAAGTAGAAGATACCAAACTGAGAAACCCCGAAATAAAAATCACCGGCTACTCATGTGATGAAGAAATGACAAAGGAAGAGATCGAAAGAGCTATCAGAAAACAAAACACCTTTATACCTGAAGATGAAATGTTTAGAGTGACCTATATTAAAACAAATCAATCGAATACCAAAACTATTTTTGCAGAATGCTCATCTAGTTTATTTAAGACAATTATGTTCCATAAGAAAATCTACATAGGATGGGAGAGATATCCAGCTTATGAGAATATTTCGTTGAAACAGTGTTTTAAATGCAATGGTTTCTACCATAAAAGTAAAGATTGTCCAAATACTACAAGCTGCTCATACTGTGGAGGAAAACATGAAAAGAAAAACGGTCAACTGGTAGCAATGAAAAAAGGTTAGGTTAGGTTAGGTTAGGTTATAAGTGTACTAATTTTGAACAGTCTAATCAAAAATACAAAACTAATTATAACATCAAACATCAAGCAACTGACCCCGAATGTCCAACATACAAGTACCACTTAGGGATTTTGAAAAGTAAAATAAACTATGAGTAATCAAAACGAAATTCAACTTCTCGACTCGTATCAGATGTGATACGCATAATGAAAATGTTGGACCTCTGGAAGTCAGTAATAAAATAAATATCAGTAAGAAGAAACTTAATATTTTTCATGTTAATATTAGAAGTATAAGAAAAAATTTTAATGAACTTCTATCATTTTTAGAAACATTTCAAATCAAATTTTGTGATATTATTGTGTTAACCGAGACTTACCAAATTGATTCGTATGCTGAATTCTCAATACAAGGCTACTCAAGATATTATAATCATGGAACTATAAACAAAAACGATGGAGTTGTTATATTAATAAAGGATACACTTAATGTCACATTTCACAGTCTCAACCTCACTAACATTATTTTGAGTAGATTGATTATTAAGTGTAACAACATAACTTATGCCATATCGTGCATTTACCGCTCTCCGCAAGGTATAATTGATGATTTTCTCACTGACATACATGAATATCTTTATATTTCGATACAGGATATTGAAATTTTGGTCGGAGATATAAATATTAATATTTTAGACGATTCAGACCAAAACGTCGTGAACTACTTTTCAGCAATGGCATTATATGGTTTCAAGGCTTATATCAAATCAGTCACAAGAGAAATTTCTAATACCTGTCTAGATCATTTTTTTATCAAAAACAATCTCAAGCTTAATAATTTAGAAATTAAAAGTTTTATAATAGAATACAATATTACAGACCATTATCCAATCATGCTTAACTTCTCACAAAAAAACACTATAATAAAACCACACCAGTCGAACCAAAAACTATAACCAAAGTAAACGAAGATAAACTTTTATATTTACTTCAAAATGAAATTTGAACAGACGTTACTGTAGCAGGTAATCCTGAAATTGCATACCAAAAATTTAACAATATATTTCTAGAACTACACTCCAAATGCGAATACACAAAATATCTCTCAAAGAAAATTAATAGAATAAAGCCATGGATTACGACCAGTATAATTAAGTCAATAAAACAAAGAGACAAATTAAAAAACGATTTACAAATAAGCTACTCTCAAGAAAAGGAATTGTTTTATAAAAATTATCGTAATTATCTGAAAAGAGTTATCAACAAAAAATAAATATTATAAACAAAAATAAATGAAGATAGAAATAACTTGAAAAAGATATACGAAACTGTGTCACAAGCTACTAATAATAAAATCAAAAACAATAATCTCAATACATACATAACCGACAATAACCAGAGATTTGAGAATGATAAAGAAATGGCAGATTTCTGCAACAACTACTTCGCGAACATAGGTATGGATATGTACAATAATATTCCTCACCCACCTGACATATCTGGAAAAAACTCCCACAATTCATCAATGTTTTTGAAACCAGTAAATAATAATGAACTCATAAAACACATAGGAACATTAAAAAATGACAGCACAACTGGATACGATGGAATTTTCTCCGCAACGATCAAGAAATTCCACATATACTTGCTAACACCCCTAAAACACATAATTAATTTAATATTTAAAACTGGAAAGGTTCCTAAACCATTTAAAATTTCAATAATAATTTGCATTCTAAAGTCTGGAAACACGAATTTGATAACTAATTACAGATCTATCAGCCTGATCTCAAACTTTGCAAAGTTTTTTGAGAAATGTTTAAAAGACAGACTAACAAACTACTTAGAAAAGAATAAACTATTACCAGAAAAACAGTTCGGCTTTTCAGAGGGTCTTAACTCGTCTGACGCAATGTATGGATTAACAGAGGAAATAAGACCTAACACAAACACTGACAAAAGGTGCATTGCTGTCTTCTTAGATCTGGCCAAAGCCTTTGACACTGTACCCCTTGATGTCCTTGAAAATAACGGGATAAGAGGAGTTGTACTTCAGGTATTAAGGAGCTACCTTCTAGAAAGACAACAACAAGTTAAAATACGTCAAACGATAAGTCACCCACGTACCATAGAGATCGGAGTACCGCAAGGGACAGTACTGGGTCCCATACTTTTCAACCTGTACATGAAATCTATAACGAGTTTGAAAATTAAAGGGAAAATCATCTCTTATGCGGATGATACAGTGATTACAATTAATGGTTCGACTTGGCAAGAAGTTAAAGAAAATGCACAGAGTGGAATAGAGACTGTGAAAAGGTGGCTTCTCATCAATCGAGGCAAATAATTTAATAGATAAGATTCATGAAGTACCTAATACAAAGTATCTTGGAATTGTAGTGGACCAATACCTGAAATGGAATTTACATGCTTCATATCTCACACAAAAATTGAAAACACTCATTTATAAATTCTACATATTAAGACAAATACTAGACAGAAAATTATTATTAATAGTATATAAATCACTAGTTGAATCGATATACAAATATGGTATACTTGTATGAGGAAATATGTATAGCAAATTAAAACCGTTGAAGGTAATCCAAAATAGAATATTAAAAATCATATATAAAAAGAACTTCCTACACCCAACTGATCTTCTCTATAATAAAAACATTTTAAATTTAAGAAGTTTATACTATTCCACGGTCTGTATCTATACACATGTTCATCCTGAAATCAAACAAGTAGCAGTCCATCACCATAGTACAAGAATAAACGTAAATAGACATTTAATTCTACCTAAGTGTGATACTGAATATCATAAAAAATCTATAAAATGCGTAGGTCCGAAACTGTATAATTTGTTACCGTTACATATACAAAGCAATGCTAACATTAGAACCTTCAATAAATTAACAAGAGATTATATTGTTGATAATTATAGTAAATTCGCCGCTATAATACCATAAGATAATATTAGGTAGGCATCTGACTAATACATGATTATTTCTCATATAACACTCGACATATGCCCATACGGATGAACCTCATCTAGGGGCTAACTTAATTCTTTAAGATAACCTTAAACTTTAAACTAATTTAATTAATCAATTAATAAGTTTTGTACCGTTAAGGTAGATATAGTGATTGTTGTAAATGTTTTGTTATTAGTATCGGTAAATAAATAAAATAAAATAAAATAAATATAGTTTAAAATTTTTAAAAAAATATGTTGATATTTCATGCATATGCTTGATAACAAAATATGAAGTGTATTCAAATGAAAATAATAAAATTATTGTAAGATATAGCAATCTCTAAAATAGGTTTCTACATTCATATCAAAGTTTTTATTGCTTTTTTTACAATGGCACAAACAAATTTAATCTCATCAGAATCACTTACTTAGAATCAAAAGAACAACCCAAAATTTTGTACAACACCTACGATGAATATCTGAATACAATAATATATGTATAAGTACAAACAGAATAATGAAAATTTCACATCTCCTAAAATAGAATACTTAAAAAATGCTTTTGAACTCGTAAATACTCATGGAAGATTCTTGATCACTAACATGTATAAATTGAATGTTTAAATTTAATCAGGATTTTATAAAATCACTTGCGCAACTTCTTCAGCATTATAAGTCGCACATTACGTATTTTTAAGATCTCCGAATTCTCTTAACACATCCGCTCTTCAATTATTATTTAGCTGGTTTTCCGATTTCTTCAATTATCTACTTGATGAACAACATGTGTTTAACCCAGAGACATATTTTAAACGAAAACACATTACTGATAAGGTTGTACCATTTATTACCATACCTCGATAAATTAGAAATAATAATTCCGTCGTGTAGAAAACATCACGAACGATATTTGCCATTCTCATGTTTTGTATCTAAGCATGTATGAAGTATATACATGACCGGCAGCGGTAAACAAAGTCACCAATAGGTACAATTTTATTGGAGAATACAACATAATCGTTTAATTATAAAATGTCAGTCTAACAATGTTTTCTGGATAGTTGGATTCTGTTTTGTTTGTCATATGGTTCCTTTAACTATCCACTACTTGGCCTATACTTATATTGATATCTGTCAGGTTGTTAATTTTGTATCTCTGATTAAGAAGCTTTTTTCCAGTTTCAGAGAGTTCAGCAATCTGCCCAGAGGACAATAAGAGTTCGGTATAACTGCTTTTAGTTACATGAAGAGTATCATTCGATTGGGAGTTTTGAGAAATTTCCGGCTTTTTCTTATATGCAATTGTGAATTTGCTTTTGTGTTTATATTACTGAGACTCCGCTGTCCGTCCGTCCATATCTTATTAACCGTAATAGGTAGAGAGCTGAAATTTTCTGAGAATGTGTATTTATATTTTCTATTTGTCTGTAAGTGGGTTACATCTCATGAACCATAGTAGGCAGAGACAACAAAAATTAAGTACATCCATCTGTCTGTCAGCCGTCTGTATCTCATGAACAGCAGAACTTTGCATTTAGAATGGAAAGGAACCCTTCGTGTAATAATTCGCCTCATACTTGGCTTTTGAAGATGTTGAATATATGGTAATTAATGGTATGATAGGACTCAATTATGTACTGAATTTGCATAATTCACATTGTTTCGATGGTGGGATGTTGAGGGGATGTCTCTTTCGTTTTTCCACAAAAGATAGCAAAGTTTTCCTAATCTGTTCTTAAGGGCTCATAACAAGTTGATCTTCATAGGGTCCGAATAATAGGAATAAAAGTTGATAAACCGATCACTACAAATGGGTTTCTGATACCATTTTGTGGGTATAATGTTCTTGGTGTCTCGTATGACAAGCATATCTTAAAAGGATATGCTGTTGATGATTTATCTTTCTACTGTGAGTTAAAGATGGTTATTAGGTAAAACTGTTGAAAATTTTTAAGAGCTCTGCCTTGTCTTCCATTGTACAAATAATTAAATCATCCATATATCGTTTATTGTGTGTATAATCAAATTATCTATCTATCTGAACAACTCGTGATCAAAGTTGACTAAAATGGGTGAAACAGTTGAATTCATTAGGGTGCGAAATTATTGTTTGAAGCATAGGCTATCAAACATTGTGTATTTTCAATCAACGACAAATTTCGGAATGCAGAGGAATGTATCTAGTTGATGTCGCAAAGTAGGCATAATACGACTCAATATTTTGTGATACTCATTAGAATTAACGGAATGATAAGTTTTTTAAGTTTTCTGGAATTTGAAGACTGTGAATAAAATTGCTAAAACAGAACGAATCTTTGATATAGAAATCTTATTATAAGATGTGATTAGTAAGAATATTTGTAAGTAATATGCTAACTTAAAATCTGGGCGATATATCGAGGAATGTGTTAATATCATTGCTAATATTGGCTTATGTATCTAATGTAGGTATATAGTTTGGGTGCAACGGAGCGAAGTATTTAAGCCAGGTTTGATAGACTTGTTTGCTTCAAAGTTAACACAAGTTTTTTGGCTTCTTATTGGAGATTACATGCTAGGTAATTCACCAATTGTTTGTATATACATTTTCTGTTCCCTGAATTTTTTGTACAGAATAACTGTTAATTTATGCCTTTGTTACTTTGGGTAACAACACTGGGTGGCTTTTTAGAAACGATTTACGTTTTTCAAAATAATTTTTTTTCTCTCAAATAAGAGATTTTGCAAAATTGTTGAGTATATTAATTTAAATATTTGAAGCTACAAGTTAGTGATAGGTCTATAGGTATATGAAATTATTTGAGCAGGAAAAATATTCAGCCTTAAGAACAAACAATAGAAATCAGAATGCTGTCATGCAAATATCTAGTAATTTAATACCAGATATTTGCGTGTAAAATAAAACCTGCCAGGCGATGGAGATTCAATAAGAGAGAACGAAAATGACTTAGAAATTTTTTCAGCTGATCTGAATACAAGTGAGGTGTTTACTATAACAATACTAGTTCATGTGTTTTTTGGTCCACTGATGATAACAGTCACCATATTATTTTGAATTATTTGCTGTTTTTTTTTCAGGAATAAATTTTTTGCAACAAATCTAGTTAATTAATTTTATATAGAGTGGAAAACATCACTGCTATCGGATATACAGGGTGGCCCACAGTCCAGCAATGTTTACGGTTTTGAATGTACAAATAGGTTTGTGAATAAAAAACAAAGAAATGTCAGTGGACAATTCAACTTTATTTACCGTAATATATATATATATATATATATATATAATTTAATATGAAAAATCAACAATATAATCCATATGATAACAATGAAGATCAAGATTACGTTTATTATAGGTATACTAATCAATATACAAACCAAGAAACGTACACGGATGAAGAACAGGAAAATTTGGAATATTATCAAGAACAAAATTTTCAACAAGAGGACGATCTACCACCAGAGCAGTAGTAAGACTTAATATATTCTCGGATAAAAAGGAACTCTCCTCTACCCTCTATTTTTCAAAATTATTCACAAGACTATAGTGCTGAAATTCCGAATTTTGATGAATTTAGTAGCAGTTCAAACGATTTTTTTTCTCTTCAAATTTCGTAAAAATTTGACGGGCATATTGGTTTATATAATCTTAAATTAATGAGAGCTCAGATTGATTTTATCAATGCTAACCTCAGTACAGCATTTGGAACTCTTCCTATTTATTATTTCAAAGCTGACAAAAAGCTTTATTCCATCTACCTTGAACCTCATTCAGTTGCACGTGTAAGCAAAGATTAGTTTCTAATCTTTGGTGTAAGATTACCCGTGACGCAAGTAGATGGAACCATTTTACTACCTCAGCAAAATGTGCATGGCACGTGATAATGAGAAACATTAACAATAGCTTGAAATAATCTTGGTTGGGCAGAATTATTAAACAATATTGACAATGAAATGCAAATAGCATTGATCGACTTAGTGAGATCAGCTGATTTAGATCTGGAACAATTCCATTTATTTTCCGCTTAGATACATTCATCTGAAAAAACAAAATTTAATAATATTGAAAAAAATATTCAAGCTCAACACACGAATAAAAGAACGCAGTCAAATTTTAGAATTATTTAAGAAATTTTCAGATGTTTTTTAAGTTCCTGATACACCTTTAACATTTATGAACCTGAATCTCCATATTCCTCACCCATTTGGATAGTAGATAGAACCAAAGAAACCTGATGCATCAGAAAAGTTGAACGGAGAATTGTAGTTGATTACCGAAAGGTCAATGAAAAAGCTATTGATGACAAATACCCGATACCAAACACCAACAAGGTTTTGGACAAGTTAGGACGATGTCAGTAGTTTTCGACATTATATTTGGCAAGAGGCTTTCACCAAATCGAAATGGCTAAAGAAAAGTTCCAGAAAACAGCTTTCTCCGTATAACACGAACGCTATGAATATTTACGAATGCCGTTTGACTTAAAAATGCACCAGCAACATTTCAAAGAGGCATTGACAATGTATCAAGAGACTTACAAGGAAATATCTGTCTTACATACATGGACGATATAATATGGTACTCAATCTCTCTTCAAGAATACCTAATAAATTTGAAAAGTTTATGAGAGACAGATTCAAAAGTACAAGTAGACAATTCTGATTTTTTACGGAAAGAAGTAGGACATATCATTACTCCAAATGGTATTAAACCAAATCCAGATAAAATTAAAGCATTCATTATTACGAACAACAAAGGATTTTTAGGATATTATGGAATGTTTATAAAGGTTTTTTTGAAGATTACCAAACCTTTCACAGTATATCTGAAAAAAGAAGCAAAAATAAAAATATCACCACAAAACATATAATGCTTTGAAACTTGTTAACATCAATTAAGTAATGAAGCAATTTTGGAATACCCGGACTTAGCAATACCATTCAATCTAACCACTGACTATAGTGATTTTGCTAAAGGAGCAATTTTGTCTCAAGGCCGCGTTGGAAAAGATAAGCCAATCGCATACTCTTTACGTACTTTAAACGAGAGTGAGAAGGACTATTCAACAATTGGAAAAGAAATGTTAGCAATTGTTTGGGCGACGAAGTATTTTAGACCGTAAATTTTCGGAAGAAACTTTCAAATTTTGTCAGACCACCGTCCGTTACAATAGCTTTTCTCATTGAAAGATCCTCAATCAAAGGTGATTAGATGGAAATTAAAGCTACAAGAACTCGACTATAATGTAGTTTTTAAATCAGGCAAGTCAAATAAAAATGCTGATGCGTTATTTCGCATTGAATAGCCTACAAAGGAAACCATTATTTGGAATAATTATTTGGATAACTTCTATAAAGAGCTCGATAATGCATCAATGTATAACATACCACCTCTGATCACAAAGAATCTAGTTCAATGTCAACACAATCAGCAGACGAACTTCGTAGTAATGTTATAGAAAGAAATCTTTCATCCACCGAAACAGCTGATGAAAATGTAGACAATAATATGCAATGCCAGGAAGATAGCAATAATACGGTACGTATAGCACAAGAAGAACCTGTCATAAGTATACTTGTTTAGGAAAAACCACTGAATTATTATAATAATCAGATAAGATTAGTTTTTGTAAATTATAACGTAGCTACTCCAACACAAAAATATATTTAAAAAAAAAGTATTCATGCGCAAATAAGCATGAACATCAAAGAAAGAGACAGAATTTTTTAACGAATTCGTAACACGAAAACGAAACACGCGATAAAATTTTAACTGAATCACAATATGAACCCACATCTGCGATAATCCAACGAAAGTTCACAAACACAACTTATGATCTTGTTAAATGCAACGATATTCTGGAAAACGTAAATTGCGAAAAAAGACAAAAAGGAATAATCCGTAACTATCATGAGGGTAAAACTAACCATCGTAAAATTACCGAAAATGAAAAAAAACAATAAGGAGAAAATATTATTGGCCAGCATTAAAGAGATATACTGAAGAGTACATTAATGGTTACGATATTTGCCAAATAAATAAATATGATAGGAAACCAGCCAAACCAAAATTCATGATAACGCCGACTCCAACAAAACCTCTTGATATTGATACATTTCAAGCTAGCGGACAAATGTTTTTAACAATAATGGACTCATTCTCAAAATATAGTCAGGCATATCCACTCGAAGGAGCTAATGGAATTAATATAGTCCAAGCAATTCTCAAACTTAATACACATCACAGTTTACCAGAAATGATCATATCCGACAACTGACCCGAATTCTTTAACACACATAAGGTACCAATACATTACATAACACCTGAAAATTCTCAGTCGAATGGTACGATAGAACGATTTCATTCGACACTCAATGAATATTTGAGAATTTTAAGAGGAAATAAGACCCATTTTAATGCAAAAGAAAAAATTTCATATGTTAAATTAGGCTATAACAACAGCAGTAATAAAACTTTTGTTTTTTTGTTTATAGATGTGCTGAATGGTCATAGCAGTAGAGACCCATATGATATGGATATCGAAAGTAATTCGCTAAACAACTATATCCAGCAACATGAGGAAAAACGAAAGCAATTTATAAAGAAATCAATAAAATCACAAGCCAAACAATCTCACAAAGAAACGAGAATAGACAAGAACCAGCAACATATAAACCCATTTATACAGAGTTTACTGGTGTAAGAAATAAGTTACTTCCTCGATTTTCAATATGAGAAGTATTAGAAGATAAGGAAGTGACAGTAAAATTACCAACTGCCACATGTCACAAAAAGAATATCATGGACTGCCACATCGTGACAAACACTCTGTATTACAGGTTGACCCGCGCATCCGCAGAGAAGGTTCGAATACAGAATTTGAAAGACAACCCAAGGATTCTACCCCTCCGGCTGGGAGAAGCCAAGATTAGAATTTGTGATCATGATTTCATCTTTTACTATAATCTCAGGCCAATAGGCTTAGAAATAGAAAATATAGAATATTATACTAACATTAATTCAGTGTTAACAGTTAATAAAAAAAATAAAAAAATACATCCATCCAAAAGAGGACTCATCAATGGACTTGACAGCATTATTAAAAATTTAGATCAATATGACGAAAAAGTCGAGTGAATATCATCCAAAAGTTGGATCAACATATGTCATTAACTACTGCATTAATTGAAAATTATAACAAAACAATTTCTCTGCTCACTCATAACCAAGGAGTTATGTCCAAAGAAATCGATATAGTAAAAATTAAAATTGACAGGACAATTTATAATTTTGAGATTTTTTACAAAATAAGGAACATTTTAGATCAATTAAGTTTATCCTTTCACATTTTATAACAACTTCTTAATGTTTTAGACACTGTGTAATGTTCGGTAGTTATTAGTTCACTACGCGATTATGGAAAACCAACTAGCAACATCTTTTGCGTAGTTTATTGTGTAATTCTCTTCTCTATTCTAGTGCGCTTATATTTAGCTAAAAATTATGTTATATTCGGATGCCCTTGCTAGCATGCAATTTATAATAATTACAATAATATTACGTGTATTAATGAGTAAAAAGAGATGGCCTAGATTTTGTGTATTGCAAATAGAAAGAGCTACTTATATAGATAAGGTCATTCAAACAAAACATTTATTTGAAATATCAAACCCAAATTCCATTACATCTCCCACGGAGAAAAATATAAAAATAAAATGTATTCAGCATTTTGTTTTTATCTATAGTACCTATAAATATATACCTACAATTATTGTACACCTATTCTAAAATACTTTTAATAATATGCACACTTAGCTGTAATATAACTTGATATGATATTCTTTACGTTTATTATTTACATTTAAAACTAAATTACAACCTTTCAATTCTAAAATTTTATAAGTGCCTTTGTAAATAGGGTCAAGTTTATTTTTTACATTTTTATTTTGAACTAAGACCATATCGCCTATTCTATAGTCATAATTTTTAACTTGTTTTTCAGACATCTCTTTCCGTCTGATTTTTGAATCTAGTAAATTCCTTCTAGCACCAGCCCATGCAGTTTGCAAACGAAATTTTAGTTCAAACGGTTAGTCATCAAAATTATAGACCGGGGTCACTTGCACTTGAGTCGTTTGAAGGTAATCGACTTGGTTTTCAAAAAACAAGTTCGTAATGTGTATAGCATGTTACTGTACTTACAGTATTATTGTATGAAAAACACCAATATGGAACCCAATCGCTCCAGTTGTTTTCAGTGTTTTTAGAATGAAACATACGAAGGTATGCGCCTAAATGTTTATGCGAGTTTTCCAGTGCGCCCAACATTTCAGGATGATATCCCGTAGATTTTAAATGCCTACTACCAAGTTTTATTTAAACGATTCTTGGTCGGTTAAGATTCAGACGGAATGCCGTATCCCAAAACAAAATTATTGACAAATGATTTCGCAACTGTATGTGCTTCTTTATTCGGTAAAGGATACAAACTTCGTAAGCTCACACTGTAGCGTTAAAATTTATTTATTGTCATGAATATCTACAGGAAGCGGACCTACCAAATCTAAAATTATTTTTTAAAATGCTGCTTCAGCTGATGTTGTGACTATCATTGGCACTTTTTTGGATTTAAATGTTTATGTCTCTGACAGTCATCGCATTTTTTTTTTGCCCCCTGTCGGTGATGTGTGATAATCATTTAAAATTAAACGTTTTATCTTTTTATCCTCCATTTGCTCGACATCTTTTACTACTTTTATTTTTAAAGAGATTGTTTTTAACAACAATTTATGTCTATTTTACAATTTTAAAAATTCAGTACTATTTGTGTTTCTTGAGACGTATATTTCTGTAATATAGTTTTTTGCGCATAATTTTACCAGACCCCTCAGCGATGTAGGTACCTAAGTCATAAACTGATCGGTCGTTTTGGTTTCCATAAACTATTTGTGAATTCACATCATGTATAAAATAATTATAGTACTGATAAGAACCTAGGTATCTATTTTCAATTTTTGAAAATTCCTGTTCTGGCAATAGTCTTAATTCAACTGTGCCAGCTGGTTGCTTTAGCACTTCGACTGCAACGGGGTGTTCAAGCCTATTATTATTCGGTGTATTGCTATCCTCTGACACGGATATCTTGTTTTTAAATTGAGTCCTACTTATCACATTTATACTTTCATTTATTCTTTCACTCATGCTCTTTAACTCATTAGAATTTTTGATGACACGTTAGAATGCGTCAGCCGTTACATTTTCGGAGCCTTTGACATAATGCACTGTTAAATTATATTCATCTAGTACTAACCTGAATTTTGTGAGACTACTTGAGGATTAGTCATATTAAACAAATAAATTAATGGACGATGGTCTGATAATACCTTGAATTTTTAGCAAACAAATAAGGCCTAAAATGTTTACCTGCCCACACGATAGCTAATAATTCCTTTTCTATTGTACAGTACTTTTTCGCCTATATTTAAAGCTCTGGATGCGAAAGCAACCTGTTTATCGTTCCAGTCGACAAAACAGCTCCTAATGCGTATCCTCTCGCATCGATTCTGAGCACATGTTCGTTTTTCTTGAAAAAAATGAGGATACTGTAGCACTGGCAGTGCTTTTAGTGCTTGCTTTAGTAACTCAAATGAGTTTTTCCATTCCTCTGGCCACTCAAAAACTTTTCCCTTGCGCGATAACCTATTTAATAGATAAGCTATTTCAGCAAAGTATTTTTATTAATTTTCGATAATAATTAGCGAATGCTACAAAACGTTTTACTTCGTCAGAATTTTTTGGGCTTGGGTATTGAGCCATAGCTGCTATTTTTTCCGGATCAGGTAAAATTTCCTTAGCTGATGTAACGTGGCCTAAGTAAAGATTTTTTTTCAAAAATTCGCATTTGCTAGGATTAAGCCTTAAATTAACTTTTCTTACACGTTAGAAAACGTTTAGTAGATTATTATTATGATTTTGCAGAGAATTGCCGAAAACTATTAAATCATCCAGATAAATAAAACAAGCTTCATAATTTAAACCTGCCATTGCCACTGTCGTATGACTTGAAAATACGGTTGGACTAATTTTCATTTCCATAGCTAATCCTTTCATTTGAAACTGACCTCGTTCTGTAGTGAACGCTGTACAGGGTCGACTATCGGGATGTAGTTCTACCTGATAATACCCCTGAGCTAAAACAAGATGAGAAAAATATATCGCCCCTGATAATGAATCTAAAATTTCGGAAATATTAAGTAATGGGAATTTTTCATCGTCTTTTAGTTGTTTATTAAGCAATCTGTAATCTATAACTACACTTACTGCTTCAACCCTATTTTTGTCAGCCTTTTTGTTGAGTATTAATTAAATTTGAGCACAACCCTGATATTTCTGAAATCAGATTCAGTACAATTAACTCTAGTACCTATTTTTTTGGTACCAATGAAAATGTCATATCAAAAAGTAACGTTTCTTGTAGACAGGCATGGTACTCATGATTATGGTAGTTGAATGTTGAACGTTATATTTTGCAACCTGAAGGTGATTTGACTAATACTGAAGTCAAATCATAGTTTCAAAAGGATATTGAAGAAAGAGTGCAGAAATAAACCATGTGCAAGTATCCGGAATATTGCAAGAAGACCTATGATTGTAACACATGTAAAAAGAAGGGACATTTTGCCAAGGACTGCCCTAAAGGAATCAAAGACGGGAACTCTGGCACAAACAGGCTGGATAGGGATAGGTCAAATCGCCAAGCTCTTGTAACTATAGAATTGTCAACGAAATAATTTCCAGGGATAATAATGAAGATTTCTGGTACCAGGATTGTGGTGCCACCCATCATATGACCCATCGTCAAGGTTGGCTCATTAATTTAAGTAAATATGAGAGTCCATCCACTGTACTCATAGGAGATGCCACGGAATTGGAAGGAATTGGAACAGAAGAGGTTGAAGTGGAAGCATTTGATTGAACATATTGGAACTCAATAATATTGAAAAATGTCTTGTTCTAATCAGCTGAAGGAAAAACAGTTGCAATCGCAGAGCGCGTAGAAAATTTGTATCAAATGCTCTTTCGTAGAGAGAAAAATAACAAATGCCTCTTAATTTTGTCTGTTAAACAATGGCATGAAAGACTTGCACATCACAATGTGAGACATGTGAGAGATATATTGAAAAAGAGTGGAGGTAATTATACAGATGACTGGGAAGATCTACAGGATGTGTGTATGCGAAACAACATCGAGTATCTCATCCGCCAAATGGAAAAGTGGCTAAAAACTCTTTAGACCTTATTCATGTTGACTTATGCGAAATTGACATTCCATCTTTAGGGGGAGCGAAATATTGTTTTGTTAAAGGATGATTATTCACATTTTAGGACCGTATGTTTTCTAAAGAGCAAAATTGAAGCTGCAAAGAATCTTGACAAATTTCTTAAGCTGGTTGAAAATCAATTTGGTCGAAAAGTTAAGGCTCTAAGGTCTGACAATGGGACGGAAGTCGTTAACAAAAACGGTAGGGAACTTCTTGAGGAACTGGGAATCTCCCACAGCAAGTCAAACGCGTACACTCCGCAGCAGAATGGCAGAATCGAAAGGGAAATGCGAACTGTAGTAGAGGCAGCATGATCTGCGTTGCATGCTAGAGGCTTTGATGAGAAACTATGGACGGAAGCAGTTCATTACTCTGTCTTTAACTGGTACGAGTTGGCGAAAAGGAAAATGCCCTGCAGAATTATGGTTTGGACGTCACGTTAAAATCAATGATCTGAGAATCTTCGGATGTGAATGCTATGCTTTCGTACAGGATCATAGGCGAGGTAAAATGGAACCAAAGTATAAGAAAGGCATTTTTGTTGTATACAATGTGGATTCATTAAGTTATAGAATATACTTACCAGAGATAGATGATGTAATTAGTTCAGGTGATGTGATCTTCGATGAGAGGCTTGGTATTGAAAACGGATACATGAAAATTGAAACTCCTATCAATGAAGATGAAGATTCTGGAGATGGTCTGGAAAGCTCTGAATCCGATTGTACCGATGCCTCTGTTCTCTCGGATTCAGCAGAAATTACGTCAAACGAAAGAATAGGTCCAAGTCTATGAGATCGTCGAAATTTTAAATTACCCTCTTAATATGAAGACTATGTTGTGAAGCATAATAGTGCAAACGTGGCCATGATAGGAGAATTTCAATATATCCCATTTCAGAAGCCTTGCAGGATGAAAAATGGCACAAAGCAATGTCTGAAGAATTCGACTCACTGATGAAAATGAAAACATGGGACGTGGTAAAAATGCCTGAGCATTCTAAACCTTTGATATGTCGCTGGGTTCTTCGTGAAAAGCAAGATGGTCGTTTGAAAGCCAGACTGGTCATTAGGGGATATGAACAAGAAGAAGGAGTCGATTATTGTGAAACATTTAGCCCCGTAGCTCGACATGTTTCCATTCATCTTATTCTAAGCTACGCAGCCTCAAACGACATGAGTCTTATGACATTTGAAGTAAATACAGCTTTTTTTATATGGGGACCTGAAGGAGGAGATCTATATTTACCAGCCCCAGGGATTTAACGGCAACTGTGGCTTGGTCTGCAAGTTAAATAAAAGCTTATACGAACTTAAATAAGCTCCGAAAAATTGGAACGACAAGTTTTCAAACTTTCTCAAAACTCTTGACTTTGATAACACCGATGATGATCCCTGCATTTATTATAATGAGAACAGAATTGTAATAATAGCGTTATTTGTAGATGACGGACTTATCGTTGGGCAGGACAATGGAGAAATGTTGAAAATACTAAGAAGACTCCAGAAATTTTAAATAACCTTTGATCTAAACTACGAACTATCATATTTCGGAAACGAAATAAAAATAAGTTGGGAAGAAATTTTTGTAAGTCAACCTAAGTGTACTCAAAAAATTCAGCAAAGGTTCAATATGGAATGAGCAAATACTGCAGCCACACCAATGGAAAAGAGAATGGTGACAAGTGAAGAAAATCAAATGAATGACAAGTCCTTGCACAAGTCAATTCGTTATCGTGAAGCAATTGGAAGCCTACTTTATTTGGCTCATATCACGTCCACATATTAGTTTTGGGTTAATTATCTGAGCAGGTTCAATGGAAATCCTAAAGAAAGTCATTGGAAAATGGTTAAAAGAATATTCGCCTACCCGAAAGGTACGATTCACTTTGAAATTTTCTTTGACGGAGGAAGTGAAATAATTGCCTATACAGATTCTGATTATGGTGGAGATACCTCCACAGGACACTCTACGATTGGAGTTCTTGTGATGCGAGGTGGTCCGATTGTCTGGTATGGCCAAAAACAGAGACATATTGCTACTTAAACTGCAGAAGCCGAATATGGAGCTGCTGTGCCCTGGATAGATGACATAATAATAATAATAATAATAATAATAATAATTTTTTTTTTTGGAAAATGCATTTACGCACGCTATACGGTAAAGCAGCTCATACAGTAGTGCAGGACTCCTGTCAGTTCGAAAAACACGAAATCTGATAGACTACCTGCTAAAAACCCCCTCTTCTCCGATGGCACTAACCTGAGACCGTTTGACACATTATCAACGTTAGGCCGATGATCGTTAGCCCCTTCGCTCGACGTTTGAAAAGTTTGGCATGTTTGGCATCTAGGTCAGCCTTTTTGGCTTTGAGTAGTGTTTCAGTGAAATTTACTACACTGTTCCAAGTATTTCCATCACGAAGCATGACATATCCAAGAGTAGTGTTGGATTCACTTCGGCAACGAGCTTCAGTACCTCAGCAGGAATGCCGTCGGGGCCAGGGGCTTTCTTGTTTCGCAAGGACTGGACAGCGCAGGTCAGTTCTTCCTGTTGGAAGAGGTTGATAAAACCTAAGTCTCCGAATTCTCTAGTAGGACGAAATGGATGTGTTGGAAACAATTCATCTACTACCTTAGCCATGTCGATTGACTCCATGAGCGCTGGCGGAGTGCGTGTGCCTAGCTTTTTGGTTACTATCTTGTAGCCCATCCCCCAGGGATAATAATAATAATAATAATAATAATAATAATAATAATAATAATAATAACAATAATAATAATAATAATAATAATAATAAAAATAATAATAATAATAATAATAATAATAATAATAATAATAATAATAATAATAATAATAATAATAATAATAATAATAATAATAATAATAATAATAATAATAATAATAATAATAATAATAATAATAATAATAATAATAATAATAATAATAATAATAATAATAATAATAATAATAATAATAATAATAATAATAATAATAATAATAATAATAATAATAATAATAATAATAATAATAATAATAATAATAATAATAATAATAATAATAATAATAATAATAATAATAATAATAATAATAATAATAATAATAATAATAATAATAATAATAATAATAATAATAATAATAATAATAATAATAATAATAATAATAATAATAATAATAATAATAATAATAATAATAATAATAATAATAATAATAATAATAATAATAATAATAATAATAATAATAATAATAATAATAATAATAATAATAATAATAATAATAATAATAATAATAATAATAATAATAATAATAATAATAATAATAATAATAATAATAATAATAATAATAATAATAATAATAATAATAATAATAATAATAATAATAATAATAATAATAATAATAATAATAATAATAATAATAATAATAATAATAATAATAATAATAATAATAATAATAATAATAATAATAATAATAATAATAATAATAATAATAATAATAATAATAATAATAATAATAATAATAATAATAATAATAATAATAATAATAATAATAATAATAATAATAATAATAATAATAATAATAATAATAATAATAATAATAATAATAATAATAATAATAATAATAATAATAATAATAATAATAATAATAATAATAATAATAATAATAATAATAATAATAATAATAATAATAATAATAATAATAATAATAATAATAATAATAATAATAATAATAATAATAATAATAATAATAATAATAATAATAATAATAATAATAATAATAATAATAATAATAATAATAATAATAATAATAATAATAATAATAATAATAATAATAATAATAATAATAATAATAATAATAATAATAATAATAATAATAATAATAATAATAATAATAATAATAATAATAATAATAATAATAATAATAATAATAATAATAATAATAATAATAATAATAATAATAATAATAATAATAATAATAATAATAATAATAATAATAATAATAATAATAATAATAATAATAATAATAATAATAATAATAATAATAATAATAATAATAATAATAATAATAATAATAATAATAATAATAATAATAATAATAATAATAATAATAATAATAATAATAATAATAATAATAATAATAATAATAATAATAATAATAATAATAATAATAATAATAATAATAATAATAATAATAATAATAATAATAATAATAATAATAATAATAATAATAATAATAATAATAATAATAATAATAATAATAATAATAATAATAATAATAATAATAATAATAATAATAATATTAATATTAATAATAATAATAATAATAATAATAATAATAATAATATTAATATTAATAATAATAATAATAATAATAATAATAATAATAATAATAATGCCAGTGCCAGCCAATATTGGTTCTACGATCAGCTTGGCACAGCGGATGTCTGGATCTCAGACAGCCATGGGGCTCAGGTCCTTGCTCACGAGTCTGGCAATGGATATGTCTGGGTCAGGTTGCGAAAGGTCACTGTCTACAGCGTGTACCTTTCTCCTAACTACACTGCTTCAGAGTATAAGGAGAGACTGGATGCACTCGAAGATAATCTTCGAAACACCCCTGGCCTAGTCATTGTGGCTGGAGATTTCAACGCCAGAGCTGTAGAGTGGGGGTATGCCTATCACTAATGCCAGAGGAAGACACATCTTGGAGATGGCATCAAGACTTGATCTGGATGTTGCGAACAGGGGCTCAAGGCCGACATACATAAGACCTGGCTTTGGTGAGTCAATGCCAGACATCACCCTCGCATCGAGCGCTCTGACTCCTATGCTATCTGATTGGAAGGTGATGGACGTGTACACTGCTAGCGACCACGAATATATCTCCTTCCAATCAAATAAAAGAGAGGTTTTCCGTCGAATAAGTACCCGAAACCCAACTGGCTGGAATATAGCCAAGATGGACAGGGAAAAGTTCGTCGGGAAGTTAAGCTGTCGAGTCGAAAGTCGCCCACCTGCACACCTTGAGTCAACGGTTACAACTAATGTAGAACCACTTGTGGAATACACCATGGAGCTAATTCGTCAGGCATGTGACTCATCAATGCCTCGGAAGCAACCTCGCCGGAGCCGCCCCCAAGCTTACTGGTGGACAGCTGAGATTGCTGAGCTCAGAAGGATGGCACTAATGAAGAGGCTGCAACTAGATCAACAGAGCACAAAGCTGCAAGGAAAGCGCTCAGCGCTGCGATCCGCCTAAGCAAGGATCGATGCTGGAAGGAGCTATGCGAGGATGTAGATTCTGATCCCTGGGACAAAGGTTACAAACTTGTTACCAGAAAGCTCGGCGGAATCGGAAATAATAGTCATAGCTTGCCACCGGAAGTTGTTACTAAAATCGTTGATGCCCTGTTTCCAGTCCACCCTGTGAGACAGGAAGATATAGTTTCTCTGCCAGTCTCAGAAGTTCCGAAATTCTCAGAACTGGAGCTCGTGACAGCTATGCCATGAAGAATAATAAAGCTCCTGGACCAGACGGAATCCCTGCTGAAGCTTTGAAAATTATAGTTGATAGCACACCACATCTTTTATTACGCATGTTCAATGCATGCCTGGTAGCAGGAGTTTTTCCATCACGATGGAAGACAGCTACGTTGGTGCTAATCAGTAAGGGCAAGGGCAATCCAGACTCCCCGTCAGCGTACAGGCCACTGTGCTTACTAGATACAGCGGGAAAGCTCTTCGAGAGGATGTTAAAGCCTAGATTGCAGAGAGCCATTGAAGAAGCCGGAGACTTGTCGCCCCAACAACATGGTTTCCGTAAAGGGCACTCAACTTTGGCTGCCATCACAGAGGTGATCAATGCTTTCAATCGTGCTTGCCATCAAGCTCGAAACATCGTAGTGTTAGTCACACTAGATGTGAAAAACGCTTTCAACTCTGCTCGATGGGTGGATATACTAGAGGCCTTGCAACGATCTTTCAGGTTACCCAACTACCTTCTGGCCGTTGTACAGAATTATCTGGAGAGCCGTCGATTGAATTATGAGACAAGGGAAGGCCAGATTATAAAGGGTGCAGCGCAGGGCTCTGTCCTTGGCCCCGATCTCTGGAATGCTCTGTACGACGGCCTGTTACGTCTCGAGATGCCCCATGATGTGTTCCTAGTAGGATATGCCGATGACATAGCCGCTGTCATCTCTGTTAGGAATCCAGAGCTGGCCCAATTACGCCTGAATCAGGTAATGATTCGGATAAACTCATGTATGGGGAGCCATGGACTAGAGTTTGCTGCCTCAAAGACCGAGATCATTATGCTCACACGACGTAGGATCTCTACAACAATATCCATATCTGTGAACAATCTCGAGGTGCAAACAAAGACTGCGGTAAAGTATCTAGGAGTAGTGCTAGACTGCCGCCTCCAGTACTGGGAACACATCCAAATTGTGTGCGACAAGGCATCAAAGGTAGTTATGACGCTAAGCAGGCTGATAGGTAACATTGGTGGCCCCAGGTCAAGCAAGAGGCGACTTCTCATGGCAACTACAAATGCTACTCTTCTGTACGGTGCAGAGGTGTGGGCTGATGCTATGGGGAAGAAGAAATATAGCAAGCGCGTGCTGGCAGTCCAACGTAGGGCGGCCCTCAGGGTGGCCTGCGCATATCGCACAGTGTCTGCTGCTGCGGTTATGGTTGTGGCCGGTGTAATACCAGTCGATCTACTTGCTATCGAGAGGCAGAACATCTATCGTCTTTCCTCAGAGCATGGCAGAAGACAAGCCTCAATAACTGCTAGAGAAGAGACTCTGCAAACCTGGCAGAAAAGGTGGGATGAAAACAACGAGAGCCGTTGGACCTTTCACCTCATCAAAGATATTGGCCCCTGGATAGACCGTGGCCATGGAGAGATCGACTTTTACCTATGTCAGTTCCTGACTTGTCATGGCTATTTCAGGAAATATCTTCACAGAATGGGGAAAGTCAGCTCCCCTAAATGCAGGTATTGCCCAGAAGACGACGACGATGCTCATCACACGTTCTTCGACTGCTGTCGTTTCTTCGATGAAAGAAGGGGGCTTGTTTGCTATGCTGGCACTTCTTCCGCAGATACCATAGTGGAAGAAATGCTACGGAGTATAGAAGCCTGGAGGGCGGTCGTTAACTATGTACATACCGTCCTTCGTGCGAAGATAGAAGAGGGATGCCTGCAAGATACTGAGGCCTCCGAATTTATGTAATATGTGATTCCACATTCAAAGGAACCAGAAGCTCTTAGGGTACAAGATAGGCGGCCAGGCATGAAGTCATCCGAAAGGGTTCCGGCCTTGGATCACCGCGGCCGTAGTGGGTTTAGTGAGTATTCCCAGCTCTCAGCTGGGCGAGTCTCACAATGCGTGCGCAAAAGCATTACCCCTACGCAAAAAAAAAAAAAAAATAATAATAATAATAATAATAATAATAATAATAATCATAATAATAATAATAATGATATTAATCATAATATTATTAATAATAATAATAATAATATTAAGAGACACTGCTATTGAGCAAGCTAGAAATGACATGCTGAGAGATTGGCAAAGTCGCTGGGAGGGGGTCCCGGAAGGCCGGTGGACATTCCCACTGATTCGGAATTTGGACCAGTGGATCTCATGTAGGCATGGAGAAGTAGACTTCTATTTATCCCTTCTATTGACAGGGCACGGCTACTTTATGGAATACCTCTGGAGAATGAGAAAGGTAAATACGCCGAATTGCCGGCACTGCCCCGAATACAACGACAATGCACTGCATACATTCTGAGGTGTGAGAGGTTTGTAGAACACAGAAGAAATCTTGCCTCTATCACCATGGAACCAGAAAACATCACATCACAGAGGTGATCAATGCTTTCAATCGTGCTTGCCATCAAGCTCGAAACATCGTAGTGTTAGTCACACTAGATGTGAAAAACGCTTTCAACTCTGCTCGATGGGTGGATATACTAGAGGCCTTGCAACGATCTTTCAGGTTACCCAACTACCTTCTGGCCGTTGTACAGAATTATCTGGAGAGCCGTCGATTGAATTATGAGACAAGGGAAGGCCAGATTATAAAGGGTGCAGCGCAGGGCTCTGTCCTTGGCCCCGATCTCTGGAATGCTCTGTACGACGGCCTGTTACGTCTCGAGATGCCCCATGATGTGTTCCTAGTAGGATATGCCGATGACATAGCCGCTGTCATCTCTGTTAGGAATCCAGAGCTGGCCCAATTACGCATGAATCAGGTAATGATTCGGATAAACTCATGTATGGGGAGCCATGGACTAGAGTTTGCTGCCTCAAAGACCGAGATCATTATGCTCACACGACGTAGGATCTCTACAACAATATCCATATATCATGTAGGCATGGAGAAGTAGACTTCTATTTATCCCTTCTATTGACAGGGCACGGCTACTTTATGGAATACCTCTGGAGAATGAGAAAGGTAAATACGCCGAATTGCCGGCACTGCCCCGAATACAACGACAATGCACTGCATACATTCTGAGGTGTGAGAGGTTTGTAGAACACAGAAGAAATCTTGCCTCTATCACCATGGAACCAGAAAACATCGTGGAGGACATGTTGCGGAATGAAAACCGGTGGAGCGCGGTTGCGTCCTATGCTCAGGTCGTATTGAGAATCAAAAGAGACGAAGGATGCCTTGTGGATCCCTAAGAGCGCTTAGCTGATTACAGCATAGATATAATGGTGGCAATTTTTTTATTCAAAAAGGCGGCCTGGACGAAGTAATGCGAAAGCGGCCCCGTCTAGGATTTTCCGCGGCTCGGAGGGTGTTTTTTAGTGGGTAAGAATCCCACACTACCAGATACGCCTGGTGCCTTAATGGAAGTTTATCAAACTCCGAAAAAAAAAAAAATAATAATAATAATAATGTCTACGTATTGCGTATGTATAATATCCATACGACATTGATTGCATTCCTGGAAAGTGCTAACTCACTGGTGTACAAAGCTTCATATCAATTTTAATAATCAAACGATGAAACCAATGAAATCCGCATTCGGCGAGGAATTTTCCAGGGAGACTCCTTGAGCCCTCTCTGGTTCTGTCTTGCTCTGAATCCTCTTTCAACCATGCTCAACAGTACTGGATATGGCTTCAAGATCAAAGCAAATAGAAATAACAATTATACCATTTCCCACCTTCTATATATGGATGATATTAAAATATATGCAGGAAGCAAGAAACAGATTGGTGATTTACTTAAAATCACTAACACGTTCTCGTCCGATATTCATATGAACTTTGGGCTTAATAAGTGCAAAACTCTAAACATCGAAAAGGGTAAAGTCATCAACGGTGATGTTATGCTGTCAAACGGTGATATCATTCATGCAATGGTTGATGGTGAAACATATAAATATTTAGGATTTCAGCAAGCAAGGCAGCTAGATCAAAAGCAGGCAAAATCCAGAATTAAAAATCAGTATTATGAGCGAGTGAGAACCTTAGTGAAATCCGATCTGAATGCTGGCAGTCTTATGAGGGCTATTAACACCTATGCCATACCTTTTCTCACATATTCTTTCGGAATTCTGAAATGGTCTAACACCGAGCTAGAAGATATTCAAAGAAGCACACGCACCATGCTAACTAAACATAACAGCTATCACCCAAAATCGTCTGTCCTCAGAACTACGTTCCCGAGAGGAGAAGGAGGACGTGCACTGACAGACATTGTCAATTTACACACCCGTCAAATTACTAATCTTAGAAAATTCTTTTGTACTAAAGCTCAAACATCCGAGCTTCACAGGGTAGTAAAGCTGGCCGATAAAAACTGTTCTCCGCTTAATCTTTCCTCCCATGAACAGAACCTTCCATCTTGTTCTGAGTCCCAGAAACAGGAACAGTGGTCCCAGAAAGAAATGCATGGTCGACACCATAATGACCTTAATCAGTCACATATTGATAAAGAGGCTTCCAATAGGTGGTTAATTAATGGAGAACTATTCCCTGAAGCTGAGGGTTACATGGTTGCTATTCAGGATCAAATTATCAATACCAACAACTATAAAAAGTTTGTGATTAAGGATAGAAATACCCAATCAGACAAATGCAGAAAATGTCAACTGAAGTCAGAAAATATTCAACACATAAAATCTGGTTGTACACACTTAGCTAACACTGACTATCTGCATAGACATAACCAAGTATGCAGTATCCTTCACCAGAAACTGGCTCATAAATTCGGAATGCTAAGCACCTATACACCATATTACAAATACCAATCTCAACCGGTACTAGAAAAGGACTCTTTTAGACTCTACTATAACCGGCCTATTATCACCGATAGACAGTTGACGAATAACCGGCCTGACGTCGTAGTGTTGGATAAAAGAGCTAACAGCGTATTTCTTGTAGATGTCTCCATACCCAATAATAACAACGTGTTGGAAAAGTACCGGGAGAAGCAAAGTAAATATATGGACTTGGCCATTGAGATAAAGCGGATGTGGAACATAAGGTGAAGATTCTACCAATTATTGTCTCATCAACAGGCCTAATTCCTAAATCTCTTCACGATAGTATTGCAAAGGTGGGACTTCGCAAAGGTATTTACATCATGTCATATTTAAAATGGCTGCATCCGGCGCCGGCAATCCCATCGTCTAACCTCAATTCTCTTTTCTAACGATGTGTTTGTATTATTTTATATTATTTTTAGTTAATATACGTAGCTTTGTTGAATGTTAAAGTTTATCTATATTAGATTTGAATCAATTTTTTCGTATTCACAGGAAACTTACTGTTTGTTATTAAGATTGAGAGATTATAATTCGTTATTGGTACGTATTATTATCTTGTTCATATCATTCTGGTGTTATTTTTAGGAGAATGCCAACGAGTATATATGGAAAGGCCATCAGGAATGTCTGTAAGGCGAAGAAGGATATTTCAAGAAGTAAAAACGAAGGAAGAAGGAGAAGAGCTACCCTTTTATCCAATGTTTTGAAGCAAATTCATCCTGATAGTGGAGTATCAAGTAAAGCTACGAGTATAAAAGCTTCATAAATAATATACTTAGAACTTCCAGCTATTCTTCTATCCGGCGTATAACTAAGAAAACTGTAAGTAAAGATATAATGCTATCACGAAATATATACTTAAGTCCTTAGACATACAAGACACAGCCATCACCAAAATGCCTATAAGGATTGCTTCAGTTAGCAACTAGAATTTGATTAGTCTAACATTTCGTTTTCAATGTAATTTTAGCATGCTTCTATCAAATCTCAGATTTGTAATGATGTTTTTTACATTGCAGTGAGGTGGTGGTACACTAGAAGGAATTGGCTGTTTGCTTAGGAACAACGGAAGAACGAAACGAAAGTGAAATGCCTATGAAGTGCCTCACTTTGTATACATGCCGTTTACTATTTGGGTAATGATATAACACATTGAATGTGTCAGTATATATCTTCTGTGAGTATAGTTGAATATTTATAAGATGTTCTAATTTGAGTTTACTTGCTTGTATTATACATTAATGATTGTTTCTTTTTAATTTCATGTCCAAATGAGGAATAACTGAGGAAGAGGACGAACAGAAAATGAAGTACCTCGAAGGCATTGAAGTATCCCGTTCCTGGGGGTGTAATGAGAGAGTACGTCGAATGTTTCAATATATGCTTCTGTGAGTACATTAGAATATTTATTTTATGTTTTCATTTGAGATTGCTGGCTTGAATTTTATTTATTTTACTGATCTTTGTTTCTTTTTATTTTCATATCTAAATAAGGAACTGAAGAAGAAGGCTGAAGCGACAATGAAACACGTCTTATTCATTTGTGGATTGTCTGTGTAATTAGTGTTAGTGAACCGGCGTATTTTATATATTTTGGATTATACATTAACATATGTAGAAGAGTAATGCACTGTCAACCCATAAAATAGTTTACTTGTTCTACTCAAAACCTATTTTGATATTAAGTATCTTCTAAAAGTATGTCGATATTTTCATCATAATATTTTTTGTGATGGGAAATCAGATTTTAGCTAATCAAAATTTCCCCTAATTATTGTTTGTTTCAAAGAGTTATTTAGACAATGTACTAGTTACTTCCATAAATTAATATAATAATTTGTTTACTTACAAAAAAACATATTTAAGAAGTTATTCAGTGGATTTTTTAATTGCTTATTTATTCTTTGTATGTTATAATTTTGCAATAGTAAAAAATGAACTAAAAATATTTACAGTTTTTATTTTCTTATTTACCCCTCATAGATCAGAACTATTGAGGAAGCAATAAAATTCTTCAGATATTTTTGGAGTGATTTTTTTAAAAAAACTTTCAGCATTCATATTACATTTTTGATGACTATCACGAAAAGTAAAATGAATAATCTCGAAAGTTATTTTCTAAAAATTTCCCTCAACCATTTCTGAAGATTTTTATTCCTTTCTCTATTTATAATCTAGGATAATACTTTTGCTAAACTTTGAATCTGCCTCCATAAGCAAGTTAGTTTGCGAGTAAATATCTTCAGCGCTAGTTGTACTTCAAGGTCAAAACATAGTCAACGAAATTAACATGGAAGTTACCATTCTCTTGGTGGTAGGTGTTCTCTGCAAGATACTCATAATGATGGTAGTTGAATGTTATATTTTGTAAAGTGTTCTGCAAGTTAAACAAAGGTATGATTCTTCTGTTTATTGTAAACTACTTTTATTTAATACCTATGTAAATTTGCAGGCGCTTTTGTTTTTCTTTTTGTCATTGTAATTTCTTAGAAATAAATCTTCTGTCGAACTTAAGTTGTTAGTGATTCACTGCCTCTCCACGCTCAGCTGAATAAAAATCATATCATTGGAACTATTAAAAGAGGAGAAGACCACTCAGACTTAGCTTTGTCAATAATACCTTCATTTAGCATTTTATCAACTTTGAGCTTTGATATACACAGGATTCGCATCTTTTTTCAATCTAATGCGTTGACGATAAACATTTGTTACAGTAAGATGTTCTCCGTCTAAATGAAAGATATCAGCATATTTTGCACAAATATTATAAATCGACTTTTTTTCTTTGTCATTATTATGTGGTGAGGTAATTATTGAATCTAAAACTCTTTCTACACGTTTTACAGAAATACCATTATTGTTAAATTCACATACATCATACTCATCTTTTTTTTGGCTGAAAATTTCGAAGAGATATTTCCCTTTCATTCTCATTAAGTATTCTAACCAGTATCTTATTATCCTCTGGTTTCGCTATTATATTTGCCACCATAGACCGATTGTATTAGGTGGAAAATGTTCACCGCAAGCGCGGCGGGAAGTTTGCAACGACCACTTTCATTCGAAATGCTACTCATTTGAACAGAATGTACTATGCCTGTTTCCAAATAATTCCATGCTAATGGCTGCCTGTGACCGTTTCCATCAATTTCTGTATGTACTATGACATCTATCCATCTATGCGCTTGTACCAATGAAAACTGCTTCTACATAAAGTTGAATAAAGGTATCCTATGGCCAATGGGTGGCGCATGCGGAGAATTGAAATCATTAATTGGTCTATCACTCCTTCAAAAATAATTTCATTCAAAACCACGTAATCATCATTTTCATTCGTATAAAAATATTTTGCAATCTCACAACGTGGTGGTATTATTGTATATAGTCGCACTTAGACGGTAGCGGAACCGATATTTCCTTGTCTTTATTTTGAAAAGAAATTAAAAAAGATTCCTAATCAAGAACAGCTTTGTGTAACGATACAAAATCTGTACCTAAATACCCTTGTATATTATGAGAATCGAATTTGTTAACGACAATAAATTCATGACAAAATACTTCATTGAGTATGCTAGATGTTATATTTTCCGCACCTAACGATAAAGTGGAACCTGTGATTCCATTAATTTTCAATTGTTTATTCTTATTAATTTATAATGTAGTTGCTATCTAAACAATCAGCAAAAATGCATGAAATACTCGCTCCCGAGTCAATCAAAAATAACAGGTCATTGTTATTATATTTTATCTTAATGAAATTTAATGAATTTATATTAAAGTTATTTTCTTCATAGCAATGTGTTTTATTTTTAATCGTCTCGTTTGTCTTACCTATGTTTTCATTTTGATATACATCACGATCAATGGTGTCTGCGACGTCCACTCGACTACCGCGACGACCTGTCATACCGTTGGTACGATGACCGTTGCTATTCACTATCTATTAGACCATTCGAGAATGAATTAACTTCAAGTTTTTCGTTTATATTACGGAACGCTGGTAATTCCGAACTATCACCGTATACTTGAGCTATCGTTAAATCAAGTAAAAGCAATAGTTTTCGCGTATTCATCAATCGTCTTGGCGTCTTGTCTCGCACTATGCAACTGGTTAAATTCGCTATACAACTCAATCGCGTCAATTAATTGCTTTGTTACCTCCTTAGTGTCGTCTAAATTTTCGTTGGGTAAAAAGGTTTGCAACCTCTCGTTAGAAGTACCCTGGATTTGACTGACAGGTATCGCTGGCGTTTATATATTCTTGAAGTGTATTTTTTGCCTCCGGCTGGACCTGTTTTTTTAGATGAACAAATTTTGTTTATTTATTGTTTATTGTAAATTGTACACTATTACAACTATACAATTTTTAACCCATCAAAAACATACATGGGGTGTCATACACAGTACATAGTAGAATTATGTCAAAAATTTAGATACTAGACACGAAAAATATTAACAAATTGAAGGCGCACATAAAGGTATATAACGGACAACTTTTTAACAATGTTAACAAACATATATATATATATATATATATATATATATATGTATAAAATCAGTCTATGGGGTCTGTGAAGTATTCTTCCAATGTGTAGTAAGCTTTTTGAACCAGTTTTTCTTTAAGTATTGTCCGAATTTTCTTCCTACTTAGCATTTTGTACGTTCCTGGCAACATATTATATATCTTCACTGCTGTGTGATTTACACTTAGTTGTGTGGATGACAGTCTGTGAAAGGGAACGATGAGCTTGGTTGCATTTCTGGTGCCATAGTTGTGGTTAAAGTTATTCTTCTGTAACTCGTCTTTGTGGTCGTGGATATAAGTGAAACAGGCAAGTATAAACAAGGAAGTCAAAGTGAGGATGTTCTCCTGCCTGAACAATTGCTTACAGCTAGTTGTACGATCAGCATCGCATATTATCCTGACAGCCATTTTCTGTTTTATAAATATTTTCTCTTTTCCAGGCATATTTCCCCATACTAATATACCATATGCAATTGCTGAGTGAACAAAGCAAAAGTATGCCACTTTTGCAGCTTGCTGACCAACTAACTGTTTTATTCTCCTTACTACGAAGATTCCTTTCGAGACACGTTTCCCCAGATCGTTAATGTGCTGTGTAAATTTCAGGTCTGACTGGAGTTGTATACCCAGGAATTTTAGGTGGTTGGTTTCAGAATCTCCCGGTAAAAAACATAATGACTGGGTTTTTCCAGGGTTCATCCTCATCATATTTGCATCGAACCATTGTTGAGCTTTTATTAACGTTGTTCTAGTATTTTTCTCTAGGTCTTGTTGGTTACGGGCTACATTAAGGAAGTTCGTATCATCCACAAACATGACTGTGTCTACCTGCTCCATATTTGCAGGAAGATCATTCATATATACCAAGAAAAGTATTGGCCCCAATATGGATCCCTGTGGGACTCCTCTTGTAACCAATGCCCATTTCGAGCATTCTTCACCGATTTCTACTCTCTGGTATCTGTTTTCAAGGTAGCTGGTGATTAGCTTCATAGTTACGCCTCTTATCCCATAATACTTCAGTTTTTTCAACAGCAGCGGGTGATCAATGGTGTCAAAGGCTTTACTTAAATCGCACGAGGATATTTTACATTTATTTCCTTCATCGATGGCTTGAGTGATCTTTCTGAGGATTTCTGCCAATGCTGTTGTTGTAGATTTGCCCTCCAGGTAGCCATGCTGTTGATCACTCCAGATATTTTGCTTTTTGAAGAAGCTGGTGAACCTACTTTTCATTGCACTTTCCAAAATTTTTGAAAGGGCAGGTTGTATTGTACTCGGACGGAAGTTACTCATCTCTCCTGGGTCTCCACTTTTGTGTATGGGATTTACTCGGCTCCTCTTAAGTTGGTCAGGAAAATGCCCTTCTGACATACATCTCGAAAACACGGCACTCATGGGTATGGAGACTTTAGGAATGATCTGCTTCAGAACTTTTATTGACAGTCCACATATATCTCTTGTGTTCTTATTCTTCATTGTACTTGTAAGTTTTTCAATCGCCTCCGGTGTAATTTCTTTCATGTAAATGGAATCAGTTGGTTGTTTATTACATTTTCTTAGGAAATATTCTGGTGTTAGACTGGAATTGTAACAGGTCTCCCCAGTTTGTTTCCCGATGTTGATAAAGAAGTTATTAATTTCATCAACTGTATTCATCGGTTTGATCATCTGCGAATTGGATCCAATACCTTCTTTTATCACCGTCCATATCATCTTCATTTTATTTTCAGCTCTCTCTATCCTCTCTAGGTTCAAACGGTTCGGTTGATCTCTGTCAGTTTCTCCCTGTACCTTGTCTTATATGAATTGTATGTCCTTCTACTTACATCATCTCCCCTCACTTCACATACCGTGTTACGGTTTGGATTTTTTTTTTTGGGTTTTCGTCAACAGTTATTGTTTCAACTCCTTGTTTTAATTTTACAACAAACATTGTCATTGGAAAATTACTATCCTCTTAGTTGTACATTTCTTCCCCGCGAAATTTGAAATTCGCGCCTCAGAGTAGCAAAATCTGATACCAAGGAGAGTCAAAATTCAGAGTGGGAAATTCTCCGCCTACGAAATTCCGGTGGCCATTAGAGCTTCTGCTGTTGAAAAGTGAAAGACGTGGAGACGTAGTTTTCTTAATTTCTAGTGGTTTATCTAAAGAATTAGCTTGTCGTGAGTTTGTTGTTCGTATACTTCGAAGCTTTTGCTAATTCATATCGTCAGTGACGGATTCAGACCCTAGGAATTTGCGCACCTGGAGCGCTCGACATCGAGTCGGATTCTTAGAAAGCTATCTCCACCCTCATCTAAGTAGCCGCACAACATCTCAGGTACTGTTAACAATTTTTCTGATAATCGGAATGTAAGTGTTATTCTCATAGTCATAGTGCATGCACCACTCTAATTCCCACCAAGTGCATCTCGTGCACGTGCTCTCTTAGTCAGTCGTGATTTGAATACCTCGAGCTTAGACAAATCTGAATTTACAGGCTACTTTCGTGGGATCAATTTCATCAACGCCCGATTGCGATCTCCTAAAATTATTTCCTTAACAGTCTGCTGATAAGGAACCCGGAGGTACCTGTTCCCCCCTGAATGGTGATCGCATTATCTTCTCGCAGAGGTTCTAGATGCCCTTGATCGATATCCGAGAGCGTATACATCGACGCCGGAACAACTAGCTCGACATCATCTTCGAGTGGACGGCAAATGGCCTGGAGATTCCACACGATAAGTCGACACCTGTTGATATATGTATATTTTGTTTTGCTATCATTCACTCTTCAAGTGGTAATATTGAATTTGTAACAGTCATTGTGCATATTTATTTTATCTAGTGGGATAGAGCGGCAAAGATAACAAATATTTTACCAAAATTCGTACGTACCCTTTAGGTCATCACAGCCTTTCTTTATATGATCGATGTTTATATATATTTATATTAAGTTATATTTTATTCCAATTATTTCGACAACCAAGAAAGCAGCTGTTTTATTGGGTTTATGATTTACAGATGTCATTACTGTTACTTTTATCAACTCGATTTATTTAATTTCATTTTTAATAAACACACCAGACACAACTGATAATTCTGACAGATAGTTTGTTTAGATTTATATAATTTCTGTTATTTTTTTTTGCGTTGTTTTTTTTTTGTACTTAGAACATAGTAAATATCTTTTCCAGTTTTTTTGTTTTATTTTGTTTAAAACAAAGGAAAAAACTGGTGGCGCCCTTACGGTCTGAGAGACCGACTTAACTAAGTTCACTGCCATCGGTAACCACCCAGAATTCACGACAGGCCTCCACTGAGCTAGGCCGGAGGTAGGTTTCCAAAGAAATATTTTGGACCGTAACAACCGTGGCCAATATATCTAATTTTTTCTTGATCTCTATGACCTCTTTATCTGTGTTGGCTGTTTTTTTTCTTCTTTTATTATGAATGACTGTTTCTTTTTCTGGGCATGCTTTATTGAAAGCTGTCATAAATTTTTCCCAGAATGCGTCAAAAGCTATTTCTGCTGATTCAGCAGTTGTCACGTCATTCCAATTAATTCTATCGAGTTGAAGCTTGAACTTTTCAATGTTACCATGGCCTATGCTTCTGTTCCGTTTTCTGTGTAATTTTTGAAGTGGTGTTATCTCTCTTACTTTAAAGTTCAGAAGTTGTCCTTTGTGGTCTGATAAGTGGGGTTCGAATGTCCTCGTCTCTATTTCAACACAGTCAGAGAAGATGTTGTCTATCAGTGATTGCGATGTACTGGTCACTCTGGATGGCTCCAAGAACTTTCCTTCCAGGCCAAACTCCTCGAATAATTATTTTAATTTTCCTGACTCCTTACTATCTTTGGACATATCTATGTTGAAGTCACCTGAGACGAATATGTGCTTTTGTTTCAGGTTCATTATAATCAACCTCTCCAAACAGTTTCTCAATCTTAGCAGGAATTCGTCTATAGATCCTCTGGGTGGTCTATATATTGCCAAGATGATCGACCTCAACTCCTTCGCCCAAATTCCGCATATCTCTATGACAGATTCAGCTGAGCCCTCCGCCACATGAGGTAGCTCTTTAACCTGAAGCTTCTGATTGACCAATATGAGGGTACCACCATAGTTGTCCTGTCTACAATGAAATGCTTTGATTTCATATCCCGGAATGCATAACATGCTAATGTTATTTTTGTTCACCCAGTGTTCCGTTATCGTGGCAACGTGCACGTTCGTTTCCAGTAAAATTTTTTCAAGTTGTTCAATTTTACCATTTATTGATCTGATGTTAATGTTGAGAAGTTTGAATATGTTGTTTTTGTGATCTACTGTATTTTCCTTGGTCTCGAAAAAAACGATATCTCTTTATTTTTGTACCGTGGGGCCAGAAGTCCTCCTGGTTCAGATCTTGCAACAATTCGAACTCCATATCCACTCTGAATGATGAACTAGGACTGTTGTCACTTGATATCTTATGTACATCAAATTTTTTACGGGGCAGTTTGCTATCTAGGAATTCTAATAAGTCCTTTGCTGAGCAGTTTTTGTTTACTCGTCCGATATACAGCCATGCCTAACGATCTGCCGCTTTTAAATTGTAGGTTCCTCTATCAGTTCCGAGCAAAGTTTTCTGTTTCTTTTCGTCCATAGGTTTCTTCTCTGCTTTGTCCTTTCTAACGTCTGGTTTTGTTGAGTCTGTGGTACAGTTATCTGATTTTTCCAGATTTCTCACTGCTGTTATCAAAACAGAAGGAACAGTTTTCTTTTCCAATAATATCTCATCACCTGTGGTTATTTTAGATGTCTCCACATGGCTTTTGTTAGTTGATAAACTGCAGCTGTTAGTTGGCTTAGGTTTCTCACTTCTAGATGGCTCTGTTGTAACTTTATTTTCGACTTCATTTACTCTTTCTAATATTTTAATATATTTATTCAGTACCTTAGTTTTGTCCAACAATTCTTGGACCATGTTTGATTTTTCTTGAAGAAGTTTCTTCAGGTACATTATTTCAGTGTCTTTGATTTTCTCGGCAACATCCCGTTCCATCAAAGTCGTCAAATCATCCCCCAAAACGTCTTGACTGCACTCCTCATATACCCCAGAAATTCCCGTCTCTACAACACATCGCTGGCTTATAGAGTTTTCGAAGCTCACCTCATTCATGCTCGTTAGACGTTCCTTCAACTGTTGTACCTCTTGTTCCGTTTTCCTTTGTTTCGAGGTTATGTCTTCACAACATATAATATTTTCTCCGTTTACATACATGCCGTGAATTTTCAGGATACAGCTGGGATGATATTTACATGAACATTTATAACATTTAACACCAACTTTCACCTCTTTTACACACTTTTTGCAGCTATTTTCAGTAGCGTTTTCATTTCGTGGCGCCATATTGCTTTAATTAATTAATTAATTTAATTTAATTAATAATTTAACTTCTAATATACCCACCTACTTCTATTATAAGATTATTAATTCTAATCAAATTTTTACGCCTGTCTGCTGGTTCTTTTTTTAAATTTTTGTGAACATAGTATTTCCTCATATGCATTTTTTAATTTATGCAAAACCATAACTAGCCAAAATTAAATATAAGACTAATTAAACAATATAAAAAACAATCAACATGATGGCATTCTTACAGAATATTCATGGACGCTTGCTGCTGTAAATTGTCCTGCTTTTACTGATCTGCAACCCAAATTGTCCCTCGATGCTCTCTAGCGGCTCTTACCCACAACTAGAGTGTTCCCTCGAAGCCGATGTCGAATGAACACCAGTTGACGTACCCGATGAACTGCTTACACGGCCAAAATTGTCATGCGACGTTAGGCCTCTTATTGAGCTGGTCGTAAAACTATGCTTCTTGATAGGTTTTTCTTTATATTTCTCCTATACTGTCTCTTTATTTTCATAATTACAAAGATCCATAGTCCTGCTGCAATGCAGTATAACACTACTCTTATATCATGAGGCACCTTGATTGATTCTTCTTCGACAATAAATTTCTAATTTACCACTCCCGAATCCGTAGCTTCGAACTATTTCGAATTAGTTGTGCCCATTATTGTTTCTCAAAAATTAAATATAACCATAACTAATATTTTTTCACTGTTCACCTCCGAATGTTTTTCCTTCAAAACACGCGGCTGAAAGTATCGCCATGTAATAGCAATAGCTACTGGTTCTCCTACGCGATGAAAGAAAACAAACTAGCAACATCTTTTGCGAAGTTTATTGTGTAATCCTCTTTTCTATTCTAGTACACTTATATTTAACTAAAAATTGAATTATATTCCGATGCCCCTGCTAACGTGCAATTTATAATAATTAAGTACAATAAAATTACGTGAATTAATAAATGATAAGAGATTGCCTAAATTTTGTGTATTGCAAATAGAAATACCTACTTATAGGTAAGGTCATTCAAACCAAACATTCATTTGCAATAACAAACCCAAATTCCATTAAAGCTGCATTGACTTTTGCTAAATCTAATATTTTGTATAATAACAATTTACAACCTGAAAAAATAAAGCTATTATTATTATGTTATCATACGAAAGAACAAATTTTGTATACTGATGAGAGAGATTTACTGAAATACTATGAGGTTATCACTGTAGATCCTATTATTCCGATACACATCTTAGTCTTTAGTCTGCACTTTCCTCTCCTTTGTCCTGAAAAAATTTCTAATTATTTTCAATTCTGACAAGTAATCTTACTATCCTTATTCTACCCGCACCCTATCTGACACTAAGCAAAGAAATTCATCAGTACTCTGAAGAACCCTGCAGAAAAATTAACCCTGGATTTCTGTGTGTGAAAGATCCAATAGAAGAAATGACACTGCAGTAGATACATGCATTTTACAATTTTATGATTAACCGAAGAAGAGGCTCAATGCAATCGTGTTCTAGTTTCATTGAACTCTACACTTATCGAAGAGTTTACAAAAGCTCATTTTATTGCTATATCTCCAGTTCCAACAAAAATGTTCATACAGTGTAGTACAGCAAGTATATCCGTAATACGAGGACCTTCTTAATTCAATTACCACCAGGATATGAATTCCGGGCAACTTATGAACGTTACATCAATTCAAGAGATGTAACATGCGAGCAACCCTTACCACTCTCGAATTGCATATAACTCGACAAAGATGAAAACTCATCTTATTCGTCGAGACAAAATTCCTTTAGACAAATTACAGAAAATTCAAGAACGACCACACCAATTAATGGCAATTGAAAAAGTTCAACCGACACCACCCATTTTTGGACAACACCGACCATCATCTTATTTGCAGGAGCAAGTGCATTTAATAACTTCAAAACCAACCAGTAAAATCAACATCAACAACCACACCTAAACCAGAGGCTTCAGTTTTATTCGTCCCTCATAGAATTTCCTTGGATGGAGAAGTTTCCAATCTACCACTGCTATTAGATGACAGGACGATTCCCAAAGAACTCCTTCATCAGCATATATTTTATTATAAATACTGTAGATATATTCGCATTCTGATATTAGACTTGTATTAGCTAACACTCTGTAACACACTTACTCCTATAAATAGTTTTTAAAAACAAACGTTCGGAACATCGAAACGTAATTTAGTGAATATAGAACTTTATCAATATCTGTTTTAGTGTATTTTTGAACGAATCTATGGTAGTTCTTTATTCCTTCTGGCAACAAAACATGAAGATATGCGATTTTAGGTGACTTTGATTTTGGCTCTAAATTCTTGGAAATGATGATGATGTTTGCGGCATTATGTGGGACAGTGGCGTACGTAAAATGTTATATGAGGATGAAGCAAGGCCACTGTTTATTGAATAATATATATCGGGCGATTAACAATAATATGATGAGAAGGCCTTTGAAAGTGAGGGGGCATGTCTTTACTTGAATTATCTGAAATGGAATTGACCGCGTCCGCAACAAACACTTGCTAGCTGGTGCTAGCTAGCCCCACCCACGAATAATAATACTATTTGCTAGTACGTTTAGCTTGAGTATGATATTATTTGTCATCGCTATCCTTTTTCTCCATCATTCGTTTGAACCCATACTTCAGCTTGTAAATTCAATATTCAATAAGTTATGTCAATGACTTTAATTCGTTTAATTTAATTTTGACAGATTGCACGTGAGCGTAAGTAAATGTTGCTGTATCGTAAAATTTTCATATATCTATATCCGAACAAAATCCATACCATATTTTACGTCTACGTTCTACAAACTATTTTATTTATATAAAAGCATATACCTATACTATTTACAAAGATTAGAAACACCAATCTTTGCTAGTTATTTACATATATTTATTGTATATATAAATAAATTTCTCATCTTTTTCTAAGCGGTGATTTCTTATTGTTTTTAGTTGAGTTCTGAGTTTGTGAGCAACTTTTCGTTAGGTTGCCACACAAGACGTGTATGATCTTATCACAAATAATTTTCAAGATCGCTTGAAACACTGTTTATGTGAACATCCTTTATAAGATATACAAATTTTAAATACTTCAACACATTTCATACAAAGTAGCCCATTTATAATAAAATGAATGATACGCTACTGAAATCGCCTGCTTTGACAGGTGGTGCAATATCTCTTTCTACCTTACGGCAACTTTTATCTAATATTTTTTTATAATTATAAATGAAATGCTACTTTCTCATGTGAGGTCTTCGAAACAAAATCCTATTGTTTATATTTTTTATTGAATAGTGATGTTACTAAATACATTTTTCTAGCAGAAGAATACTCCAGTAAATACAACATGTTTTCTTTAACTCCATGGTGGATTATGCATATTGTTTATTAAAACAATCACAACCCGGCAACAATGTTTTAATTTTTTGGACTTTAGACGTCACTGCCTACAATTTACGAACTCGAGTATAGCAAATTAATGGTAGCTAGATGGATTAGGTTAGGTGGTAACTTTTTGAGAGAGAGGATGACGCGTCATCGGGGGTGCCGCGTGCCGTCATTCTTCTTCGTTTACTTGGTGGTTAGGAGTTTTTTAGCTTTCCTGGTTTAATTTTCAAGTTCAAGGTGCTTCATTTGACTATTTTCTTTTAAAAACTGTTTACATTCGTTGTGATTCGCTTCGCTGTGATTATTTGCATGGACTTAGAAGCTGAAAGATTTCCAAAAGACATTTATTTTTTCCTATACCTTTTTGAGCTTGTGCGATATTTTATACATTGTAATAAGGTACGTTTTATACTAATAGATATTTTGGGCCTATAAACAATCGTTTTTGCTCGTCTTAATATCTTCTTAATATCCAGACATAATACAACTCATATCTCTGTCACTGTCTTGTTCAAAATAACGACAGGATAGACATACGAGTTACAGAAAAAATTATAACCGAATTAGACGAGTATGAACTATGATACTTTATAATGATAATTAATTGGTTATAGGTGTTAAATAGGCCAGGGGGAACTATGTGCAGTGTGGCTACCTGCAAAAGCAATTCTAAAAAGCTAGAGAAAAGGAGGAAGATCTTTTGTTCCTTAGGTTTCCAAATTACTCAAAAATTCAAAAAGAATGGGATAGAAAATGTGCAAGAAAGAATGAATGGAATCCGATTGAGAAAAGCTTTGCAGTAAACATTTCAAGCTTGATGATTATGAGGATGAAATGCATGCTAGATTGCGGAATTTACAAACGAAGAAGTTGTTAAAGATGGCAAGTATACTAAAATCTCTATTACTATACTTGCATAAATATCGACTTCTTGTCACAAATTAGAAATGTTATATATCTTTGCATGTATTTCTCTAAACACTTTGTAATTTTGAAGTTTTTTTACAAACTCTGTTCACTAGTATTTTAACAAATTAAGATATGCTGTTCTACCAAAAGGCATTGAAATATGTACGATCTGATGAATATATACAAATTATTCAGGCAAAGTGAACTGAACTGTAGATAATATTAATGTTTTTTTTCAGCAATTTCATCACTGTTTTTGCCATCCTCTATTAAAAAGCCCGTTGGTGTTCTTAGTCAACGTATGCTTAAAAAGGAAAGAGATGCAAATGTTGGAAAACTACAATACAGCAACATAAGATTATCATCATCACCAAAATCATCATTGTTAATTAGTACCGCATCATAAGTGTATTTCTAGAATTCTGTATACATTTATCAATAATAATTAAGTACTTGTATGATTTCTTGGTTTTTAACATGTATACTTTTTCTAAATAAATTAAATTTTTTGGACTTGATGTTTTCATTACCTTCTACGAAATAAACATTTCTCCTCGTAATGCTCGAAAAACGATTGTTTTAAATACCTATCTATACAGGATGATATATGTTAATATGAGCAGTGTGTATCAATTTGAAGTTCAACTGGCATTTTGTATGATTCTAATATGAAATTGAAAAGTAAATTTCCAAATCAAAAATATAAGCTTCCTATCTAGATAAAGACTTTGAAGCTGGTTGTTACTTAGAGACTGATTAAGATCACATGTCTTTTTGGTTCAATAGATCTGGCCACAACCTGTATAACAAAATCAAATAAATTAATATATACTTTGTGCAATTAGTTTTTTAATCTATCACAGTCTATGATATTTTAAATATAAATAAATCATGTTTTCTTGAAGTATATATATATATATACCAATTCAATCTATGTAATTCATTAAGGGGATAATTAAGGACAATTTGGGAAGATATAGGCTTCGATATACTCATTTAAACTAATGGAAATATCGTCAAACCATACTGCTTCCTTCTAGTTCAAAGGCTATTTATTTAAATAGGCACCTCCGGTGACGTATTTCCCGCGTTTGAATAGCTGGCCAGATGTTTGCAACCATTCGTGATAACAAGTTTCTGTTATTAGAAATATAAATACATAGATCATGAATACAAGGTGGGAGATTAGTGCGTATTCAGACGATTACGGGGTTAATGTAGAGAATAGGAGAATATGTTTATAACTAGCACATCTCATTTTAAACATTCTAGAATATAATAGTATTTTCAATTATATCGGGTGTTTCTAAATGGTTGGAACTGTACACAACTTCGTTTTTTCTTATGGAATATGTATAATTTTAGTTTAATTTTCAAATCAAAATGGAAAAATAATGTCAGTTTATAAATATGACTTTATGTTTATAGTTAATATTTTATTTTTTAATAAGATATTAATTATTTTCTGACTATTTTGAAAGGTAATTAAGCTTACTCAACAATTCATAACTCTGAGACTAATTAAGATTAAGAGTTGATTTTTTTATGGACACTTACTCACTATACCAACTATAGTTAAATAACTCTTCTTGGTAAAGTCTTAAATAAAAACTTTATTTAATGAAAAGAGATTTACAATAATTACATGTGGTTAATATGAGTGTCAACACAACGATAAATCACAATTCTATAGCTACCTATTTATATATTATAAATATAATGCATAATCAGCACTACGCTTATGGTTACAACATATCCTTATTTTAATACATGGTTCAGCCATAATGACGATAACTCCTCCCTTTCTAAGATTGAGAAAAGGGGGTTGACTTCTCAAGGGCTTTGAGTTGTATGCTCATGTTTGCTCTTTTCTTATTTTTACAATATTCGTATCCCATAATTTTAATTAAATATCTGGGCGACCTAGCGTTGCTCGGGTGTTGGGTAACACAGAATTTAGAGTAGGGCTATTAGAGTTACTAAGGATATTTAAACTTATTGAAAAATGTGCATATCTCTGGTTAAAATGTATTGCGATCAGTAAATACTGCTTTTATTGTTCACATATTGGTAAGTTATAGATTTCGAAATAAATATGAATATGTAATATGAATGATAAATATACCAAAATTCAGCTCAATGGTTACCCGACTACACTCCTAAATAAGACCATATATCGTCAACCACCACTAATGTAATAGATCCCATTAGAACAAACATACAAAACCAAAATGACAATGCTGTGAATACCATAGAGCAACCGGTTATGTACACATCCCTACCATACCTAAAGGAAATTACGCCAAAATTCACTAGAATATTACACCCACTCAAAAATGTCAAAATAGCAAACCGTACAGTACTGACCATCAGAAACATTTTCTCCCGAACTAAAGGGATCGTCCCCATCATGGAGCGTTCAAACTTAGTGTATTCTATACCTTGTGGAGATTGCAACCTAAAAAATATTGGAGAAACCTCAAGAACTCTCACAGGTAGAATAAATTCTCATAAAAGTAACTCTAGGCTGTATGCGGAAAGATGTGTTCTAGCAAACCACGTCAGCAAACTTAAACATAACATGAATTATGAACAAATTATTATTTTGTGTTTTATCGAAATGGCCTTTATATCTCAGGAGCAACAGTGTATGAACAAAAGGGTAGATATCAACAAGTTACGTGAGGTTTACTCTTATTTGTTATCAGAAGACCATAATTTTTTCAAGAGAAATATTAATCAAACAACCAACCAACTTGATTAACTATCAATCAAAAACTCAAAATTGATAGATAATATTAATTACAGTCTATCTATTTTCATTAAATAAAATGGATCAAATAGCATTGAGGGTGGCATAGATCTCCAATAAATTTTAAATATTGAGATAATGCACAGTTAAACACCACACAGAACCAGAGTAAACTATAATTAGATTTGTTTATATTTATCTAGATCGAATATTCATTCTAGAATTAGAATCTACTTTTAAAATGTTATGTGCGTAGTCCAAGAAATGTTTTAATTTGTATTGTGTTTTTAAATAGTTTTTATTACTTTCGGTTCTTGTATCAATGGACTACGCAGCGATTTCTCAGGCCCCATACTGTCTAGAGACTTAAAATTTCGAATTCGTACTTAGATCGCAGACATCTCGCCGCCTGTTAAGCTCCAAGTGTGATCCAATATTGGTAATTATAATTATCTCATTCAAAATCTCATTCAACCAAAATCATTATTTTGTCGACATGGAACGACAATGGGATCCGTCACTGGAATTACGCACGAGCATGGGGCGTATATATACGTCTCGTTCTCTGGTATATAGGTACTTTCTGGAAGATCGTCTATGGTTATGTCGCAATTGTTAGACGTCAGACGTTATTGTTAATTTAAAGCTTAATTTTGTATTGTGGTAGACAAACAGTAATTTGTTATGGAATTGCTGTTGCTGGCAAACACATATACATAAGTATAGTTAAAATCGAGAAAAGGATAGCAATAGTAGGTACTCATCGGTATGGTTTAAATCTTAAATGCCCAATAAAAACCATTTTTAATTTTTTTTTCAAAAATTTCATTTGTTTTAAATTCGAATGTGTCGTATGTATAAATCACGTAACATTTCTAAATATAATTACTCGTTAGGTAAAAAATTAATTAACATATAAATCTCAAATTGCCACAGAATAATCCACAAACTTGAAGACCGCGTACCAATATTAAAAATAGATATAATTCAGCACACCAGTGAAATTATATTCAACACTTTTGCGGCTAAACAACAGATAAAATACTATAAAATATTTCATAGAATTAAATTAAGCAATATTAAAAAGATAAATAGACTAAAAGATAAAGAAATAGATGAGAAATTAAAAACGAAATCTAGTTGGATTAGAAATATAAGTGAAGTAGAAATTCCAGAGGACATTCTACAATTTCTAGCATTAGGGCTAAAGTTTAGCATAGAACCAATATTAGGCAAAGACATCCCCATTACAAGCCTGCTGGCTGATATAGATTATTACACAGCTACTATAGAGGATAAAACTACTCAAAGTATCATTAGAGCAAGGGCTACTAACATTATAACAAATGAACTTCACAACTCTCACAAAAGATCCTCGTGTCTACGTAACATTTTTTTCAAATCTAAGAAATTTCTTAAAAATAATCCGAATATTGTACTCACGAAATCTGATAAAGGTAACATAACTTTCCTAATGAAGAAACATCAATATGACCAACTTTGCAGCGATCTCATAAATAATGATTCGTCGTACTGCGAATTAGATAAGGACCCTACAAATTCAATTCAGAGGAAATGCAACCTACTAATTAATAAATTAAAAACCACCAATCAGATAGACGAATCAACTAAAGAAAAATTGATCTGTTACAACGGTATTTCACCACAATTTTACACATTACCAAAATTGCATAAGCCAACCCTGTCTATGCGCCCGATAGTGGCATCAATAGGAGCTCCAACGCAATATTTATCGGCGTATGTAACTGAAATTTTGACAAATGCTTATGATTCTGACAATGAGTACCATATCAAAGATTCATTTCAAGTTTACGAAATATTCAACAACAAGCTATTAACAGAAGGATATGTCTTAGCAAGTTTAGATGTAGTATCACTGTTCAGTAATGTTTATTTAGAGGCTGCCATCAGAACAATTGAAAGAAACTGGTATAGATTTTCTGAGTATTGTGATATCAACAAAAACACCTTCTTACACATTATTAGATTTCTCTTTGAAAACACTTATTTCTCATTCAATAATAGGTTCTACAAACAAACATTTGGGACACCCATGGGTGCAAGCTTGTCGGGTATACTAGCTACATATGTAATGGATGACATACTAGACATAGTCATTTCAGTATTACCTTTCAGATTACAATTCATTAAAAAGTTCGTAGATGACATAATTATCGCCCTACCTATGGAAAGTGTAAATGATATAATCGAAATATTCAATGACTATTATCCACATATACAGTTTAACATTGAAACTGAGGATGAAGGAAAGTTTATACCGTTCCTTGATATGAAATTTATCAGAACATCGGATAATATTATACTCATAGACTGGTATAGGAAACCTTGCAGTTCAGGTCGATATATGCACTACCAATCATATCACAAACAGTCGATGAAAATAAACCTACAAATGAAGAATAGAATCTTGAAAACATCAGACCCTACATTTCACAAAAAGAACCTGAGGATATTATATAACCTATTCAGAGACAATGGTTACCCGACTAAACTCCTAAATAAGACCATATATAGTACATCGTCAACCACCACTAATGTAATAGATCCCATTAGAACAAACACACAAAACCAAAATGACAATGCTGTGAATACCATAGAGCTACCGGTTATGTACACATCTCTACCATACCTAAAGGAAATTATGCCAAAACTCACTAGAATATTACAGCCACTCAAAAATGTCATAATAGCAAACCGTACAGTACTGACCATCAGAAACATTTTCTCCCGAACTAAAGGGATTGTCCCCATAATGGAGGACGTAGTGTATTCTATACCTTGTGGAGATTGCAACCTAAAATATATTGGAGAAACCTCAAGAACTCTCACAGGTAGAATAACTTCTCATAAAAGTGACTCTAGGCTGTATCCGGAAAGATGTGCTCTAGCAAACCACGTCAGCAAACTTAAACATAACATGAATTATGAACAAATTATTATTTTGTATAATGAACACAAACTATATAAAAGACGTTTTATCGAAATGGCCTTTATATCTCAGGAGCAACAATGTATGAACAAAAGGGTAGATATCAACAAGTTAAGTGAGGTTTATTCTTATTTGTTATCAGAAGACCATAATTATTTCAAGAGAAATATTAATCAAACAATCAACCAACTTGATTAACTATCAATCAAAAACTCAAAATTGATAGATAATATTAATTACAGTCTACTGGACTACACACGTCCAGGAAATGTTTTAATTTGTATTGTTTTTTTTTAAATTCGAATGTGTCGTATGTATAAATCATACTTTGTCAACATCCATGTATAATAACCTCACCTAAGTGTAAATTCAAATGAATTAGCCTAAAAAAGTATAATTATTATTTTATGTACGTTTTTAGATTCCCTGAAGATGGAAATGATTAATTATTTCCGAAAGCTTGGAAAAACTTTATAAAGTTTTCTTTTTATAACATTGCTGCATCCCCATTACACCCATTAGTTCCATTTTAAAACTATTCAGCAAATATTCATTGATTATATATATATATATATATACAAGCATTGCTCTTTTTGACCGACTTCCCAAAAGGAGGAGGTATACAATTCGATTATGTGCATTTTTTTTTTGGTTTGTGCGCGCCTTTCATATAGTAAACGTACTCCGATTTTGATGATTTTTGATTCATTTGCAAGAGGAGGCTTGAGAAATGGTCCCATATTCATAAAAACGGGAATCCGAAAACCGCCCCCGAAGGGGGGGGAGGGTGCAAATTTTGTCGTAAATTGAAAATCTGCGTTAATATAATTACAGATAGGACAATATCCGGAAACGTTTAAATGGAACATTTTTTCAAAGGAGTAACGGTTTTCGACATAGAGACATTTTAATCTCTCAAATATACCTATTTTCGCTATGTGGAGAGGGCGATTTCTGTTGAAAATTGAAAATCTGTTTGCAGTACATGAAAGACATAATTATTTGTAGCAACATTTATACTGAACATTTTCCCCTTAGAGTTACGGTTAAAATGGTAACAACTAAAATATTCAAGCGTATTTCCGCAGCGATGTACTGAGATCTCAATAATAACAACTACAAGCAAGAAATATACGTGGGTAATAGAATAAGTACTATCTTCATTGGTATTAGAGAACGTTCAACGATTTTCGTGACTAATTTTACACTCAAAAGTGTGAAATAAATATTTTTTACAAAAAATTGGACCGACTTTATTAGTTGGTGCACTGAAAAGTATAAAATAATATTAATTCTATTGGGGCTGGTACTTGTGAAGTTGGTGCCAAAAGTTACCAATCTACCTGCAACTGCACAACTTCAAAAGTAACAGCACCAATAGAATTAATATTATTTTATACTTTTCAGTGCACCAACTAATAAAGTCGGTCCAATTTTTTGTAAAAAATATTTATAATATAATTAGGTAGATACAATAATAATTATAGAAAATGTAATATTAAATACTGATACACCTGTATCTATATCAAAATGTCTTAGTGGGTGTATATTAAGAGTTTCAATTTGTCTTAGATCATGAATTGAATTTAAGTTTATCTCTTCTAAATTGCAATGGTTCAATATTTTGGATTAAGTCTTTATCTATATTTACTGAGGGTAATTTCAATAACAAATTTATAATATTAATTTATTGAGAATCAAAATGTTTATCTCTTATAGTGACCAGACATTGTTAAGGAATTATTAGGAATGGTTCGGTAATTGTCTCGATAAATTACTATATAATAAAATAATAAATAAATAAAATAATATTTATAATAAAATAAATAATAATAATAATAATAAAATTTTGGAAAACAGCTTTTGCCACAGTAACTGCTTCCTTATTTGGTATCGGTGTAATGATAACAAATTTGGGAAGTTTACATTGCATAGTTACTGCGTAAGCATTATTATTTCCGCTTTTATAAAATGGGACGACACTGTCAATACAAACAATAACGAATGGTTACCGTAATCACAATGGGTTCAATGTGTTTAATTTAGATTTTGTTGACTTGGCGTTTATTACAATTTCTCACGTATGTAGCAACATCACGTGACATATTTTTCTAATGGTACTGTGTGAGTTTTTTCAATAGTCTCTCTTGTCCGCAATGTCCTCCTGTCAGTGAGTTGTCAGGAAATTTTTGAATTAATCGTACTTTGTTGTCTTCGTCTGTAATTACTTTGGGGTCCCTGTATAAATATATTCTAAAAAGTCTTGACCTACTAATTTAAAATCTATCGTAAACTTCTTAAAAATATCATCATTCTCTTTTAAGTTAACCTTTTAACCTTATCATTCATGTTAGAATGAGCTCTATAGAGCTCTTGGAATTCTGTGATTTTCAGTGGGAAATTCTGGAATAATTAAAATTTAATTAATACTGTTGTATGGCTGAATTCGTCCGCTTCATTGTAGTGACAGTGTTTTTTCTGGATGAACTTTGATATTGATTGCAGGTATGGTAATTTAGTGCCAATAGCTAATGTATCAGTTTTCTCTTTAACTCCGCAATGTCCTCCTGTCAGTGAGTTGTCATGAAATTTTTGAATTAATCGTACTTTGTTGTCTTCGTCTGTAATTACTTTGGAGTCCCTGTATAAATATATTCTAAAAAGTCTTGACCTACTAATTTCAAATCTGCTATCGTACACTTCTCAAAAATATCATCATTCTCTTTTAATTTAACCTTTTAACCTTATCATTCATGTTAGAATGAGCTCTATAGAGCTCTTGGAATTCTGTGATTTTCAGTGGGAAATTCTGAAATAATTAAAATTTAATTAATACTGTTGTATGGCTGAATTCGTCCGCTTCATTCTAGTGATAGTGTTTTTTCTGGATGAACTTTGATATTGATTGTAGGTATGGTAATTTAGTGCCAATAGCTAATGTATCAGTTTTCTCTTTAACTCTGCAAGGCAACCATCTGGCCAGTAAAATAAATAAAGCAATTCAGTTGCGTGTATACGAAATTTATTATAATTTATAGCGCTAGCGGATGTTTTATATAATTAAATAATTGATCACCATCAAGATGGTAGGGGAAGAGAAGGATCCTCCTGACAAACCCAGTTTGAAACAGTTTTCTTGTACAAATAAAAGATTTAGTGCGTTTGCTAGCATTATTTGTGAAAGTGTGTTTCATTACTCGTACTATGATCGTAGAAAGTCTGTAAGAGAACTATCACAAAGTTTTGTTATCTGTGACAAGCATGATCATTTTGATCTAACCGTTAAAATTAGAGAGGATACGCTTGACAAAAATGCCAGGAAAATAATAGCCCAGGTTAAACTGTATGAAAAAAGTCAAGCACAACAAGAAACACTTGATGACCTGTCAAAGAGCATCTATGAAGATATCCAGGCTAATGAGGAGGATGATAATAATAATAAAGTGGCATCTTTCCTTCGAGAAAACGCATTGCTCAGAAAACTTGTTGCAGAAATGCAAGACAAAAACCAAATTTTCAAAAATCAACTTAACAAATATCCACCACAAAGTACGGATTCTTTTGCCAGTGTCGTACTGTCGAATTTACCCTCCAAGAGAAGAGAACGCGTACCGGAACTAATAATTTCCACGAAAGGTCAGGCCAACAAGGTAGGTTTCAAGTGACACAACTGCTTTTTTATAAATAATAAGTATAACCAGTCTAAAGATGTCAATCACTGTGCTATAGATACTGTCAAATGCTCGTTCCTAAAAAAGAAAATTGACAACTACATTAATACCACGGATTACTGAGACCTGTATTGCCGCTGTACTTTCGCAACAACGCAATGGCTGGCAACTCTCTCTCCCCATGTTTCTCGTACTCGTCACTCAGCCGAAGAGGATCAATAATAGCGATGACCACACAGCCTCTCGCAGATGCCAGAGCACTTGATGACCCTTCCACGCACTTTTCTTTTGTAGGACAGGATGTTAGTGACGATGTAAGTAATGATTCAATTTATGATAATACTTTTCTAAACGAAAAAGAATGTGATAATGTAAAGGCTAATAATAAATCAATTAACGGTAATGTATTTATAATGCATCTAGTAAATATTCGAGCTTTGCAAACTAATTTTAATAATCTGCTGGTATTTCTTGATGGCCTCAACTTTAATCCACATGTTATTGTTTGCACAGAAACTCACAGAGTGCCTTTCGCTGATTACTACAATATACCTGAATATAATAATATTTACAACGAGAGTCACATCAATTCTGCGGATGGGGTTATTGTTTATGTTTTGAAGTCATTAAACTATACTTCTGACATTGAATTAATAAATAAATTGTCTTTAATTAATCTAAACATAAATTTGACGACAAGAATGATTGTTCAACTCTCTGCCCTGTATAGATGTCATGATATAAACAAAGATGATTTTGTCAGAACTGTTGATCAGTTTCTAAAAAATCACAGAATTTCAAAGAATCATTTCGTGGCAGGTGACTTTAACTTGGACTTGTTATCCCTTGACTCTTGTTGTAACGAATAACTTCTTAAATTATGAATTCCTATCGCTTTTCTCGAGTTTAACGAGACCCAATGAATATGATGTATCACGAGGATCATGTATTGATAATTTCTTTTATAAAGGTAATCTGCAAAATGTCATGACCTTCAAGTATAGTAACGTACTTACCGACCATTTATCCACTTTTAGCACATTCAACTTAGAATCAGCATATGTTAAAACCAAAAAGGTACAAATTATTAGTTACAACAAGTTATTGAGCTTAAGTATTAACACTTGCTCCTTCGTAGCGGCATGAGCATTGAAGAGGGTCGTAAAAAGGCCCTAATGCCCATGGAAAAAAGCATCCAACTTTGGAGAAATCTTCCAAAAGGATGAGGTCTGAAGAGTCCTCGCCTATGGAATCCTCCAGAAAAAAAAGGCAAGAAGGACGCAGGAAGCCGACAAGGGCCAAACACCCAATCGGCTACTTCGACCAGCCAAGCAGCCCCTGCTTCTAGAGATACAGCCGAGGGTCGGAAGATTCCACTCAAGGTTGGATCCTACAGGAACGCGGCCTTAGGTATTAGGGTTGGTATCAGGCATACACAATATCCCGACGAACACCTGACTGCGGACCAATTGAAGGCCGATCAGAGGCACGTTCTGGAAAGGGTAATGCAACAGAGGAGAGTTGAGGGCGTCAAACCCTGCTTTCTCGATGCCAATTTTAAACCAGGTTGGATCCTTATTTCCTGTAAAAATAAGGAAACTGCAGAGTGGCTTAAGAGCCTAGAGCTCAAACCTTGGGAAGGAGTAAGTTTTGTTGCCGTGGGAGAGGAAAATCTTCCTCGACCAACGGTGATAACTGGTTACTTCAGGGATAGCCACTCTGACAGTACCGATGATATCATGGGATTCATCGAGTCCCAAAATGATGGGCTGGACACTAGCAACTGGAGGGTTCTGCGAAGGACTGAGGAAAGGACAGCAGCCCTGCTCACCTTCCCCCTCGACCCACAATCAGAGGCCAAACTCAAGAGCTATGGCCTCATTATCAACTTCAAGTTTGGCGAAGTAAAGCTAAAAAAACTGCTTCCCAAGTAACGACAAGTCCTATAGGAGGAAAGGACAGGGATCTGGAAGGCAAAATCCAGAAAGATCCTGACCAAAATTCTACTTGATGGTCGCTGCGGGAGCGGACAGCTCAAAGGCTATTGGGCCTGGAGCCACAAGAAGAGGGTCCCTTAAGGATAACTCAAAGGTAAGGGGAATTAAATTTGCCTAAATAAAACTCCAAAGCGGCCATGAATGTCCTAGAGTCGGTGGTGGATAGAGAGTCAATTGACATTGGTCTGTTACAGGAGCCAAACTATAGCAGGGGCCAAATAAGAGGGATCCCAAAAAGTACGGGCAAACTGATATACTGCACCAAAGGAGAAAGGCCGCGTACAGCCGTAATCCTAAGTAGCAGAATGAAGTTTGCACCCGTACCCCAGTTCGTCGGGAGAGACCTAGTCGCAGTGCTGGTTGACCTGGGAGAGGAACGAGAAGCTCCACCGAAGGAAGTAGTCAATTAATTAACTTTTGCATGTTAAAAAAACTTGAACTTTATTGTCGAGCTCAAACACAAAATTATAGAGGGGAGAGTTTCTTTGAATTTCTAACCCGAAACAATTCACAAATTGCAAACAAAGGAAATAATCCTACGTTCGTAAATAAAATAAGACAAGAGGTCTTAGACATTACGATTTCAAATGCCCTCAATGCCTACAAAAATTTCCAAATGGAGAGTTTCGGATGAAGCTTCGGTGTCAGATCATAACTATGTTCTGTTTGACGTGGAATTCGAGAGCCCCCAACAGAAAAAGAGAAGAGTAGTCCAAAAAAACAAATTGGACCTCCTTCGATGATCACATAAAGTCTGAGGTGGAGAACCTAAGGACTGGATCTACCGAAAGTATTGAAGACCTGGAAAAGGCTGCAAATGACCTGACCAGCATTTTGAACAGTACCCTCGAAAAAAGCTGCCCGTTCAGCAGAAGGCGCCTAAGAAAAAGGTTCCCTGGTGGAGCGGGGAGATTGAACAATGCCGAAAGCTTGCGAGAAGACTGTTCAACAAAGCTAAAAAACGAGGGGACTGGGATACTTATCGCTCAGCCCTCACCAAATACAATAAAACTCTCAGGGAGTATAAGAGAAACTCTTGGAAATTAATGTGTGAAGGGATAGAAGAACTCCCCACAGCTACCAGGATCCAAAGGATTTTAAAGAGACAACACTCTAATGACCTAGGTTATCTGGTAAAAGAAGATGACAGCTACACTCTGGACAGGAAAGAGGCGTTGGAGCTTCTGCTTCAAACGAACTTCCCGGACTGTAGAACAGCAAACAACCAAGTAGAGGCAACCCTATGTTACGAAGGTATCACAAGGACAATGAATGCATCTAAAAAAATGATCACAAGGGACAAAGTGGAATGGGCTGTCAACAGTTTCAAACCACATAAGTTCCCAGGTGGTGACGAAGTTGAACCTATAATGATTCAAAAAAGTTTGAGACATATAGGTCAAACACTTACAGAAATCTTCAGAGCAAGCCATGCTCTATGTTGCATACCGAAAGTATGGAGGGGAGTAAAAGTGTTCTCTATACCAAAGGCTGGGAGAGCAATCGAACAGCCTAAATCATTTAGGCCGATAAGCCTATATTCCTTCTTTTGAAAAAGTATGGAGAAGGTACTGGACCTTCACATCAGAGAAGGATGCCTAGCTAGGTACCCACTCTATAAAAATCAGTATGCCTACCAAAAAGGCATATCGAGCAATAATGCATTGGACGACCTCATTAGAAGGATTGAAAAGGCGATAGAGTGGAAGGAAATAGCACTATGTGAATTTCTGGACATTCAAGGAGCCTTCGACAATACATCCTTTGAGGCCATTGAAAACGCCGCCAGTGCAAAAGGAATATATCCATTACCTATAAAATGGATAACATCTATGCTAACAAGCAGAGAAATCACTGCAAAAATGGGAGACGAATCCAAAACGATGACTGCCAGAGGATGCCCCCAAGGAGGGGTCCTATCTCCCATGCTATGGTCCATCGTGGTGGATGATCTCCTTTGCAAACTATGTGATATGGGCTACGGCGTTATCCGCTATGCTGATGATATCACACTAATAATCTCAGGAAAAGATATGAAAACCTTAAGAATATTGATGCAAGATGCTCTCGCACTTGTACTAAGGTGGTGCAGAGGTAGGGGACTGGACATCAATCCCAAAATGACGGTTATCATACCATTTACCAAAAATAGGAAGGTCGACATTGAAGTCCCATTACTTTTAGATGGTAGAGAAATATTCCTTTTCAAGGAAGATAAATATCGAGGTGTTTACCTGCATCAAAAACTGAACTGGAATAGACAAATGAAAACAGAACAAAGTTCAATTCAAAATGAACACAAAAAAAATCAAAGACTAGCTTGCATAGAAGTCTCAGGGGCAATGTGAATGACACCAACTGCAGCAATGGAAGTTATCCTGAACTAAGCTCCACTGAATTTGCATATCCAGAGGTGTGCATTAGAACAAGCAAAACAAAGTATGCGAGAGTGACAGGACCAGTGTCCTGCTGCAGTAGCATTCTAAACAAAATTCCATGAATTTTGGGCAATTTCACTTCATTCATAATCATCCAGAAATAAAGCCGATGGCTATTGGAATTTTCCAAGGCAAAAGCAAATCTTCAAGGTGTTGAACTGCTTCAAGCCGATTTGTAGAAAAATTCAAATAAATCTCTAGAGATATCATTGACCCAGAAAATCAAGAGGGCATTCTTAAAAGTGGGGTTATAATTGCACGATAGGTATATGACATTTTAACACTTGTAGTTTTAAAGTGGTTTTCCGGTTACTCTTAGTTCTATATTGGCTACTAAGACTTTTATAAATACCTGGATATAACTTATAAAACTTTAAGTATCACAAAATCACCTTAGGCTTTACTGCTAGCGCAATATTCCTATAAGACACCTAGATAAGTGTTATAAATGTTTTGAAGGTGTTTAATATTACTTCGAAGCCCATATAAAACTATGGGTTTTTTAAAGGCGAACCTGACGAACATGGCATAGCTTACGGTTCTTTTATATGGCGGCCATTAATGTTATGTGTTTTCGAATTGACATAAATATCTACATAAAAAAGAAATAATATCGCAATGGTATTGAAACTTAAGGACATATTTCTGCTAAAATAAGCGTCTTAAAAATGTTCGGCATAGGTATTAATTGCATAAAAATTTTCATGAAATATAGTTTCAGTATTTTCATGTTTTTACCAAAATTAAGTCTCAAAGTGCTCAAAACAAGGGCGCTTTATTTTTAGGAACGGTAAAATACAAGATTGATCGATAAAAGTTTCGTGCCAAATAGAAGTCATCATGGGAGAATATCGGACCATTTAAATTGTTATAATATTCAATAAGACACTACCATAAAGATATTAACGTCATTGCTGTCAATTTTAGAGTGAAATAAAATAGAAAATAATAATCACTAGGATTGAAGTGAAATATATGGTAAACAAATTATAAAGAAAGAGATAGAGCTTTAGGGTGCGTTTCTTGTTTGTGTTTATAAGCACTGCAGGTTGCGAAGTTTATAATAGCTTTTATAAGAATTATTTAGGTTTTATAGCGGCAACGAAAATGTATTCCTTGTCGGTATAAAACTTATTTATGGTTATAAAGGTAACGATAACCTCTTAGTTACATATATATATATATATAGGGGTTTTATGGGAGTAACAAAAACGTTTCTCGAACAATTGATAGGTTCTCAGGTTTTATAAAATAGGTAAGCAAAACATAACAGTTTCCACTATAAAACAAAAAATGTTAGTTGTGTGCTACACAATGCATAGTGCCGGGAAACAGCCAAAAAACAAAAATTTAAGAGATCGTCCCGAATATAACTTATGTACTAAAATGTTCAAATGTTTTAAGAGGTGTAACAAGAAATAATCCGAAAAGGCACTCTTGGTATTATGTTGGCAAAGTTCACAATTAAGTAACAACAGATATTTTGTATATCTACTATTTATGTTATGTTATACAATATAAATTAAAAAGTTGGTAAAATTTCATAAACTATCTATTTTCTTAAATGATTAGGTTGATAACTCAAATATAGTAGCTGGAACTGAGTCAAAATTATTCAATTAAATTCCATCGAAAAAAATACATTTACTTTCATACAAAGTAGTTAAAAAAGTAATGTTGATTTTTACTTATCACTCTCCTACATCCAGATTTTATGAGACCTTTAGCAGACATATCTAGGAAGGTGGGTCTATGGTCCTGGACTGTAGCGGAAACATAAGTAAGTTACGCACTCTGATGGAGATAAAGGAAGATCGCAATCTTAATCCTATATCCAATGGTGGAAGAGCAATCATGGCATAGCTATGAACTTGAAACTCTGGCTTTCGCTTTCGAGTTTATTTGATTAAGGCTGTGGTTGACTGTTCAGCTGTTAGGCGACAAAGATGAAAAAACAGTTAATTTCAAGGATAGAAAGTTGTAGATGGCATTACTGGAGTATGATATGTCATGAATACGGGTAGGGCAACAAATGCAACATGTTGATACATTAAGTAAACGATTCCTTGATAAATCTTAGTATAAATTCTTTACAATGCAGTTACAAGATGAAAGGCCGCAGCTGTTAGTGAATAGTCTAAGTTCTTTCATGGCTGATAAAGTTGTTAAAACTGTGTATAAAGTGGTGAATGGACATTTGGATAGATGCATCTACTTAATACACTTTGAAGAAGCCGACAGAAATTGAGACAGGTTTTCGGTTACCCAAAGCATAATATTTTAATTCGCGGATTACTAGCAAGGCGTTTGCTAACTTGATGTCAATGGGTATTGAATGCAATTGCTAACCAGGACAAATGGCCAGGTCGAAATACGGATCCGTACATTTCTAGATACAAACAAAGCGAGGGCAAAATTTGATGTGGTGCCTTAATAATACTCTCAAACAGAGCACTGGGTACTCCCCAGTATAGCAGCAATTTGCACATCCTAGTGGCATGAATGCAAATCTGTCTGGCAATGTGTAAAAAGTGAATGCACGCAGAGATAAAGGCGATACTAAGCGACTTCTTCAAAGGCGACAAATGGCGAGTGAAAACCTGAAAATGCTGAGAAATAAGATGAATGTGGCGTACAATGAAAGGCGAAGTTTTTCAATCGCAGATGTAATCTACAAAGTTGGTGATCAATAAACTTGGCCCATGTGGTCCAGCGATAATTCTAAATAATTGTGATTATTATCACTGTTCAGACTACAAAACTTTGAAAGGTATTTAATCTATTAATTCTATATAGAACCACTGCACAGAGTGAAGGTGACAATCACCGAAAATCACCGATCGTCAAAACTTGATCTATTAGAGGGATGAATTAATGGGAACAATAATTTCGTCAGGATAACAGAATATAAGAAGTTAAAATTAAGAAGAGACCAAGGCGGGCAGCAGAAGCAATCCTGCATGACGATAGGTGCAATGACATGTAGGTGACGGGGCTATTAAAATTCGTTTTGTCAATAATTTCGTGTGAAGCGATTGCTTGAACATTATTAGTAAAGTCGTTTTATATATCTATGCGTTTAATGAAAAGTTTCCTTGACAATATATCAATGCTGAATTGATATAAATATTATAATTGATTGCAAACCAAAGAACATACATTACAAGATAATTCATTGATAATTAGAAAAAAAAATTCTAAATAATCACACGCTTGTGTTTAACAATAAAACTGTTGCTCTAAATTGAATATAGAAATATCTAAACGTTAAAATACAAAAAAATCATTGGCAATAATTATGATAATGAGCTAATTACTCATATAATACAAATATGTTAGTTATTGTTAAGGGTACAGTTTATTTTTTTATTAATTATGTAGGTCATCAATAATATGTATTTGAATAATTTTAGAAATCTCGCTCTCATATATACATATCAAGAGAGAGTTTCAGAGAAGTAATATTATTGTTACTAGCTGAAAACCGGTGCTGCGCTACGGTACCTAAGAACTACCCATGTACACGTATGTGGTGGAACCGACCTGCGCATCGTTAATGGGTATAGCTGCACGAATCATTTTATAGTCGAATTTCAATGTGGTACTCTCTCAAAGTGTAGAATACCTAGGCAATGTATAGAATACCTGTGGCATCTAGACAAAGTGTGAAATACTATGTCATTGTAAGTACCTACTTACCTATAAAATGACGAGAAAATAATACTCATCATGCTTGCTCAAAGTCAATTTTATTGAAATTAACTATTGGGTTACTTATTAAAAATAATCTTTACAAAATAAAATCCATTTTAGCAGTACAATTAAGAATTGCTACTTACTTTTAAGACACAAATACATTTTACTCATAATAAACTTTTTTAATCAATAAACTTACGTGAGACTTAAGTTCTTCTGGCTTAAGTAACATAATCTAATTTGCTGGTAAGTAATCAGCTAATAAGTATTGAAATTATTATTTATTTATTGTTACTATTTTGACATTTTGAAGTGCATAAAAAAGCTTTCACGACATGAACCCTTTCTAGTATCGCTGTATTTTCTGAAAGTACATTTGACAAATCCCTGACATTTCCATTAAAATTGCAGATTGCACTTTCTCCATTTACTTCAAAACTGCAAAACCTTTGTATGTATACCTACCAGTTCTAGTTTTCCATTGAGCAGTTTTTCGTTGGTTGTAACCTTTCTTGACAATTTATTAATATCATAAAATTCGTGAAGCAGAAAAGACCGACTAAAAATTATTATCGGCTAATGCCGACGGTTCTGGCTAATAGTCTTTTAGGATATTGGCTGTCATATTTAAAGTTAAACTTAGTAATAATGCCAAACACCTGTTAAAAATATGTTTGTTACTCTGGTTATTGTCGATTTAAAACACCATGTATATGCCATAAAAACAACTGCATGCCAAATTTCTTACGTCAAGAGTTTGAGCAGGATCGTTATTAATTAGCGAACCGATATTTTGAAACACCCTGTATAAATCTTTAAGAAATCTGAAAACATGTGGAAAATAGAATAGAATAGAATGAAATAGCATTTTTCCGAAAAATTTTTCGTTCTTGAAATAAAAAGAATCGCTTAATTTAAGTGGTGGTTTTATCCCCCTGGCATTTGATTTTTGAGCAATTCCTCCTTATCGAACCTCTTAAGCCTACAGTCAACCTGCATGCAAATTTTAAGCTTTATACTTCAAGCGGATTGACCAGGATCGTAATTAATATCTGGTCCGATTTCTTAAGCATCCTGTATAAATTTGCTATTAATCCTAAAATATGTAAAAAATACAAGTGTTTTTGCTAAAAACTAATGGTTTTTAAATAAAATATATGGCATAATTTAAGGGGTGGTTTCATTACCCTGGGATTTGTGTTGTGTGTGTAGAAAAATCCCTTTTTATCGAACCTCTACACCCTACACTCAACCTGTCTGCCATAATTCAGATTTTTTCATTTAGGTGTTTGAGCAGGATCGTGATTAATCAATGAGTGAGTGGTCAGTCACAGTCTTTTATATATTATTATAGATTGTGATTAAGATATCATCAACGACATATCCTGTGGAATATATGATAACGAGTTGTGACTCATATTAAAATGAAGATTTGTGCAATATAGGCACTTTTCCAATATATGAGCTCTTTTGTACTTCATAAACAATGATATAATATTGCGAATTAAAAGCGGCGGTATTTCAGAACAAATTCTGAGTGACAGGTGAAATTCACCTTTTTGACCGACGAACCCCGAACGGAGGAGGTATACAATTCGACTGTCTGCTTTTTTTTGGTTCGTGTGCGCCTTTTATATATTGAATGAGCTCCGATTTTGATGATTTTTGATTCATTCGAAAGAGGAGGCTTGAGGAGTTATCCGATATTCATAAAAACGCAAATACGAAATCTCCTTCCCTCCGAAAACCGCCCCAAGAGTGTGAAGGAAGCAAATTTTCTCGAAAATAGAAAATCTGAGCTGGTATAATTAAAGAAAGGACAATATCCGGAATCGTTTAAATTGAATATTTTCTCAAAAGAGTTACGGTTTTCGAGATAGAGGCATGTTAAATTTCTTTCGAAAATTGAAAATCTACCTAAGCGAATTTCCGCAGCGATGTTTTGAGATCACAATAATAACATCTACAAGCAAACACTATACGTGGGTAATAGGATAAGTACTATCTTCATTGGTATTAGTGAACGTTCAACGATTTTCGTAACTAATGTTACACTCAAAAGTGTGAAATAAATATTTTTTACAAAAAAATGGACCGACGTTATTAATTGGTGCATTGAAAAGTATAAAATATTATTAATTCTATTGGTGCTGGTACTTGTGAAGTTGGTGCCAAAAGTTAACCATCTAAGTGCAATTGCACAACTTCAAAGGTAACAGCACCAATATATTTAATATTATTTTATACTTTTCAGTGCACCAACTAATAACGTCGGTCCAATTTGAAAAAATATATATCTATTGTTAACCCCTGTACCAAGCAACAACATTTTATAAACGTTGTAAAAGCTACAAACCAGTTACATTTACAATATTCTAATGCATTCTATGAAACTATAAGAACATCACAATTATCTACAGTAGAATAGATTGTATATAATTCCGCCATTTTATGCAGAATCTATCTATCTATACAAGAAGAAAAAAATTAAGGTTGATGAGAATTATGATTTGTTTTTTCCAGTACTGCTTTATGGCGGACAGATACTGTTGAGACGGAATCTATTTTTTAACATGCTTCTATTAACTTGGTATGTATGTATAAATGTATGTATGTATTTTTTTATTTTTTTTTAAGAATTTTGGGGAAAAAACTTTTACGTATCTTCAGATCTTAGTGTTCCGCCTGGTATGTCGGACTCGGAAGCGCTTTTCCAATACCGACTAAGAAACCTCCTCTATCTCTGGCCTCTGCTTCCCCCACGGATCCGCCGTCAGACATTACTTCGCGTGGGGAGGATTTAGCTAAACAACTCCTTATTCAATTGCTTCCTCGATGTTGATCATTTCTTCTCCTTTTCTCTGCAGAGCGAAGTTCTGATAAGACCATGGCCTTCATCATGTTTTCAGGCGTGATCCTTCCTGGAAGTGAAGCCATATTGGTTTTCTCCAAGTAATGGTTCCACTACTGCTTCTAGCCTTTTATGAAGCATTCGCTCAAGGATTTTGCCAGCCGTATCCAGCATGCAGAGCGGACGATAGGATGATGGTTCATCCGGTGGTTTTTTCGCTTTTGGAAGTAGTACAAGTCTTGTGACGTAAAATTACCTTCATACAAAGATAATTTTACGTACTTGTGGCAAACGGTTGGTCTTTAAGTCGAAGGTACGTGAGTTCTTGCTCTAAGCTGAAACATTCTTCTGACTCTGACCCTTTGGACGCCACCTGTCTCTCATTAAAGATATCTTCCAAGCATCATAGAGCAGGAAAATCGTTTGTGATTTATAGATATTAACAGACCCTTTGCAGCACAGACAACAATAAAACACAATAATATAAAACAAAATAAGAAAACGTTTATTACAAAAAAATAGTGAAAAGAAAGAATTGAATATATATACCCATATATACATATATATACCTATAAATGATTTCAAGTACAAAACTTAGTATTCATCTATGAAATTAAACTTGAAACAGATATCAAAAAAAAAAACGAATAAAAGCTTACTCGCATGGTAATCTATTAGTCAATTGTTAGTATATTGATTACTGTTGTATTAAATTAGCAGGAAATGTTCTAGAACCTCCGTTGTATGTATTAGTATCATACTCATGGTCTTTTATTTAAGAAACGGATTACCAAACCTGTATTACATCAATAGAAAATTGAATATTTAAATAATTAATAATTATGTAAATTGGGAGATTTAGATAATTTTAATATATATAAAAAAACAGATCTCCAACTGGCCTTATTCCCTTGAAGTTCCAGATCCCACGTGGTTTTGCTTTAAATTAGTAGGCACCCTGCCTCCACTCTGGCGGACCCAAACAGCATACTTAGGTTGTACAAATAGAAGGCATTCCAGGCTCGCGTGGTCTTCCAACGAGGATCAAACTCAAACCACAGCACGTGGCGAAGAGAACTATGAATGCATATATTCCGTATCCGAAAGTTAAAATTTATATCTTCAAATCAATATAGGCACAAAAATATTCAATCAAAACCCTCATTGGTATCTAGGTACTACTATTCCTGCACTAGGAAATAAAACGATTAAGTTCTCGTGTACTATTCACCAAAGAAAAGAGGACTTTCACCTACTCAGGATGTACCAACAAAAGTTGGGGCGCACTTCAAATCAAGAATGAGATGGCTCTGTAGCGACCACATCCATGAGTCGTTTTTCAATAAAGTCAATTAAAGTCAAAAATTCTCAAAAAAAAATCAGTTCAAAATTCAAATGTCCCTAACAGCTATGTCAAAAAGTTGGGTTTGTTCACACGAATGATGAGCATGATCTTAGTTCGAGAAAATGACAAAACCAAAGCAACAAGACTTGTGAGACTATTCGCAGTTTCCGCTATATAATATATGCATTTGTAAATTAATAATGGCATGTTTACTTATTCTCTGATGAAAAGAGCCATATAATCAATGATCTAGAATGAACAAGTTCAGTGGAACAGTTGATCGAACCCACCATTAGACAAATGAACTACTGAACAAATTAGAAATTAACATAACCTCAAATTTTAACAATGGAAACTTTGATTAGAATGAATTCAAATAAATAATAAATGAATGTAAGAAATTAGTGCAAATGTTAGGACAGTGGCCTGACAAGTATTATACTGAAGAACTTAACTTAAAATTTACTGGAAACATGGAAAGTTAATATCAACAAATATCTAATATAAAATCATGTAGCATTCAATAAATATAATATATACTTCTTCACACTCTTTGCGGAGGTTGGCGATCGAGTCATTCCACTTGTTTCCTCTTCGCTTCCGGGGCACGAAGGCATCACAGGCCTTGGTGATTCTTTCAATGATGTCGTCGGCTTTTTCCACCGCACCAGCGGTAATGATCGGATGGTATTCTAGGGCCACTAAGAACGAGTTAGTGTCGAAGGTATTCGCTTTCCAGCCAGTCGGGTTTGTCTTCTTTAGTGCTAGTCCCCTGTTGCAGTTGGTGGATACCTCCCAAAGTATCGCGTTATAAACTACTGTTTTAAGTTTATTTTCAAAATTATTTTCAAATTATTTTAGTTCGATATTCTTTAAAAGCGTGTTTTTTAGATTTTTTAAACTATATTTATTTTTAACTTTTTAGTTAAATATTCTTTAAAAGCGTGTTTTTTAGTTTTTTTAAACAATATTAACTTTTCATTTTTTAGTTCGATTTATTGTCAATAGAGTTTTTCTTCAAGTTCTTGTTGAATAAGTATTCTAAATTTCCAACAAAGGGTGCACGAATGTAAAATTCTTCTTGAACAACGCAATAAAATTTGAGGTGTTAAATTCTAACTAAAAATTAATATTGACGCAGATAGTATGATGAATTCCTAACAGAGGGCGGAGAGTAGAAAATTAGCTTCGAGTTGAAAAAAAAATTTACAGTTATAACTTCCAAAACCAATCCAGTCTTGATCTGTGCACTTTACGTTAAATTTAAAATAAAATATCGATTTAATTGGAATAATTTTTCAAATGAATGATTTTATTATAAGTGAATTTTTTAAATAACATGTATGTCCAGCATTTTAAGTATAGCTTTTCGATTGTCGAAATTATTCAAATAACTAAATACTTTGATATTCCAAATATTCATAATGTCGTTCATAGTAAGCATCGACATCGAATTCAAATTTGATATTTTACAATTGATATCTGCACTATTATTCAAAAGTAATTCATCGGCGTTAACATATTGGGATCTAAATCAACTATGTGATATCTTTGATAATTATGAATGACTTGATGATTTTTTTACACTATTCTTAGCGATAACTTGAAAAAGTGGAATTTTTCCCTTATTATCCCGACAATTTTCATCAGCTCTTTAATTTTGCCAATTATTGTGGACTTTATAATTCCTAATAAATTGCAATTTCGATTCTATCCTATCTTATGAGAAACATTGGAATAACGTGAATTTCATTGCCTTAAATTTGTAATGAGAAGATATTGAAAACTACCGAGTAAATAGAAAAAAATATTTGATTGCGATGGAATTTTGAACATTGATTGAGAAATGTCAAGTTATCAGATGTGTTTTTTCCGATTTTGAATATCTCGAGCCGTTTTTGAGATATTAGAATGTTAATCGGCATTTATGCCTGCGCTACACTACATACTCATCCAGACTCAATCATATTTAAAATTCCCAAATAATTAGAAAAAATGGTTCGATTACAATGAACTTTTGCACACTGATTCAAAAAAGTCAATCAATTAGAGGTGATTTTACTGATTTAGAATATCTCAAACCGTTCCAGAGATATTTGAAGTCAAACTGGCAAAGTCTGAAAAGTGCAGCAAGACAATTTGACAAAGAATCTTAATTATCAAATGTTTATTTCCGACAAAAATAGAAGCAAATATCCGATCACGATCAAATTTTACACACTTATTAAAGAAAACAAAGCGATCAAGAACGTTTTTTCCAATTTTGAATATATCTTTTTTCGTTTTAAAGATATTGAAAAAAAATATAAAATTTTAAAAAATGCAAGCTTTTTTCGACCAGTGATGAGCTACCCGAAATATTAGAGATAGAGCCCTAGTATGAGGAGGCATATTCTTGAAAAATTCCAAAGAATATTTTGGAAGAAAATTTTGCCCTCTAGGACCTACCATTGCCGAGATATAAAAATTGAGTTCTGGACGTTTTTTACTTGATAAAACGTTCTAATAAAATGCGTCGATTCCATCCCCCAACTTTAAACGCCCTTTGCGCCCCTAATAAAGGGATATTTGCAAAACAAAAACTGCTATCCTCTGCGAGAGTTTGTCAGCTTTGCGAAGATATTAGAGAATTAGAGATATTTCAAACAGTTTCAGAGGAGATAGAATTATAGATTAAGCACCTTTTTCATCCCGAAAATTTACCCCCACTCATATGATCCATCGATGGGGCTATCGTGTGGTTTTTAAATTTTTTCGATATCTCTTTTGGTTCTCTGAAAAACAAATAATTGCATTTTTTTCAACCCTTAATATCTAAGGGATGGTTAGGATGAAACATCTAAAACCCGCTGGTCATCTGCTCCCAACCACAAAGAACATTTAAAAAAAAAATCCAAAAAAAATCGTTCTACACAAACCAAGAAAAAGCGAAATGAAAATCCATCTCCTTATGCAAAGGAGAGTTACATACCCACAAACTCACGAACATACAAACATACAAGTGAAGTTAATATAAGCGTGTTAAAAACATAATTATTTGTAGCAACATTTATGAGAAACATTTTTTCCTTAGAGTTACGGTTTACGACTTAAATTGGTGTTAAAATGGTAACATTTAAAATGCTTAAGAGTATTTCCCGAAACATATCTAGACATCGAATTCTCTATACATCGAAGAACCTCGACAGCAAAATCTCTTTGCATTGAATTTCCTTTCGACACAAAGTTAGGCTAGATCAGCGAGCAGCTATCTGTCATCACCACAGACCGGCTATAACAGATAGCAAATAGGATTGATAGTCTACTTGCATAAAGAAGGAGGAACTTTTCTCTGATAGAGAACATCCTGAATTAATAAAGTATTTAACTAATTACGTAATATAATTGTTTTATGTAGTACCATAATTTTACTAACCATATCAATATGTCCGCATCTGAAAAACATATTCTTTTTTAGTCGTGCACAATGTGTTGTATATTATACAGTGCATTTCAATGAAAACTATCCACCCTAAATAAATTTTGATAGAATCATTTTCATGAAACGCAAACAACACGTCAATTAATATTTACAGAGGGACATTTTTGCATAACTATAACTTACATTTTTTTAAATAGTTTATGCTATTTTTTGTGCAATTTTGGATTCTCCGCAAAGGACAGATTTCAAAAATGTATAGTACTTAGGGATCAAAGTAAATAGTCTGTGAGCTATAAATACATTTTAAAACGGGTTTTTCACAATACGATGTGTTGAAATTCACACTTTATTGGCGTATTAATATCTTAAACAATGTGCTCCTATTAGTTAAGGTCTGTAAGCCTTTTGCTCCATTACACCTATCACAGTAAAAGGATATAGTTCTTTATACTGTGATTATACTCTGATAGTAGTCTTGTCAATCAAATAAATTCAAAATATAAAAATGTTCGCAAGGGCTTTATAACATGTCAGATAGCTTCCACGTTCAACGAGCACAAACCTTTTACTTTTTATTATGATATTCCTAAAACGCTTCACAACATCAATTCACCACTTCTGAAATGTCTAAGGTTATATACTGGTAATGACCTCTGTATTAATGCAGCTTATTTAGATTTGGATATATTTTATGTTAATTTTGAAGGGCCAATTGTGAGGAAGAGAATCATATTATATTATTATCATTATAAAACATAACTTAGTCTAAGCAATTCTGGTTCGTATTTACCATATACCGAATAGCCAACACGAAGTTGAATTTTTTTTATTTTTTTTGTTCATATAGATCGTTTGTGAATGGTTTTTGAAGCATTTGTTTTTTTGTGACTCAATATTTAATTATGAGGTTAAACGCACTTACCTAAGTGAAGTTGATCATAATTATATGACCGCCTCTTCCGAATAGATCACTATGTAGTTCACTCTTCCGCCGGTAGGTGGAGCCAGGCATTTCAAAGTCAAATAAAAAATTCAAACCATCCAGCTACCTGCACACCGCTATCTCTGGATAATATCATTATTTCAAAGCAGTAACTGGTGCTTAGAATAGATCACGGGTTTCTTGGGGGGGAGGGAGTGATCTATTCGGAAGAGGCGGTCATATAATTATGATCAAACTTCACTTAGGTAAGTTCGTTTAATCTCATATTTATATATCCCACCTCTTCCTTCTAGATCACTATGTAGATGTTCAAAGTTAACATTGCACCAGTTACAGTAGGAAGAAATAAATAAATAAATAAACCTTTGAAGGAAACCTATTTATTAATTTTATGAAACAAAGATCCTAAACAGTAACATCAAATTCAAAAGGTTATTCTAAAAAACAGCAAACTAAAGTTGAACCACATTACAGATATTCTATTATTACATGATAATTGCATCTGCAAAATTGTTAGGCCACCCTGCTGTCTTGCGTATCGTATCGATGTTTATACCCCTGTTGACAGCCGCTGAAGTAGACGCGTGTCTAGTACTATGTGCCGTATAAACTGAAGTGTCTATTCCACTTTTACCCAAAACTACACGAATCCAACGGCTAATAGACTGTGACGCTGCTTCCCTATAAGGTTTTTTGTAAGTTAGAAAAAGTTTTGAAAGCTTACCCGCCTGTCTAAGAGCGTCGGTTCTGTTTAAATAACAGCTATGCGTGCTTGCAGCACATATCTTGGGTTGATTATGAAAGAAAGGCAAGAGTAGTAAAGGTTGGTATCTATTTGGGGCAGAAGTTTTATTTCTAGCGGGGACTTTTATTTCTATTTTTTCCCTAGATATTTCAATATTTTCAACTTCTATTAATGAGAGGGATTGCACTCTGTATGCTGTTATTAGGGCCATTAACATCTATAATTTTTGGGTCAGTAGTTCTAAACTAATTACATCATTAGGGTAGCAATTCATTAAATAATCTAAAACTAAGGCTGGGTCCCATGTTACATGGTATTTTGATAAAGGCGGTCGTAATTTAGAAACGCCTTTAAGAAATATTTTGATCTGGTGATCCTCGCCAACTCGTGGCGATATTATCAACGCTAGTGACGAACGTATTGTATTTAAAGAAATATATGACATGCCCCAGTTATATAAAGAAGATAAAAAATATACGATGTTAGGTACATTGAGTTCAAAACAATTCCATTTGAGTTGGCTGCAAAATTCCCACCATAATTTGAGCCCGTTTCCATATTGTGTTATCGATGCATTTGTTAAGGACGAAATCGATACCTCAATCGCCTCGTCAGGGATTCTTTTGGCTCTCATTGCCTGCCTGATAAGAGCCCTGCTTCCAGGGAAAGATTCCGATGCAGGGCATGGGGCGTCCTGTCAATGGATAATAATAGATTGGTATTAGGAGACAAAATTACTGAATCTTTGACGAGTAATTTCTTAAATAGAGGGTACCATGGTTGACATGGCCAGCAAGGGACAACTACAATACCCTCAGCTCTATCTGAAATTATTTTTTGTAACACTTTAGCGACCAAGGAAAAAGGTGGGAAAGCGTAAAACTTATAGTCTTGCCAAGATACCGTAAATGCATCAACAATTTCGGCTTCTGGATCTCTAAGCCACGAAGCAAATCTCTTACATTTTGTATTAATCCTGGAAGCGAATAAGTCTACCTCAGGTGTTCACACATACACAACAAATTCCACTGAACGCGTAATTTGCAAGTGTAAACTCTGTTTCCGTGTCTAAACAACGTGATTCGTGATCGGCAACAATGTTATTTTTTGACTTTATATAGGAGGCAAAAATAAATAAATTACGTTGTTCGCACCACTGCCCTGTTAAGATGTGGAAATTGTATAACTCCCATTCTATTTACATAAGAAATGGCTGTGGTGTTATCTATGCGCAATAAAACATCACAGTTTACAAGATTTGAAGCAAAACATTTAAGTCCAAAAAAAGGCAGCTACCAACTCTAGATAATTTATATGGTTTTTTCTATCTTCTTTAGACCAAAGCCCCCGGGACTTACATCCATTGCAGTGGACGCCCCAACCCGACCGCGAGCTATTAGTGAAAATTTCTAATTTAAATGTAAAGCTGAGAAATACATTTTTGCTAGAAAGGTGAGTTTCCCACCAGGCAAGATCTCCTAAAACATCTTTCGAAATTTCCATCTCGTGATTATAAGACCCTTTTGATTTTCTTAAGGCTAGAAGCTTTGCTCTTTCACAGTTCTTCGTGTACAGCCAGCCATACTTACATGGCAGGGCATGCAGCAACCAATTTGCCAATCAACTTTGCAAATTCCTTTATGGTAATCCTACTACTTCTTATAATTCTATATATATATATATATATATATTAAAATACTTTTCTGTTTCTGTAATTGTAAACATACATATCAACAGTTTTATATAAAAAACCAAGCTACTTTAAATTTGTTATCGGAATAATAACGCTCTTTCCTAAATTTATTATAAAACCTAAACTTAAAGACTGTTTGGGTTACGATAATATTTTATAAACATTCCTCATAGGACCGACCCATCAACAAGAAATCATCAATATATAATACCCACAACAAACCTCGTCGGCGTAAATAACATAAAACTGGCTTCATTAATTTCGTAAATAAATACGGAGTTGTATTTAGACCAAAAGGTGAACAAGTGTATTCATAAATCTGCCCAGCAAACACGAACCTCAGATATTTACGATATTTATTGTGTATTGAAACCAAGTGATAAGCGTCTTTGAGATAAAATGAGGTGAGAAACATATTTCTAGTTAATAACTTTGTGACAGTTTTATGGTCCTCCATTTTAAAATGTTCGGTTCTTATGAACTTGTTTAGTTCTTTTAGATTTAAAATTGATCTAAACGATATTTGATATAAATTGATCGTGATGAAACGATTTTTTTTATGGCACCAATTAAAAGGAGGCGTTTGATTTCGGTATTTAAAAATATTTCTTAGGTTAATGACCATTTTAATTCACTAGGGATATATTTCTGAAAAGGATTTTGAAAAAAGGGGATTTGATAGCCTTGAATCTACGACAGCACGCGTTTATCTGAAGTTAGTGATTTCCAGTAGTGTGTAAATTTTTTTAATCTACCACATTGATAGGGTCGCACCTCTAATGCCGTGACCGATCGTCCTTGGTCTGGTTGCATCGGTAAAATGGAGGATTCTCCCTCGATGAGCGATGAGCTTTTCGAGAGCCCTTAGGTCGTAGTTTTGTGCTCTTTGGGTATATTTTGGTCTGCCCCGATACCCTTTGAAGTTTCCTCGACTCGCAGACTCTTCAAGTTTAACGAGTTGGTATTGTTGGTAGGTTTGGAGGCAGCTACCCTGAACCAGAGTTCGGACGATAATTTCTCCATATCCCGTGCAGCTTTTACTCGTTCACCCAAGTTTTGCCCAAATAGCCAGCCATCTACGGAAACGTTGGTGAGAGTCGCTCTTAGTTGCTTATCAACATCCACAGAAACTAGAGTCCTTCTACAAGAAGTCTCTTCATAATGAATGTCAGATAGTAGACGTCCTGCATCACTGAGCCATTCTATCAGATCTCTCGTGTGTGTTCCCCCCCTTCTTTAAACAAAAATGTGATCGCCTTGCCAGGCGCAACCAAGGCAACCCCCATTTGGTTCTGTCGTTTTGCTAATCTTTGATCTCGGTGTTTGTGCTGCTCTGTGAGAACAGACAATACTTCCTATTGAAATAATAGTTTGCTGGTTACCAACTAATACTCCACAAATTCTACTATATACACTTTATTTATACTCTTTTGCAGATTACACAACAACTCTTAACACGAGCTTCTTCTATATTTTTTTATACATAACCTCAACATTATTTCTATATATCTAACAGTATTGCCACTCTATTATATAAAATAAATGATTATTTTCCATACAAAAATGATTATTTTCTATACCCCCCTTCATTTTTAAGTCCTGCCAATAATTTATATTTTTTAATATGTTCTAGTTCTTTGTAGAACTTGATATTGCTAAAAGTTAAAAAAAATCTTTGAATTCAATAGAAAAAAGCTCTACACATTTAGTTGCATGTATATACATTATATACAAACGAAAAAAAAAAAACATTGATTTTGTGAAAACATCAGCAATATTATTTTCAGAAGGCACATATCTTAATTCAAACTTTCCTTTCTTCATAACGTCTCTTATAAAATGCACCTTGATGTCGATGTGTTTTGTACTTTTTGAGTTTTCATAGTTGGAAATCATAGAGATAGTACTTTGGTTGTCGACAAATAACAATGTTTCTTCCACGTAACCAAAATCAGCAGCTAGTCCTTGTAGATACAGCACCTCAGTAACACATAAAGCTGCAGCTATATACTCAGCTTCCGCTGTTGATAGTGCAACTACTTGCTGCTTCTTGGAACTCCATGAGACTAGGTTATTGCAGTGATAAACAGCTTGGCCACTGATACTTTTTCTATCCATTTTATCAGAAGCCCAATCTGCATCAGAATAGGCTATTGAATATTTTTCATCTTCTTTCTTGGTAAAAATAAGACTTAGGTCTTTTGTATCTTTAAAATACTGTAGCACACGTTTGGCAGCTTTCCACACAGTTAGGTTAGGTTTATCCAAAAAGCGGCCTAAGTAAGACACAGAAAAGCAGATATCTGGTCTTGAGATCATAGCCAGATAGTTTAAACTACCAATTAACTCCCTATAAGGTACATTGGTTATAACCTGTTCTTTAGGGTTGACTTGAAAATTGAACTCCATTGGGGTACTTTTGCCTTTGCAGTTTTCCATGTTGAACCGTTTGATTATTTTATCAATTAATTTTTCTTGATTTATTTTAACACAGTCTTTGGTTTGAGTCACTTTAGTTCTCAGAAAATTTTCCAAAGTACCAAGGTCTTTAGCATTAAACTTGTCTTTTAGTTGCTTCACCAAAATTTCAACTTTTCTTTCTTCTCCGGTGATCAAACAGTCGTCAACAAAAAGAGTTAACTAAACATCATTATTAAAATATAAACTTACATCATGTGCGGATCTTTGAAGTCCATTCTGTTTCGAAAAATTATCGAAAAATTCGTTCCAGCATCGATGTGATTCTTTTAAGCCATAAAGAGCTTTATTTAGCTTCAAAACTTTGCCTTTTTCTTCATCCACACCTTCTGGTATTTTTATGTATACTTCTCCAGTTAGTGTCCCATTAAGAAAAGCAGACGGTATATCTAAATGTCTTAGTTTCCAATTATTCTGCACAGCGTGCGAAATCGTCATTCTAATAGTAGGCATCTTGGCAACTGGAGAATAAAGTTCATTTGAGTAGCAAGTTTCTTGAAATCCTTTAGCTACAAGCCTCGCTTTTTTAACTCCATCTAATTTGGTACGAAAAACCCATTTTGTTTCAATGGCTTTCTTATTTTTAGGTAAATCTGCAACTGTCCAAGTTTTAAATTTTCTGTGTGATTCAAGCTCTGTAATAGCTGTCTTCCATCCATTTCCAGATTGAATAGCTTGTTTGTATGTTACTGGATCTTTATCACATGTTAGTAGGCAATATGCTGTGTATACTTCGTAATCTTCAAAACGTTTTGGTATTTTAACTTGCCTTTTGTTACATGTTGAAGATGGTGTATTTTGATTACTAGTAGACCTAAGTGATGACGCACCGTAGTCCTCTGTTTCTTCATCTTCTGAACTGCCATTGTTCGGTTCTGACGTTCTATTTTCTTCTACTTCATTCTCCACCATCATAGGCCTATTTGAGTTAAATACATAATCGCTTTCATCAAATCTTACATCTCTGGATATAACAATTTCATTAGTTTCGGGATTCCATAACCGATATCCTGCTCCTGCATAGCCTACCATTTTCATTTCTATGGCTCTTGGCTAAAATTTGCTTGCTTTCAGTAGTCGATATACCCATGCCTTACTACCGAAATCACGAAGTTTTTCAAGATTCAGGTGGCCTAGATATTTTTCTGCCGGCACATTACCATCAATTGCTCGAGTAGGCGATCTATTTAGTTGAAATACAGCACACCGTATTGCTTCTCCCCACAAGTGTTTTGATGGATTTGTATCTACGAACATAGTTCTGTCTTTGTCTAACAAAGTCCGATTCATACGCTCAGCTACTCCACATTGTTGTGGGGTGTATGTTGCAGTTAATTCATGCCTGATGCCATATTTAATACAATATTCTCCAAATGAATTCGAAGTAAATTCTTTGCCATTATCTGTTCTGACTCTTGAAACCATTATGTTTTGTGCTCTTAGTTGATCTATGTGTTTCCTTAGGTTAGGTTCTGCTTCTGACTTGTTTCTTAGAAGATAAACTTGTGTGAAGTGAGAGAAATCATCAATCACTGATAAATGGTACTTCTCTCCATTTTTGGTCGGTTCTTTACTTGGTCCCCAAATGTCCGAGTACAATAACTCACCGATTCGAGAAGATCCAGGTAAACTTTTTCAAAAATCACTTTATAACCTGCTTCGTTTATTTTATTTACAGATAGTAAATTATATGGCAACGACTCAACAATCAATGCGTTTACTATCTAAACATTTTACTTTAAGCTTCCCTGCTCTGTTGGCAACCATTGTTTCCACATTCGCTACTTTTAATTTCAAGGGAACAATATTATGAACATCAATCATATGTGTTTCATATTGCGAATTTACCATGGTATTTGTTGCACCAGAGTCGAGAACGAAGCTTATAACCCCTTTTTGGTTACACTCTACCTCTGTAGACAAGGCTATGAAACTTAATTCTTCTTCAACTATATGAGCTCTGATTGATTGGTTACTTTAGTGGTTTCTTGCATTGCCATGCCTGAGGTTGTTTACCTCTGCCTCGATTGTTATATCTGATACTTCCTCTAGTGTGATTACTCGGAAGCTGAGGTTTGGGACAATCAGATATCAGATGTTGTATACTCCCGCACTTGTAGAAACGCAAGAGCTTTGCAGCTTAAGTTCTATATCCAGTAACTTACTTTTAACATAGTCCAATGTTAGAGTAGAGCTCGTTGTTTCTAAAACTGTGATAACAGTGTCAAACTTTATGGGTATTGTTAGCATCAGATGGCAGACCTTATCATCTTCATCAAGTTTAAAACCCGTTACCTCTAAGTCCCTAATAAGAGAGTCAAACTTTACAAAGTGGTCTTGTAGTTTCGTGTCCTCACTACACTTCAGCGATAATAGTTGTCTTCGAACAAATAATTTAGACAGAGTACTTCTCCTCTAAAATATTTTTTTGAGACAGGCAAACATATCATGGGCCGTTTTGCAACCTTTTAGATAATCCAAGTGTCTATCGGTTACGCACTGTACTATAATGGACATTGCTTTGGCTTCTTTAGATTTGTGTTCAGTTAATTGTTTGAATCCATTTTTGCTAAATCTTCTTCAGATTTCTTCTCAAGAGAAATTTCCTTGAGATTTTTCTCTGCTAATAAACATTCTACCCTGAACTTCCAATTTGAAAAGTTAGTGTCACTAAGTTGTGGAAGGTTATGGTTGCTAGTAGACATTTTTATAGATTTTCTTCTTTACAATTGGGCTTTACTCTTTCTCTTTATTTATGATCTGGGCCCATAACCTATTGAAATAATAGTTTCCTGGTTACCAACTGATACTCCACAAATTCTTCTATATACACTTTATTTATACTATATTTACAGATTATACAACAACTCTTAACACGAGATTCTTCTATATTTTTTTTATACATAACCTCAACATTCTTTCTATATATCTAACAGTGTTGCCACTCTATTATATAAGATAAATGATTATTCTCCATACAAAAATGATTATTTTCTATATTTTCAAATTGAGTTTGGGAGCACTAGCGACACCCATGTTATTGGGAGGAGAATATTTTTTGCATATAGTGGCTAGTACTTCAGAGTCAAGTCCTTCTTGTAATATTTTGGACCAAATCTGAGCAAGCTCGTTGTTCAGATCTTCCGTATTAGCCTGATCTGCTGTGCTATTTTTTCCTAGAATTACAAGAAGGTCTTCTGGGACTGTAGCCTTGGACTCAGCAAAGTTGCCACCCTCTGCAATACAAAAGAGCGGTGACCATAACTAAGATTTTACGGAAGAATGGGCTATGGTGAACATAAACGTATATTGGCAAGATTTGTTAAACTCGTTAGCAAAGAAGCCATGCCAAGCCCATGCCAAAACTCGTTGGCGTTAAAGCTATAGGACTTACTCGAAGTCATGCAAATGTTGGCAAAATTAAATTATCTCTCCGAAAGGCTGGCGACGAAATCTGTCTATGTTAATGTAAAAATATTAGTGTACTTACGCTGTGAATCATCAGACGGCTCGTAATCAAGTCCAAAATTATTAGTGGGTTGACGAGTAACGTCACTGTTATCGGGGGAGCTTGAAGGGCAGCTAATCAAGCTCGCAGGAGACGACTCGCGTGTCACTTTCCGTTTCTTATTCCGTTTAAGGCGAGACACTTTATCATATAAGTCTTTTAGTTGCCCAATAATTGAACTAGAGACCGAACCATCTTCATCCGCAACATATACGCGTTTTCGTGACTTAATTCGAGCGCGTTTACAGAGATAGCGGTGTGCAGGTGGCTGGATGGTTTGAATTTTTATTTGACTTTGAAATGCGTGGCTCCACCTACCGGCAGAAGAGTGAACTACATAGTGATCTAGAAGGAATAGGCGGGATATATAATTAGAATGAAAGATTAGATTGTGAAATAATTAACACCGATTAGGCAACACGTCTTGAGAATAGACCTTTTACATTCTCTATTTTTACTCAATTTATCAAAAATCGTTTGTGAAATTCAAAATAATAATGAAATCGTTTTTGATTCTCTATCGTTCTACATAAATATAAATAGATTTTAAAATTTGTAGGTTCAGGCAACTAACATCACTGTTAAATCTTCAATAAATAATTTTGTGTATGGAACGTCAAAATACAAAATTATATTAATTCTATTTTTGCTGGTACCTTTGAAGTTGGTGCCAGAAGTCTTATATCTGTTAGATACAGTCATAGCCATGCAGTATTATTTGCTCAACTAATGTCTGGATATTGATGAACTAATGGTTGTCTCTGTATTCACAGGCACAGATTATGTTCCTATTATTAGAATTGGCTAAGGAATAACTCCTTGAAGTTTTGCTGCATGTTTAGCTTATTTACCGTATTTATTGACAGTGATATACAGTTATAGCACAGCTTATTCATTATTGCAGTATTGAATAAGCTGTGGTTATAGTTGCCTAAGCTTACAAATTTTGAAATCAATTTTGATTTTTCTAATACAATAAACGATTACTTTATTACATTTGTGTTTCACAAACGATTTATGATAAATTAAGTACAAAATAGAGAATAAAAGTTCTATTCTAAAGACATGTTGGCTACTCGGTCTTAATTATTTAACAATCTAAACTCTTTAAATATTCACTCAAAAAAACGAACGCGTCACAAACGTTCACAAATGATCTGTATCAACAGATATTTAAAAATATATTTTTTCAAATTCGTGTTGGCTATTCGGATTATGGTTTCATATTTTCCACTATAGATATGTACTGTCTGTTGGAATAAACAAATTGGTTGAATAGTGTTTATTGTTATTATGTAGTAATGTTATGTTCAAATAATATATTTGGCTATTAGAGAACTCGGTTTCTTCTTATTGTTCTTCTACATTTCTATTATTGTTTTTAATCGAGACTATCTACAATTAATATCGTTTTATTATAAGCATAACATGACTCAATAATTTCGCAGCTAATTTAAGAGTTCACTCCTACTCGCTCAACTGACAAATTTTAAAACAAAACAAACCACAGCCACAGCTTATATTTAAGCTGTGCCACAGCAGACACCACAAATCGCTGCCAATCTTTTGAGTTCAAACTATTCCTTGCTATAATTTTCCTTTATACAACTGTATGAACGCCTTTCTGATTCACCTAATTATAAATATTAATGTTGACAATTTTCAAATAAACTTTATTGGTATTGTTCGATACTGGCCCTTTATGTGTCCTTGGTCCCAATAAATCCTAAGTCGCGTGTAACCAGTCGTGCGTGGTCTTCTTGAGTATCAGTGTTGTCACGTCGTGTGTGGCCACCTTTAAGTTCCTGACCTGACCTCACGCACGAAGATCGATAGTATCAACGCAGCATCGATGGAGTCAACCCGTATCAGTAATTATTAATTTATTATTATCAGCCAATTTTTCCTTTCCTTAACATAATTTGGTCAATTCGAACCGGGTTGCTTTGAATTCTAATAAGTGCAGTGTGCCTCTTCCAGAAATCAGGAAGGATCCATCCTTATCATTCATCTGTGTTACCTATGTGGTTTTGGGAGGTTTGATTATCAAAATCTTATCGTTATATTTTCATATTTATCTCATACCTATTCCATTGTTAGAAAGTATTCAAGATGACTACTCAGCCATGTGATTTTAAAGATGTATGCATATTTATTTGATATCTCAGATTTGTATCTATTATTATTATATTATATTTTATTTTGTGATTAATTTTGAGATAATTACTTATTTACATCTTTGCAAGCCTAAATGAAGTTAGCTTGACTTAAGTTTTTTCTCTATCAACGATTTTGTATGTGTGCGTGTGTATGTGTATATATATATATATATGTATATATAAAGTTAACTTTTATTGACTGATTGAAATGATCAATGTATTAGATTATTGGGATTGCAGTCAATTCTTCGGAATGGGCAAATAAAACAAGTAGATTCTTTGCTAGTTAGTCAAGCTTTCGGAAGTGTTTTCTTCCTTTCTCAAGACATCTAAATAGATAATTTATTGATTATTGAATTGAACAAAGAAAAAACCTTACAAAAACCTTACTCAGCTATGAAGTTTTGAACAAAAAAACGAGGTGTATATCGGTGAAACGATACGCACTCTTAAAGGTCGGATCATCACACATAGAAGTGCTGCCTCCGCATTATTAATGTTTGACAAATATGTGGATCACATTGACAATGATTTTCACAATTAATTTAATTTTAATAAAGAAACAAGATTAAAATGTAGTGTAGTGTTTTAATTATAAGTATGAAGACTCTTATGTTTTTTGTTGTAGCAGTTTTTTTTTGCTCAAAACTTCATAGCTGACTAAGGTTTTTGTAAGGTTTTTTCTTTATCCAATTCAATAATCAATAAATTATCTATTTATAGATGTCTTGAGAAAGGAAGAAAATACTTCCGAAAGCTTAACTAATTAGCAAAGAATCTACGTGTTTTATTTGCCCATTCCGAAGAATTGACTGCAATCCCACTAATCTAATACATTGTATATATATATATATATATATATATATATATATATATATATATATATATTGATTTTGTATTCTTGACTGGTTTTATAATAAATAAAAGGATGTTCTTGGGGATGCAGTTATATAATCAATAAAATTCTTTGATTAAAGCCGAGCTTTAGAGAATGTTTATTTTCTTCTTCAAGGCAAACTACAAATCGTTACAAAATTATTTCAACAACAACTTAAAGTATTATAAAAGTACTTACAATCTTGAATTTAGAATAAATTAGCCAAAAACTGGAAAGATTTCATAGCCATCAATTACAAATGTCATTATTTATATTTGTCATGGTAACACAATAAGTAAGAAAGTATCTAGATTTTTTTGATAAAAATGAATATTACTGAATGATCTTTATATGTTTGTGGCTATTTGAACAAGGAGCACAATTAAATTAAAATTATTATTAAGGCAGATACAGGTTCAGTTAAAAAAATAATAATAAATAATGTAATTTAAGAATATTGCATAAATACTTACATATATACCTATATATAGACTTAATTACTTTTATTCTGAGCTTGAACTGGCAGTTAAAAGAAAAAGGTACATAATATTATGTAAAATTTCTATATAAGTGTAATCATATTCTCTCACAATACGAAACATATAAACATGATTATTTTCAAATTGCACTGATACCTATTCCATCAAAAAGGCTGATTTCTCTCACTAATCAACCTCTAAATTTTTGGGTGAAATAGATGTTTTGAAATCCTAAAATACTCTTTAATGTTCTTTCAAGTTGGCATCTTTTATCACTGATATTTTAACAAAAGCCTATGATACCAATAATGATTTCTACATAAAAGATTCTTTTCAATTTAGTAATTTCATAAATGAATATCAAATTCCAGTGGATTATATAATTGTCAGTTTTGATGTTGTGTCCCTCTTTACAAATTTACCTTTCCCTGTTATATTGGATTGTCTCACTCGTAAATGGAACCAAATTAAACATTTTTGCTAATTGAATTTTGAAACCTTTGAATCGATCCTTAAATTCATTTTTGATTCAATTTTTTTTATTTTCAATGACGAATATTATAAACAAATATTTGGCACTCCAATGGGTTCAACCATATCACCTATTTTAGTAAATTATGTCCTAGATGAATTGATACAAGTTTCAAAAACAAAAATTTCTTTCCTAATTCCATTTATCAAACGATATGTTGATGATCTAATATTAGCTTTACCCTCTAATAAAATAGATGAAACATTAAATATTTTTATTACTTATAATGAACATCTTCAATTTACAGTTGAACTAGAAAGTGAACAATGTCTTCCTTTTTTAGATATGATGATATGTAGAGATAATGCAGGTATATTACGTACAAAATGGTACAGAAGGCCTAAATGCAGTAATAGATACATAATTTTTTTCTCCTATCATCCACAAAAAATGAAAATTAATTTAATTATGGCATTAAAAAGTAGAGCTATTAAACTTTCACATAATTTATATAGAAATGAAAGTTTAACTAAATTAAAACAAATGCTACTAGAAAATTCTTTTCCTCTAAAATTGATAAACAAATGTTTGATGCATCCTCAACTTAATCTTGAAATAAATGAAATCGTTCCCAATAACGCACCAAATCCTAATAATATTTCTAATGCAAATAATATTTTACCTATCTATAGATCTTTACATTACATCAATGAACTCACTAGTAAACTTGTTAATATTTTTAAGGGGTATAATGTTATAATATTGAGAAAGAATGTAAAAACAGTATCTAAATTAAAGACTCCTTTAAAAATAACAGAAAAGTCTGGAGTAGTATATAAAGTAAATTGCCTAGACTGTGAATTATCATATATTGGTCAAACTTCCAGAAATGTTTCGGGAAGGATTACATCTCATAAAAGTGATATTAGACGAAATAAAAAATCTTGTGCCTTGACAGAACATGCTATCAGTAAGAAACATAATATTGATTTTGATAATACTATTGCACTATGTTCTGAGAAAAATTATTTTAAACGTGGTTTCTTAGAAATGGTGAATATTAAGAAACATAATGACATTATGAATAAACGCTCAGATATAAAAGGACTTAGTTCCATTTATTCTTATGCTCTAAAATTATATAATGATAATTATAATAATTTTTCTCCAGATGTATCTCAAAATTAATATGTATAGATATTTATGTATAGTTAGGTATGTAATATGTACCTATACTTGACATGTAATATTTATTTATGTTTATATATGTATTTATGTATGTGTATGTATGTATATATGTGTATGTATGTATATGTGTGTATATGTGTGTATATGTATGTGTATATATGTATATTGGTTATAAATGGATTAATATGTATGGATATATGTACCTATATATGGATGAAGGACTGGTCTTAACTGATTTTATAGTAATTAACTTTAAAATTTTAGTTTTCCATATACAATAGAAAAAATTAGATCAACTTATTAGTGAGAGAAATTTGGTTGATCAAAGGGAATTATTCTCTTAAAATTCATTATATGTTTATTTGAGATTAAATGTATAATCTACTTATGAAAGGTTTTCATAACATTTACTGTTTATGAAAATATGCATGCTGATTAGTGAGAGATATCAGCTTGTTTCTGGAAAAGTGAATGATTTTCAAAATGTTTCATTCTCATGTCGTATTGTGAGAGAATATGATTTTATATATTATTTTGAATATTTATGAATATTTGAAAGAACATTAGAGTATTTTAGGATTTCAAAACATCTATTTCACCCAAAAATTTAGAGGTTGATTAGTGAGAGAAATCAGCCTTTTTGATGGAATAAGTATCAGTGCAATTTGAAAATAATCATGTTTATATGTTTCGTATTGTGAGAGAATATGATTAAACTTATATAGAAATTTTACATAATATTATTTTTTTTAACTGAACCTGTATCTGCCTTAATAATAATTTTAATTTAATTGTGCTCCTTGTTCAAATAGCCACAAACATATAAAGATCATTCAGTAATATTAATTTTTATCAACAAAATCTAGATACTTTCTTACTTATTGTGTTACCATGACAAATATAAATAATGACATTTGTAATTGATGGCTATGAAATCTTTCCAGTTTTTGGCTAATTTATTCTAAATTCACGATTGTTAGTATCTTTATAATACTTTAAGTTGTTGTTGAAATAATTTTGTAACGATTTGTAGTTTGCCCTGAAGAAGAGAATAAACATTCTCGAAAGCTCGGCTTTAAGCAAAGAATTTTATTGATTATATGACTGCATCCCCAAGAACATCTTTTTATGTATATATATATATATATATATATATATATATATATATATATATATGTATATATATATATATATATATATATATATATATATATATATATATATATATATACCTATAGATGGTACTTTATGAAGCCCAGATACTCTTGCTTTTAAAAGTGAATATCGGTGTATATAAAAACAATTTGATACTATCTAAAACAAATTAGCAGAAAACTGTTTTGAGGGGAAAACTTTTCCTAATTTTTAATACTTTATATATTTACATATCTTTGTTCAGCCCGATGATATTTCCAGTACGCTACTTAGCCCCTCGATATACATAATCTATAAAGACATTCTCGTTACACTGTTTAGCCCACATCCGTTGTGTTGTCCAGATTATTTGCCACCTAGTCAGCATTTTTATTATTTAATATAAACAGGACTCTGTTTTCAAGAATGATTAAGTTTATTATTTCTTTCGTTTGTTCGTAATTGAAATTAAGAATATAAAATCATATTTAGTTTATTCTGATTCTGTTGGGATAAACAGCGTTCTACCAGTGATTCATTGAAATAGAAGTGTATGTTATACTGTGTTTGATATTCTCAATTCCCGGTAAGTACCTATTCATCTATTCAAAAGAATGCTAAGTAACACGTTGAAGGTTATGCAGAAACCTACCAACCCTCAAAAGTTATGTTCTGGGAAAATCGATATTGATCTTATCTAGTTGTAATAATTGTAAATTATATGCCTTCACAAGTCTACGGTAACTTTATATTGTTTATTCAGTAAAGCGAAAAATTTGGAACATAGAAAATAGATATTTTTTCACGAAAAATAGGACAAACTTTATTAGATAGTGCGCTCAAAAATTTAAAAAATATTATTTCTAATGGTGCTGGTAATTTTGCTGTTGTGCAGATATAGGTAAATAGAAGAATTTTTACACCCACTTCAAAAATACCAGCACCGTTAGAATTAATATGATGTAGTTTGGTTTTCTTAGTGCAAAAACTACAAAAATTGGTATTTATTTCACATTTCTTAGTGTAGGTATCAATAGTCTCATCAAAATCGTTGAGCGTCCACTTATATTCAGAGATGTCAAAAACAAAATACACAATTTCACACCTTACTATTGCTGTGATTAGGAAATCGTGTATTTTTCACCGACTTTCGAAGTGAAGGAGGTATACAATGTATGTTTTTTTATTGACTTAATTTTGCTTCAATCATATCAAAAATTAATCTTGATTTATGAGTAAAAACCCTATAAAATAATAACTCTTCAGTGTGACGTCAAGTTAAATTTTATTGCCTTCACGATATCCTCATGAATGATCGTGGATAAAAAGTATAATATGCAAGAATCATAAAATATTTTGAAGTTGGTCCAAGACGTACCAATCGTATCTTGTACTGCAAAATATTCATGATTCTAGCATTATGTGTTGTTATTTTATATTTTTGACCGGCTTCGCCAGAAAAAAGGAGATATATAAATCATCTGTATCATCATGCTTTTTTGTGTATGTTAGCGCGTTTTGCATAGTAAATCTGCATCGATTTTAAAGATTCATTCTCTATGAAAACTGCACCCGAAGAGGCGGTGTGAACAGAATTTTTCAAAAACTATATTTTTTTTGGACGAAATAAAAAACGTATAATTTCCAGCAACGTTCAAAATGGACATTTCTCAAAACAACTAATAGTTTCCGACTTTCAGCACTATAAATGTGCAAGATTCCTACTGTGATATTTTTGTAAAATAAAACTGGCTGATGAAACATTAAAAATTGTGAGATAAATATTTTTTATAAAAAATGGGACCGACTATTAGTTGATGCACTGAAGAACTCAAAATAATGTTATAATACTATTGGTGCGGGTATTTTGAAGTTGGTGCTTCTATACACTCCCAAACGGCACCACTTCAAAACTGCCAATGCGATTAGTATTAACATTACTTTGAGTTTTTTAGTACATCAACTAATAAAGTCGGTCCCATTTCATGTAACAAATATTTAGGTATCTGTTGCATCATCTAATGAAGTCAGCCCTAGTTATTTATTCGCGTTGATTTGTAAGCAGAAATGGTTTATCTTCTTCAACAGAATGGTCCTTTAGCCAGTTATGTTTCTCTCCGCCGAGCCTTGTTGAAAATTTGGTTACCACAAAAGGCTCTTGATCATTGTCTCATGACCTTCATATATTCAAGCGAAATCGGAGCCAGTTGGTCCATATACATGATCTTCTGTCCATTATGAATTCCACATTTGTTCACCCACAGTTGCCTTTAGATACTTGAAAATAGAGTCTTCCTAAATGCTGATCGTTTGCTGTGAGTTCAAATATGTTTGCAAAAATCTAAATGACAGAAAATATGGAAACTTGGTTGGCCAATAGTATAACCCTTGTTATATTTAGTTGTTAAGCTTCTGCAATGAAAATTTGATCTATTTTGTGAGCTTGGTTTAAATTAGAACATATTGTGGGTTAATAGGCTTCTACATAAGTACAAGTGTAACTTCTCTACAAATATTAAATCTCATTATAACTTTTCAGCTACATTTTCATATACAATGCAATCTCGTGGGAAAAAAATATTACAGTTAGTAACCAGTGAATGTAAATTTTTACTAGACCTTCCAAAATACGAATCTACAAAAATCTCCAGCTCTGAAGAAAGAAATAAATATTTGAAATATTTTGAAGAGAAAGATCAAATAAAAGGTAATGAAATGTGCAACATTAGACGCAGAAAAAATTGAAATCAATGAAAGACTTACCGACAAACATCATACAAATGAAATGAAAGAAAGAAGGAGCGAAGAAAAATTAGTTCAAACATTATTACCGGTTGAGATAGAATCTCACAATGAAGAAAGCGATGAGCCATTTCAGTCATCAGGAAGTGAATATGTGCCTGATTCGACTGATAGTGAATCTTTAGAAACTTTAAGCAATTATGAATATGTTATTGATCGTGCATCATTACCAAAACAGATATCAGAAAGTTGCATCTTGAAAAGTAGTGATAACAACACCACAAAGAGTAATGTAGATGGTGTAATTGTGTCCTTTGGAAAATTTGTCGGTGAATCTTCTTCTACTGTAGAGCAATTCGGAAACGTTAGACCCTGGACAAAAAAAAATTCTTGTCCTTATTGTTTTAGAGATGTTACACATTTTCCACGTCATTTGTCAAGAAATCATCATAATGAAGGAGCTGTGAAAGAATATTTTTCTCTCTCTATGAAGGATCCTAAACGTAAACAATTATTAAATGTTATTCGTCGTCAAGGAAATTTTATGTCCACTTCACGCAATAAACTCATTCGGCCTATTAGAAGACCTAAATCAAATAACTTATTTGATGACTATGAAAATAATTTAGTAAGTTCGAAGGAAAAATACTTCGTATGTAAGGATTGCCTAGGCTATTTTTCAAGAAATTATCTAAGACGACACCGAAAACAGTGTGCTTCACGTGAAATCCCAAGTAACAGAAACCAAAGAGAACAACATTTAACAGCTGCACAATTATTCACTGTTTGCTCTGTTAGTCATAATGATTTCTTGTCAGAATTAAGATTAACAAATGAAGTTTTACCAATTATGCGAAATGACAATATCTCGAATACAGCAATGAATGATAAATTAATTTGTTGTTACGCCGAAGATTTGTTGAAAAAACATAAAAGAACGCAGATACGGAATGTTATATCGAACAAAATGAGGGAATTGTCACGTCTGTTGAGTACTCTTAAAGAAATAACTGGGCTTCAATGTTTGTTCGATGTTCTGAAGCCTGAGCTATTTGATAACTGTGTGGCAGCAACAAAAATTATAACAGGATATAAGAATGAAACGCGCACTTTTCAAGCAAGTAGTCTAGCACTACATATGGGAACGACTCTCAAGCAAGTATCAGATGTTGCTTCAAAAATGATCATAAAAAAAAGTCATTTATTTCCTTGTTCAAAACCGGAAGATAAACTAAAAGATATAAAAAACTTTAGAAAACTAATTATAAATCATTGGAACACAGAGATTTCTAGCCTAGCATTAAAAAATTTAAATGAACAACGATTCCAAAACCCAAAATTACTACCACTTACAGAGGATGTTATGTTATTTCAAAGTTATCTTCTTGATGAGAGTAAAAAAGCGTACAAAGCATTAAGCGAAAACCAGCAAATAAATAAAGCCCACAGAAGATTATCAGAATGCGTATTAGCAATGACTTTGCTACTCAACAGGAAACGTATTGGAGAAATACAATATTTGAAAATTTCAACTTATACTAAAACGTCCGTACAAAATCTACAAGAAGAATTATCTAGAACTTTATCAGATATAGAAAGAACATTAACGACGTCATTTAAAAGAGTTGTCACAGAGGGTAAGGGGAATAAGCCAGTAGCCATTTTATTTCCAAAGGATATACAAAAATTTATTGATCTGTTAATTAAGGCTAGAAATTTGTGTGTGCCCGATACCAATGAGTATCTTTTCGCAAATCCGAACACAAGAAACGGATGGTTAAGTGGATACCATACTCTAAAAAAGTTGGCTGGAGAATCAAATGTTAGTGACACAACTTTATTTACTTCGACAAGGTTGCGTAAACAAATTGCGACTGTATTACAAGTACTACATATGACTGAAAATGAAATGGAACAATTCGCTCAATTTATGGGGCATACGAGAAAGACCCACGAATCATATTACAGGTTAGTGCAGAAAGCATTTTTTAATAAAATTAATCTTCATTTTTAAGTAAAACATTCTAGTTGATAAACAGAAAATTGCTTCTTAGTAATTAATGCTTCTCATTTAAATCTAAATAATAAAATATTGAATATTCCATATTTGTTGTTTCATATAAGAGTTTACTTTTTTAGACTTCCCCAAGATGTCTATCAGAAGGCTAAAGTGTCTAAAATATTGTTAGCAATTAATAGCGGAAAAGTTGCAATATATAAAGGAAAAACATTAAATGAAATAGGTGTATCTGATCTAGAGAATGCTGAATCAGATGAAGAAGAAAGTGAGACACATCAAAATCCAAACTGTTTTGCTGAAGACAAAGGAAAACGTAATGACGACGACTTGATGATAATTGAAGATGGCATGTTAGAAACTATTCAACAGACAGGTAATGTTATTATTGTCTAAAAAGTAAATCAATCTTTAGATGGGAGTGCTTTGTAACCAATATGACAACATACAAGGTATGGAGAGGACTATGTGAGAATCTCAAATAACTCATAACCTACCTACCTAATGTTCTTTGTCAACTTATTTCTGAGATATAGGATATTGAGTGAATTTACTTCTTTATCTCAGTCATATATTGATATACTAAATTTCCACTTTATAGCAATAATTAAGTTTTTAGTCCAGACAAACTCATATTTCAAATGTTTTTCTCTACGACTGTATTTAGGAATAAAATGGTTTTTATGTTTAAATGAACATTTCCTAATAAAAGATTTGATTGTGGCTTTTGTGGTAAAATCGAAATTTACTAATAAAATATGCAGGGTGATATTTTTTGAAGCACGGTAAAAATCCTCAATACAGTAGAGTAAAATTGGTATACGAGATCTCGGGCGGGAACAAGCACTTGATGGTATGAAATTTCAATAGAATATATAATGAATTTACGAATGAGTTCTTTAGCACAAACCATAGATATTTGATAAACAATAATCCTTTTTTAACGTGAGAAGTAACTGCATAGCAGCACATTACAGATTCGGAGCATGATCTACGAAACCAATAAATGCACGTAAAAAATGATTACTGTTTTATGGAAGCCCAAATATCTGTAGTTTGTACTATACACTAATAATATTTTTTGCAATGTAATACCTCTATGATATTTCTCCCATTCTGCCTATCAACCAGTTTCAAATTTTCCTAAGCTACATTTGGTATTCTAAACATTTTGAATGAAAATAAAACTAAAGCAATGTATTAATTGGATAATTAGAGGAAGATAAGGAGTAATCTATCTCTGCTCTTGAATATTATTCAGATAAATTTTTATAAATAGATAGTCGAAATTTAACAGAAAAACAAAAATGCAATTACTTTGAGAGATTTGGTGTAGCCTAAGTAAATTCTGTAAAAGGTGATTTATGTAGACCGTGCATTGGAAGTTTCCAGTCGAATTAGAAACTTGAAATTTCGTGTGCTTTTATAGTCGATCATGTTCCTTCTACCTAAAGTATGTTGAGTTTTTGATAATTTTTAAATGCAGTATTCTAAAATTGCCTGTACACATATGGTACTACAAAATGGGACCATCAACGGAACATCAAAAATATTTTTTTCAAAAAATTGGACCGACGTTATTAGTTGTACAAAATAATATTAATTCTGTTGGTACTGGTACCTTTGAAGTTGTGCAATTGTAGTTAAACAGAAGACTCTTGACACCAAGTTCACTAGTAGGTACCAGCACCGTTAGAATTAATACTATTTTTTATTTCTTAGTGCATCAACTAAGAACGTCGGTCAAATTTTCTGTAAAAAACATTTTTTCACACTTTTGAGTGTAACAATAATCACGAAAATTGTTAAGCGCTCACTCATACCAAAGAACCCATGTATATTTCTTTGCTTGTATTTGTTATTATTATTTAGAGATTGCAAAACATCACGGTGGAAATACTTATAAATTTGGAAACCGTAACATGGAAAAAAATCAAGGTAAATGTTGTTACAAATAGCGAAAATAACCATATTTCGAATTTTAACATTGCTCAAACTCGAAAATCGCAGCTCTTTCGAAGAAATGTCCAATTTAAACGTTTCCGGATATTACCCCGTCGTTAACTCTGCCGTCTCAGATTCTTTTTTTTTTCAATAAAAATGCCACCCCCTATCGCGGGCTATTTTCGGAGGTAAGGAGATTTCTGATTCGAGTTTCTATGAATATGCGACCATCTCAAGTCTTCTCTCAAATGAATCAAAAATCAATAAAATCGGTGTAAGTTTACTATATACAAAAGAAAAGGAAAAAAGCAGACAGTCGCATTGCAACGTCCTGTTCCACAGATTTGGCTCCCCAATTGCGAGCTACAATTTTCTTCTTTCGGGACATCATTTATATATTATATAAAAGGCATAAAATATTTTGGGTATGACGGACATGATTGATTATGACAGCATACGAAATGTCCAGTAGAAAAACATCTAATGCACGACCTATGTAAATCACCCTATATATGTAGATCGAAAAATGATAATGATCCAAGTCTAATAAGAGAATTAGAGCTCATATTTAAAACCTAGTCGTATTGATATCATTTAATAATATTCGTAAATTTGCAGAATTTATCTAATTTGAAAAAAAAATTGATGTGTTTTGTAGGTTACACAGCCAAAAGAACAAAAAAGGTTCTAAGGAAAAATGAAAACAAAAGAATGAAATGGACAACGGAACAGAAGACATTAATACGGAAACATTTTAAATATAATATTAAAGAAAAAAGGGCACCTAGAAAACAAGAAGTAGAATTGTTTTTAAATCAACATCAAAATCTCTTTGAAGAAGCTAACTGGGTCAAACTGAAGGCTTTTGTATACAACTGCTATAAATAAAAGTAATGAGAATAAATTAATTTGTTACATATTGATTTATAATTAATATTTTTTACAGTTTGTTTCCTTATCTATTCTACGTACCTTAATAACTCTCACTTATTAGGTGTTATAGAAGTTACGGAATCGACCATTGAGAATTTGGAAATCGAGATACGAAATACCTATGTAGGATAAGATGTTTATTATTTTTAATTTTTTTACGTTTTTTGATTGGAACTTTAATTTTTTTTAATGCAAAATTTGTCGGATACCTAATGTAAGTTACAGAAATTGTATGTGAGATCTTACCACTTGTTTTTATATTGTTGTTCTTATTACACTAAATAATCTGAATAAAACTGTAAAATATGAAAATCAAATATAATTAGGCAATTTATTTTCAGATAACTTATTTTAAATATTTGTGTATACTTCCACAATTCTTTAAAATGGCTGGAATTGGCAACCTAAATAAAGATTGATGTAAAATTTATATTCTTTTATTTATTTTCAGTTACATTATTAATTATTAATATCGGTCAAGTAAGTAGGCACAGTCCTGTATGTATATGTTGCTCGTAGCAGCACAACCATTTATGAGGTTGCGACCTATAAAATGAAATAAATTTAATTTTAAACATTTAAAAAATAAATTTCAGATATTTACTTACAAAAAAAATTCAAGTCAAAGTTTATTTTCTCTCTCTTATTCCTCTACAAGTAGACACTTCTGTTACAAAGTTGAGTGAATTACATCCCACTGGCCTCTGATATGTTCGTCGACGACGCCTTGGTATTTTTGTACAGTGGCAATTTACTAGAAATTCCACTTGAATAAAACGTATATTCGGTGAATCAGCAACAACCACCTGACTAATTTCGCAACCCGCAGGACAATCTCTTCGAAAACTTTGCCGGACATCAGTCAAATAGGCACAGTCCTGTCTGTAGATATTATCTAGTCGTTCATAACGACACAACCATCTATGAGGGTTGCGACCTATAAAATGATGTAAGTTTAATTTGAAAAGTTAGAAAAAAAACATTTCTGACATTTTTGTACAAACATAGAGCCCAACAATTAACTGCCCCCCATTAACTTTCTTGTTTAGCCCCCACGCCGTCAGTGTTTTTCTATTTGCTCTTTTATACCAATAATATTAGTCAAATATGAAATTGCATTTCGAGTCTTTTATATTATTTTAATCATGCTCATATATGAATTATGAACGTCATGGGTATACGACTTCTCGTAACGTCCATATGTGTGAACATGCGGAACATGAAGTTTCGACAATATACTCCGGAAAAAGCGAATAAAAATAAAGAAATAAATTTTATGCTCTCCAAAAGATTTTTCTCTGGAATATGAATGGTTACTGTGACCATGATCGGAAGTTTGGTTAAACCAGGTCAGATGTCATACTTGGAGAAAAAATGTTGAATACCTAAGGGTAGAATTTTGTTACTGACAATAGGAACACTTGCAGACAGAGAAACATAGATCTTTGTGGCATTCTACGGAACAATAAAATAATCATCCTGATGAAGTGGTATGATGATGTTAACATTTGAAGGAGCTGATTGGTGTGAAACTACTAAGCTATAACAGACAATTCTCTCTGATAGGACCTCGAGTCTTAAGTTCTATGCATGGTTCTAAAAAGCTGCACAACAGTTTAGGTACAGAACGAAAGACATTGTTGTGTTTTAAACCAGCAAAATTATTCAGTTCCGGATTCTGTTTGAAAATGTTTAAAAAGCTTTGACGTTTCGAGAAACACAATCTGTGCTCGTTTTCAAAAAGAACTGCTTGCGAAGAGTTATTAATGTACTTTTTAACAAATTAAGATAGGTATCCTGATCAATTCTAAACAAAAATAATTACTCTAGTCTTTTCGCTAAAACGAACCGTTTTCGAGAAAAAAATAATTTGTGTCTGCATGTGCACCTAATATCTTAGGTTTGAAAATGTTATGTAGATAAAAACGAATTGAAATATTATCTTAATTTAATTTGCAAACCTCAGATATTAGGTGCACATGCAAACAGATTTTTTTCGTTCTCGAGAACGTCTCGTATTAGCGAAAAGAGTAGAGAGGCCATTTTTATTTAGAATTGATCAATGTATCTGCATCTAATAACAAAATTGCGATAAACCATTGGCGTACATTTTTTTATTATTTAAAATAGTTAAAACGGTCTCACGAACGCCACAAGTGTTTATCATGCTATAAATTTGTTTTTTAGTGGCAATAATACCTACTAAGTTTGAAAGTAAAATCTAAAAGAGTTTCTTTAAACATAAGATTTTTTCCCAATATCACCAAAACGAAGCGTTTTTAGAGATACGTTTATATGAACTTTTTTATTTTTTTATATAGCAGAATACGGTGTTAAAGTTTCTTTATTATAATTCGCACCACCCTGTATTTGGTACAGCTAGATTTTTGACCGACCTCTCAACCCATTAAAAAAATTAATATTGGATATACCTTTACCCTCAAAAACTCCACCCAAAGGGGTGGAAAGACAATATTTCCCGAATATTGAAAATCTGCGGTGACAGAATTGAAGAAGACTCCATATCCGAAAACGTTTGAATTGGACATTTTGAAAAAAATCATAGATTTCCGAGTTACAGTAGTGACAAAGTCTGAATTGTATGTTTCCGCTACGTGGTGGTGCATTTTTTTCGAAAATTGAAAATATGAGACGTCCAAATCAAAAAAGAGAAAATGTGTTATGTTGCCACACATTAATAAATTGGACATTTTTATAATACGGTTATGGTTTTTCAGTTACAATAGTGGTAAAATTTGAAAAAACATATGTATTTTCTTCGCGATCTTTTCAGATCTTTTGGATAATAACATATCACAATCGAAAAAATACAAATTTCCGGGATGTTTTTAAATCTCTTATTAATAAATTTAAGCATACATAGAAAAATACAAAATAAAATTAATTCTATTGGTGCTGGTAATTTTGGAGTTAGTGTCTAGTCGGTTAAAAATTTCAATCACAAATAGAGAAGATATTTTGAAAACTAAATAAAGTTCAGCCCGTACATCTGTGAAAAATGAAAGATCAAAATTTAGTTTTGTAAAAAAATATGTTATTTGTCAAGTCAAACATATTAGCAAAAATATGAAAACGAAAACAGATTTACTTCCCGAAACGTCAAAGATTTTGAGGCTAAATAAAAAAAATGGAGCTGGCCGATTTGGTTGATTTTAAAGACCATTAAAAGGCAATTCCCTTTTCCTTATTTGTAGACTTTCAGAATAGTGGAAAGGCCAAACATCGATTTATAGTACATGATTCACTCATTTGATTAATTTTAAAGTTGTTTATATTTTTATTCAATATGCTACTTATTCCGACCCAAAGACTTTGAAGAGTTTGAATTATGAATAATATATTATTATTACTTACCTGTTTGAGTTATAGGATTATATTCTGTGAGTCTATAACCTGGTGGAGTGGATTCTTGTAAAATGTTATGCGCCCTTACCATAATTGCAGCATCTACACCCTCACTACAAGGCAAATGATCTATACAGTAATGTGTATAGATCATTTGAAATAACGAGAGTCCTAACAGTAATAAATTTTGTTTAGACATTTTTCAATTCAAATCATAAAAACACGTGTTATTTCAAAGCCTGAGCTTACTAATCGAAGTTTGTTGCGGAACAGAAATATATGCGCTCTTAAACATTGTCTATCTCCCCAAAGCATTAGTATCGCTCAGGGCTCATCTACGTACGATAACTTTATACAAATTATACATATGTATATACAAACAGCGCCACCTTTAATGAAAAACAGAATGGTTGAACTATAATGTATGTTAGTATGGATAAATGTATCGTTTTTGGGCCCAGCTGAAAATTTTTTGGGGGGGTAAATCTTATTCAAGGTATCCGGTAATGATGATATACACGCTAAACGTTGTTGAGCCCGGTGATGGGCTAAACACCGTCTTTTCGGGCTCAATAAGGTATCATCCATATGTAAAGTGGGCTCTTTAACGTACTATTGATAAGTCTATATATATATATATATATATATATATATATATATATATATATATATATATATATATATATATATATTCTCTTCCACACATTTGCTATTTTCTAAACCCATTTAATCTCTTTATAGTATCCCACTGTTGAGTAACCTTTATAGTTTATCATCCAATGTGTATTTTCTCTACATAGATGATTTTGTGAACTTTACATAAAAATTGATCTAGTGAACCTTTGATCGTGGGATTTTCTCAATCTACCTTTTCTTAACCTACATAAGTTTTGATCGATTTAACCCCTTGTATGATAATGATAGTGTGATAAAATTTGTAAAGGCTAAACGGTCGGAAATGGAAGTGTATTCAGTGGAGTCTTCCTTACAATCCAAGCCAAATCCACCATCCACTCAACCTAATAATCATAAGATGGATTTAGCTACGAACATCTCATCTCAACCATCGAAATCAGATAGTGTGTCTGCCAAGAAAACGTTCAGTAAAAAGTGTGCCGCTTGTGATCAATCGGATCATATCTTATCGAACTGTCAAAAGTTCCTTAGAGTGTAACCTCATCAAGGATTTGCGGTTGTGAAGCAAGCCAGAGTATGCTTTGGTTGTTTTTCTTCCAGCCACTCATCTATGCAGTGCAATAGTGTGCACAATTGTCGTGCATGCGGGAGTTCTTCTCACAATTCTCTGCTACACAAATCTAATAATAAATCATCATCTCGTGATCCCCCTTCTAATCTTATTAGTGGAGTGATGCAATCAAATCTTATCCTGTTGGATACTGCCATCATCAGAGTTCAAGCCGTCATGGGATCGTGGATTCTCATTCGCTGTGTTATCGATGCAGGCTCTCAAATTTCTGCCATGACGGAAAAATTGGCTCAGACTCTCAAACTACCCCGATTTCACCCAACTGTTCAGATCACCGGCATTAGATCTAACACTCCAATCCCATCCAAAGGTGAAAAGAGTGTCTGGTTTCTCCTCACTCAGTAGTTAGCAATGAATTACTGTCGATTCATTGTGTTGTGCTACCCAAGATTGCCGCTGAGTTTCCATCTACCATTCCATCGTCTGTGTTGCAACGATTCAACCTTCTGCAACTAGCAGATTCATCGTATCTGAACAAACAACTGTCCACCTCCATAGACATGCTCATTGGTGCTGAGCATTATGCCAACCTTATCACTTCGGATGTACCGGTGATAACAGGATCTTAGGGGATCTGTTGATTCTTCCTCTCATCATCAGCCCAAGTGTACATCGCTCTTCATTTCCAGTACTGAATACCCTATCGCCAACCAACTTCTGGGAGATGGAGGACGTGAATGACTGCGCTCCTCGGAAGCATCCTGATGATACTGCTTGTGAAGAGCATTTTATGAGAACTTACTGTCATGATAAATCGGGTGCGTACGTTGTTATTCTACCGTTCCGTGATAATAAACCACCCAATTTGGGTATCAATCGTGCTTTTGCCGTGAATCGTCTTTTAATTCAAAAGAAAAGACTTTATCGTGATCCGCAATCGAATGAGCTCTACTATTGAAATTTAAACGATTATATCGAGAATGGGCACATGGTTCCTGCACCTAATCGTTCAGATTATTTGCTCGTGCACTTTGCTGTCCGGAAAGAATCCAGTACCACGAAACTTCGTGTCATGTTTGATCCCAACATGAAGGTTTCAAATCAGTTAAGCTTGGCTGAATCGCTTCTTCTTGGTAAGAAACTTCAAAGTGATCTTGGAAATCTCTTGATCTCGTTTCGTCTCAATGCAGTGGCGTTGACGTGCGACGTTCAAGCTATGTATCGGTCTATCTGAATGAATGAAGCTGACAGAAAATATCAGCATATCTTGTGGTACGATGGAGATAATACCGAAATCAAAGAATATGAAATCACCAGAGTTCCGTTTGGATTTCCATGCAGTCCATTACAAGATCAACGGGTCCTGAAACAACTGGTGAAAGACGAGGGCAACAAGTATCCACGTGTTGCACATGTATTGCTGAACGATATATATGTGGACGATGTCGTCAGTGGAGGACAAACAATCTCAGATGCACTACATCTTCGTGAAGAACTTCTCGCATTATTTCGTGCGGGAGGGTTCAATTTGCGAAAGTTTGTATCTTCTCATCCTGATGTTTTATGTGATCTGCCTGAAGAGGCTTGTGAACTACCCCATGATCTAGGGTCTGATGAATCCATCAAACTGTTGGGAACTAAGTGGAATCCAAAAACCGATGTCTTCTTCTACAGAATTGTGCCACCTGATCAGACTAACATTACCACGAGAAAGATCTTGAGTAGTGTTGCGTCCATCTACGATCTGAATGGATACCTTGCACCAGGTACGACATGGATGAAGATCTTTCTCCAAAAACTGTGGTTGGACAAGTCTGTATTTTGGGGTTCACCATTATCACCTGCTTTGAACAAACAATGGATTGAGTTTGCACAAGAACTGCCATTGTTAACACTTGTGAAAATCTCTAGATTCATCTTATCGTCAAGATCTGCAGATCTGGTTGGATTTGCTGATGTATCTAGTGCAGCTTATGGAGTTGTTGTGTATCTTCGTCTTCATTATGGAAATCGAGTACAGACGCATTTGCTGCGTTCAAAAATCTGCGTAAAACCCTTGCAGATGATACATACTATCAACAAGCTTGAATTGTGTGCAGCTTTGTTATTAGCGAGAGTGATCAACTCTCTGAAGTTTCTCTCCACCAGAGTCGACATCCAGAACATCTATCTATTCTCTGATAGTGTAACTGTTCTTTCGTGGCTCAAAACATCACCTCATCAGTTGAAGATCTACGTGGCGAATCGTGCTTCGCAAATCCTGGTGCTGACGGAACCTGAACAGTGGCGTCATGTAACTACAGAACGTGCTGATCCAGCTAGTAGAGGCTTAAAACCTTCTCAACTTATCTACAACGGTCAGTGGTTCAATGGACCATCATTTCCTAAGTCGAAGCCTGAAACTTGGCCATTCAAGCCTATCACTCTGCAATCTAAGCATCTTCCAGAGATAAAACCCACAGCTCTTGTGGCAAAAGCTGAAGAGAATCAATTTGTAGTGAAATATGCAACTTTGTACAAACTCAAACATGTGATTGCATATGCACTGAGGTTCGTACATAATCTCAAGAATGTCAAGAACCCCACTGATAAGCGTATCGGTCTCCTCAACATTAGTGAGCTCAGAGAAGCTATGTTGGTATGTGATAGAGTATCACAAAACTTTCATTTGGATGATGAAATTAAAGCCGTGAAATCTGGTCAGAAGTTTCCTGCTGATCTGCAGCATCCATCTCCAATCATCAATTCTTCGGGAATTCTTGTCGTGGTGGTAGGCTTGCGAATGCTCCCATCCCAGAATCTGAAAAGCATCCTATCCTGATAACCAAAAAGTGTCACTTGGCGGTATTGTTGATATGGTACTTACATGTATTGACTCTGCATGGCGGTTTGAAGATCATCTTATCTGTTCTGCAACAACAATATCATAATCATTGGTGCAAGGAATCTGATCAGATCTGATATATCGAAGTTTGTGTCGTGTATCAAAATGAGACCAATCTTCAGTCCGCTAATAATGGCTGATTTGCCAGAGTCTCGCTACAGTCAAGGACGACCGTTTCTGAGTGTGGGAATTGACTTTAAAGGGCCTTTCAATTACAAGACTGGTCCCAGAAGAAATTCACCGCTATACAAATGCTATTGTGCTGTGTTTGTATGCATGTCAACCAAATATGTTCACCTTGAATTAGTGAGTGATCTATCAACTCCAGCTTTCTTAGCTTGTCTTGACCGTTTTGATGGACGTCGAGATCTCCCAACGTGTATCTTCAGCGATAATGGAACGAATTAGGTGGCGCTGCTTCGTATCTAGCTAAAGTTCAAGCGTTCTCAAATCCTGTGAGGCGGAAATCAGTCAGTCTCTACTGCGAAGGGAGGTCAATTGGAGATTTATTCCCACAGATTCACCGAACTTTGGAGGTTTATGGGAAGCTAGCGTGCGTTCAATGAAGAAGCACCTGACCCATGTCCTGAATGGAGAAGCCTGGAACTTTGAAAGTTTCGCATCTATCCTTATCTTGAACTCGAGACCGATTTGTGCACTCAACTCTAACCCCAATGATGGCGTGAGCTATCTAGCACCTGGACATTTCCTCATTGGAGCTCCGTTGCTTGCAAGAGCTGAACATGATCTTAGCGAAGAATCGATGTCTCATCTACGATGTTGGAAAGTGATTACGCATGTCACCCAGTGTTTTTGGAAGATGTAGACCAAAGACTACTTGAACACATTGATTCAGCGTCCAAAGTGGACTCAACCATCTGGGAACGTAAAAGTGGGCGATGTGGCTCTCATTCAAGGCGTCAACTTGCCATCACAAGCTTGGCCGATAGGGATCGTCATTGAGACCCTACCGGGACCCGATAACGTGATCCGAGTCGTGAAACTCCGAACTATCAAGGGTGAAGTGATTTGTCTAGTGTCTAAACTGGCAATCCTGTCCGTATCTCATTAGTGTTTTTAATTTAATCTTTGGTGTTGGGTATTCATGGAAATAAGTTTTCATATTTATGTTAGGTTTCTTAGTCTTAGTGTATTTTTATTTTTTTTTGTAAATAGTGTTAATCTTGAGAGGATTTTTAAAATGATAATATCTCCCATCAACCCATTTTTCCTTCGCTATTTACCTGATATTAATCTGGAAGGAAGAAAGCTACACCTAAGAAAATTAGTTCTTATTTTGTGAGGGGGTATGTTTGATACTGACCCTTTATGTGTCCTTGGTCCCAATAAATCCTAAGTCGCGTGTAACCAGTCGTGCATGGTCTCCTTGAGTATCAGTGTTGTCACGTCGTGTGTGGCCACCTTTAAGTTCCTGACCTGACTCACGCACGAAGATCGATAGTATCAACGCAGCATCGATAGATTCAACCTGTATCATTAATTATTATATTATTATTATCAACCAATTTTTCCTTTCCTTAACAGGTATAACTTTTTTACATGGTTGGTAACCCAGTGACATATCCTTACTTCATTGTGTGAAGTGAATCAGAGAAAACTACCTCCAAAAATAATATAGAATATAGATAACTAGCCTCTACCAAAGGTACTGATATGTTAAGCAGCCTGAAAAGGTAGGGATAACTTTCGTTCGAACGGGAATTCGATCCAAAGGGATTTCGCCGGCGCGATACTTCGATGTATAGATAACTCGATGCGCAGATACGTACTCGGTATTTCCTCCATGCGATGTTTTGGGTTCACAATAATAACAACTAGAAGCAAATAATATACGTGGGTAAAAGGATAAGTACTATCTTCATTGGTAATAATGAACGTTCAACGATTTTCGTGACTAAAGTTACAATCAAAATTGTAAAATGAATATTGGACCGACGTTATTAGTTAGTGCACTAAAGTATAAAATAATATTAATTCTATTGGTACTTGTGAAGTTGGTGCCAAAAGTTATCACTATAACTACGACTGCACAACTTCAAAAGTAACAGCAACAATAGAATTAATATTATCTGATACTTTTTAGTGCACCAACAAATAAAGTCGGTCCAATTTTTTGTAAGAAATATTTTTACATTATATCAATAATGATCTTCAATTCCTTTGTTGATATCCAAAAATTATATGAGACCGATCCAAGAATTATTATTGTGAATGGTTTCAGTAACAATCCACCAAAATAGATAATAAGCCACCATAAATAAATGCGCCATAACCTATAATAATAATATGATCCAGATGCCAGTGACAACAGCTCTTGAACGCGTTTATGAGCACTAAACGTAGAAAATCGGTCGTTCAGAAAAGTAAGCGCGTTTGGCTCTAACTAGGTTCAGTATTCACTGGTGAAACACAAAGTGGAACTCTCAACTCAATTAAGCTTGTGAAACGCGTTTTACTTGAATTGATTGCTTTTAATTTCACTCTGTGTGTAAAAAAGCGTGGGGTGCTTTCTGAGATAGATTTATAATGACTTTACTTATATCAGTATCTTTCGAGGCTTTTTTACATTGAAATTATATCTTTTATTAATCGCTCTACCCTTATATGAACTGCTAATGAAATTATTTTAAAATTTTTAGTCTGGTCTGCTAGTAAAGCGTGTCTTTTAGTTTTTTAAACTATTATTTTTGTTTTTATTTTGTGCGTGCGTTGTATACATATAGTAAACGTACTCCGATTTAGATGATTTTTGATTTATTTGAAAGAAGAGACTTGAGAAATGGTGCCATATTCATTAAAACTCAAATACAAATTCTCCATCCCTCTGAACACCAGTACACCAAATTTTCACGAAAATTAAAAATTCGAGATGCCACAATTAAAGATGTTTAATTTGAAAATTTTTTCAACGGAGTTAAGACAAGTGTGTATTTTCGTGGAGGGGACGATTTCTTTCAAAAACTTAAAATGTTCTGAGATCTCTACGTACAAGCAAATAAGTAATCGGGGTAATAGGATAAGTAATATTTTCTTTGGGATTAGTGAACGTTCAACGATTTTCGTGAATAATATTACACTCAAAACTGTGAAATAAATATTTCTTACAAAAAATTGGACCGACATTATTAGTTGGTGCACACAAAAATACAAAATAAAATTAATTCTATTGGTGCTGGTACTTGTGAAGTTGGTGCCAAAAGTTATCATTCTAACTGCAACTGCACAACATCAAAAGTAACAGCACCAATAGAATGAATATTATTTCGTATTTTGCAGTGCACCAACTGATAACGTCGAATGATTTTTATGTAAAAAATATTTATTTTATGGGTGTTCGCGTCTTATCAATAGTAAATGTGCTCCGATTCTCATAATTCTTTCTTCACCTTATAGAGGACTATAAAGAGTTGGTCCCGTTGAAGAAATCGACATTCAAGATTTTCTTCCCGTCAAAAACTTCTCCCAAAGGAGTGGTGGGGGCAATTTCTAAATTTAAAAATCTGAGACGACAAACTTTAAAAGAGATTATAGATAACAATGTTCAAAGTGCACATTTTCCAAAAAATCTACGGTATTATCTGAAATATTTGTGTATCCGCGGTATTTCGAAAACTCTGAATAAGTATAAGCACGTATTATATTCTTTGGTGAACATTGAATGATTGATGATTGTATATTTGATGATGTTACACTCAAAGGTGAGAAATAAATATTTTATTTTAAATTGGAGCGGCTTTATTAGTTGATGCACTAAAAATGACAAAATAAGATTAATTCTATTGGTTCTGGTACTTCTAAATTTGGTGTCAAAAGTTTCTCTAACTACAACTACATAACTTCAAAATTACCAGAATAAATAGAATCAATCTTATTTCGTATTTTTCAGTGCACTAGCTAATAAAATCGTTCAAATTGTTTGTAAAAAATATTAATTATCCCCTCGCCCCAAGCCTTTGGCTATCATTTTTCATCTCAATTATTTCGTAGCTTCTATAAAAATTGAGATTCAAGACTGTTTTCAATAATGTACTGCTGTTAGATGAGGGTTCACTAGCCCCAAGACCTTGTCTAACATTTTAATCTCAATTATTTCCTAGTTTGTATAAACGTGATTCAAAATTGTTTTCAATAATGTACTGCTGTTAGATTAGGGCTCACTACTTTCAGCTTGTTGCGAATTCATTTAAAAGTGTAGTCAATTTCTCCAGCGTAAATCTATGTAAAACCCCTTTTATTTTTCAATACTTTTGTGAGAAATTTGAGTTTTCCTCCATGGCTTTGAAGTTTTTCTCAGCGCTGTCTAAGACAACTTTTTCAAAAGTAAAAAAAAATCCTATACCCTATTCAAAATTGGAGAACTTAATTTTAACGACATAGGTCACATATATAAAGTTTCTGTTTGTCACTGCCTGCACAGTCTCATGTGCCCATCAGAAGCAAATTGATTATTTTATCCAGGCTTCTCCATGTTGTTCTTTTGAAAAATTCCCGAGCAAATAATACAAGCTGGCTCTTCAGTTTTATCAGCTTTTATGTCTGGATCATCATTAAAAGCAAGGTCTAAGGATGAGTTTGAGGATTCACTTTCATATTCAACATTCTGCCTCCTTTTACCTTTTTTCTTAATTATTCTTAGTTTTAGTATTTACCGATGATTTAAGTTTTAATAAGTTTTTCTTATTTGCTTTCTTTGGTGCTCTCACGTTTCTGGGTTATCCTTATAAGGTGTGCTTGTTATTATTGCTACGGAACTAGTTTTACGTCCTCTGTTGATAGTAGATATCGAACTGTAGTAAAAGCCTTCTATAGAGGCGGAGTTCACTCTCTTTGCCTTTCTATAGAAAAGTAATATTCAGTACGTATATTTGATCTGTTGCATATTTCTGATAAGCCGGGCAGAACAATTTGAATATTTGGAATGGTCTTCCACTTCTAGGGGAGGGCATTTTTAACTATTTATGGATTTCTCTTGAGTAGTAGGTCCTTGAAAAAAAGAAGATTAGCATTACTACATATTATTTGGAAGGTTCTACGTTATTGATGATGATGTTGCATCCATCGCCTAAAGATGTTATGCCAGTTTCATCAACGTTATAAACACTAAGAGGTTCGAAATTAATCTTTTCCATAGACGGTTCCAGGATATCAAAGAAAACTTTAACATTCTCACGTGTAAAACCTATTATACTGCTCTTTGAAATTACTTGTGGTTTTCTCAACGAAACGTTCCGATAATAATTAAGGAAACTTCTTAGCCACTTTTTAAAAATGGATAAGATTATGTCTTATAAAAAGTTGTCGGCTACTCTACGAATATCTGAAGGTCCTAGTTAATAATACCTTCTGTTTATTCTCAAATTGTCTTCTTCTAAGGGGTTTTCATGGAATTCTTGAGTAGATTTTGGAACCGTCAAGCATTTTGAATGTTTAAAATATCCCATTTCCTTTTGAAAATGTCTATTTATAAGCGTTCCTAATTTAAAGTTATCCAATTTTTGAATATCACTAGTATCCAAAATTAGGCACCTTTCACATTTAAGTTTCGGTATATCAAGAATAGAGGAAATACCAAGAAAATGTTTTCAATTTCAAATACATCAACATATACCACCTACAACAACTGTTCTAGTGTAACTACGCGAAATGACAATTTTATTTGATAAATACTTACTTTTCTATATCAGTTCTCAGAAGGTAGAAAATAATTTGAAACACGGTAAATAACTCTTAAAATTATTTTTCCATCTACTGGTGGAAGGTAGAACTTCCTCGTCTGACAAGATCAAATTAAGTTACAGATATTCCATTTATTCATTTATAGGAAACTAAATATCTTTTGAGACGACGTTTCTGATTGATGGGTATGAAATATATTCTGTTTGTAGTTAATTTGATCTAGATTCAAGAATTTTGCCCAGACAACAAAAGTCAATAGATGTCACCGTATACATTAAAATTCATTCAATTTGTATAGCAAATTCAGTCTAGTCACTTTCATCGATATTAATCATACCAACGGTAATTTTAAAGTGTTTGTGTTCGTCTATTTTAATTAATTTTAACAATTTTTCATTTATATAAATTTATTCATTTTCTATGTATACGTTCTATATATGTTTATACTTTGAGTTTTTATACAACTGCGTGTTTATATTTTCTGACACATTGTAAATCACACATATCTTTATACATCTAGCCATTGCCGCCTGATGATGGAATCTTAATGTGAAATTCCGAAAACGATAGCTCATTAAATGAAGGTGTTGTGTGATCAAGGTTTTATTATTTCTTCTCTTCTCATCATGCACTCACACTGGGATTGCAACCATATATATATATATATATATATATATATATATAAAAGAAGGTTTATTTTGGGGATAGCAGCAATAACGAAATTGAGTACTCTTTTTAGTAATTTATTCCAAGCTTTCGGGTAACATTGTACCCATCATCCGGGAAACTACAAAGTAATGGAATAGACAATATAACCAAAAAAAATATAAAATCAGTTTTAGTATTATTTTCATACATCAAACTTACCACTAAGTGAGAATGTTTTCGTGGAAATTGATGGTAACGTAATCATAGAGAACTGTTCATTTTATATAAACATAACAACATTTTTTATCCTGATTAAAAGAAACAATAAAATACACATTCACTAATACACATTTCAGGAACAACGGCCATATTATAATGATAACTGAAATCGATATCCATCAACTCAACAATGACATCTTTTACAACAAAAAGACAAAGAGAGAAAATTTTGAATTAGACAGATGATAGCAGTTATTTCAGGAAAAATCCTTTACATTTTTGTTCTATGTCAACCAAATCTCAATATTCCTGTTGTATTCTATATTATTCACTCTATTTTAAAATTCTACATTAATAATCATTTAACTTAGAAATCAATGTTTTCCGTATTTCTTACGCTTGATTCCATAATCAGAAGATAAGCAAAAATCTCACTAAGATGACCTATATCTGATCTTCTATTCAGTGTATTGTCATTCATATATATATGTGCCATTTCTAGAAAAGCCCGTTTTGTGGTGTTTCTTTCAATATCTAAAACTTTTATCTGATCGTAGTTCATTTTGTGGCCACTTTTAGAAACGTGCTCTGCTAAAGCGCTTCTTTCAGGACGCAGTCTACAGTCACTTGCATGCAAACTAATTCGGTCTTTTAGATGTCTTGAGGAATGACCAATGTAGATTTTTTCACAGTTTGAACAAGGGATACTGTATACTGCATCTGATATCGACAGAACAGGAGTCTTGTCTTTGATTTTACTAAATATTTTATTTATGCATAAAACAGATCTATTAGTTATTTTAATACTCAGATGAGGACTGAAAATTTTATTTATATGAGGTGAGATATCTTTTATATATGGAAATCCAACATATGATATGAAATTGTTCTGTGTAGGAGGATCAATATTCATCACTGTTCTATTCATACTGTTGTTTATTAGGTTGATAGGGTAACTATTACTTGAGTTGTAAATCAATTTTTTAACCAACGATGTAGGGTATCCGTTGTCACTGAATAAGTTAAACAATATTTTTAAATTTTTCTTATGAAATGATTGGTCACTAATTTTTTGGATTCTATTCTTCATCGCCGTAATTACATTCACTTTTATAGAGTGTTTTTGATAGGACCAGTAATTTATGTAACGCCCAGAACTAATGGGTTTTCGGTACCAATCCACTAGCAGAAGTGTACCATATCTAATAACCTTAGTGTCAAGAAAGGATATTGAATTAAATTGGTCTTCGTTCTCCAAAGTGAATTGTATGTGTGGATCGAAGCTATTAAAGTACCATAATATTTTTTTATATATATATATATATATATATATATATATATATATATATATATATATATATATATATATATATATATATATAATTTTATTTTGGATTTATCTTGGGATTTAGGTTCGGTTGCACTAAAGGGGTCAGATATTCATTGTATATTTTAATTTAAGACGTTTCGCTTGGGGCTCCAAGCTTCATCAGTTATAAAAAAACATATCACTGCTAAAAATATTAATAAAATAAATGACAAAAATGAAAACATATAAAATTACCTTTCGTACCTTAAACACCTATAGGAACAAGTTTATTCTTTATTGTAATCAAGAATTCCACAGAGAATAGTATATATATATATATATACATGAAAGAATATAAAGATCTCATTACTGGAAGATGTGCCCGAAGAGTCCACCGAGTAGTTGTTTATATCGTTGATAGTTCATGGCTATATGTAATTATAGCCATATATCTACTGTAAAGACCGAAGTCATTTAGTACATATCTTTCAGTAGCGAAATCTTTACATCCTTTCACATTGATACGTGGGTAGCATTCAAATTTAACTTCTAACTCCTAGGGACTGGAAGCGGCACGCTGTTGGGTTCTTTGCATTGTTTGTCGATGTAGAACCAGCAGTTTTCTGACTCTTTGGGCACATCCCGAACCATATGTTCAGCTGATGAGATCCTAATAAGGTTGAAATCACAGTGATCCTGTTCTTGGTTCAATTGTGATGTATTCCATAGATAATGAGACAAAAAGGTGTTAGAAGTTACCGCAATTGGTGTCGAGTGAGATCTCGATCCGTTACACCTGTCAGCGCTGATATAATTCAATGTGGGATGGGGCTTTTGTCCACCTAGTAGTTGTTTTCATCGTTGGTAGTTTATGGCTATATGTGATTATAGCTATCTTTCTACTGTAAGGACCGAAGTCATTTAGTACATATATTTATATATATATAGTTTGATTCTGAATTCTTGACTGGATTATTATTTGATAAAATAGAGAAATATTTGAGTTATGAAGTTCAAAAATATTTTGTGGTTTAAAATGGACTTATTGCAATTAGCTATTGTTGGAAACCAAGAAAATGCAGAGGCTATGATAAAACAGACAGGCAGTTCTATTTTTTGAAAGGTATCATCCATTAGAGGTGTTAGCCGATACATTATTTATAACAATGTTTAGACTTTCTAAAGAATTATTAATGTTTCTAATAAATTTATTGGACCCATATTTAGAAGAACCAAGCAGACAGTCGGCACTCTCTAAAGAAATTAAGGTGATTAAATACTTATAGAAATGATTTACACGGATATAAACAACTCTCTATCATGAACAATTTTTAAGTAAACGTTAATTTTAAAATTCATTATTAACCGAACATATTCTTTGTCTTTGTAAAATTAGGTGCTGAACCGATCAAAAACCTAGTTCAACACATGTTGAACACTGGATGTATTTGTAATTCAGGTTTACTTTCTGATATTTTAAGTTTTTGTAGCACTGAAATCTTTCCCGAGTGGAAGTTATCTTTTTGCGATTCTTTCACTTAAAGCTTGAACTTAATTCTCCTTTCTGTAAATTCTCGTCTTTCTCTATAAACTCAATAAGAGCATCTGCCTCTGAGATCTTTTCGACACGTTTGGCTATTATTTACATATGAAATTGACATACTGATTGACAAGACGGTCATGACACTAACCTCACGCGACTTACCAATAGTTGCTAGTACAAAATACTAAACGTTTATTAGCTGAAATAAAATGTGTATCCGATAAAATGCGCGAAAAAAACGAAAATCATATTCCTATGGGAAAACTGTTCCTAAACGTTCAAGAATGGCTTTTTCCAAAGAACGGCTTTTGCTATAGGAATTTAACTATGGGAAACATCTGAATCATGATTGTGATGGAAATACTTTTGGATAGCATCGGTCATTTATTGACCTGTTTCAGATTTTCATTGTCTATTTGGGAATTCACAATGCACATTCCTGTTGCTGAATATGTTTATTAATAAGGATTTTCATTTTTTTATGATTGCAAAGGTTATTATTATTATGAAACCTATGGAATTTACGATGGTTTGATAATGGCATCTTTCTTACACCTACATGATAAGCAATAATGTGATTCAATTTCAAACAAAAAAGAATATATATTCCTGATGTTTTTGATATTGGTTTTCATGTTCATAGAGTTATTACTATTATTAATGTAGAACATTTCCAAGAATTATCTTTTTTCTATTTTCATCTCCATGTCTAGTATTGTGGTATCATCATATTTCAGATTATGTTCAGGCTGTCTTAAATGTTCAGCTAGAGCACATCTTTTGTTAGTATTTTTTCGTCACTTTTGTGCTGAATAAGTCTTGTTTTAGATGTTAGGAAGTCTCACTTATGTAACCTAAATCACAAGAAGAACAATCAACTCGGTATACTACATCTATCTTCTTTCTTTAGGAGTTGGATCTTTCAATTTACTGAAAACATATTTCATCAAAATCTACGTTTCTCGTTATTCTTAAGTTTTGCTTCTTAAGGACGTTAATTATTTCATCTGTGAGATTACCTATAATTGGTAGCGAATGATATCTTATTGATTTGAGTTGACACAGGAGTAGAATCATTTTCAACTCTTCTAGTTATTGTGCTATTACTGAAAATTAATCTATGAATTAAAGTTTGTAGATGTCCATTTTCTATTAATATATTTTTTAATGGGATCAAGTTTTTTTCTCTCAGAGAGGGATGTGAGATTCTATCTATTCTACTTTTTTACCCTAAAATCAAATTGATTTCTTGTCTAATGGACGGTTAGGGTTGAAATGAATATAGGTACCTGTTGGAAAATATGGATTCTTTGTACCAATCAACTATTATTATTCCTTCGTTCGTTTTAATCAATTTTGTGTCCTAAAAAGGAACAGACATATTGTTTTCTTCTTCACAAGTAAACTGGATGTGGTGGTTTTATTCATTAAACTTGTTCAGAGTGACATTCACCTTCTGGTTTGGGACGGCGCAGATTATGTCATCTACATTTTTCTTTGTAAAAGGAAAGTCAAACGGTAATTGTATACAAATTCGATTCGGCTGATAATCCATGATTAATGTTGCTAATGTAGGGCTTAAGTTTGATCCTATTATACCTCCAAACAATTGCTTGTAAATTACTTTATTATATTTAAAATAATTAGAGTTGAAAATTAAATTTATAATTGTAATAAAATAATTCTTTGCAATGTCGGTAAACGGAGATATATTGTTCCACTTTTTTTCAATGACTTCCACCACCAATTCAATAGGAATGTTTGTAAATAAAGAAATAACATCAAGGCTTACTATAACATAGTTATTCAGTAATTGAAAATCTTGGACACAAAATTGATAAGAACAAATGAAGGAATAATAATACCGGATTGGTTAAAAAATCGTTCCAATAGGAATGACTAAACATAATATGAATACCAATATCAGTAACATCAGTAATATATATTCATTTTTGTTTGAATTTGAATCACAGTCATGCATATCGTGTAGGTATAACAAAGATGCCATTATCAAATCATCGTAAAGTCCATAGGTTTCATAATCACAATAATCTTAGCAATTAAAAAAAACCTTATTGATAATTATTTTCAACAATAGAAATAAGTATAGTGAATTCTCAAATAGGTAGTGAGAATCTGAAACATGTCAATAAAAGACAGATGGTACCCAAAATTATTTCCATCACATTCAAATAATTCCATCTGGTCTTCTCCTGAACATTAGTAGCCATTCATTCCTGGATCATCAATCGACCTACCTACATAATGTTGGATGTTTTTTAAATAATAAAACCAAAATGTAGCTACAATTTTATGATAGTTTTATTAGTTAGCTTATACAAAAGAAAATGTGAGATATGTGGTAATAAGTACAATGAATATTTTCCGATTTTCTGGAGACGTATGAATAGTTTACGTTTTTAACCTAAATTTTTCGCAAGTTCCTTCTTTCTTTTTAATTACTTTCATAAATTATAACAATTTATATAAATTTTATTGTCCTGATGAAGACGAGTATTTCGTCGAAACGTTGACTTAAATAAAGAGTCAAACTCAAAAAGGCCTTTAAATTGCGTCGTACAATCTAATAAACCAACTTTCTGTGTCGCATCGTACAAAGATCTTCAGAGGAATCTAAATTTAGAAGTTGTGCGGGTGGCGAAATTGCCCGTTTACCTACTAGAGAATATATCTACCTAATATGTGCCGTTAAAAAGTCAAATGTATATATTGTCTTATTAACTGATGCTCTCACCTGTGGGCGGAACAAACGCGAATATAACTTTCCAGAAGACAGTAAGGTAGTGCATAAGATAGTCTATAACTGAAGGTTCTATCTCGGAAGTATTGGGTCCATTAGTGACAGCATTGTCACTGGTGCCTGATACAGACAGTGCTTCTACAAATTGTTCCTTCCAAGAAGATGTACCGATGAGAAGGGAAGCATTTGCACGCTGCACCAACTTATCAACAGTATTCTGAAAAAAAAAATAGTCAACAACAGTTGCAGTAGCAAATATATAATTAGAGGGAAAAACTAATGAACATAAACTAGCTAACAAGGGAGTACGTAAGAGTAGGGAACTTTCTGAATTGATGACTGAAATTCACCTAACCAGAACTTTGAATGGTGTCTTTACTATTTCAAGATTTAAGTTTATGTGAAACTAAGGTTTTAGTTGTTTTTAGAAACACTTGAGCAGGAAACCATGGCAAGAGCAATAAGCCGATCCTATGGCTTTATCTCAGAAAATATTCTTCGAACATCCTGGGATTAAAACTAAATAGTTGAAATTACCTTTCGAGTTTCATAATTAATTCAGTGAAAAACTGAAAAAGTCCCTTTCCACAAAGTATGCCTAACATCACTTGAAGTCTTGAATAATTATACTAGACAAAGGCCTAAAATATATATATATATTCTTTATTACACTACTACAATCATTATATATATATATATATATATATATATATATATATATATATATATATATATATATATATATATATATATATATATATATATATATTTATTGTAACGCGCAAGGGGAACAGCCGCCGGTATTTGCTACAAAGTGACGGAATCCGTTTGAAGTAAGCGCGAGATATAAACTGTGGTTGGAAATATCAAAAGCGGCGTTGACAAAGAGAGCGATGGCAGCATGTCGGCATCTACTCTTAGAATGCCGACAAAGGGATTTCGATAAACGTCCAGTGGCGGCTTTTTATCTGTATCCTTTGTCGGATATATATTTATTTATTTATTTATTTTATTTATTTAATGGTACGTCTTACAAACATCAATTAAATTGATAACAACAAGTAAGAGACTGAAACTACTAAGACTAAAACTAAAACTGCAACCACCGTATCTACCTAAGTTACACTAAATACTACTACAACTAAATCTAATGACTGAACATTGTATTCGTATAGAGACAAATAAAGCTTTAATCTGTCACATCTATGTTGAATATGTCAATATTATACTTCATAATTAATATATTGCATTGCTGTTGCATTAAGTTTATCGGAGAATTTTTTGACACATCACAATGAAACAGACCTGAATTTCGTATTCTCAAACCAACCTTAGGAACATGAAAGTGTATGCTATTATCAAAATTGCATGACTTATATTTAATGTTGTTGACTATAAAATACATAAACAACACTGAGTGCATCATCCGGCGTATTTCCAAACTTTGAATGTTAAACTCAGTTAGCATATTTTTGTAAGATATGAGGTATGGGTAAAGATTATTCTTTCTAAAGAAAAGGCACCTCAAAAACCGCTTTTGAACCTTCTCGAGGAGATCAATGTTATTAACTGTATCCGGCGACCAGACCACGGACGCGTATTCAAGGTGAGATCTGACCAGTGCGTTATATAATCGTACTATTGTGTCAGTAATGTTGCTAAAGAAATGTGGTCTATTGTGAATGACTTAAGAAATAAGACCTCACCATCTAACACAATCTCTATTTCACCCGAGAACCTAAATAATTACTTTGTAGATGTAGCAAAACATTTAAAGAACACCATAACTCCTTCCGATGACCCCCTCTCATTTCTCCCTAAGGCTAATATGAATTTACACAGTTTCTTCTTTAGACCCGTAGTATTAGCAGAGCTTAACAGTACAATTAATGACATTAAAAACAAATCTTCATCTGGGGCTGATGGGCTTACTCTGAAAATGTGCTCGAACCTGCCGGAATGCACATTGAATCATTTTATTACTTTAATTAACAAATCATTCCAAAATGGAGTTTTTCCAAACTGTCTTAAGACGGCAATAATTGTTCCTCTGCATAAAGGAGGAGATAAAGATCAAGCTTCGAACTATCGCCCAATTGCACTCCTTCCCACATTATCAAAGATCATCGAAAGATTGGTTAAAAAAAGGCTTCTATCTTTTCTTTTTAAATATAATATACTCTCTACCTATCAATTTGGATTTTTAAGTAACAAATGCACAAATGATGCCATGTTTTCCCTCTTTAATAATGTATACTCAAACCTGATCAACCATCACTCTATAGCAACAATTTTCTGTGATTTCTCTAAGGCTTTTGATTGCGTAGATCATAATATATTAACTAATAAATTGGAGTACTACGGTTTCAGAGGAGTGTCCCTCGAATGGTTTAAGTCGTATCTCAACAGCAGGACTCAGATTGTGAGGGTTGATACGTCGATGTCTTCTTGCAAACCAATTGAATATGGAGTGCCTCAAGGTTCAGTACTGGGCCCTATTTTGTTTCTGCTTTTTATCAACGACATTGCTAGTCTTAACATTAGCGGTGAAATCTGCCTCTTTGCGGATGATACTAGTGTCACGTGGAGCAACCCGGATATTACGACACTTCATAGGACTGTATCTAGAGACTTAGTCACGATTAAATCTTGGTGCGATTCAAATCTCCTATGCCTCAATGTTTCTAAAACAAAAGTTTTATCATATAAAAGTACATTGCAATCTTTTGTACTTAATAACACCACTATTGAGGCCGTTGAATCTGTGAAATTCTTGGGGCTTATTGTAGACAACCGCTTAAAATGGGACTTGCACATCGATGCTTTATCTAAAAGGTTAAGTTCTGCCTGCTTTGCGCTGAGATCAGTTTCCAAGGAGCTCAACTTGTCTACTTCTAGAACAGTCTATTATGCCATTTTTGAGTCGCATCTCCGATACGCCCTTCCATTCTGGGGTACGTGTTGTGCAACTCAATTTGAACGTATTTTTAAACTGCAGAAGAGAGCTGTTCGGTATTCACTGAGACTTAGCAGTAGGACTCACTGCCAGGATTACTTTAAAAAATTTAAAATATTAACTCTTTCGTCCCTATTCATATTTGAATCTATATCCTTAATCCGCAAGCACGTATCTTCTATTCCAGAGAGGCCATCTCACAACTATCCGCTTAGAAACACGGAGCATGATCTTTATCTGCCAACCCCTCGCTCAGAGTTGGTTAAAAGCTCTATACTGTACAATGCAAAAAAATGCACAATCATCTACCATTTGAAATCAAATCCATAAGATCTTTTCCTGAATTTCGAAAGGTTTTGAAATCATACTTACTGGAGAGAGCCTTTTATGCAGAAAGCGATTTTTTTGTTAAAAATTGTTAATACTTAATATTAAGCTTCTTACACCCACTGGTTTAGTGAATATTATTTGATGTTTGATATCCTAAGGGTCTTTTGTAATGTAAAATCATCTGTCACACAAAATTAAATCTATAACGGCTTATCCCAGATTCAATTAAATACCTACTACCTAGGATAATGCCATTTATGCAGTTAACGACTTCTTTCACTAAGGCACGTTTCTGCTCAGCTCACGCACTGGTTTATTGTTTGTACAAAATTTGTTTTTGTTTTGTGATTTAGTTAGTGTTTACCTTCTGACTGAATTTACAGCTGTATGTTAACTTACTTTCTAACCGAATATACAGCTGTAGGTTTCATTCTGATACTTACTATCTTATATTTTTACATCTTTATATTTTTATATTTTTGTTTTATATTATATAAATTTATTTAATTTTAATTTAATATTTAGTTTTGCCTTTGTTTTGTTTTGTAATGTTTGATTTTGATATTTTTATTTTGCTTTGTCTACAAAATTTATATTTTTTCGACAATAAAGCATTTCTCTCTCTCTCTCTCTCTCAGTATTTTTAAAATGTTTTGTGTTTCTTATAATAAAACCCAATGCTCTATACCCTTTATTTACGACATAATGATAATGGTCATTAAATTTCATGTTTGTTTGAAAGTTAACTCCAAGATCTTTGCATTTGTTTCTTCTTTGTAGTGGTTGATTGTTAATTGTATAGGTATAATTTATGTAATTGATTTTACGAGTATATGTGATAGTTAGACACTTATCAATATTAAGATGCATCTTATGGTCCAGAAACCAACTAAAGATTGAATCTAGGTCCTCCTGCAATTTTTTAAAATCTTAAGCTACAGTGATCGACTTAAAAACCTTGAAGACGTCAGCGAATAATAAAATTTCTGAGTACCGAATGCAATCAGGTATATCATTAATAAAAATAGAGAAAAGCAAGGGACCAAGATTGCTACCTTGTGGCACCCCTGACGTTATTAAATAAGGATTTAAGTAACAATTACCGATTTTAATACTTTGTTTCCATTTATTCAAATAAGAGTGCATAAAAAGAAGAGCTTTATCTGAGAAACCGAAGTTACCTAGTTTATTCAGTAGTATCCCATGGTCTAGCTCGTCAAATTCCTTCGCACAGTCTATCATGATAACATCCAGTTGGATCTTCTTGTGTATAGCTTCCATAGCATGCGCAGAAATATTACATAGATTTGATACTGTAGATCTATCTGGCAAGAAACCATGCTGACAAGTAGAAAAACACATTTTAAAATTTAGCATTATATCATCATACAGGATCCTCTCAAAAATGTTTGCTAAAGTGTTTAAAACACTGATGGGTCTGTAGTTCTCTTTGTTATGGGAACCGGATTTAAATAAAGGAGTAATTAAAGATTCTTTAAACACTGTGGGATAACAGTTTGTTTCCAAAGAATGGTTAAAGATATAACTTAAAGGTTTTAGAAATACATCAACGCAGCCCTTAAAAATGAAGGAAGGTACATTGTCTGTTCCAACAGATTTTTTTGACTTGAGTTTTTTTATGCTTGACCTAACAATTTCCTCTGTAATCACGGTAAAAGAAAAATTACCAAATTTATTATCTGTGTTTATTATAGATGGTTTTTCATAAACGGATGAAAAAAACTGATCGAAGGCATTCGCAATCTCTTGTGGGTCGTTAAAGCTTTTATCGTTGTAAGACACTTCTGTCGGAATATCATTACTTTTGCTTTTTGTTTTGATGAAAGACCAAAACTGTTGTGGGTCGTTGTTTATATTAATTTCAAGGTTGCGCTGATATAGAGAATACTCATGCCTAGTCTGCTTTCTAATGAAGCTTCTTAGGTTTTTGTATTCCTCAGTTGCAAACACGATGGCCCTGCCAGCCTGCACTTGCTTATGTAGTCTATTTTTCCTTCTTATTTTCCTTACAAGATCAACAGAAAAATAACAGGGAAACTGACGTTTTCTCCCTACTTCAATTTGCTTTAGAGGAATAGCTTGCTTAATACATTGTAATAGAATATTGTAGAACTTCAACAAACAGTCATTTACATTTTTACTACTGAAACAATCGGACCAGTTTGAGGAGTTTAAAACATGATAAAGTAAAATATAGTCACCATTTGCGTAGTCAAAAATATGACTATTTTGTATAAACCCAGTTTGGGCATGATCGCAGTTACCCAAATCTAATGAGACGCACAATGCAGGATGATATGGATCTTTGGCCACAAGAGGATACACACGCTCAGTAACATCTACAATGTTCATATTAGTTAGTAGAAGATCAAGTATTTTATGCCTATGATTCAAAATTGCATTGCATCGGGTAAGGCAATTCATATTTAAAAATTCGGTTTAAAAGAATACTTATTTTACAGCCCTCCGTGACAAAATATGGACAATTAAAATCACCTAAAATCAAAATATCTACGTCTTTAATTAAAATTCGCTCAGGCTGTCTAAAAACTTCTCATACACATTCAAATTAACAGATTGGGGCACATAAACGCATACAACATAGAAGAGAGACTTCCTAAATTTCAATTTCACCACTAAACAATCTATACTATTATCATTATAAATTAAATCCACTACTTCCAAACTAAATTTCTTTTTGAAGGCTAGCAAGACTCCGCCACCCCTGGTCTTATCATTGTTCCGATCTCTTCTTAGCACACTATATCGATCATCAAACAACTCAGAGTTGTTAATTTTATCGACTAACCATGTCTCGGATAATGCTATAATATCGTAGTCCTCCTCCAGCAGGTGACAATAGAATTCGTAGGTTTTGGTGCGAAGAGCACGCACGTTTTGGTAGTATAGACTTACTTCAACATTTTTAGGACTAACATATTTTACAGAGGATCTGGTTGGTTGCTCAGCACCCTCTTGGTCCGAAAAAACGATATAAGAGCCCCATTAGGCCAGATTTCACGCTTCCAAGCCTTTTGAAGTTCCTCCTTTCTGATGGTGACCTTCATTGATCCATAGACTTCAGGATGTTTGGAAGAATGCTCCTCACATTTAACATCTTTAAAAATTGGTTGCAAAATATTATGTAGGTCAGCAGGCTTAGTATTAGGTGCAAGACGGGTTATATGAAGTGAAACATAACGTGGTATAGTTTGTATACTATTGGTGATATCGTTGTTACCAACCATAAACTTTCGAACTTTTTTACGTCCACGTACAGTCCGCCAGTCATTATAGTTGCGAGTAGGTGATGGATCTGTTTCTAAATTTATTAATTCACGCATTTTAAGAGATGTCTGGGCTTCCAAAATACCAGCATTAACCAATTTCTTCTTAATAACATTTTGGTTATAGGGATTGAGGTTAGATTTCCCGTTATTTTGATTTTTATTCTTCGGAGTTAAGTTAGGTACATGCAGTTGTTCCGTTGAATCTGTTTGTGTGTTTGAACTACTATATGACATAGTCGTTTTAGGAGGTTTTGTTGTTTCATTGCCAGAGTACACAGAAGCGGTTGCATTTTGCATATTGTTTATTTTTTCTTCCAAGAGACTGATGTTATCCATTAAAATTGATTCTTTACTTTTTAATTCTGATATTATGAAATCCTTACTTTTTATTAATTGATCCTTGATAGAAAGCTGATCATTGGCGATTGACGTAAGTTGTTTAATTTTGTTGGACAAAACATTTTACTAAATTGCTACTACCCACTACAACCGAGCCGGCCACTCTTAGTGCACATGAGGGATGAAAAGTAGATTCAGATAAATTCATTGAGCAAATTAGTGTTCAGTACTTCATTGATGAAGTTCCAGATATCGACATGCAGCAAGCGTTGAGACTAAGTAGGCATAACACCTAACCGAAACAGTTGTCCAGGCACTGGAATACGAAGCTACCAAAAACGCTTGATGAATCGTCGCAGACGAACTGCAAGATAATGCAGATTTCCTTAAGAAGCTGGAGGCGATTTTCCAGTAAATTCTGCTCTCGAGAAAGCAAGGAGTCCGGAAATATAACAGTGATTTATTGTTACAATTGCAACCGAGAGGGACATATAAGTAGAAACTGCAGGCGACGACCCAGATCTGAAGAACGAAATGTTCAGGAAAACTCCACCTCGCCAGTGTAAGGGGGCGAACACTGGCGACCACTGATTATCAAGCCCCCAAGTTACATTTTTGCTCCAACAAGAAGAGCTGCGAGAGTCTCGTTGTCCAAGGTATTATCAACGGCAAGAAATGTGATTTGACCATCGACCATCGACACGGGCGCAACAAGGTCAGTGGTACGCCCCGACATGGTTTCCAAAGAATCTATCGTGCAGCACAACATCAAGCCAATACTGAAAACTGCAAAAGGAGATTTGATTAATCTTTTTGGAGAGACCACCACCACTTTGGAAATTGGCAAGGTACAAGTAAAGATTAATGCAATCGTGGCCGACATAGTGGATGAATTTATAGTAGGCTTAGACGTTTTGGAAACCTTCAATTTTATCACAGTGGACTTTAAAAACAGAATGTTGAGAGTGGGCAACGAGGAAATATTTTTCTCAGCATCTTCGAACAAGAACTGTCCTGTTAAAATAATCGTCACCGAAGATATACGAATACCTGGAAATAGTGAGAAGATCGTGAAGGCACATCTAGAAAAACAACTGGAAGGAGTTAACACTATGGGTTTTGAACCAAACGAGAACAAAGAGAACGGGGCTCTTTTTACTAGGTGCTTAGTTAATTCCAACGACATTATTCCAGTGAGGATAGCCAGACTGTCTGTAAACAGAGTGACACTGAAGAAAGGGGAAGTGATCGGTACATGTTCGCCAGTCTCCCGTGTAACAAGATGTGAGCAAGTGGAATCCGTTTCAAAAGAAGTACATTTGTCCCAAGAGCTAATGGAGAGATTCAAGAAGACCTGGAAACATCTTAGCGAACAGGAAAAGAAAAAGGCTATCGAGTTTCTAAAGCAAGAAGCTGATGTTTTCGTACAAGGAAAAATTACAGGGCGAACGAATTTAGTCGAACATCGGATCAACGCGGGAAATGCTGTACCTATTCGCCAGCCTCCACGAAGACTTCTTTCGTAAAACAACAGCAAGTTATCACCATGGTTCAAGAAATGCTGAAGGATGGCGTCATAGAAAAATCCAGCAGTCCTTGGTCATCACCAGTTGTGCTGGTGGCGAAGAAGGATGGTTCGACGAGGTTCTGTGTGGATTACAGGAGGTTAAATGATGTAACAAAAAAGGACAGCTACCCATTACCCCGAATTGACGATACCATAAGACCTTAGCCGGATCCAGGTGGTTCTCAACTCTAGACCTGAAAAGTGTATATTAGCAGGTAGAGATAAACAAAGAAGATAAAGAGAAAACGGCCTTTAAAGCTGGAAACGGCCTGTATCAATTCAATGTCATGCCGTTTGGATTATGTAATGCCCCTGCCACTTTTGAAAGGTTAATTGAATTATTTCTGCGAGGACTAACTTGGGAGACGTGCCTGGTATACTTGGATGATGTAATGGTGATTGGCAAAGATTTCGACGAACAGAATGTTTTGCCAGGATCCGAAGCGATAATCTCCAGCTGAATCCAAAGAAATGCATTCTATCCCAGGAAAAATCAACTTTCTTGGATACGTCGTATCATCGAAAGGAATTGAGACCGATCCAGAAAAAGTCCAGGCAGTGCGAGATTGGCTCAGACCAAAGAACAAGCACGAAGTTAGAAGCTTTTTGGGACTCAGCAGTTACTACCGCCGATTTGATATGGATTTTGGGAAAATTGCGAAGCCACTCCATCTATTAATCGAAAAGAACTCCCACTTTGACTGGTCACCAGAATGTCAACAGTCGTTTCTGGAGCTGAAAAACCATTTGACCAGTGCTCCTGTTCTTGCATATCCATTGGACGAAGGATTGTTCGTGTTAAACACTGACGCTTCACAAAGTGGCATAGGAGCTGATCTTTCCCAAATACAGAATGGCGAAGAAGCTGTAATTGGATATTTCAGCAAAATCTTGGGAAAAGCAGAGCGAAATTTCTGTGTGACCCGGAAGGAGCTGCTAGCGGTTGTACGATCCATAGAGCATTACCACTGACTGATAGCGCTTTGGATGGAGAAACTGCAGAGTTACGACTTTCAAATTAATCACCGCAAAGGAAGAAATCACGCCAACGCTGACAGCTTGTCACGGAGACCTTGTGGCAGTTCCTGTAAATTCTGTCAAAGACAGGAACAAAGAGAAACAGCCAAGGATGTTGTACATATCCATCAAATGCATATTAGGAATGAAGAAACGGAAATTTCTGAGGAAATCACCAGAGACAACTTTAGAAGAGAACAAATCGCTGACAAAGATTTGACGATACTACGGGGCTGGCTAGACCAAAAGCGATGACCTGAGTGGCAAGAAATCTCCAGATTTGATCAGACGGTCAAGGGGTACTGGGCTCTGTGGGATTCGTTGTGCTTACGGGATGGCTTGATCACTCGTAGAAGTCCAGGTGGTAGGAGCATTGTGTATCAAACCGTTGTACCCCGAACAATAGTAGCTGAAGTACTTCGTGAACTGCATAGCAGTCGTAGTGGAGGCCGTTTTGGATTAAATAAAACTCTGGCACGTGTGAAAGAGCTCTATTATTGGATCAACTGTCGAAGAGATGTTGAAGAATGGTACAGAAAATGTGACCTCTGTGCTTCTAAGAAGGGTCAAAAGACACGATCCCGACGAAAAATGAAGCAGTATCTGTCAGATGAATCTTGGGAAAGAATTGCGGTGGACATTGCAGGACCATTCCCTATGACAGATTCTGGATATAAGTACGTCATGGTTGCCATGGACTATTTCTCGAAGTGGCCAGAAGTAGTGCCGATGCCGAATCAGGAAGCAGTTACATTGGCCGAAGCCCTTCTGGAAAACGTGATTTCCAGACACGGAGTACCCTTGGAGCTGTATACCGATCAAGGTAGAAATTTTGAATCCGAAGTATGGACGCAGTTAATGAGGTTGCTGGGGATACGAAATACACGAACAGCCCCACTTCATCCACAGTCAGATGGAATGGTTGAGAGGCACAATAGGACCATCAATCAATACCTCTCTATATTTGTGGATGAGCACCTACGTAACTGGGATAAACTGGTACCTCTCTTTCTCCTGGCCTACCGAAGTTCCCAGCATGAAACTACTGGCTAGACACAATCAATGTTGTTTTCTGGAAGAGAAATGAAGTTCCCCGTAGATCTGATGTTTGGCAGACCATCAGCCGACGATCATGAAGACGTGTCTCTTCCACATTATGTAGCTGATCTACAGGAGCGACTTGGAGTGGTCCAAGATTTTGCCAGACAAAAGCATTAGTTGAAGAGCGACAAAATGAAGATGAGACTTGACAAAAGGCAGTCATTAAACTCTTTTAATGAAGGCGATGCAGTTTGGTTGTACCAGCCACAGCGAAGGAGAGGATTAAGTCCGAAGTTGCAAAGATCTTGGGAAGGACCATATCGCATTGTCAAAAAGATTAATGACTGGATCCAACTTTCGCCTAGAGCCAAGCCAAAAGTAGTGAACGTGGAAAGACTATATATATATATATATATATATATATATATATATATATATATATATATATATATATATATATATATATATATATATGTTAAATAAAGTTATAATTGAATTATTTTTTTAAAGTCATATAATAATAACAATAACAAAGTATTATTTTAAATATTATTTCATAATATTATATTACATCCGCAAGACGCAGTATCTCACCATATCTTATTACATCTGCAAGACGCAGTACTATTGCACCACATCATATTACATCTCCAAGACGCAGTTTAAGAAGATAACAAAAGTGATAAGGATATTTACGTGCCAGAGATGCAGACCAGTAGTCAGCAAGTTACCATAAAGACCATTGTTAATTGTTTATCCAGTTCGGCCTCCAAAAAGACATTACTATGTATTTTAATTATAATATTTCTAGAAGTTTCGATTCAACCTTAGGAGAAGAGATCCATTATATTAATTTACGTTTCTATTTATATTTTTGATGATTAAACATTTTTGATTGTATAAATACTAGATCTCTAGCTAATGTCGACACTTGTGAGTCTAGATTCATACAGTCATGTAAAGTTAAGTTATATTTGTACTTTAATTTTTTGTTAATAAATAATTGTTTTTAAAAAGTTAATTCCAAGTTAAGTGATTTAACATATATATATATATATATATATATATATATATATATATATATATATATATATATCCGACAAAGGATCCAGATCATTCGAGCGGCTTCTGGTCTTTGATTCGAAAGCCGCCACTGGACGTTTCTCGAAATACCTTTGTCGGCATTCTAAAAGTAGATGTTGCCGTCGCTCTCTTTGTCAACGCCGCTTTCGATATTTCCAACCACAGTTTATATCTCGCGCTTACTTCAAACGGATGCCGCCACATTGTAGCCAATACCGGCGGCTGTTCCCCTTGCACGTTACACTGCTCCCTCCCTTAAAGCTGTTCGCCCGGAACAGCTTCTTCCGTTTCTCTCCAGACTTTCCAAATGCATTACTTTTGGCTTGGCTCTAGGCGAAAGTTGGATCCTGTACACCAAGTCATTAATCTTTTTGATAATGCGATATGGTCCTTCCCAAGGTCTTTGCAACTTCGGACTTAATCTTCTCCTTCGCTGTGGCTGGTACAACCAAACTGCATCGCCTTCATTAAAAGAGTTTAATGACTGCCTTTTGTCAAGTCTCATCTTCATTTTGTCGCTCTTCAACTAAAGCTTTTGTCTGGCAAAATCGTGGACCACTCTAAGTCGCTCCTGTAGGTCAGCTACATAATGTGGAAGAGACACTTCTTCATGATCGTCGGCTGATGGTCTGCCAAACATCAGATCTACGGGGAGCTTCATTTCTCTTCCAGGCAACAACATTGATGGTGTATAGCCAGTAGTTTCATGCTGGGAACTTCAGTGGTCCAGGACAAAGAGAGGTACCAGTTTATCCCAGTTACGTTGGTGCTCATCCACAAATATTGAGAGGTATTGATTGATGGTCCTATTGTGCCTCTCAACCATTCCATCTGACTGTAGATGAAGTGGGGTTGTTCGTGTTTTTCGTATCCCCAGCAACCTCATTAACTGCGTCCATACTTCGGATTCCAAATTTCTACCTTGATCGGTATGCAGCTCCAAGGGTACTCCGTGTCTGGAAATCACGTTTTCCAGAAGGGCTTCGGTCACTGTAACTGCTTCCTGATTCGGAATCGGCACTACTTCTGGCCACTTCGAGAAATAGTCCATGGCAACCATGATATACTTATATCCAGAATCTGTCATAGGGAATAGTCCTGCAATGTCCACCGCAATTCTTTCCCAAGATTCATCTGACAGATACTGCTTCATTTTCTCTCGGGATCGTGTCTTCGGACCCTTCTTAGAAGCACAGAGGTCACATTTTCTGCACTATTCTTCCACATCTCTTTGACAGTAGATTCAATAATACCGCTCTTTCACACTTGCCAGTGTACTATTTACTCCAAAATGTCCTCCACTACGACTGCCATGCACTTCACGAAGTACTTCATCTACCATTGTTCGGGGTACAACGGTTTGATACACAATGCTCCTACCATCTGGACTTCTACGAGTGATCAAGCCATCCCGTAAGCACAACGAATCCCACAGAGCCCAGTACCCCTTGACCGTCTGATCAAATCTGGAGATTTCTTCCCACTCAGGTAGTCGCTTTTGGTCTAGCCAGCCCCGTAATATCGTCAAATCTTTGTCAGCGATTTGTTCTCTTCTAAAGATGTCTCTGCTGATTTCCTCAGTAATTTCCATTTCTTCATTCCTAATCTGCATTTGTTGGATATGTACAATATCCTTGGCTGTTTACTCTTTGTTCCTGTCTTTGACAGAATTTACAGGAACTGCCACAAGGTCTTCGTGACAAGCTGTCAGCGTTGGCGTGACTTCTTCCTTTGCGGTGATTAATTTGAAAGTCGTAACTCTATATTTCCTCCAACCAACGCTCTATCTGTCCCTCCGGATTTTTGAAATTCAGCAGCCACTGTAATGCAGAGTGGTCTGTTTTTACTAAAAATTGCCGTCCATAGAGAAAACTGTGGTAATGCTCTATGGATCGTACAGCCGCTAGCAGCTCCTTCCGAGTCACACAGTAATTTCGCTCTGCTTTTCCCAGCGTTTTGCTGAAATATCCAATTACAGCTTCTTCGCCATTCTGTATTTGGGAAAGAACAGCTCCTATGCCGCTTTGTGAAGCGTCCGTGTCTAACACGAACAATCCTTCGTCCAAGGGATATGCTAGAACAGGAGCACTGGTCAAGCGGTTTTTCAGCTCCAGAAACGATTGTTGACATTCTGGTGACCAGTCAAAGTGGGAGTTCTTTTCGGTTAATAGATGGAGTGGCTTCGCAATTTTCCCAAAATCCTTAACAAATCGGCGGTAGTAACTGCCGAGTCCCAAAAAGCTTCTAACTTCGTGCTTGTTCTTTGGTCTGGGCCAGTCTCGCACTGCCTGGACTTTTTCTGGATCGGTCTCAATTCCTTTCGATGATACGACGTGTCCAAGAAAGTTGATTTTTCCTGGAATAGTATGCATTTCTTTGGATTCAGCTGGAGATTAGCGCTTAGGATCCTGGCAAAAACTTTCTGTTCGTCTAAATCTTTGCCAATCACCATTACATCATCCAAGTATACCAGGCACGTCTCCCAAGTTAGTCCTCGCAGAATTAATTCCATTAACTTTTCAAAAGTGGCAGGGGCATTACATAATCCAAACGGCATGACATTGAATTGATACAGGCCGTTTCCAGCTGTAAAAGCCGTTTTCTCTTTATCTTCTTTGTTTATCTCTACCTGCTAATATACACATTTCAGGTCTAGAGTTGAGAACCACCTGGACCCGGCTAAGGTGTTTAAGGTATCGTCAATTCGGGGTAATGGGTAGCTGTCCTTTTTCGTAACATCATTTAACCTCCTGTAATCCACACAGAACTTCGTCGAACCATCCTTCTTCGTCACCAGCACAACTGGTGATGACCAAGGACTGCTGGATTCTTCTATGACGCCATCCTTCAGCATTTCTTGAACCATAGTGTTAACTTGCTGTTGTTTTACGAAAGGAAGTCTTCGTGGAGATTGGCGAATAGGTACAGCATTTCCCCCTGTTGATCCGATGTTCGACTAAATTCGTTCGCCCTGTAAATTTTCCTTGTACGAAAACATCAGCTTCTTGCTTTAGAAACTCGATAAACTTATTCTTTTCCTGTTCGCTAAGATGTTTCCAGGTCTTCTTGAAACTCTTCATTAGCTCTTGGGACAAATGTACATCTTTTGATACGGATTCCTCTTGCTCACATTTACACGGGAGACTGGCGAACATGTACCGATGATTTCCCCTTTCTTCAGTGTCACTCTGTTTACAGACATATTGGCTATCCTCACTGGGATGATGTCGTTGGAATTATCTAAGCACCTAGCCAAAAGAGCCCTGTTCTCTTTGTTCTCGTTTGGTTCAAAAACCATAGTGTTCACTCCTTCCAGTTGTTTTTCTAGGTGTGTCTTCACGATCTTCTCAGTATTTCCAGGTATTTGTATATCTTCGGTGACGATTATTTTAACAGGACAGTTCTTGTTCGAAGATGCTGAGAAAAATATTTGCTCATTGCCTTCTCTCAACATTCTGTTTTTAAAGTCCACTGTGATAAAATTGAAGGTTTTCAAAACGTCTAAGCCTACTATAAATTCATCCACTATGTCGGCCACGATTGCATTAATCTTTACTTGTGCCTTACCAATTTCCAAAGTGGTGGTGGTCTCTCCAAAAACATTAATCAAATCTCCTTTTGCAGTTTCCAGTATTGGCTTGATGTTGTGCTGCACGAGAGATTCTTTGGAAACCATGTCGGGGCGTACCACCGACCTTGTTGCGCCCGTGTCGATGGTCGATGGTCAAATCACATTTCTTGCCGTTGATAATATCTTGGACAACGAGACTCTCGCAGCTCTTCTTGATGGAGCACAAATGTAACTTGGGGGCTTGATAATCAGTGGTCGCCAGCGTTCGCCCCCTTATACTGGCGAGGTGGAGTTTTCCTGAACATTTCGTTTTTCAGATCTAGGTCGTCGCCTGCAGTTTCTACTTATGTGTCCCTCTCGGTTGCAATTGTAACACTTAATCTCTTTTCTATTTCCGGTCTCCTTGCTTCCTCGAGAGCAGAATTTCTGGAAAATCGCCTCCAGCTTCTTAAGGAAATCTGCATTGTCTTGCAGTTCGTCTGACACCCTGATTTCTTTTACTTTACTTCGATGATTCATCGAAGCGTTTTTGGCAGCTTCGTATTCCAGTGCCTGTACAACTGTTTCGGTTAAGGTGTTATGCCTACTTAGTCTCAACGCTTGCTGCATATCGATATCCCGAACTCCATCAATGAAGTACTGGACACTAATTTGCTCAATGAATTTATCTGGGTCCTGTGGATAATCCAGTCGCACCATGCTCTCAATGCTACTGCTGAAATCCTGCAGTGACTCCGTTGAACCTTGAATTCTGCTCTTCAATTGGCTCTGATACCCTTGGCTAAGATATTTGTATATTGCCGTATCTTCCAAGGCACCCGCAACAGCCGAATAATCAGTTTGCTTGGCTTCAGGAATGTTATGAAGTATTTCAAACACCTTTCCTCGCAAAACCAATACCAACGCCGTTGCTTTCTGCTGCTGATCCCATCTATTTGCATTGGCTGCAGCCTCAAATTGACGTTTGTACATGGCCCAGGATATTGCGCCGTCAAACGTTGGTGGTTTAAGTTTTTCATTGGCTGTAGTGACCGCAGACGATTCCAATTTGCTGCTTTCGTGGTGGTTGTTATCCCGTATTTTCTTCACCTCTTTCTCTAATCCTAGGTACTTTTCCTCAAACTCCTCTCAAACTGTCCCAATTTCTTCTCGAACTGTTCCAATTTCTTCTCGAACTTCTTGTAGTACGGTCTCGATTTCTTGATGGAGATTTCAGAACCATCGTGCAATCTTTTCGAAATCTCTCTGTCGTCGTACCTCTTCTTCTTTCTTTTCATATAGTCGTCGTGCCTCTTCCTCTTGTTTTTCTCGCAGCCTTCGCTCTTCATTTTCTCTCTTTTCTTGTTGTCGTAATTCTTCTTGTCTTCTCGAGAAATCTAAAATTACTTAGTAAGTTGGTCTTCCATGTTTTCTGTATGCTTTCGGGTGTTCACCATAGACAAAAGCTTCTTCACTCACTTATCCCACTTCTGACACCAAATTGTTGCTTATGTGGTGTCGCAGATAAGTGAGACTAATCTAGAGTTATTAAATTAACTTTATTTACACTCGAAACAATATAGATTACAACTTAACTTTACTATATTCGCACTAGCTTACTCGGACTATTCTATTATTCACACTGTCTTTTACATTCTGTCTTCATGCCGACAATTCCCCCATATATATATCCGACAAAGGATCCAGATCATTCGAGCGGCTTCTGGTCTTTGATTCGAAAGCCGCCACTGGACGTTTCTCGAAATCCCTTTGTCGGCATCCTAAGAGTAGATGCCGACATGCTGCCATCGCTCGAAGCCGCTCGAATGATCTGGATCCTTTGTCGGATATATATATATGGGAGAATTGTCGACATGAAGACAGAAAGTAAAAGACAGTGTGAATAATAGAAAAGTCCGAGTAAGCAAGTGCGAATATAGTAAATTTAAGTTGTAATTTATATTATTTCGAGTGTAAATAAAGTTAATTTAATAACTCTAAATTAGTCTCTCTTATCTGCGAAACCACGTAAGCAACAAAATATATATATATATATATATATATATATATATATATATATATATATATATATCCATAGACCACTTCAACCTTTTTGAACAATTTCAAAACCGCAAATACAACAAAGCTATTCAATAAAACTAAAGTTAACAACATAAAAAAGTTCAATAGGATAAAACAATACTCAACACAATATAATAATCTAAATATACCAAATACTTGGACAGAAAGCATATCAGATACCGCACTACCTGACTACGCAATCAAAACTCTTGGTCTTGGTCCTAATTTTGCAATACCTTTAGAAAATAATGAAAATATACCCATTCCTGAAATAATAGAAATTATCGAAGCCTCTATACAAAAATTACCAAATTCAGAAAAAGACGAGATCAGAGCTACATGTTGCAATATTTTAACGGATTTCCGAAAAACAAAAAGATAAAATCAATGTCAATCGCAAGATCACATAAATAAAGAACTCATATCAGATTTCAAAAAAAACAAACATTTTCTAAAAAACAACCCAAACCTTATAGCTCTTAAAACAAATAAAACAGTAATAATGAACTCAGATACTGACGATACTAAAATGAATGAACTACTATCTGACACAACAACATACAAGGAAATTAAATCTGATCCAACAAAAAGATACCAAAATAAAAACAATGAATTAATTAGAAAATGGAAAGAACAAAATTATATATCTCCAACAACAGCACAATTTAACAATAAACAATGCCTTACCACCAAAGATTTATGGTCAACCAAAACTTCACAAAGTCGGCTATCCTCTAAGACCAATTGTTTCATCCATCCAATCACCATTTAACAAATTATAAAATTTTTTGAAACAAATAATAAACAAAATAATAAACAAAACCGACTCATATATAAAAGACTCATGGCATTTTAAGGAATTGATAAAAAATCAAAATATTCCCAATAACTATATCATTACATCCCTCGATGTAGTCTCTTTATATACAAATATTCCTATAGACCTTGCACTGAAAATCATCGACAAAAAATGGAATGAGATTAAACAATACACAGACATTCCCCAAACAGAATTTAAAAAAGCTATTGAACTCACACTTAATTCGACATATTTTAAATATAAAAACAAATTTTACCAACAAATTTATGGTTGTGCTATGGGTTCATCCATCTCCAGCTGTATTGCGCAATTGGTACTTGAAGACTTAGAAAATGAAATGTTTCCGACCGCAAATTTCCATATTCCTTTCTTCTATAGATACGTTGATGACTGTCTAACAGCTATCCCCCAAGATAAAGAAAATGACATCCTTAATCTTTTCCACTCATACCATGACAAAATAAAATTCACCATTGAAAATGAAAAAAACAAAAAAATAAATTTCCTTGATCTAACACACTAACACTCCATCACAAAAACAATAACTTACAGACAGAATGGTATACCAAAAGTACTTGGTCCGGTAGATACTTGCACCTCAAATCAAAATATCCCATATCGCAAAAAAAGCAGTAATCAACACCTTGGCTGATAGAGCAATAAGACTTTCTGATCCACAATACCGTAAGAAATCGATAGATAAGGCAAAATTAGTACTTAAACAAAACTGTTACCCAGAAAATCTTATAGATAAAACTTTCCGCGCCAAAATTCATGCAACATACAATACAAATAAATAAATGAGAACAAAAAAAGACGAAAACCAAAACTACCTCACACTCCCATATATAGACAAACTATCAGAAAACATTCAAAAATTATTCAAAAACCACAACATACCCGTCAGTCACAAACCTCACAACCTATTGAAAAAAACATACACCAAATTAAAAGCCAAAACAGACAAAAACAAAATTACACATTCTGTCTATGAGATACCATGCAACGATTGCAATAGCACATATATAGGAGAATCATGCCAATATATCGAAAATCGAATCAAAGGACATAAATATGACAAGAAAAATAAAACCGCCCTCACAAATCACGAAGAACAAGAGACACATAAATTCAATTTCAACGAGACTAAAATATTAACCACTTTAAAACACACATTGAAACGAAAAATTCTAGAAATGATATATATAAAAAATAATTCAAATACAATAAATTCAAAAACCGATATTAAAAATTTATGTGCCAAATATAACAATATTCTTTAAATCACAAAACCTAGAACGAGATGAATCCACAAAAGTTTTCTCGTCTACTCAAATGTCAAAAGTCAAAAATAAATATTAACTTTAATCTCCTGCCACATATTTCCGGCAACACCATTTTATTTTCGCAACGTGCTCCAAACTAAACATCTATTCACACGCTGAAAGACAAAAGTTATAAAAGTAAATATAAAAAGTTTTTTCCAAAAAATGAACACGAATAATAAAAAAAGAAAACAGAAACTGGAAGAAGATGCTAAAATGATATAACTTTCAACAATTATAAAGAATACAGTTTTAATTTTCAATTTTTAAATGGTCGACCCAAACAGAGTTATATTTTATTTTTATTATATATCTGGTTTCTATGAACTATGCATTTTAGGTAAGTTTATTTCAAACCATAGAAAAATTACATTAATTTTTTGTTTTATAGTACAGCTAATCTTAATTGTTAACAATTGAAAAAGATCACATATGGTCGAAACGATTTGTTATATTGATTATGTTGATCAATTATAATGGTATAGAATTATTAAAAATAAATTAGTCAAACCACTGAGCCTGTATCCCAAGAAAACCTAAGGAATATATATATATATATATATATATATATATATATATATATGATATTTCTGAATATGAATTCAATTGATACATAATCAAGATGATTATTTAACATAAGCCGTTACTGGTAGATAACTAGATTACGCTAGGACGTCTAACTGTGCCGACAACAACTACTGCGAGGGCAAACACCCCTTCCGCCATTGAATAACGTCAACAACTGTTAGGGCAATACCTACAATTTCACATTGTCACAATATTGCATAATACCACTATAAATGTTCAATCAGATTGATTACCAAACAAAGCACCGCCACCCAGACAAATATCATGATTTCAAGGTTGTTGCCTATCTTCAGTTTGCCGAAATCATGATATTTGTCTGGGTGGCGGTGCTTTGTTTGGTAATCAATCTGATTGAACATTTATAGTGGTATTATGCAATATTGTGACAATGTGAAATTGTAGGTATTGCCCTAACAGTTGTTGACGTTATTCAATGGCGGAAGGGGTGTTTGCCCTCGCAGTAGTTGTTGTCGGCACAGTTAGACGTCCTAGCGTAATCTAGTTATTTACCAGTAACGGCTTATGTTAAATAATCATCTTGATTATGTATCAATTGAATTCATATTCAGAAATATCATAATATGACTGGTACAGGATAATCTTGAATTAATATATATATATATATATACAGGGTGGGGCACCGTATACGACACGGTCTCTCAAGGGGAATCCATACAATATAATGTTTTTGTGATAAACGAAATAGATGCAGAATTTTTCTGGCCACAATCTAAAATTATTTTTATACATACAGGGTGATTCAAAAAAAAGATACATATCAAAGTTATGTTTTTTTAAATTGAATGTCCTATATTTTTTATTATTTTCGGATATAAGAGTCAAAATAAAAGTGAGTTTCTTCAGTATTCCCTATACCTATCTCTTTCCATTTTGAAAATATCCAAAGATTTGTTGAAATGTAAGGTATGAACTATTTTTCTATAATTTCCAAAGTTGCTCATTTTGAACTTGAGCTAAAGGTTTTATCATATTGATAAAGGTCAAGGTTATAGCCTGTATCATATTTCAATATCAAAAATCATACAGGGTGTTGGAAAAATATGGTTGTAAAATTTCAATATAAGATATTGAAAAACTTCGTTATCTTAAATGGAACACCCTCTATATTATTACATATTTTAATGCAGAATTGAATCCTCTTTCGAATTGTATAAGGGTTCCCTATAACTAAACTCAAGGCATTTCTTGAATTTTGCTTCTTTATCACAGTAGGAACATTACCCAATTAATCTGGACAGCTTTGAGGCTGTTACCATGGAAATGTTTTATAACTGACAGTTTTGAAGCGTTTAATTTATAAATACAATTTAAATCAGTGTACTATTCAAATAAAGCAAAATGAAGACTTATCCTATCGAAGAGAGAATAAATATGCTTCTAATAATTGGTGAGTGTCATGAAAATTGCCTATTGGCTTCAAGAGTATATGCTGAAAGATATCCAACCGTATCACATCCAAATAGAGCTGTGTTTGAACGGTTACTGAGAGAATTTCGGAATTCTGGTACTGTATCCTACAAACAAAAAACTACGCTAAAACCTATTGTAGATGATGAAGAAAATGAGTTTGTGGTCATAGGATCTGTTATAGAACACCCTCGTACCAGTCAACGCAAAATAGAAAGAGAAACAGGTATTAGTAGGAGAAGCATTTCAAGAATATTGAAAAAATATCGGTTTCATCCTTACCATATTCAGATACACCAAGAACTTTATGAAATGGATTTTAATCACAGACTTGAATTTTGTGTTTGGACTCTAGACAGATTAGGCGATAATGAACTCTTTCTAGATTCAATTCTGTTTTCTGATGAATCCACTTTCCATAATAACGGCCTGGTGAACAGACATAATTTCCATTATTATAGTGATGAGAATCCTCGAATTTTTCGAAATACTAATTACCAACATAGATGGTCAGTTAATGTATGGGGGGGTGTTCTAGGGTCCCAATTAATAGGTCCTTACTTTTTTGATGGCATTTTAAATGGACAAAAATTTCTAAGATTCTTACGTGATAAACTACCCGAACTTTTAGAAAATGTGCATTTGAATATCAGACAGCAGATGTGGCTGCAGTTGGATGGTGCTCCAGCCCATTTTCAAAGGAATGTTAGAGAATTTCTTGATAGGCGTTTCCCAAACAGATGGATAGGAAGAAGCGGCTCGCAAAATTGGCCACCAAGATCTCCAGATCTAACATGTGTGGACTTTTTTTTATGGGGATACATTAAAAACATTGTATATGACACCCAGCCCACAACAGCTGAAAATATGAAAGAGAGAATAAGAGCCGCTTTTCGATCCGTGACACCACAGATGTTGAGGAAAGTTAAAAGATCTTTTGAAGAGAGAGTTCAATTATGTATTCAAGAAAATGGACGACATTTTGAACATTTACTCTAGTGTTTCTTATTTTATTATATTTTTATACTGTTATTATTTTTATATCATTCAATAAATGTCTTGTTCTTAATACTTTTATACCGCTACGCCTAGTAGCTGTGTAAGGGAAGTATTGTATTCGTGTAAAATTTTCGGTACTCTGTTTCTACGTTCCAGGGCTTTTTGAGTCCAACAAACATATGTTTTGCTATTGGTCTGTCTGTCTGTATGTTTCTCATATTCGTCAGTATTTGTTTGAGAGAGGTAGAAAAGAAGTGTGAGTGGACTTACCACATTTTTCCTTGGGCTTTCATAATAATACGTTATCAATAAATACTTATAGGTATTTCTTTACGTTTCACAGTATCTATGTAAATGTAAAACGCTGATATTCCAAAAAAAAATATATTAATGGAGTAGTTGTCTTTTAAGGGTAAAACCGACAGCAATAGAATAGTATAGTATCATTACCCGTCAGTTAATTATTTCATATGAGTTTTGAAATTCTAGGAGATTGGATAATAATCGTGAATCAATTAGTACTGTAATAATAATAATGGAATTTAACTATAATAATGATTATTTTAAAACGTCATCCCAATCATAATGGCATTGGGAATATAAGACAGAATTATTAGAGAAGTGCGAAATTGAAGAAATTCGTTGAGTTTAGTTATAGGGAACCCTTATACAATTCGAAAGAGGATTCAATTCCTCATTAAAATATGTAATAATATAGAGGGTGTTCCATTTAAGATAACGAAGTTTTTCAATATCTTATATTGAAATTTTACAACCATATTTTTCCAACACCCTGTATGATTTTTGACATTAAAATATGATACAGGCTATAACCTTGACCTTCATCAATATGATAGAAGGTATAGCTCAAGTTCAAAATGAGCAACTTTGGAAATTATAGAAAAATAGTTCATACCTTACATTTCAACAAATCTTTGGATATTTTCAAAATGGAAAGAGATAGGTATAGGGAATACTGAAGAAACTCACTTTTATTTTGACTCTTATATCCGAAAATAATAAAAAATATAGGACATTCAATTTAAGAAAACATAACTTTGATATGTATCTTTTTTTTGAATCACCCTGTATGTATAAAAATAATTTTAGATTGTGGCCAGAAAAATTCTGCATCTATTTCGTTTATCATAAAAACATTATATTGTATGGATTCCCCTTGAGAGACCGTGTCGTATACGGTGCCCCACCCTGTATATATATATATATATATATATATATATATATATATATATATATATATATATATAAAAGATGTTCTTGGGGCTGCAGTCATATATTAAATAAAATTCTTTGATTGAAGCCGAGCTTTCGAGAATGTTTATTCTCTTCTTCAGGGCAAAAATCGTGAATTTAGAATAAATTAACCAAAAACAGGAAATATTTCATAGCCATCAATTAAAAATGTCATGATGGCTATGAAATCTTTCCTATTTTTGGTTCATTTATTCTAAATTCACGATTTTTGCCCTGAAGAAGAGAATAAACATTCTCGAAAGCTCGGCTTCAATCAAAGAATTTAATTTAATATATGACTGCATCCCCAAGAACATCTTTTTATTTATTTTAAAACCAGTCAAGAATACAAAATCAATATATATATATATATATATATATATATATATATATATATATATATATATATATATAATAGATTTTTGTTGGGGATGCAGTCATTTAATAAATAAAATTCTTTGGATTATGACAAGCTTTCGAGAATGTTTATTCTCTTCGTCGGGGCAAACTAAAAATCGTTACAAATTTTCTTAACCACATAATAGATTATTAATTAAAGTACTTACGATAGATACACAATATGAAATATCCTGAAAAGCATCCATTCATTCAATGAAGCTAATAATAATAATAACATATGATAAGCTGATTTCTCTCACAAATCAACATGTAAGAATATTTTAAACATTGTCCATGTTATTTAATATATTTTAAATAGTGATATCAAAAAAGCGAATGGCGAAACTCAAAGAAGGAAAAAAAAATCATCGTATTATATCTCACTATAGGTTAAACATGATATGAAAATCCTTTTGAATCAACTAAATTTCTCTCACCAATCAGTTGATCTAGAGATCTCAAAACTCTTAATATTAGTTGTTATATATATTTTTTTTCTTCTGTTTTTCCTTCTTTTTTTTTAATTATACATATATATATATATATATATATATATATATATATATATATATATATATATATAAATAGATTCTTGTTGGGGATGCAGTCATTTAATAAATAAAATTCTTTGAATTATGACAAGCTTTCGAGAATGTTTATTCTCTTCGTTGGGGCAAACTAGAAATCGTTACAAATTTTCTTAACCACATAATAGATTATTAATTAAAGTACTTACATTCGTGAATTTACATAAAATTAACCACAAACAGGAAAGATTTCATAGTCATCAATCAGAAATGTCATTAGTTATTTATAAATGTCATGGTAACGGCATATCTAGAGTTGAAAGTGTCTAGATTCAAGTTTTCTTAGAAAAGATCATATAGGAGTTATCTTTGTGTTTGTAGCTCTTTTTTTACAAGTCACACATTAAACTTGAAAATATTGAGGCAGATATAAGTTTAGTAAAAAGAAAAAGTTATTATTCAATTATTAAAAAAAAATATTTATAACAGACTTAGAAACACATAATATAAATAAATATATACCCGTACACAGACTAGACTATCTGAATTCGTAGGTATTGCAGTATAAATTCAAGTTTATTATGTCAATAATATTATTTACTATTTTGTTAGGCATTCAGATTATTTGTTAATTATATATAATCATATTCTCTCACAATACGACATACATAACTTTAAAATGAAATAATGGAAAGCGTCAAATACATATAAAAAAGTCAATCTCTCTCACAAATTAACCTGAGAAATTAATTAAAATAGCAGATATATCTAATAGAAAAATATTAACATATATCATCTTCATCCTATTCTCTCACAGTACGATAGATACACAATATGAAATATCCTGAAAAGCATCCATTCATTCAATGAAGCTAATAATAATAATAACATATGATAAGCTGATTTCTCTCACAAATCAACATGTAAGAATATTTTAAATATTGTCCATGTTATTTAATATATTTTAGATAGTGATAACAAAAAAGCAAATGGTGAAACTCAAAGAAGGAAAAAAAAAATCATCGTATTATATCTCACTATAGGTTAAACATGAAATGAAAATCCTTTTGAATCAACTAAATTTCTCTCACCAATCAGTTGATCTAGAGATCTCAAAACTCTTAATATTAGTTGTTATATATATATTTTTTTTTCTCTTTTTCCTTCTCTTTTTTTGAATTATATATATATATATATATATATAAAATAGCTTTTTGTTTGGGATGCAGTCATTTAATAAATAAAATTCTTTGGATCATGACAAGCTTTCGAGAATGTTTATTCTCTTCGTCGGGGCAAACTAAAAATCGTTACAAATTTTCTTAACCACATAATAGATTATTAATTAAAGTACTTACATTCATGAATTTACATAAAATTAACCACAAATAGGAAAGATTTCATAGTCATCAATCAGAAATGTAATTAGTTATTTATAAATGTCATGGTAACGGCATATCTAGAGTTGAAAGTGTCTAGATTCAAGTTTTCTTAGAAAAGATCATATAGGAGTTATCTTTGTGTTTGTAGCTCTTTTTTAACAAGTCACACATTAAACTTGAAAATATTGAGGCAGATATAAGTTTAGTAAAAAGAAAAAGTTATTATTCAATTATTAAAAAAAAATATTTATAACAGACTTAGAAACACATAATATAAATAAATATATACCCGTACACAGACTAGACTATCTGAATTCGTAGGTATTGCAGTATAAATTCAAGTTTATTATGTCAATAATATTATTTACTATTTTGTTAGGTATTCAGATTATTTGTTAATTATATATAATCATATTCTCTCACAATACGACATACATAACTTTAAAATGAAATAATGGAAAGCGTAAATTACATAAAAAAAGTCAATCTCTCTCACAAATTAACCTGAGAAATTTATTAAAATAGCAGATATATCTAATAGAGAAATATTAACATATATCATCTTCATCGTATTCTCTCACAATACGATAGATACACAATATGAAATATCCTGAAAAGCATCCATTCATTCAATGAAGCTAATAATAATAATAACATATGATAAGATGATTTCTCTCACAAATCAACATGTAAGAATATTTTAAACATTGTCCATGTTATTTAATATATTTTAAATAGTGATATCAAAAAAGCAAATGGCGAAACTCAAAGAAGGAAAAAAATCATCGTATTATATCTCACTATAGGTTAAACATGAAATGAAAATCCTTTTGAATCAACTAAATTTCTCTCACCAATCAGTTGATCTAGTGATCTCAAAACTCTTAATATTAGTTGTTATATATATATATATATATATATATATATATATATATTTTTTTTTTTTTTCCTTCTTTTTTTTGAATTATCCTTCAGTATAATCTGTATACGCATATATACCCGTCTATTATAATATACTAAAACAGAAAAAAAAATGACCAAAAGTATATGAGAATATAATTAGCCTATACCTACATATAGAGCTAGGTACATATTATATTCACACATATATTTCAATTTTGAGAAATATTTTGAGAAAAATTATTAAATTTATTATTATAGAGATTTAATATATAAGAATAAATAGAACTAAGTCCATTAATATCTGAACGTTTATTCATAGTATTATTATGTTTTTTAATATTTATCATTTCTAAGAAACCACGTTTAAAATAATTTTTCTCAGAACAAAGAGCAATAGTATTATCAAAATCAATACTATGTTTTTTATTGATGGCATGTTCAGCCAAGGCACAAAATTTCTTATTACATCTTATATCACTTTTATGGGATGTTATTCTTCCTAAAATACTTCTAGAAGTTTGACCAATATATGATAATTCACAATCAAGGCAATTTATTTTATATAGAAAAATAAATATATATTTTATAATATAATATAAGAATTTAGTTTGCCCCGATGAAGAGAATAAACATTCTCGAAAGCTTGGCATATTTTATCAAATAATAAACCAGTCAAGAACTCAGAATCAAACAATTATATATATATATGTATATATATATATATAATTAATTAAATAAATGAGGAGCTATCCGTACCAGATGACCATATTAGAATATGAATAATAATTTCACGCCTAGCTGGTAAATTGAACCTACATTTCGTAGGGTGCCGCAATAAGAACGAGGTTTGTCGTCTACATATTGCGTTTGTGTGCATTTTTTCCACTATACTGCTCAATCAGATTGATTACCAAACATAGCATCAGTCTCCCAGATATATATCATGATTTCGAGGTTGTTGCCTCTCATCAGTATATCGTAGGGTGAAGAGCCATATTTGATAATCAATCCTTATTTGGAACTCATACTTGTAACAATCTTCGGTATAGAACTGTCGGTGGAGAGAGAGAGAGAGAGAGAGAGAAATGCTTTATTGTCGAAAAAATATAAATTTTGTGGACAAAGCAAAATAAAAATATCAAAATCAAACACTACAAAACAAAACAAAGGCAAAACTAAAAATTAAATTAAAATTAAATAAATTTATATAATATAAAACAAAAATATAAAAATATAAAGATGTAAAAATATAAGATAGTAAGTATCAGAATGAAATCTACAGCTGTATATTCGGTTAGAAAGTAAGTTAACATACAGCTGTAAATTCAGTCAGAAGGTAAACACTAACTAAATCACAAAACAAAAACAAATTTTGTACAAACAATAAACCAGTGCGTGAGCTGAGCAGAAACGTGCCTTAGTGAAAGAAGTCGTTAACTGCATAAAAGGCATTATCCTAGGTAGTAGGTATTTAATTGAATCTGGGATAAGCCGTTATAGATTTAATTTTGTGTGACAGATGATTTTACATTACAAAAGACCCTTAGTATATCAAACATCAAATAATATTCACTAAACCAGTGGGTGTAAGAAGCTTAATATTAAGTATTAACAATTTTTAACAAAAAATTCGTTTACTGCATAAAAGGCTCTCTCCAGTAAGTATGATTTCAAAACCTTTCGAAATTCAGGAAAAGATCTTATGGATTTGATTTCAAATGGTAGATGATTGTGCATTTTTTTTGCATTGTACAGTATAGAGCTTTTAACCAACTCTGAGCGAGGGGTTGGCAGATAAAGATCATGCTCCGTGTTTCTAATCGGATAGTTGTGAGATGGCCTCTCTGGAATAGAAGATACGTGCTTGCGGATTAAGGATACAGATTCAAATATGAATAGGGACGGAAGAGTTAATATTTTAAATTTTTTAAAGTAATCCTGGCAGTGAGTCCTACTGCTAAGTCTCAGTGAATACCGAACAGCTCTCTTCTGCAGTTTAAAAATACGTTCAAATTGAGTTGCACAACACGTACCCCAGAATGGAAGGGCGTATCGGAGATGCGACTCAAAAATGGCATAATAGACTGTTCTAGAAGTAGACAAGTTGAGCTCCTTGGAAACTGATCTCAGCGCAAAGCAGGCAGAACTTAACCTTTTAGATAAAGCATCGATGTGCAAGTCCCATTTTAAGCGGTTGTCTACAATAAGCCCCAAGAATTTCACAGATTCAACGGCCTCAATAGTGGTGTTATTAAGTACAAAAGATTGCAATGTACTTTTATATGATAAAACTTTTGTTTTAGAAACATTGAGGCATAGGAGATTTGAATCGCACCAAGATTTAATCGTGACTAAGTCTCTAGATACAGTCCTATGAAGTGTCGTAATATCCGGGTTGCTCCACGTGAAACTAGTATCATCCGCAAAGAGGCAGATTTCACCGCTAATCTTAAGACTAGCAATGTCGTTGATAAAAAGCAGAAACAAAATAGGGCCCAGTATTGAACCTTGAGGCACTCCATATTCAATTGGTTTGCAAGAAGATATCGACGTATCAACCCTCACAATCTGAGTCCTGCTGTTGAGATACGACTTAAACCATTCGAGGGACACTCCTCTGAAACCGTAGTACTCCAATTTATTAGTTAATATATTATGATCTACGCAATCAAAAGCCTTAGAGGAATCACAGAAAATTGTTGCTATAGAGTGATGGTTGATCAGGTTTGAGTATACATTATTAAAGAGGGAAAACATGGCATCATTTGTGCATTTGTTACTTAAAAATCCAAATTGATAGGTAGAGAGTATATTATATTTAAAAAGAAAAGATAGAAGCCTTTTTTTAACCAATCTTTCGATGATCTTTGATAATGTGGGAAGGAGTGCAATTGGGCGATAGTTCGAAGCTTGATCTTTATCTCCTCCTTTATGCAGAGGAACAATTATTGCCGTCTCAAGACAGTTTGGAAAAACTCCATTTTGGAATGATTTGTTAATTAAAGTAATAAAATGATTCAATGTGCATTCCGACAGGTTGGAGCACATTTTCAGAGTAAGCCCATCAGCCCCAGATGAAGATTTGTTTTTAATGTCATTAATTGTACTGTTAAGCTCTGCTAATACTACGGGTGTAAAGAAGAAACTGTGTAAATTCATATTAGCCTTAGGGAGAAATGAGAGGGGGTCATCGGAAGGAGTTATGGTGTTCTTTAAATGTTTTGCTACATCTACAAAGTAATTATTTAGGTTCTCGGGTGAAATAGAGATTGTGTTAGATGGTGAGGTCTTATTTCTTAAGTCATTCACAATAGACCACATTTCTTTAGCAACATTACCGGAATTGGCCAGCCTCCTATTATAATAAATGTCCTTGGCAGCTTTTATAGTCTTATGATAGATTTTTCTGTAACGTTTTACGTAATCATGGTAGAGACACTGTCCGATGATTTTTTTATGTAGGATAGTGAGCGCATGTTCTTTGCAGATGTACGTAAGCCTTTAGTAGACCAGGGTTTATGTTGTTTGATTTTTAGAGGCCTAAGAGGAAAGGATTTGAATGCCAAGTTAGATAATGTTTTTATAAATCTCGGAAATTCGATATTGACATCGTCAGATAGGTCAAACCAGTCTGTTGTTAGACATAGGTGCTTGAAATTACGAAAATTTTTATCAGAAAAAATACGGCATAATTTGCGCGAAGCATTTTTGCACTTATATTTAGCCGAAAATTGTGTTAGTATTGCTTCATGATCCGAGAAACCTGAATTAAGGACAGTACAGTCAACGAATTTTGGATCGAAGGATGATACGACATAGTCTATAGTACTAGAACTAGTTTTAGTTATTCTGGTTGGTGAGTTAACATGCATGATTATGCCAAAAGAGTCGAAAATGGACTGAAGAGATTCTTGAGCAGTACACACATTGGAAAAGTCAATATTAAGGTCTCCACATAAAATTAACTTGCTTTTTAAAGGCAGGGATTCAAGCAAGCTCAGTAATTTTTGACTGAATATATGCAAGTCAGCGTCAGGTGTTCTGTAAATACAAACTATATAAAGATTATAAGCATTATGATAGACAATGGAAAATTCAAATACTTTTTCAGACAATAGTTTATCGAGTTTAGCATGTAACATGCTTAATATACCGCTCATACTTGTCTCCACCGACAGTTCTATACCGAAGATTGTTACAAGTATGAGTTCCAAATAAGGATTAATTATCAAATATGGCTCTTCACCCTACGATATACTGATGAGAGGCAACAACCTCGAAATCATGATATATATCTGGGAGACTGATGCTATGTTTGGTAATCAATCTGATTGAGCAGTATAGTGGAAAAAATGCACACAAACGCAATATGTAGACGACAAACCTCGTTCTTATTGCGGCACCCTACGAAATGTAGGTTCAATTTACCAGCTAGGCGTGAAATTATTATTCTATATATATATATATATATATATATATATATATATATATATATATATAATATAATTTTAGTAATTCACTGCCGAGAATGTATAACCAAAGTGACAAACATTCATAGGGTTGCGGCACTATGGGCTGTAGGATAATGAAAACTCTTTTTCAATTACCAACGTTTCGATAGCGGTGGCTATCTTTTTCAAGGCTGTATTAAAATAAAAAAAATTACAAAGAAGTACTTAATTAAAAGGATATAAGAATCATCGAAATAATAATCAAGAAAAATAGTTATATATAAAAACACGTTATACGAACTCCAACTTACATTGATTTGAGTGTTAAATATAGTTAGGTACATCATTAATTCTTATGTTATCAAAACTAAATTGAATTTCTACATCTCATATTAAAATACTGAACTCAACTGTACGAGAATAAAGGTAGAAACAGAATATTATGGTCATAAATAGCAAAAACTAGAATACAGAAACAGGGGAAGATTGTGTTTTTACTTTTTATTTAAAAATTTTTAAATACATGGAATTCAAAGTTACTGTCTTTTATTTTGTTCTTTGATTTGTGTGTTCTTTGTTAATTTTATCTATAGGTTGCATGTCTGACGTCTAATGTCTAAGCTGTCAATTAAGAATTAAAAATAAAAATAAAAACAAACAACAAACGTATGGCGCAAAGTTTTAATATTTGTAGTTTAGTTTCCTTTCTAAAACCAATAATGTAGGAAATGACTAAAAACAACAACAGTCATGTATGATCTAGGGTGCAACAAGTCCAAGTCTGGTGAGTAATCTATGTTAGAATTGTATATTGCAATTGTTTATGCATGTTCATTCTCTTCTAGTGCATTTTCTCTTTTTTGTAGTTGTGGTCTTCTGTGAAAAGACAACAAATAGGAATAAACCTGACTCAGACCATGGATGTCAGTTCTTTTATTCATGCTGTTGCACTCCTTGTCTATTTCCACCATTTCAAGAAAGATGCGCTTATGCCAGTTCTTTTCTATGTGAAGCACTCTAGGGTTATCCAGGTCAGGTAGATGTTTAGTTGAGGTTGCATGCTCTGCCAGAGCACAAAACGTCTTTTTTATGTTAATATCACTGCGATGGCCTATTATTCGACAACTTTTCTGGAACTGATAAATCATGTCTTCGATACCACATATCTAGTATTTGACGGAATATTTTACAAACAGATACTAGGCACACCAATGGGCTCTTACATTTCACCAATTTTAGCCTCTTATGTAATGAAAGACCTGCTTGATGAATGCATCGCTCAATTACCGTTTGCAATTCCTTGGCTTAAAATCTATGTAGATGACATAATTTGTGCAGTTCCAGAAATTGAAATTGAACAAACTCTATTAACGTTTAACAGCTATCATAGACACTTACAGTTCACTGTTGAAAGAGAGACTAATAGAAGATTACCCTTCTTGGACACTCATGTTATCAGACTAGAAGACAACAGGATAATCCTAGATTGGTACACTAAACCCACCAGCTCTGGGAGATACATCAATTATAAATCTCACCATCCTGTTAGAATTAAAATAAATTTAATTCTAGCACTGAAAAACAGAGTTTTAAAAATTTCACATCCTAGTCTGAAAAATGAGAGTCTAAGAAGAGTGTATAGAATTCTCACACAAAATGGCTATCCATCTGGGTTGTTACGCAGACTCATATACAACACAACGGTAGATCCACATACAAGACAAACCTGTGAAGAAAACCAGAATTTAGTGGTTAGATATGGTTCCTTACCTTACATTGAAGGGCTTTCTACTAGACTAATAAGTGTATTTAAACAAGAGAACTTAAAAATAGCACAAAAGAACATCAAACCTATCAGTCGATTATATACCAGAACTAAAGATAAAGTACTTACCAGCAACATATCTCACTGTGTATATAGCATTCAATGCTCCGACTGTGAAATGAAATATATTGGACAAACCATCCAACTTCTTAAAAATCGAATAATAGGCCATCGCAGTGATATTAACATAAAAAAGACGTTTTGTGCTCTGGCAGAGCATGCAACCTCAACTAAACATCTACCTGACCTGGATAACCCTAGAGTGCTTCACATAGAAAAGAACTGGCATAAGCGCATCTTTCTTGAAATGGTGGAAATAGACAAGGAGTGCAACAGCATGAATAAAAGAACTGACATCCATGGTCTGAGTCAGGTTTATTCCTATTTGTTGTCTTTTCACAGAAGACCACAACTACAAAAAAGAGAAAATGCACTAGAAGAGAATGAACATGCATAAACAATTGCAATATACAATTCTAACATAGATTACTCACCAGACTTGGACTTGTTGCACCCTAGATCATACATGACTGTTGTTGTTTTTAGTCATTTCCTACATTATTGGTTTTAGAAAGGAAACTAAACTACAAATATTAAAACTTTGCGCCATACGTTTGTTGTTTGTTTTTATTTTTATTTTTAATTCTTAATTGACAGCTTAGACATTAGACGTCAGACATGCAACCTATAGATAAAATTAACAAAGAACACACAAATCAAAGAACAAAATAAAAGACAGTAACTTTGAATTCCATGTATTTAAAAATTTTTAAATAAAAAGTAAAAACACAATCTTCCCCTGTTTCTGTATTCTAGTTTTTGCTATTTATGACCATAATATTCTGTTTCTACCTTTATTCTCGTACAGTTGAGTTCAGTATTTTAATATGAGATGTAGAAATTCAATTTAGTTTTGATAACATAAGAATTAATGATGTACCTAACTATATTTAACACTCAAATCAATGTAAGTTGGAGTTCGTATAACGTGTTTTTATATATAACTATTTTTCTTGATTATTATTTCGATGATTCTTATATCCTTTTAATTAAGTACTTCTTTGTAACTTTCTTTTATTTTAATACAGCCTTGAAAAAGATAGCCACCGCTATCGAAACGTTGGTAATTGAAAAAGAGTTTTCATTATCCTACAGCCCATAGTGCCGCAACCCTATGAATGTTTGTCACTTTGGTTATATATATATATATATATATATATATATATATATATATATAGACTTATGATATAGAAAAATAACTAGAGTTGGTTTCAATTTTAGAGGCAATTTCGGATAAAATATATTGAAGTTCGTTATGATTGAGAATTTAAACTATTGTGAATAACTATGAAAACTGATTACGTTCTATACAAAAGGGCGCAAAGCACATCTTACTCGAGATATGAGTAATAACACAAAATAGTTATTTGCTTACACTGTACCTATTGTAAATTAAAAACAGAGAAATGTGATATTTCAACAAGATGAATATCCCATGCACTTTTCCAAGTAATGTAAGTGAACATTTGAATCTCATATAAGTATTACTAATAAATTGATCAGAAGGGAAGTACCTGAATTTCCATAGCATGCTAGGACATCAGACACTACTTATCTGAAAAAATATTGTTTCTAAAATTTGACAAAACGCTGCATCGCGACCTAGATCCTTTACGGTCACTGGTCATCACTTAGCCTGATAAGAAACTAGCCATTCGGAGTGTATATAGGATGTATCATGCACGTCGCTCCTTTACATCGATTCGTCTGTACGTTATTCCATTTATAGGTTAATATTTTTTTAAGTGAAACTATTAAGCGTGTGTTGGGAATAAAGGCCGCGACACACGAGCTAGTGTAACTAAAATCCGTCGCAATATGAATAATATAGTTAGAAAGCTACTGTCCAAAAATATGCATTTTAAAAAGCGGGTGTGTGCTCGATCCTATACTTTAAAAAAATATGAACATTATGACAAATCATCTCGACGATCTAAATCCGGAAGGTTCAATCAATTTCACGAAACAACCCGAAAAAAAATATTTTCCGAAAATGTCGTGATTTCTATACGGATTTAATATTTACACTGCTGTATTAGGCGTATTTCTTGACGTATTTTTTAACTTCTTGCAGCAAACGAAAGATTAAGTCTTGCAAAATCAGTTGCTTGTGGAGTGAACTACAAAAAGTTTATTAATAATTGTTGTATAAATTATTTAGTGATGCTAGGTAAGAAATTTGTGGTGAAATTTTGAGATGTTAGGTATCTTAGAAATTTTCAAAGTTAGATGCGGATACGTTGGTGTAAAATATTCACAAAAGATTGAAGAACATTTTTGTACCCAATCAATATGATAGCGTGAACGTATCAAAAGATATGATTTCTTAGTAAAAAGGTATTGACGCGCGTCGCACTGCATTCCCGTCAACTCGTTACGCCAACCCCAGTCGCCAAAGTCTGCTGTTCATCCAGGAAGCGGTATTCGTAGTAACACAATCTCTACCTCACGCATGCGCTGCAGATATCAGCATATAACTGTTTTATAATTATCCCAAATTTCTTCAACGAAAATACGAACTGAACAGGTTTTAGTTCACCTGTTCAATCAACGGTAAATCATCAAAAAGTAAATAAACAGTTCAAGATGTGTCAAAACAGCAAATATGAGTGTCTACTGTTCATCCAAGCGCTGTTGCATGTCTAAATCTTTCCAACTAACAGAACGCGCATATAACCGTATGGGTAGGCAGCATTTTTGAGGGAAAACACTCCCTCAAGAATGATAATGTTTAATAGAGAAGCTAATAAAACAATACAAGTGTTGTTATTATTTTATAAAAAATGGGATTTTTTCCTTACATAACATTGAAATATAAGTTACAAAAGTAAGTCCGCAATTTATACACAGTCTCTCGTTATGACTTTCATTCCATCATTTCGAATGACAGTCGCGGTTTGGTAGATTTTGGAGTGTGTCTTATGGGGAAATTTGGTTGTCAAATTTTAAATCTCTTCTGGATCTCAGAATCTGTAGAAGTTGGATCTGTGTCTGTACTATTTGAGTTATCATCAATAACCTATTTACACAGACCAAGAAGAAATTGATGAGCAAATTGGCTCTTTATTCAAAGCTAATTTAATTGAAGAAGCCACCTCACCGTTTGCACCTCCGGTAACTTTAGCATCTAAATAAGAAGATGGAAAACGTTCTAGATTATGTATTGATTTGAGAGAATTGAATAAGATTTTAGTGCCTGAATCACAACCTTTTCCAAGAATAGAAGATATTACAGTTGAAACCCGGAATTGTGCTTGGTACCACGGTGTTGGATATAAATTCAGCTTTCTGGTCTATTTCTATTCATGAAAAAGATAGATACAAAACAATAAGAAACAAATCAACATACAAAATATTACAAACTTACTTTTGCAAACGAGGTTACAAAATAAAAACGAGCAAGAACAAAGTTAGGACTTCCTTCGCCCATAAGGATGGACAACAAACAATTAATAATAATAATTACATTTATTTACCAAAATAGAAAGAGCCTTACAAAATATTTGTATACAAATAAATTCTAGGTAAAATGGTTGTGCTCAGCTTGTTGGTTAAAAAAATTTTGACTATAGTATAAATACAAATAGTTTAAGCAACATCTGGTCTTCCGCACAACCGAAATAAATAAATTTAATTGAAAACATAAACTAAATATCTAGATATGTGTGCTGAGAAACAAATCAAATGAGAAAAAAACAATCTGAGGGAAGAAACAGAAAGAAAAAAATATTTAAATGTCATTAGAATATAAAAATGATTTGAATTTATGTGAGACATTGTTTTAAATTTATCGAGAAGTTTGTTATAGTATTTTGCAATATTATAAGAGAATCCTCGTCTAAAAAGTGCCGTTCTGTGTATTGGAACACTTAAGGTCTTTCTGTTCCTAGGATTAATATTATGAACATCCGTACGGAATGTAATTTTATTAGACAAATTCAATTTTGAGAGGTTCAAATTTGCATTATTATTTATATATAGAATTTTCCTAAGTTGTGATCTTGTTGGTTTTCTGTTTTTTATTAGAACTTGGTTCAATTGGAGTTGGCATGGTGGATCGATTTCTAATAAGTAGGTGCCATGGATTGGGATTTTTTCGTTTGATTTTTCGCATTGTTGGTTGGCTATAGTTCTTTCAGGAACGATAAGGATCAATTTTTCTTCTTCAATTTTCTTGGTTTCAGTTGATGTTACTTCTACTGATATTTTGGTGCAGTTTGGATTGATTTCTATATATTTCAGCATTTGGATTTCACAAGGTACATCATTGGTTAAATATATGGGGTTGACGTTATGGCACATATGTTGGGCGGGTGATATTTCTTGGCATCTTGTTTCCAGGAATATGTATCTTTGCTCATTCAGGAGGAAGAAATTTGTTCTCGGGATAGTAATTTTAAAATGTTTTCTTTTGTGGAACAGGTAAAGGATAAAGGTGATAGTAGCTATAATGTTCGAGTTCCACTAATGGGATCTCTATCATAAATATAATTTGATTATCTTTACTGTAACTCATGATATTTAGTACTTTTTCATAATTCAGTATATTTTCAATATTTGATTCGAATGGTAATTTAACGTTAGTTGAATATTTTGATATGAATTAAATCTCCTCTAGTAATTCTTCTGGGTTAAAGCGTTTCATTTTGCAAATAATATAGATATCTCTATTTCTTTTAATACTTCATATATATTTCTGAATGATGATAGTAATTGTGAAAAGAACATTTGCCTAAAGAATTATTCGCTCTTATGAAAATCTGAACTTTGCATGGATCTAAATGTTCTGTCAATTTGGAGTAAATGAGCTTGTAATGACATCTCATTTTTTGTTATGTTATTTGCAATTTCTTCAAAACCTTTGATTGTTTGGTTAACAATAGTAACCTGTTCCTGAAAAAACATTTAAATTTTTCCTTGATTTTTGAATTTTTGCTTTATCATATCTAATAGCATCATTCTGATCCAAATTACCAGTGAAATTTTTGATCATTGATCCTAGACCGTTTATTAAACCTCTTTTTTTTTCTAATATGCAATAGTGGATTTAATTGCACTATTTGATTATGGGCTTTTCTTTGTAATGATATGACTAAATTGTTGTTATTTTGGTACTCAACTTACTTATTTGTGGAGATTTCTATTCCTAGTTTAATATCTACAAAGTGTTTAATTGAATATGAGATTTTTTTTATAATAGTTGATATGTCAAAAATATTAATAAGAGACCAATAGTCTATGACATTTTGGAAGTTACTAATTTTTAATGGGAGAAGACTTGGATTGTCCTTTCAGTCATGGAATTCCGGATATCGAAATTGTTTCTCTAATCCTCGGCAGTAGGCGAAGATCCTGAAAGGGTATTAGGTGGTTTTAGTTCTTTCATATGTAATACCTGAATTTTATTATTCATTTTATTTTTAATCTTTATCTTATTGTGCTCCAATATTTCCAAAATCTGATAAGGGTCAATGAATTTATTTTCACTTTTATTTCTTTTTATATTCGATTTGTATATGTTTTGTCCTATTTTGAATTCTATTGGTTCTGGATCTTTTTAGTTTCGTTTTTCTATAACTTTTTTTTTTCGTGTTCTATTTTTTGGGAAATATTCTGATATAAATGTTTCACTTTTTCATTATGAGTTGTTACATAATCAGTATAGAAGGATGTTTGAATTAGATTTAATGCGTCTCGTGAATTTGTGGGACCGAAAGTGAGTTCTTATGGAGCATAATTTGTAGTTGAATGAATAGTGCTGTTCTGAGCAAATATTGCGTAATTCATTAAGTCTGTGACAAATTCTTTCCGATATTTTTGTCTTAGGATTATAAGATGCTCGATAGTACTTGAATGGAATCTCTCTATAGGGGAATTGGATTCGTGATGTAAGGGGGTAGAGAAGTGAATATTAATTTTGTGGTCTTTTAACAATTCTTGGACTAATTCGTTTTTGAACTCGATGCCATTGTCGAATGTTATCTGTTCTGGTAATCCATAATATGAAAAGTACTGTAAAAGGCCTTTGCATACTTCTATCGATATTTTTCCTTTTATTGGGAAAGCTTGACATAATTTTGAAAAAGCGTCTATAATGGTTAGAAAATTTTGTTCATCAAATCTCAATATATCTGCGTGTAATAATTGAAAAGGTTTTTCTACGGACTGAGTAACGTTCAGAGGTACATAAGCAGTTTTTCTTGAATATTTTGCGGTTTGCATGTTTCACAGTCGTTAAAATATCTAGTTATATCTTGTTTCATAGATGGCCAGTAATATTTTTTTTTATTTTCACTAGTGTTTCATTTATCCCCCTGTGGTTATATTTACCTTCGTGTTGCTGTTTCATCACCATCATTTTTTCTTCTTGGTCCTTTATATTTTTTAATAATTTAGTACACTTGATCAATTTCAGAAGGTTTCCGTTAAATGTTTCTATGAATATTTTATTGAATTCTTTATAAAGTACTTCATCGTTGAAATACATGTAAAAGTTTATTTCAGCCGTCGTGTAATTTTTTAGGAAGTTTATTATAGAAGTCTTGTTATTTGGTATTTTTATATGTAAAATTTTATGATTTCCGAAACGTTCTTCTTTAACTTCTTTGTTGTTTGGATTTTTTGTTAGTATAATCTGGAGATTCTTATTATTGATTATTTCGCCAAGAATTGGGTTTCCTTCATTTATATTATCTTCTGCATTGATGGAGTGTGTTGTCTTTATGCATTCATCTGTTGGTGCTGTCTCTGTATCGCTAGAAGTTCTTCCTTGAGTTGGCGGTTTCATTTGAATGTTTTGTAGAATTCTTATTCTATTTCCATTATCTTTAGTGTTTGATGAACTTGGTTTGTTTTTGAGATAATGATCTAATATGTCTTGCTTAATTTCTTCCAATTCTTGGTTGTTAAAATCTGTAGGACTTTGATTTAGGAATTCAGAGATTTCTTGATCGATTTCGCCTGGGTTGTTAAATATGCTTCGGTTTTCAATTGCGTAGACTTGGATCCAGAAGGGGCGTAGGCGTTGGTGTTTTGGGTTCCCTTTTTGTATATTATATCATAGTGAAATTCTTCCAATTTTAAACGCCACCTGACTAGTTTGCTATTCGGTTGTTTCAAATTGAAAAGCCAAAGTAGTGGTCTATGATCTGTATAAATTTTGAACTTTCTGCCATATAAATACGGTCTAAAGTGCTTACGGGCCCAAACTACTGCAAGTAACTTTTTTTCGATGGTTGAGTAACGGCATTCTGTATCGTTCAATGTTTTGCTAGCAAAAGCGATTGGCTTGTCATTGGGTACATTTCCTTGACTCAGGACGCTGCCTAGTGCCATTTCTGTGGCATCTGTACTTAATATAAATTCTTTTTCAAGATCTGGATATATTAAAATTGGGGCATTAGTCAAAAGTTTTTTACAATGTTCGAAGGATTCTTTAAATTCTAGTGGGTGTTCTAATTTTTCATCCTTTTTTAGGCATCTTGTCATTGGCTTAGTAATTTTTGCGAAATCTTTAATAAAACGTCACTAGTAGCCAATGAAACCTAGGAATGACTTGATTTCTTTTATACTTCTCGGGATAGGGAAGTTTTTTACAGCTGCAATTTTTTCTGTGTTTGGTTTGACCCCTTCTGGCGTAATAATATGGCCTAAGTATTGAACTTCTTTTCTTAGAAATTCTGATTTGTCTAACTGGATTTTGAAATCTGATTCGCCTAGTCTCTTGAAGACTTGTATTAATCTGGTGAGATGTCCTTTTAAAAAACTGCTGTAAATTACGATGTCATCTAAGTAGAAAAGACAAATTCTGTTCTAAAGGCCTCTTAAAATGTTGTTCATTACGCGTTGGAAGGTTCTAGGAGAAGTTCAAAGACCAAACGGAAGACGCTTAAATTGAAAATGCCCATTCTCTGTAGAAAAAGCCGTTTTTGAGATGTCTTTGGGCTCAATTTCAATTTGATGAAATCCACTTGCAAGATCTATTGTGGAGAAATATTGACTTGAACCTAACTTGTCCAATATATCTATTATGTTGGGAAGTGGGTATTTGTCATCAATTGTTTTCTCATTTAACTTTATGTAGTCGATCACTACTCACCATTTCTTTCTCCCGGAAGCGTCCATTTAGTTTGGCACAATCCAAATCGGGCTAGACCAAGGGCTAGTCGAACGTTCTATTATACTTTGGTACAACATTTTCTCAATCTGTTCCTTGACTTCACTTTTATGTATTTCTGGGTATCGATAATTGGTAAAAATAGGGGTATTGTCGGTTAAGTTAATTTCATGTCTAATTTTATTTGTAAACGTTAAAGGATTTTTTTCTGAATGAAAGATGTCTCTAAATTCAAAACACAACTTTTTTATAGCTTTCTCTTCTTATTTATTACAATGCTCTAGTCTTAGATTTTTCAAATTTTCCTTAAGAATTTCATCAAGTTTGTCTTCTTTTTCCACGGTTTCATAAAAATTTAAATCAATTGCATTTATTGGTTCTATATCTAGAGGTGTAGAAATAGTAAGGTTAATTGCTTGATCGCTATTATTTGATATTGTTGTTATACTATGGTGTTCTATTACATATACTAGGGATTCTGGCATTTCCAAGTCTTTTTGTAAAATCGTATATTTTAAAATTCCTATTCCATTTTTCTGTCGTACTGGAATTTTGACGACATTCTGCATCCTTGGTTCAAAATATATTTCACAGGGTTTATATGATTTCATAACTTGCAGTTTTGGATCGTTGTCTTCATATATAATTGGAATTCTGACGTGTGGTGTAATAATGCATTTGTTGTTTTAATCGATATTTGCTTGAAGTTTGCTTAATATATCTGCACCTATCAAACCATTATATCGACTGGAAAATTTAATGAAGTAAAATCTGTGAAAATCGTTTACATTAAAAATTTCGAAAGCTGGTATAATTGCAATTTGATCATGTGATGTTATTCCATGAGCTGTTTGTATATAAAAATTTTCGTATGTAATATATTATGAATAAAAATAATTTGCAAAGTCTGGATTTATTAGACATTTTGAACAACCTGAATCTAAAAGAAAATGTCCATTCACTTGTTGTATAATATTGTATGGCAAATCTGCATGTATGTGGTTTAATTTTATCATGATATCCGATTCTCGACATGATCCAAATGAAAACCCGCTTCGTCGGTCTGACACGTGCCATTTTCTTCAGAAAGATAAGCATCTGTGTACTCGGGATGAAGTATTGAGTCATTCTCGTTGTAGGTTTGCATAGATCCTATTTCATTGTAATCAAGTGTTTCACATTGTTCAACATCTGTATAATCATTCTCGACTTGGTGATTATATAACTTTGCGTCATTCCTTTTATTAAGTATTGTATTACTAGAACCTAATTCCATGGGCTTAGGATAGGTAGATACTCTAGTCGTTGAACTATGATTTGTGTACGGATATTTGTTGAAGTGATAATTTTGTCTACTGAAATTCGGTTGAAAGGGTTGTTCACTAGAACTGTTATAAGGGGTTTGAAAGAACTTTGGTCGAATGACATCAGATTGTGGAGAACTTGGTTGTGAGAATTTGGGTGTTTGAAAATTATTTGAATTTGAAGAATACATATTCCATGGTTGATTAGTGTTCGGTCTATATGAAAAATAGTTGAAATTAGATCTTCAAATATTTGGGGTATTTGTGTAGATGGAGTAAATTGTTGTGGTGACATTTGATTAACGAATGGTCGGAGATTCATTTGAGGTTCTTGAAAAATTGGGTTAATTGGTAGTTGGGGCTTATAAATAGGTACATGTATTGGTCTCTTCCTGTGCTAAAGTATACGAAATTTTCTTCTTCGGTACAATAAGCTAATGCTTGTTCTAATCATGTTTGGGTTTCGCAATCTTATTACTAATTGAATATTGTATGGTAAACCATTAATGAATGTTTTTAGATCAAAATCTTCATAGTGTGGAATTTTTATTCGCCTTTCAACTGCATCTACAATACTGGTATTCAACTTTGAAAATAAGAGAATTCTGGAGTCTTGAATTCTCATTCCGAGTTGTAACAGTGTTCCATTTCTCTGAGGTTTAATATTTATCAGATTTTTATCAAATAATCTACGGTGCGTTGGTCAGAAAAAGTTAAAGTTAACGCATCTTTTATCAATGGCCATGAATTTAGATCGGATCTTGAGCCTATTAAATCCGCTGCTCGATCTTCTAATTTACTTAAAATAGTGTCAAGTAAGCAATTATTAATGGGATCATTGATATTTGAAGCATTTTGGAAAGCCTTAATAAAATTTTAAGCATTTATAAATCTATATAATTGCTTGGGATTTCCATCGAAAGGTGGAATATTATCAGACTGATATCTTAATCATGCAACGTTCAAAGTTTCTGGCCTAGTTAATGAATTTACTTGTTCTTTTCTAAGGTCTAATCTCACTTGATTTAACTTAGTAACTAATTCTGTTAGTTCAGTGTCACTCATAAGATTATCACTACTATCATTACATAGGTAAAATTATATGGATGGATAAAACAAATAGGAAATGAGCACTTACATAAAGATTACAGTGATCTGCATTGGATTCTCTTCTTGTTTCTTCTTAACTCTATTGCTTATGTCTAGGCCCAATAGGTGTTCCGGCAATTGATGCACCCTGGATGAGTTGGAGGTGTAGTTCTGGAAAGTTCTCCGGTAGTTCCAGCAGGTAAATCGTAGAGACGAATCAGTTGTTGAGTAACTTTACACAAAACTGTCCTTGCTGATCCTACTGACTACGCCAGTTATAGTTTGATCTCAGAAATTTTTGTTTTTAAAAAACCTTTAATCAGCTTAAAAAAATTATTTTTGGAAATTACTTTTACAGATTTCATCATGACGTGTATTACAACAATATTTTCTAACAACTAAAAAATACAATTGTTACCTTAGATATATTCATAATTATAAAATATAGTTTGAATACCCATCGAATGGAGTTTCGTCATACCTCGTCTATCTCATTTTTTGTTTGTTGGCTGATTGTTATTTGGCGTTTGTTATTGTTCTTTTTGACGCTTAATGTCAAATATTTATTTTCGAAAGTGATTTAGCCCCTTTACAAATATGTCCGTATTGTCAGTGTCAGTGTTTTGGGGTTAGGTATTAAAATTTAATTCAAACTATTTACGACATGCATAAAATGGCAGATGACGTCAGGAATCGTGACGAAACACCACTCGATGGGTATTTAAACTACAGCTGCATCAGCTACATAGCTGGTCGTTTTAGAACAAATGTTACGATATGTAATACCGCATCAACTAATAAAGCTGAGTATACTAAACTGATGTCTTTTGTTAGACATGTAACTCGCACAACATCCTGCTATTACTTAGAACACATACACAAATACATTTCCAAAATATAATATCAGAATTTTTATCCAAGCACATGGTTCATAAAATGAAGAGAAAAAAAAGAAGAAAATGTGGATTAAACATTACAACGGCTATAAGAATTACAAATTTAAGTTTATTTTTACTAATTAACAGAACCATGGCTTAAGAAGATAATCCTTTATTTTAATTTTCAATTTCTCCTCCATTTATGTCTTAGGTAATTAATTAATTAATTAATTAATAATCTTTTCAAACCTTTATATTTAATAATTGAAATTTTAATTTTGTAAAGTGTATTCCATATTTTTATACTTAAACTTTTATTTTTAAAAATATGACAAAGATCATCGAAACCTAAATAAATGACCTTTTGGAACAATATAAATTATTTCCAGACAACTTATTAACCGTACCGAGTACCAAACCCAAAAACCTCAATCAACAAAAATATATCAAGATTCAATAATTGACAATAGTCGATTAGTTAAAAGGCAAATTAGCTCTAATCGAAGCAAAGTTAAAATTCTTTGACATTTGTGAAAGTCTTATGGAAAGCTTTATCGCTGTTGATGACAATTTAAATGATATTTCGAATGCTATCACGTTTACACGACTAAAAATTATTCACTCTTCAATAATTGCACTTTAAAATTTAATTCTTTAAAGGAAATTTTTCAAAGTCTAGTTAGGAACAATCTACCACTTCCAGTGAAGTATTCAAGTATCGCTCAATTTTTATAAATAATAGAACTAGAGGCATTCCAAACCAATGCTGAAATAGTTTTTGTTTGTAAATTCCTCCAACAGACCCCCAAAGCTATACCTACTATCTTTCATTTGTACCCCATTCCAATATATGATAACAGAACTGGGTTTCATCATATCTTATCATTCAATGAAAAACTAATTGCGCGAGACGATGATTCTTTAATATATGCAATAAACAAAGATCCCTGTCAACGCAAACAAATGTTGCCTAGGAAAAAGTTATGAACGTCTTAGAAATATGCCAGTCAAAGAGTGTTCAATAGACGGGTATAGAGTACATGGAATATGCGAGTTTTTGACTTGAGGACTTTGTCAGGAGTAGTTAGGAGGTAAAAATAAGTCCCCACCCCTCGGAGGTGAGCTTGGGGGAGGGGGAGGAACGGGCTCATCTTTTGAAAACGGTGCACTATATAAAAAAAAATCAAACAAAAATTAAAGCAAATTAAATTTCCTATAAAATAGTTGCTTAACATATTTGTCGAATTGTCATCGGTTCTCGAGATATTCGTCATTGAAAAACAACAATATTCGAATAAATATTGTTTATCTCACACTTTTTGTCAAACATTTTTTTCTAGTGACTTCCACAATCTTTTTTTCAGAAAAATCATAAGAAATGAAGTTATAGTGCATTAAATTTACCTCGGATACCTCGGATAATACCTCTTAATTCCAACCTTAAAATACCTATTAAAATTAAAGATATATTTACTTCAAGATTAATCAAAAACGTATTTCTTAGTAATATTGGGTGGGTTCTCAATAACTAGACATAGATTTTTTCTTAAATATTTATCACAGATCTTTATTTTATCATTTTGAATATTTTTTAGCAACGTTTCGTCACAAAAATCTGGGCTTCTTCAGGCTAATAACTAGCGACGGAGAAATGTTACATCCTTACAAAGCAAAAAATAATTTACATGTTGTCAACTTCAGCCATCACATATGTCATATATAACATGTAATTTTATAATCTTAAGAAAAAAAATGTTTTTCATCCAATTTTATTTATATAAATTCAAATAATCAACATGTAAATTAACAATTAATTTTGCTTTTGTAAGGATGTAACATTTCTCCTTCGCTATTTATTAGCCCGAAGAAACCCCGAATTTGTGTAGCGAAACATTGCTAAAAAATAATTCAAAATAATAAAAAAAGACCTGGGAGAATTATTTAAGAAAAAACATATGTCTAATTATTGAGAACCCACCTAATATTGATGTATAGATGGACAAATAAATCTAAGAACTATTTAATATTGGTAAAAAACGTAGGGTCTACAATAGCTCTGTTTTTAAATCTGGGCGGATCCTTTTAATAAATTACAAACATAAACGTCGACAACTTATTTGTATGCATTCAGAGGTGCTTGGAAATCCGATAGCTTAAATAAAATATATTTAATTTATTTAACATGAATTTCCATCAAGTATCTAATAATACAGTTGTCCGATAGCTTGTTTGTGTCAAATTATGTGTCAAACATTCTTGGAGCGTCGTAATGAGTTGCGTCGGTGTTATACGTCGGTTTTTCGTAAATTGTTTTAATTTACACTAACTTTGACAGTGTAGGACGCACAATAATGGCTATTCGGTGCTTTGTGTATGATAAAACAATCAATGGAGCAGGTGATGGTGATTCCACAATGACAAAATAGGAATACTTTCACTTGTCAAAGCAAGTACTGAAAGGGACGATGACAATAGCTCATCTATAGAGAGTTTGGAAACCCTATTCATTCATACTGAATGTCGGCAAAATTACACAAGACCGCAATCCATCAGAGCTTATTTAAAGAGACAGTCATCTTTAACGACTTCTGAACCACTTGAACTTTGAGATCCAAACAATTCAAATTCGACTTCAAAACTAAATGTTTCTTTTGTGCCGAAAGTGTTGAGCGTGAGCAGAAAAAGCCCAAGGAGAGACGTAGAAAACTAGTTTCAGTTACTAACATCTCAAAAAGACGCGACATAACTGACATACAATTAAAGATGCTGCACTAGCTAGACATGATGGGGAGATGAAGTAATGGGCCGTCTTTGCTCCTCAAATGATTTAATTACAGAAGAGACTGTGTATCACGATGAATGTCGTTTGGATTTTGTGAGGCTCTTACACCGAAAACACTCAACATCAATGGATGAAGACTATGTTTCGAACGCAATGAAACAGGTTAGTGACTTACTGGAGAGAAATAGTGACTGTCAGTTTATTGTAAACGCCCATAAAAGCGCTATTACTGGAAAGAAACCTGAGTCGAGGAACATCAAAACAGAATTGTTCAAGAGGTATGAGGATCGCATAATCGTGATCGCAGGATCCAACAGATTCAAAGTGCCAATAATTTGTTTTAGAGACACTGGGCACAAATTGCTAATCAACAATTGGTATGATAAGAAGGAAAATAATGAGAAAGAAGAGCTGCTGAGAATCGTCCGAAAAGCTGCTGAGATAATAAGGCAAGATATTCAGAGTGAAGTGTGCAATTAAAACAGTTACCCGCCAAGAGACATCTTCTTGAAGGGTGCAGATTATCTCCCCACATCCCTCCAAACTTTTCTTGAAGGAGTTATGTTGAAAAAAAATAAGAAAACTGGTGAATCAAGGAAGAAGTGTGTTGCTATTGGACATGTCATCACATCAGTTGTCAGGCCTCGTACCTTCTTGTCACCAATACTGACAAGCATCTCCCTTCTGCGATACAGAAAATACGCCTCAAAGAACTTGATCGCTCTTCTAGCAAGTTTGGGTCTCAGTTTTTCTTACTACGAAGCACAAAAATTATAATTATCTGCGATGCCCACGCTGAGCTAACCTGCAAGCCTGCTGCATTCAACCAATTTGTTTTTGATAACGTGGATTTCAATGTTTGCACCATAGACGGACTTAATACCTTCCACGCTATGGGTGGGATCAAATTTGTCACTCCTTCCAAATATATTGAAAGGGGATCAGAAATACCAAGATTAAACACTATGCCTACGTCTGCCGAAACTGAAAAGCCCGGAATTATTCCTTTAGAAATATATAACGCGATAAAAGGACCGTGGCACCCATTGATATACCAGAAGATCCACCACATCCTGTGGTTTGTTGCTAAAAAGCAAGGTATTGCAGTCCCAGAATGGAAGGGGTACATGCATTGTATAACAAGAGGAAAACCATGTGAAAAGTCTTTCTTCCTTCTATAAATGCCCCTACAACAGAATATGACACCATTTATACAGCGCTGATCTATGCACGTAGGTTATGTAACAAAATAGATCAAAAACATGTATTGGTAATATTTGATCAACCCCTATATTGAAAAGCCCGGGATAATATTGCAGCTGCCACGAATACATCACATTCTGAGCTGTCGAGTTGTGTTGTACGTCTCGGCGGATTTCATCTTCTAATGTCATTTTTGGGGTGTGTTGGGTATCTTATGATGAGATCTGGTTTGAAAGAAGTTTTATCCACGATATACGCTCCATTATCAGTTGGCAACATGCTGAATGGGCACGCCTACGCCAGAGCAGTGCGAGGTCATTTTCTTGTTGAAAATTCCTTGTCAAACATGATATTAGACGAAGTTGTACTAAAGGAAGAAGAGCAGACATGGATCGACACCCTTACATCAGTTTTTCTCTCTTAGCCTCCCTCATTGGATTCCATGAAAGCTATGAACAGGATCAGCAACAATGGACCTACTGCACTACTGTGGATCCAATACTTCAAAATGATAAATTTTATAAAAAAGTATATCCATTCACAGAGGTCGGGCGATTTCCTTGCTCACCTGAACTGCTGTAAGCGAATGATACCATATTTTCATGCTACTGGACACTTTCCATATGTCAAATCTTGCCACTTGTATGTTCAGGATATGGAAGGCCTCTCTACTCGCTTGAGACCGGAGTAGTACAAAAAGTTACAAAGGAATCTTTACCATGAAAAGGAATGACCAGTTCTGGTCCGTCATGTGGTCAGACACGACAATCGAGACAACTTTGATGCGGTCATTTTCAAGCCGAGGTGACATGACCCGTGGTAGAGATATGTCAGATAGTGCTCTCAGTAAATGGGTAATTGGGATGACTGCAACTCAAGACATATGTGCTTCACTGGGAGAATATTGTGGGGTTTTGTTTTCATCAAGTGAGCAGCACAAGGAATTTGGAGTAGATTGCCAAAGTCGAGACGAAAGTGACATTGGCAAGCTTACACAATCGTTTCATAATCACCCTCCTTTTTCGAAGAAAGAGAAAATCATGTCTATAGCGACAGGAGTAGTGGGAGATGATACAATCTTATGCCATGATGCAGTTATAATTGGTTAAATGTTTTGATATGAATTTAATCTCCTCTAGTAATTCTTCTGGGTTAATGATGGAATTGTGAAAAGTGTTCGATTTTGCAAATGATATGGATATCTCTAATTTTTCTAATACTTCATACATATTTCTGAATGATGTTAATAATTGTGAAAAGAACATTTGCATAAAGAAGTATTCATTCTTATGAAAATCTGAACCTTGCATGGATATTCATGTTTTATCAACTTGAAGTAAATGATATTGTAATGACATCTTATTCTTTGTTATGTTGTTATCTCTTCAAAACCTTTGATTGTTTGGTTAACAATAGAAACTTGTTCCTGAACCAACGTTTTAATTTTTCCTTGATTCTTAAATAAGGTATTTATTGCTTTATCATATCTAATACCATCATTCTGATCCAAATTACCAGTGAAAACCTTTATCATTGATCCTAGACCGTTTTTTGAACCTATTTTTGAAATATTCAATAATGGATTTAATTGCACTATTTGATTATGGACTTTTCTTTGTAATGATGTGACTAAATTATTATAATTTTGGTACTCAACTGACTTATTTGGGGAGCTTTCTATACCTACCTAGTTTAATATCTTCAAAGTGTTTATTTAAATATGAGAGTTCGGGATATCAAAATTGTTTCTCTAATCCTCGGGAGAGGGCGAAGATTTTGAAAGAGTATTAGTTGGTTATAGTTCATTCTTATGTATTATCTGAATTTTATTATTCTTTTTATCTTTAACCTTTATTTTATTGTACACTAATATTCCCAAAATCTCATAAGGTCCAATGAATCTATTTTCTCTTTTATTTCTTTTTTTATTAGATTTGTATACGGTTTGTCTTAGTTTGAATTCTATTTGTTCTGGACATTTGTAGTTTCGTTTTTCTATAACCTTTTCTTTTTTCAGTTATATTTTTGGGAAATATTCTGATATAAATGTTCCACTTTTTCATTATGAGTTGTTACATAATCAGTTAAGAAGGATGTCTGAATTAGATCTGATGGATCTCGTGAATTTGTATGGCCGAAGGTGAGTTCGTATGGTGCAGAATTTGTAGTTGAATTAAAAGTTTTGTTGTAAACAATTAATGCGGCAAATTCTTTCCGAAATTTTCGCCTTAGGATTTAGTCCAGTCAAAGAATGCATTGTAGAGTGCGTGAAATATTCGACAATTTTTGAGGTAGGAGGTAGGGGGTAGGAGGTAAACATATTATGTCCCCGTCCCTGGGATTTGCTTATATATCGGGAAGGGTGCACTATATAAAAAAATGTTTGAGATAAAAATGGAAGCAAATTAAATATCCTATAAAATAATTACTGAGCATATTTGTCGAATTGGCATCGGTTCTCGAGATATTTGTCATTAAAAAACAACAATATTCGAATAAATGATGTTTATCTCACTCTTTTTGTCAAACATTTTTTTCTAGTGTCTTCCACAATCGTTCTTCGGAAAAAATATTACGAACAAAGTTATAGATCTTTTCGTTAATTTGGTCTGGTCTACCTAATATATCTTCAACCAATCAAAAGTTATAAAATTTATAACATGTACATTTTGATGTTTGTCTAAAAATCAGTATGATGAAAGTCTGTTGCGTTTTAGCTGCTGAAAATTGCTATCATGAATAATATGAATTCCTTAACAATGGAAATATGATAAAATGTAATTAAAACAACACATTTTATAAATACAGGTTTTTATATAGTGAAAGTATTACATGGACTGAGAGCAATTCAATAATTAGAACAACTGCATCTTTGTTTCTTTTACGCGCAAAGGTCGACACTCATTCATCTTCTTCACCAGTGGAGACGTCGTCCAATGACAATTCTGTAATATCAATTTCATTATCTTCTTCTTCCTGAATTATTATTGTGACTCCGTTGTTGCAATTGCCCATGCCATTCAGGCATGTGATAGAGCAGTTTAGCGATGCTTTTCTACAACCACACCTGCCACTGTCACATCCTTTCGTGCATCGGCAAAAAATCGTCTTCGAAATTTCTTCAGGGGCAGCATCCAACTCTGATATTTTTGGACATAGTTGTTGATTCCTCCTCTCCCAACCCCAATTCGGTGCTCCACCATTAGATTCCTCCCCTAACCACAGGTGTACTTGGTGGTACGTCCGGAATGCTGCTCAACAGCTCCTTCAGTTGGTGGGAGAGTATACAGATCACGTTTCATGTTTGCAGCTGCTTTGATAAATGATTTGTAGCGGAACTCGGGGAATTTTTTGTGGCTGTAGCGCTATACCATAAGAGAGTACTCATGATCCCAGCTGCCTCAATCGAGTCAGGAGAAGAAGAACCGCTGTTAAATACTTCAGCTGCACGTTGTATGTTTGTAGACTTCTGGTATATTTTGACAAAACCAACTTTACTCTTGCGATACACTGCGGATGTTGTATCACAGCTTGTGAATGCATGTAGGAATAACAAATGGGAGTTGTCCTTCATTTTCAACTCCTGCTGCAGCTGTTGTGAGGAATATTTACTGGTCTTGACCTTTCCTCTTCCAAGTTTTACCAGCAGAATGTCGCGATTAATTGGGGTTTGGCTACTAGGAGAACAGCCAAGTCGACGTCTTCTCCAATAACAGCATCCGGGGAATTTTGTGATTGGTTCATAGCTGTCTTTACAATATAAACGTCAGCATCACCTGAAGCTTGGAGCGAATTTATCCCATGTGTCTGCAGCTGCATCATTAGCCAGCTTATCAGCTGACTCTTATTATGAAAGTAAGCATAAGTATGTATAAGTGTACCCAATGAAAACCACTGTCCAACCTCTCCCATTAAAATGATTCTTCAGGTATCTAACGTAACTACCACAAATGGTTGATACAGTTGTCTCTTTTTGCCAAATAGCTTTTTGGATTCGAAAACTCCCATCAACAACAAACTGGAGGGTAGTTAAATCAAAGTACTATCATTTTGCTTAAGCAGTGCATATTGTGCTGACTTTTTAAACTTCTTCATTCCCCTTTCGTTGAAGAATGCCAGAGCATAGGGAGCCAGTTCATATGCATATAATTCTTCAAATTCTCGTCGGATTTTTTTGTAATGGAAATTCGCTTCAATAATGTATCCACGACAACTTTTTCATTGTCAATCTTGATTGTCGTATTCATTGAGGAAAGAAGAAGTGTGCGATCTTTTCGTGACAGTTTGATATTTGTGAATGGCAATTTTTCCATTTTTGCCATGGCTCGTTTGCCAATTATAACTGCATCATGGCATAAGATTGTATCATCTCCCACTACTCCTGTCGCTATAGACATGATTTTCTCGTTCTTCGAAAAAGGAGGGTGATTATGAAACGATTGTGTAAGCTTGCCAATGTCATTTTCGTCTCGACGTTGGCAAGCTTACACAATCGTTTCATAATCACCGTCCTTTTTCGCATAACGAGAAAATCATGTCTCTAGCGACAGGTGTAGTGGGAGATGATACAATCTTATGCCATGATGCAGTTATAATTGGCAAACGAGCCATGGCAAAAATGGAAAAATTGCCATTCACAAATATCAAACTGTCACGAAAAGATCGCACACTTCTTCTTTCCTCAATGAATACGACAAACAAGATTGACAATGAAAAAGTTGTCGTGGATACATTATTGAAGCGAATTTCCATTACAAAAAAATCCGACGAGAATTTGAAGAATTATATGCAATATGAACTGGCTCCCTATGCTCTGGCATTCTACAACGAAAGGGGAATGAGGAAGTTTAAAAAGTCAGCACAATATGCACTGCTTAAGCAAAATGATAGTACTTTGATTTAACTACCCTCCAGTTTGTTGTTGATGGGAGTTTTCGAATCCAAAAAGCTATTTGGCAAAAAGAGACAACTGTATCAACCATTTGTAGTAGTTACGTTAGATACCTGAAGAATCATTTTAATGGGAGAGGTTGGACAGTGGTTTTCATTGGGTACACTTATACATACTTATGCTTACTTTCATAATAAGAGTCAGCTGATAAGCTGGCTAATGATGCAGCTGCAGACACATGGGATAAATTCGCTCCAAGCTTCAGGTGATGCTGACGTTTATATTGTAAAGACAGCTATGAACCAATCACAAAATTCCCCGGATGCTGTTATTGGAGAAGACGTCGACTTGGCTGTTCTCCTAGTAGCCAAACCCCAATTAATCGCGACATTCTGCTGGTAAAACTTGGAAGAGGAAAGGTCAAGACCAGTAAATATTCCTCACAACAGCTGCAGCAGGAGTTGAAAATGAAGGACAACTCCCATTTGTTATTCCTACATGCATTCACAAGCTGTGATACAACATCCGCAGTGTATCGCAAGAGTAAAGTTGGTTTTGTCAAAATATACCAGAAGTCTACAAACATACAACGTGCAGCTGAAGTATTTAACAGCGGTTCTTCTTCTCCTGACTCGATTGAGGCAGCTGGGATCATGAGTACTCTCTTATGGTATAGCGCTACAGCCACAAAAAATTCCCCGAGTTCCGCTACCAATCATTTATCAAAGCAGCTGCAAACATGAAACGTGATCTGTATACTCTCCCACCAACTGAAGGAGCTGTTAAGCAGCATTCCGGACGTACCACCAAGTACACCTGTGGTTAGGGGAGGAACCTAATGGTGGAGCACCGAATTGGGGTTGGGAGAGGAGGAATCAACAACTATGTCCAAAAATATCAGAGTTGGATGCTGCCCCTGAAGAAATTTCGAAGACGATTTTTTGCCGATGCACGAAAGGATGTGACAGTGGCAGGTGTGGTTGTAGAAAAGCATCGCTAAACTGCTCTATCACATGCCTGAATGGCATGGGCAATTGCAACAACGGAGTCACAATAATAATTCAGGAAGAAGAAGATAATGAAATTGATATTACAGAATTGTCATTGGACGACGTCTCCACTGGTGAAGAAGATGAATGAGTGTCGACCTTTGCGCGTAAAAGAAACAAAGATGCAGTTGTTCTAATTATTGAATTGCTCTCAGTCCATGTAATACTTTCACTATATAAAAACCTGTATTTATAAAATGTGTTGTTTTAATTACATTTTATCATATTTCCATTGTTAAGGAATTCATATTATTCATGATAGCAATTTTCAGCAGCTAAAACGCAACAGACTTTCATCATACTGATTTTTAGACAAACATCAAAATTGAGCGTACATGTTATAAATTTTATAACTTTTGATTGGTTGAAGATATATTAGGTAGACCAGACCAAATTAACGAAAAGATCTATAACTTTGTTCGTAATATTTTTTCCGAAGAACGATTGTGGAAGACACTAGAAAAAAATGTTTGACAAAAAGAGTGAGATAAACATCATTTATTCGAATATTGTTGTTTTTTAATGACAAATATCTCGAGAACCGATGCCAATTCGACAAATATGCTCAGTAATTATTTTATAGGATATTTAATTTGCTTCCATTTTTATCTCAAACATTTTTTTATATAGTGCACCCTTCCCGATATATAAGCAAATCCCAGGGACGGGGACATAATATGTTTACCTCCTACCCCCTACCTCCTACCTCAAAAATTGTCGAATATTTCACGCACTCTACAATGCATTCTTTGACTGGACTAAATCCTAAGGCGAAAATTTCGGAAAGAATTTGCCGCATTAATTGTTTACAACAAAACTTTTAATTCAACTACAAATTCTGCACCATACGAACTCACCTTCGGCCATACAAATTCACGAGATCCATCAGATCTAATTCAGACATCCTTCTTAACTGATTATGTAACAACTCATAATGAAAAAGTGGAACATTTATATCAGAATATTTCCCAAAAATATAACTGAAAAAAGAAAAGGTTATAGAAAAACGAAACTACAAATGTCCGGAACAAATAGAATTCAAACTAAGACAAACCGTATACAAATCTAATAAAAAAAGAAATAAAAGAGAAAATAGATTCATTGGACCTTATGAGATTTTGGGAATATTAGAGTACAATAAAATAAAGGTTAATGATAAAAAGAATAATAAAATTCAGATAATACATAAGAAAGAACTATGACCAACTAATACTCTTTCAAAATCTTCGCCCTCTCCCGAGGATTAGAGAAACAATTTTGATATCCCGAACTCTCATATTTAAATAAACACTTTGAAGATATTAAACTAGGTAGGTATAGAAAGCTCCCCAAATAAGTCAGTTGAGTACCAAAATTATAATAATTTAGTCACATCATTACAAAGAAAAGTCCATAATCAAATAGTGCAATTAAATCCATTATTGAATATTTCAAAAATAGGTTCAAAAAACGGTCTAGGATCAATGATAAAGGTTTATTAGATATGATAAAGCAATAAATACCTTATTTAAGAATCAAGGAAAAATTAAAACGTTGGTTCAGGAACAAGTTTCTATTGTTAACCAAACAATCAAAGGTTTTGAAGAGATAACAACATAACAAAGAATAAGATGTCATTACAATATCATTTACTTCAAGTTGATAAAACATGAATATCCATGCAAAGTTCAGATTTTCATAAGAATGAATACTTCTTTATGCAAATGTTCTTTTCACAATTATTAACATCATTCAGAAATATGTATGAAGTATTAGAAAAATTAGAGATATCCATATCATTTGCAAAATCGAACACTTTTCACAATTCCATCATTAACCCAGAAGAATTACTAGAGGAGATTAAATTCATATCAAAACATTTAACCAACGTAAAATTAGGTACCATTCGAATCAAATATTGATAATATACTGAATTATGAAAAAGTACTAAATATCAAAACTTACAGTAAAGATAATCAGATTATATTTATAATAGAAATCCCATTAGTGGAACTCTAACAGTATAGCAACTAACTCACATTTATCCTTCACCTTTTTAAAGTTATAATCCCGAGGACAAATTTCCTTGTCCTGAATGAGCAAAGATACATATTCTTGGAAAGAAGATGCCAAGAATTATCACCCGATCAACATATGTGCCATAACGTCAACCGCATATATTTAACCAATGATGTACCTTGCGAAATCCAGATGGTGAAATATACAAAAATCAATCCAAATTGCACCGAAATCTCAGTAGAATTAAGATCAATTGAAGCCAAAAAAAAATAAGAAGAAAAATGGATCCTTATCGTTCCTGAAAGAAGTAAAGCCATCCAACAATGCGAAAAATCAAATGGAAAAATCCCATTCCATGGCACCTACTCGATCCACCAATGCAACTCCAATTGAATCAAGTACTCATAAGAAACAAAAAATCAATAATATCACAATTGAAAAGAATTCTACTTCCCAAAATTACTCCCATTAAAGATGAACAAGAAAATAACAATGAAAAAATTAAACCTCTCAAAATTGAAAACCTGAATCTAGATGCCATAAAGGATATTCGAACAGCTTATAGATTCGCAAACATTGATAATGAACCACTGGATTTCGATAGTGTTAGTATATGGACTGTTGTTCTTTACTTGATAGCCATTTGTCCAATTTTATATTTAACACAAAAAGTTCTCTATCAGAGATATTTTAAAAAGAAAGGTGAACAACCCCAAAGTATCGTCATATGAACTTCTTCAAAGTTTCGTTCTGCGATAGGAGGAGTTACATTAACAAAAGACATAAGTTTCAGCATACTCAGCTAAATTAGTTTATGCAGTATTAAATTTCGTAACATTTGTTCTAACATGAGTAGCTTTGATGCAGCAATTTTATAATTCCAAATATATCTAAGGTAACCATTGTAATGTTTAGTTGGTAGATATTATTGTAATACACTTTATGTTGAAATCTGTAAAAGTAATTTCCAAAACTAAATTCGTTAAACTGAATAGAAGATTTTTTAAAAACAAAAATTTGTGAAATCAAACTTTAACTAGCACAAAATACTAACAAATAGTGACATAACGGAATTATTTATCTTTGTCTATTAAACACAAAGCTGTTCGATGCGCATTTAACAAGGAATACCTAAGCAGTGATTTGTATGGAAAATTGTTCATATGATTTAATCATCAGAAGATCAGTTAAATACCTAGTAATAATAACGAAAAAACAAAAAAATTACGAGAGCAATTAATTTGGTAATAGTCATTAAAATAGCAATTGATCACTATTTTTGCCTGAACCTATTTAACTATTTTATTGATGCTAATTTTAAACATAATTCAGCTCATACAGATCATCATATTATAGGCGGAAGTCTGATCCAAAAACGAGACGAACAAAAATTCTGACAAAGTATGCTCACGAAACTGTCCTCAAGTGTTTAAAAGGGATATAGAATAAGCAGATTGAGGCAACTTTTGGTAAAACTGATAGTTCTATCACAAAGACAATATTTTGTTTATATATTAGAAATATGAATTGAGTTAATTGCAGCTGAACAAGACGTTAGAAGAATTTCAGCCAAACAATTGGACTGAATAAGTAATTAAATAACCTCTTATATTTCTGTAATATTTGGGATAACATTCTTTTCAAAATTTGGAATAAGAAACTGTTATTATTTACTTCAATGCCTTCTCAGTACCCCATCAGATAAAAAATATAGTAAAACACCCATCATAATACTCACTTTAAATTCCTTGCTCTCTTTTATCCTCAGTTGAGCTCTGATAATTTCTCCCAATCTTGGTTTACCTAATAAGGCAATTTTCTCCCTTTGATCTCTATCTTCTGGTTTCTTCTTTTCAGCTTCTGATGCAAGACAGGCTACTTCATCTGGAAAAAATAATGATAATAATAAAAATTATAATTGCTATTGAACATAATTTAAAAGATTCTGTATAAAGATACAGTCAAATAATCAATCACTCAAAACATAAAACTCAGCTTCAGAGCTACATAGAGTCACATCCGACTGTTTACGTGATGCACAACTAATAATGATATTATAAATTTTCAAAACAAATAAGTTCTTAAAGAGTAGTCTTATATTAACAGCAAACTGTAATGGAATTACAAATAAATGTTTGGTTTAATTGACCTTGCCTCTAAGTAGGTATTTCTATTTGCAATACACCAAATCTAGGCCATCTCTTGTTGTTCATTTACACACGTAGTATTATTGTAATTGTTATATATTATTATTATAATTTTTAGTTAAATATAAGTGAACTAGAATAGGAAAGAGATTATTGTTACACAATAAACTTATCAGAGATGTTGCTGATAATGCTGCGTTAATAACGACAGAACATTACATGGCGATCCTGCCAGATGCGTGTTTTGAAGGAAAATCAGTCAGGAGAGAACAGTGGAAGAAAAAATATTTATGGATATATTTAATTAGTGAGAAACAATAATGGGCACAACTAATTCGAAACAGCCCGAAGTTGTGGATTCGGGAGAGGTAAATTCGAACTTTATTGTCGAAGAAGAATCAATCAAGGTGCCTCATGATATGAGAGTGGTGTTATACTGCATTGCAGCAGGACTATGGATCCTTGTAATTATGAGAATAAAGAGGCAGTGTAGGAGAAATATAAAGAAAAACCTATCAGGAAGCATAATTTTACAACCAGCTCAAGAAGAGGCATAACGTCGCATGACAATTTTGGCCGTGTAAGCAATTTATCAGGAACGTCAACTGGTTTTCATCCGACATCGGCTTTGAGGGAACACTCTAGAGAGCATCGATGGACAATTTGGGTAGCAGCTCAGCAAAAGTAGGACAAAATAAAGCAACAAGCGTCAATGAATATTCTGTAAGAATGCCATCATGTTGATTTTTTATATTGTTTAAATAGTTTTATATTTAATTATGGCTAGTTATGGTTTTGCTAAGATTTGCTTATGAGATAATATCTAAATTTTACAATAATTTAAAAAAAGAACCAGTAGACAGGAGTACAAATTTAAATAGAATTGATAATCTTATAATAGAAGTAGGAAAATTAGAAGTTAAATTTGTTAATCTCAAAAAACAGGTCTGCATTAGCGGACCCAATAGATAAAAAGACACTTTTAGAATATATAAACGCCAGCGATACCTATCTTGTCAAATCTAGGGTACTTCTAAACGAGAGGTGGCAAACCTTTTTACCCAACCAAAATGTTAAAAATTCAGTTTTAGCAACTGCCAATATGTCTGACAATTTCGATTTAAAAACTGCTGCGTCCTTGTTGCCCTCTATGGACGGCACTAAGGAGGTTACAAAGCAATGAATTGACGCGATTGAGTTGTACAGCGAATTTATTGGTGCTAGCGGAAAGTTATTCCAAATTAAATACGATTTGAAAGCTAAGTTAACACAAAGCGCTAAATTAAAGTTATAAAGTTCTTAAAGTGGTTAGAGTCTCACAAATTCAAACCGGCTCTAATTTATTCCACATGAGGGATCGATCTAATAAATTTAATAGGACTTATAACCGTGGTTATCGAGGTAGATTTAGTCGAGGAAGCTCTACATATTTTAATACGCGTGGTAATAATAATATCAGACAGATCAACCGTGGGTAACCCACTCGTGGCGCGGTAGTCGAGTGTACGTCACAGACACCATTGATCGTAATGTATTGTAACGTTTAACCCTGTGCTAAACGTTGTGGGGTGAGTTCACTTGCGTAATACTCGAAATTCGCAGATTGCTTCCAATGTTTATTTTCAAACACACTGTATACGGCTTTCTATTGTAGTACAACTGTCACTTTTTGTCACTTTGACGATCGCGTTCCAACTACTTTCGAGTTATGTCTCCAATTGACTGATACAATAAACTAACTGTGTCCCATGATCGTCACGGCTTTATATATCCAAATCGTGATATGACATTCATCGAGAATATTCTATGATTATCTAGACGAACATAATTAATGTTCTAGATCCTTGTCAAGGTGACAATAGCACGACAAATTGTACCTCACATACAGTTTCTGGAAGGATCGAGAACAAATCTACTACAATTCCAGAACTACACAATGAAATACACAAGCAACACTACTGCAAACAAGGTAGCAGAATGAATACAAACTAAAAGAAATAATAACAGTAAGTACATGATAAACTACCCACGTAACAGTATATCAAAATGAAAACATAGGTCAGTAGTATTTTCGAGACTAACGAGACAATTAAAAATAAAACACATTGTTATGAAAAATATAACTTTAATATAAATGCATTAAATTTCATTGAGATAAAATATAATAGCAATGACATGTTATTTTTGATTGTTATAATTTTTAATTAAATATAAGTGAACTATAATAGGAAAGAGACTATTGTTACACAATAAACTTATCAAAGATGTTGCTCGTTTTGCTTTCTTTCATCGAGTAAGGAAACCTAATAACGACAGAACATTACAAAACATGCATTTTTATTATTATCATATCCTACCAAGGATTCCATTGAGTTTCATTGTAACAATTATTCGTAAAGCGCCTAAAATAAGAGACTGAGAAAGGAGATCAGGTCTTGAACCTTTCATCAAATACACAATACACAATATCAACACATTCTTTATCTTTTATATCAATTTTGACAGCAACTGAAGTTCTATTTCCTCAGATTTCAATCAATGGAATAATAGATAATAAGAGAATCATCAACCTTGACTAATAGATAGTATGCCTCTGTGGTATACACAAGGATCAACTTTTGATGTTTTAAATCCTATCTCAATAAAATAATTCTTATCACAATCGTTCCAGACCCTGGAAATTTTTCTCAATCTATACAATGCTTTAATCAATTTTAAAATGTTCACATGACCTATTACCCCTCAGGCCATTAGGAGGCACTGACAAGACGCTATATAAAAATGCTAAAAGCACTTTCAATTACTAGTGCTGGTTCGTCCTCAACGGGATCCAGCACTTCCTAGGTATGGTTTGCGTTCAAGGACCTTAGATTTTCATTGATTACATCTCCAAGCCTTCCTCCTTAATGACATTACTTATACATACACACATAGCTTTTATTCAGTTACCGAATTTATACATAAACATCTTTGTGTTTATGTATAAATGTTTATATTTATGGTAAATATAAAATAATTATCACAGTTGTAGTATTTGGTAGAACTTTGCTGGTTCTTCGTTCTATGTGTTTTTCTGTGATTAAACAAGCCAATTCTAGAGGAGATAACTCTTCCGCATTCCGGATATTCATACTCTTGTCCTTTCATGTTCCGACGTGGTTTTTCTGGTCGGTTTTGTTCAGTATATGTGGCTGCAACACTTCTACATTCATTGCGATCCTGGGCTAAACTTTCCCAGTTGTGCTGTATGTTGATTCTTTTTAGATTGCTATGGAGGATATCTTCACAACATTTCAGTTTCCCTGTTTCCCTGTTTACGACGTCCTTTGACTAGTTCGTCATACAGCACGCACTTTGGTACGTGACACTACGTGACCTGCCCAGCTGAGTTGCGATTGTGTGGTAATGACAGAGATACTTTTGAACTTGCCCTTTGAAGTATATCTAAATGTGATATTTTATGTAACAATTCGATACGCATAATTTGACGTAGCTGCCTTTGTTGGAGACGTTCTAAATCTTTAATGTGACGTCTATATGGTATCCAAGTTTCACAGCTGTATGTGAGTGCTGGCGTAACTATTGTTCTCGGTTATCGGTCTCAGTTATAGAAAGGTCGTGGTTGTCGAAGACCCTTTTTCTCATCCTCCAGAATACTGATGTTGCATTGGATTTCTTCATCAATGTTTCCTTTGCTGTTGACAATACTTCCAAGATAGTTGAAGTGTTCAACGTTTTCTAAACTGCTGTCTAGGATAGAAATAGCTATATTTTGTGACTGGGGTGTTGACATTATTTTAGTTTTGCCGATATTGATTTTAAGTTCCCGTGCTTCGTAGCCCCAAGCATACGTGTCTAGTCTTGTTTGCAGTTGTTCCGGAGATTCAGCTAGTAGCCCACAGTCATCAGCATATTGTAGATCACCGACGTATTTTGTTCCGGTCTTAACTCTAAGTCTTCCGAGATCGAACAGCTCTCCATCAAACAATGTTTCTAAGGAGATCCTATTCTTCTTACAGTGCCTATCCGTTCCTGATGTTGGTATCATGTTGGCTATTCCAACTTTGTTAACGGCAGCGCGGCAAATTTTTCAACCACGATATTCTCCTTCTGCCCACTCCTCTAGCTCCATATACCTTGCCTTGGAGGACTTCTGCAAAAGGACATATCGGCTCTCATTGCGCATTATATGTTCCAGATATTGTAGCTTTCGAGTCTTAACTGTATTCAGGACTTCTTTTGCCTTTCCTATCCTCCTCAGCACTTCAGTAATGGTTATTCTCTCTGTCCAAGGTATTCGTTGGAGAAGGACTCCGTAAGCATCTACGATTCGACCCTATAAAAAAGGATCGTAGCATCGCAATAGGCGAATTTTTGTTGACAGTTGTAAGCCATGGCTGGCGAAGACTTTTTTCATCCAGATTAATGCTGTTCTGGCTTTTTCAATATGCGTTCTGATCTCCACAGAGTGGACCCACCTATCATTTATGTTCGTGCATAAGTATGTGTATTTGTAAAGGAGTTCCGTTTACCAATAAAATACCGCAGGTGTTTTGGTTTTTACTGATTATCATGAACTTTGTTTTGTTGGTGTTTATTTCCAAACCATATTGTCGACTGTATGATGTAACATTGTCCATTAGGAGTTGTAATGAAGCTAGGTTATCTGCAAAAATAACGGTATCATCTGCATATCTTATGTTATTAAATCGTTCTCCATTTAGCAGGATTTCAGCTTCAATATCTTGCACAGCTTCTCTGAAGACGTATTCGGAGTACAGATTATGTAGTCTCTCTCTCTACCCCGACACAATCCATTGGATTCCAGTAGAGATTTCTGATGATTTTGAGGTCCTTCCTATCCAGGCCAGTTTTTTGCAGAACTTCCATCATTTTCGTTTGCCGCACTTGATCAAACGCCTTCTTATAGTCTATGAAACATGCGTATACATCGCAGTTTATATCCCTGCATCGCTGATATAGCATATTTCTCACATAGTTTGAATATTCTTCTGTGAATTACCTTCAGGAATATCTTTAGCAGATGGCTCATTAAGCATATTGTTCGAAACTCGCTACATTTACTGGCATTAGGCTTTTTGGGGAGGGTAATAAGTTCAGATTTCAGCCATTCTGTGGGTATGACGCCAGTATTATAGATCGCATTGAACACTTTTATAAGCCACCCTAAATTCCAGAATTCGAAATTCCATCTGGACCCAAGGCCTTTTGATCTTTAGCATTTTTCAAGGCGGCCTGTACTGCTCCTTCTAAGATTGGGGAACCATCTGTTTTATCAGTATTGGGGGGCACCGTTCTTACGTCATCAAACAGTTGTTTAATGTACTCTTACCAGGTTTGCTTAATGTCCGACTTATTTACTATAAATCGGCCTTAGTTATACTTATGTACCATAATTATTCTTCTTTTAACTGTTTCCTTTACCTTCCTCTGCAAATTAAAGTTATCAAATTTGGCTTGACATTCTTCGATTTCCTCACATTTTTCCCGTTCCTCTTTTTCTTTAGCTGTTCTTATTTTCGCCCTTATTTCTCTCTGTATGTTCGTGTATTCTCTCGTTTTATTTTCAAACAATCTCCTTCTTTCCATCAGATCCAAGATCTCGTCTGTCATCCAAGATTTGTTCATATATTTGTTAGGCTTTAAGTACTTTTCTTTGACTTTATGAATACTTCCATGGAGCATTTTAAGGTATTTTTCTACATCTCCATCGTTTTCCTGCTCTTCAGTCTCTGTCAAAAGTTCACTTTTTACCAACTTGTTTGTGGCTGTTTATTTTAGTCTTCTGAAATCATATCTCCCTACATGTCTTCTCTCTACTTTCTTCAGCCTGATTCTCATTCTTCCTATAAACGGGTTATGATCCAAATGTATATCTGCTCCTGGATAGGTTTTTATGTTTCTGATGCTCTTTCTAGGATCCTGTTACCATTTCAGAACTGCTATAAGATTTTGTCAATTATTTATATTTTTTAAGTTAATCGTGAAAAAACAGAATAGTGAGTTTCTGATAGTCCCCCGTATCTGTCCTTGCGATTGGGATTGATCACCAACCGGGGAAAGGCTGCGCAATGAACTTTCGTTTCGGATGCATCCCACTCTCGGGGAACCCTTCGGAAGTTTTTAGAGATATAGAGATGCCCTTTACATCTCAGGAATCTAGGGCCTCCGCCAGCTCTGCTGAGGCGCCCGCGTTGGCAGGGAGTTCCTCTGCAACCTGGGAGCTGGGCAGAGTCTTGTAGAAGTTGAGGGTCTGACCCAAGACCAAGAGACATGCTCGAATTCCGGAGAGGATACCTCCCGCATGGTATTCGAGGAGGAGCTGGGGGAGAGAAGTGAGGGGATATGGACTGGACAATCCAGCTTTTCCAGCCAATACAAATAGCTTTCACTTTCACAAAGGTAGCGCAGATGAACCTGCATCACGCAAATGGAGCTTAAGTAGTGTTAGCAAGGTTATTTGCAAAGTTACAATTGGATATTGTACTGATCCAGGAAATGACAAAGTAGGTCAAATCAAATAATTGTCATGTAAAGACTGGAAATTGATTTATGAGCAGAGGCAGGTATCTCCACGTGCCTGTATGCTCAAGAAACAATATCAAATATATCTGTGTTTTAGAGTACATGATTTGGGATTTGGTCCCAATTATGGTACACCTCAAAAGGGGCACTGACCGAGACATTGTCATTGCATCCACGTTTTTTGCTGGAGATGGCTCAACGACACCACTAGCGGAAATTCAAGAGCTAGTACAATACTGCAACAGCAGACAACGGCCAGTAATAATAAGCTGTGTGAATGATCCGCATAACGTTATTGGAGGAAGCACGAACAACAACTTCAAAGGTGAGTGCTTAATTGAATATCTCTTAGCTAATAACCTTGAGACCCTTTACGTGGGGATAACTCCCATTTTCGTTACGAAAAAAAGAGAAGAGGTTCTGGACGTAACAATTGCCAGCGTTGCTTCCATAAAAAATGTTACAGCCTGGAAGGTGATGAATGAACAATAGGATTGTCGAATTCAGGATAACGGGGTAGGTCATCTCGTCGTCCACAAGCTGCAATCCTAGAAATACGGATTAGCCTGTCTACAAGATCTTCTTGATGCAAAATTCGGAGCAGATCGAAGAAAATGGGGCAAAGCACCCACAATATGACCTGGAACATAAAGTAGAACAGGTTAGTTAGTCAATAACAGAGGCCTTTCACTCATGTTGTCGACTCTCGAAAGTTCGAACAAGAAAGGATGCACCTTGTTGGGACAAGAACCTGTCAAACCATTGATTGGAAGACCGTCGGCTATTCAATAGGGCTAAAAGAGATGGTAATTGGTAGCGGTACACTGAAAAGCTTACTCAGTATAATATGAGATCAGGATGGCCAAAAGGCTTCATTGTCAAGCCTTTTGCTCAAGAAGCCAGATGGCTTATATACTGAGGGAGAAGAGGAGCATTCGATTCTTCTTTTCGAAACACACTTCCCAGATAAAGAACCAATAATTAGTATTGACACAGTAATTCAAAGAAAGAATCCTCGCAAAGTAGACTGGAATATTGCTAGTAATGTATTTACAAGGCCACGGTTGGAATGGGCAATAAGCACCTTTCAACCGGCAGAAAGGAATTGAGGAGATCATCCCCCGTCATAGGAAAATTACAAGAAGTTGCTTAGTACTGGGTCATATACCTAAAATATGGAGAAGGGCAAAAGTAACCTTTATATCAAAAATAGAGAAGAAAGATTGGAGTGATCCCCGATCTTTCGGACCCATCTGCTTAACATCGTTTCTACTGAAGATAATGGAAAAAGTAGTGGATAACTACTTAATAATGGAATCTGGAAAACAAACCACTTCATAAACCTCAGCATGCTAACAGGGCGTTTCGATCAACAGAGACTGCTCTGTATCAGCTGAAGTCATCCAGAGTACTATGAATAACAAATAAATCGCAACTTCTGCCTTCCTAGACATATCTGGGGCCTTTGACACAGCACAGTCAAAAAAGGGTTAATAAAACCATTATCAAATGGCTGTATGAGTTGTTGAAGACGAGAATAGCTGAGACAGAGGTGGGTAATCAAAACACCTCTGTTAAAGTCACTCGCCGAACACCTCTAGGAGGAGTAATATATCTCCTTCTATGGGGCCCAGTAGTAGATGAGCTACTCCACATAGTTTTAATAGTTAGAGGAAAATTCGAGAACACCTTATGCGACTTAATGCAAGAAGGCCACAGAACTATTGAACAATGGCGGCAACAAGAGTTGCTTGTCTCCCATCGGATGCATCCCCACGTGGCGGATAGGGGAGGCTCTAACCGGCTTAGCCGGCGGGTTGGTGGGAAGTAATATACCACCCGCGGACCAAAACAAGCAACCCTATTCAGAATGAAGATGGAGAATTTGAATAGTTATAAAGACCTCGGAAACCCGCTACCTCCTGGGGGCAACACCACGGCACTTCTGGAGCCACCGCTGGAAGTGACAGGATGCTAGCCGGTGGTGGCCGTGTGACAAAAAGAACTACAAGGCAGAACACGGTCGGGATACCCGAAACCTCACATGCTCCACTAGATGAAGACAGCCAGACACCACCTATAAGTTCTGAGACTGCTGGAACTGTTTCTCAGAGGGGAAATACCAACCCCATATTACCTGAGACCACTTTAGCAGGAAGAACTTGATTACGCATGTGATGGACCCAAGATATTAATTTACATGGATATCATGCGTACCTACTATTCCATCACAATACTCGAGACAGATACAACAGCTTTCCGCAGAAAACTACATGAAGCCTTCACTAGACAATATCCTGATATACCAGTGACAGAACAGAGGGTTGCAGATCAAAGAAGGGCGATTGTGCAAAAACAACTCCTATCGCAGGAAATCTAACGGCAGCTAAAAGATGAAGTTCCAGAATCCTTAATCCTGGAAGATATTAAAACTCCTGATCACAACCTACCTGTACAATTTAGTCAACCAAGTGAATCTAATCAAAACCTATTCCCCTTTAGTCAATCGATCCCTAGGCTTAGAACCAGAAGTAACAGTAGTAGTACTCAAGAAATGACTACTCAACACACAGAAGCTGCCCAGTTAGTAGAACAAACTGATCCTAAAGCTGCAAAAAATGGCACACTAAAACCAGAGGAACAAAAACAAGAAAATTATAACTATGAACTTACTATACACCTAAAGAACCTCTTTAAAACTGTGCTTCAAAAGTATGCAGGGATGGACCCTACCAAAAGACCATGGTTACCTCAACAAAAGACATCAAGAAAGTTTGCCCAAATAGTTGAGATTATGAATACTGAAGTACTACCACCCTTCCTTGAAATATACGCGCAGAATAGAAAGAAAACAAACAACCATGACACACCACCATGGAAGAAGAGGTCAATGAGGAAAATTGAGACAAAACGAGCTGAAATAGCAAGAATAATAGAATAAAAGAATCCTAGTACCAAACTAAGAAGAAGGGTTCAAGAAATATTCCAAAAGTACAAGATCCACACTCCAAGAGACATACCTATCACCATACCAAATTATTTTCTTGACACGTTCCAACAAAAGTTAACAGTTTTTAGTACAAGACTAAGAAGGTATTCAAAGAGCAATAAGAAGACGCAACAAGGCAGAGATTTCAACCATAGCGAGAAGAAGTTCTACAGAATGCTCAAACAAGGAACAAGAGGAGCAAGCGCTGAAACAAGAATAGTGCCCAGCCAAGACCAAATAACAACCTATTGGTCTCAGATATGGAAACAAGACCATGGGTGCCAAACAGATTCGGACTGGTACCACAGAGAAGAAAAAGAGAGCAGTAACATAGCACTAATGGAAGAACCAATGATTGCAGAAAACCTAGTGACGGAAGTGATCCAAGACACCCACAGTTGGAAAAGCCCAGGGAGTGATAAGATTCACAATTATTGGTATAAGAAACTAACCTGCACCCACAAGAAACTAGCGGTGCTTATCAATGACTTAATCAAGAACCCTGACAAAATGCAGCTATTCCTCACTATGGGCATCACTTACCTACTTCCAAAGGGAAAAGTTTCTCAAGACCCCTCTAAATACCTACCTATTACATGTCTTCAAACTGGATACAAGATTATCACTTCCTGCATTACTAAACTCCTCACCACTCACTTAGAAGAACACAAGATAATGACAGAGGAACAGAAAGATACCGAAAAGGAACTAAGGGCTGCAAGGAACAGTTAGTGATAGATACAATAATCCTCAATGAAGTCAAGAAGAAGAAACGTAATCATACTGTTATGTAGACTACCAGAAGGCATATGACTCAGTGCCGCACTCTTGGCTTGTTAAAGTACTAAAACTATACAGAGCCCATCCAACACTCATAACATTCCTTAAGAAAACAATGAAAAACTGAAGAACCGAGATACAACTGAATACCAGCCCAACAACCTTGATACAAGAGAGTGACGACCAAATACCTAAAATACCTCAAAATACTAACCCAATACCCAGAACCACCCCCCCAAATCAACATTACTAGGGACATCTATCAAGGAGACTCCCCAAGTCCATTGTGATTCTGTTTCGCGTTAAACTCTCTTTCCAGACAGCTCAACAGAACAGGAATAGGATACACCCTTAAGGAAGGCCGAATTAAGTACATCATGTCTCACCAGCTGTATATGGACGACCTTAAACTATACGCAGAGTCTCAAGATAAACTTAAGGAACTAATTATGATCGTAGAAAATTTCTGCAATTACATCTGTATGAAATTTGGACTTGATAAATGTAAAACGATCCACATTGAAAAAGGAAAAATCCAGACAGGAAATGTCCAGCTTGCAGATGGAGGCCTGATAGAATCAATGGATCAGCAAGATCTATACAAATACCTGGGATATCAACAAGCAAGAACCATTGATCAACGAAATATTAAAGATAGTGTCAAAAAAGAATATATCACCAGAGTGAGCAAAGTGTGCAAAACTGAACTGAACAGCCGTAACCTATTTAAAGCGCTTAACACATTAGCTATCCCCATTCTCACCTATTCTTTTGGGGTTATAAATTGGACAGAAACAGATCTAGATGACATGAGAAAAACCAGAACGTCGCTAACAGAATAAATAAAACATCATCCCAAAGCTAGCATACTGCGCATGACACTACCAAAAAAAGAAGGAGGTAGAGGATTGATAGACATCAAGAATCTACATAACAACCAGAATAAAATGTTAAGAGCGTACGAAAGAAGAGAGATGACACCTCTACACCAACTCGTATGCATGATTGATAAAAGATATTCACCATTAAACCTGGCGAGTGCGGAAATACAAAGCAACGAAGTCATCATAAACATGGAAGAGAAGCACCGACAGTGAAGGAGCAAAACCCTCCATGGGAGACATCCGCACGACCTTGATCAACCCCATGTCGACAAGCTAGCGTCGAACGAATGGTTGAGAACGGGCGAATTATTCCCAGAAACCAAAGGCTTCTTGATAGCCATACAAGACCAGGTGGTACACACAAATAACTATCAAAAGTACCTTACCAAGGAACCAGGAGCGACAGATGACGGATGTAGAGAATGCAGAGAAAAGCCGGAAACCATACAACACATCACGGCAGCATGTAGCATCTTATCACAAAATGATTATTTACATCGCCACAACCAGGTTGCAGCTATAGTTCACCAAGAAATATGCCACAACCTTGGAAGGCTAAAAGACACCTGAAAAACGCCCTACTACGAATATACTCCATCCGTAGTGCTACAGAACGATCACCTCACAATGTACTACGACCGGTCCATTATCACGGATAGAAGCATCTCCTGTAACAAACCAGATATAGTGATTAGAGACAGGATACAGAAGGTGGCGTACATCATAGATATAGCGGTACCTAACACGCACAACTTAATGACCACCATCAAAGAAAAGAAAATGAAGTACATCGACCTTGCAGACAAGATCAAGAACCTGTGGAACATCAACAAAGTGACCATCGTACCCATTGTCCTGTCCGCCACTGGGGTTATTCCAAAAGAATTGCACAGGAGCCTCAAGTCCTTGGCATTGAATAATAACCTCTACAAACTCATGCAGAAAGCAGTTGCTTTGAATACAACGCGAATTGTAAGACAATTTTTGAGTCAAGAATAGACGAGAGTTCTTGGTGTTCAACCCGCACCTTGCTTTAATAAACACCAGGAAAAACCTGTGAAGAAGGAAAAATAATAATAATAATAATAATAATAATAATAATAACAACAATAATAATAATAATAATAATAATAATAATAATAATAATAATAATAATAATAATAATAATAATAATAATAATAATCGGATGTGTCCGAGGAGCGAAAGGATGCAATGAGCAACTTATAATAGACCAAGTTATCCTAGAGCAAGCTACTAAAAACAACAGAAACCTCTTTGCCTGTTACATTCATTACCAGAAATGTTTCGATTCACTACCACACTCTTGTCTCCTGGAAACACTCAGAATATACAAAGTCAACCCATCCATCATAAACCTAATGACCACATGCATGCAGCACTGGAGAACCGTCATTGAAGTCAATTCAGCAAACCAGCAGACGCAAGAGACAACCAGCAAGTACCCTACCGTTCAGACCCTATCCCTATCAAGAAAGGCATTTACCAAGAGGACTGTCTAAGTGCCTTCTGGTTTTGCATGGCGCTAAACCCTTTGAGCAACTTGCTAAAAAAAAGCAACATTGGTTTCCAAATTAAAACGGAAGGGAGGATGCTACACAAAATCAACCACCTCATATACATGGATGACTTAAAACTGTATGCTTCAACAAAGAACCACATCAATGAACTCATTCAGATAGTGGCAGACTTCAGCAAGGATATCCGAATGAACTTTGGAATTGACAAATGCCGAACACTGAATATCCGTGCTGGCAAAATCACACTTTCTCAAAAGCCAGGCCCCATGCTAATACCCGACATGGATACTGATGAGTACTATAAGTACCTGGGTGTCATGCAGAGACGATAGATCGCCCACACCGAAATGAAAAAGAAACTCACCACAGAGTTCAAAAGCCGCCTGTACAAACAAACCAAAGCGAAGCTGAGCGGCAAAAACATAACTAAAGCTATCAACACCTACGCCATACCAGTAATGACGTACAGCTTCGGAGTGGTGAAATGGTCGCCAACAGATCTGAAGAACCTACAATGAAGCCTTCGAACGACCATGACAGTGTTCAATCTTCATCAACCAAAGTCATGCATAGAAAGAATGACCCTTCCCAACGAGATCCCAGCTTATCAGATTCATTGTCACCGCGGATGAAAAACTCACACCCCTGAACTTGTCATCGGACCAGTATAAAACCTCCAGTATATCCCCAGAGGAAAAAGAAAACATCTGGAAAGGAAAATCCATCCATGGACGCTACCACCACGCTCTCAACGACACGCACGTTGACAAATAAATGTCAAAGAAGTGGCTGGGAGACAGTGGTGGTTCACTGAAACGGAGGGCTTCATGATCGCCATTCAAGATGAAGTCATCGCGACAAGGAATTATGTCAAACATGTAATGAATAACCCTAACACGCCAGAGGATCGCTGTCGGAGATGTGGCACACCGAGAGAAAATATCGACCATATAATATCAGCCTGTCCAACCCTCGCACAAACAGAATACCTAAGAAGACATAACAATCTGGCCAAAATCCCTCATATTGAGCTCTTGAAACTCTACAAAGTAGTGGAAGCATATCCACCATATTACGAGTACAAGCCTGAACCTGTAATTGAAACCAATGATATAAAGATCTACTACGACGGAACCATCCACACTCTCCATGGCAGAGAGCACAACAGACCTGACATCACAATCGTTGATAAGAGAAACAAAACAGCCACACTGGTTGACATCACTATACCACTCAGCCGAAACATGACAAGAGCGAGACACGAGAAGATCTCAAAGTACTCCGAACTCGCCATTGAAGTCAAAACTATGTGGAACCTGAAATCCGTCCGCATCGTTCCTATCATCATTTCAAGTGCCGGTCTGGTACCCACCACCCTAAGAGAGCACCTGGCGATACTACATCTGAAGCTGGGAATCATTTCGAACATGCAGAAGGCAATCATCATAGATACCTGCCACACAGTTCGCAAATTCATCCAATGAGTTGCTGATTCCAGCTGGATGAAGACAACCATAATAATATTAATAATAATAATAATAATAATAATAATAATAATAATAATAATAATAATATTAATAATAATATTAATAATAATATTAATAATAATAATAATAAGAATAATAATAATAAAATAAAAAGAAAAGGTGGGATGAAAACAACGAGGGCCGTTGGACCTTTCACCTCATCAAAGATATTGGCCCCTGGATAGACCGTGGCCATGGAGAGATCAACTTTTACTTATGTCAGTTCCTGACTGGTCATGGCTATTTCAGGAAATATCTTTACAGAATGGGGAAGGTCAGCTTCCCTAAATGCAGGTATTGCCCAGAAGACGACGACGATGCTCATCACACGTTCTTCGACTGCAGTCGTTTCTTCGATGAAAGAAGGGGGCTTGTTTGCTATGCTGGCACTTCTTCCGCAGATACCATAGTGGAAGAAATGCTACGGAGTAAAGAAGCCTGGAGGGCGGTCGTTAACTATGTGCATACCGTCCTTCGTGCGAAGATAGAAGAGGGATGCCTGCAAGATACTGAGGCCTCCGAATTTATGTAATATGTGATTCCACATTCAAAGGAACCAGAAGCTCTTAGGGTACAAGATAGGCGGCCAGGCATGAAGTCATCCGAAAGGGTTTTGGCCTTAGATCTCCGCGGCCGTAGAGGGTTTAGTGAGTATTCCCAGCTTTCAGTTGGACGAGTCTCACACTGCGTGCGCAAAAGCAGCGAAAAAATTAATAATAATAATAATAAAAATAATAAAACCTCAGGGGTATATCGACGTATACTTGGGTGTTGCGACCCCACGGACCCCAGCACTTCACAGTTTGCCAGGGGACCACTGGAAGTAGAAACCCCCTTATCTCAGTACTACTACTACGAATTTTTACAGTCATTAGCAAACCAACAACGATAAGTAAAATATAATACTATAGAAACATATAATTGCTTCTCACTGGCAGTACAGCTTCAGGACACTTTGAACTCCTAACCCCACAAAATAAGGATCCAAACCAGGGTACGGATGTTTTACAGAAATTCCTGCAACTACCAAGGCTGGCAAACAAAGACAGCGTCTACAATGGACATTTGAAATGAATAAAACAGTAATGCGCTGCTACTACACTGCCACAAAACTCGAAACAATTAAATCAGGATACAGGCATGAATTACATAAACTTTTTCTAGCTCAATATCCATACCTACAACAACATGTGACAGAACAGAGAGTAATAGATCAAAAAAGAACCATCAATAAGAACAAACGCCTCACTCCACTTGAATTACAAATGCTCAAAGATACAGTAGCTGCCGAACTGAACAGAGATCAGTTCCAAATAAAAAACACTAATGAAAATCCAGAGCACACCTTACAGGATAAAACACAAGAAGCATCAACTCTTTCACCTTCCAATGAAATCACAAACCTCAGAACTCATACACAAGAAGCGAGAACACAGAAAGGAAACAATATAAACACATCAATCAACCAATCTTCAACATTCACACAACATCCTCCTCTTCTACAAAAACTTAAAATGAAAATGGATGAATGCCTGAGCCTTTGGTTAGGCTCTGATCCTACACTGAGAAACCCAGTTCCTTGGCTGATCTTCAAGCAGCTAGAAAAGCTAGAAAAATAAATTAATGAAATCAGGAAAAGTCTGGGACACCTCACCCAGTTTAACAAAGGATATACCTCAAAACGTGTAACACAGAATACGGAAAAAGTTTAATTCAGTTCTATCAAAAAACCCTGTCTAATCAGGAAATAAGAATAACAGAACCACCAGACAAACAAGAACTTACTAACTATTGGAAAAGCATATTGTCGCAACAAATAAAACACAATAATAACACCTGGATTAAAGCCGAAGAAGATTGACACAAACACATATCGGAACAAGAAGATTTTATACTTAGAACTGAAAAAATTATAGATACAATCAAATACACACAAAACTGGAAGTGCCCTGGCATAGATAAGATTCAAAACTTCTGGTATAAACAGTTGACTACTACACACGAAGCCCTCACACCGCAGATACTTCCAAGCTTCCTGACTCAAGGAATAACCTACATAAAACCCAAAAATTCAGACACTTAGAACCCCTCAACTTATCGACCTATAACCTGCCTGCCAACCTTATATAAGATCATCACAGCCACAATCCGCAAGAAAATAGAACAACACCTAACGATCAGCAACATACTCACAGAGAAAGAAAAAGGATGTAGAAAAAGCAGCCAGGGTTGTAAGGTACAACTGGTAATAGATAGCGTCATTATGAGACAAACTAGGAAAGATTATGGAAACCACATCGGATATATAGATTATAAAAAGGCCTTTGATTTCGTACCATATAGCTGGCTAATAAGGGTCCTTGAAATCTACAGAATCAACAAGAATATCAGAGAATTCCTTATACAAATAACGAAAACCTGGAAAACGAAGATCCGATTAAACACAGAAACCGGATATATACAAACAGACGAACTCCATATCAGACGTGGTATTTTCCAGGGGAATTCCCTTAGTGCGCTGTGGTTCAGCCTCTGCCTCAATCCAATGTCAAACATACTAAGTAATACAAAGCAAGGCTTCCAACTCAGGCACAAGAAAGAAAACCAATAACAAATAAACCACTTATTATATATGGACGACATTAAACTCTACGCATCCACGGATACGCAGTTGAGTGATCCTCTCAGAATCATAGAAACATTCACCTCATACGTCTGGTCATGGACTGAGTCAATGCAGAGTGCTCCATATAGATAGAGGCCAGTGGAAAGAACATCATAACGTTCATACAGCTAATAATAAAACACTAAGCAACATGCCTAGAAAAGAAACTTACAAATACCTAGGATTCCATCAAGGCACCAAACTAAACCACACCCACATCAAAACAGAACTTATAAGTGAATTCAAAAATAGACTAACCAAACTGATAAAAACTAAATTAAATTCCAAGAACCTGAGTAAGGCCATAAATTCAAAAGCCATACCTTCTCTCACATATTCAATCGGTATTATCCGGTGGTCCCAAACAGACCTAGAAAATATTAACATCCTCATACACTCTGAACTTACTAAACACAGAAAACTACACCCCAATTCATGTAAAGAAATGCTAACAATCAAAAGAAATGATGGAGGAAGAGGAATTATAGATGTAACATCATTGCACACAAGGCAAATCCAATCACTCAGAAATTTCTTTCATACTAAACATACTAGTCTCCGCACAGCGATAAACAAGGTAGATAAAAACTATACGCCCCTAAACCTAACTCTAAAAAAACATCCAGCAGACCCATACAATGACACGCAATTACAACAAGATAAAATTAATACCTGGTCGGAGAAAATCCTCCATGGACAACACAGATACCGCATGAAACAAGTATACATCGACAAAGAATCATCACAGACATGGTTAAAAGATGGTCAGCTCTTTCCCGAAACAGAAGGATTCTTGCTCGCTATCCAAGATCAAGTTATAGCAACAAGGAATTATCGTAAATATATAATCAAAGACCCGACTATTATAGACGACATATGTAGAAAATGCCTCATTCAGAAGGAAACAATTGAGCTCATTACAAGTAGATGAAAAATCTTAGCTGGCCCAGAAGACATAGCAGATATTACTCTTCAGTTAAAGGAAGAGAAAACCACATACCTAATTGACATAGCCATTCCTAGAGATACAAACATCCAAACAAAATACAATGAAAAAATTACCGAATACACAGACCTAGCAATGGAGATTAAAAGACTTTGGAAGCAAAAAAAAGCTATAATGACCCCTCTTATTATGTCAGTGACAGGCCTCACACCAAGGACATTCAAATCGTACCTGAAACAACTAGGAGTCAACACAAACATACATAGAAAATTTCAGAAAACGGTAATTCTTAAAACATGCCATATCGTCAGATCATTCCTCAATTCAAAAAAGTAATAATAGAATATGCACTGACTTGGCATAGCCCGTCAGTACAAAATAAAATAAAGATAATAATAATGATAATAATAAGAATAATAATCCATGCGGAGTTGCCCATCTCCTATCAGACGCATCCCCAGGTGGCGGATAGGGGAGTCTCTACCCAGCTTGCCAGCGGGGTTGTTGAAAATAATATACCACTCGTGGACCAAAACAGGCACCTCCATGAAGAGAAAGGATGAAAAAATATTATAAAGCCTCTGAAAAAAATTACGTAAACGGCATCAGAGTGGTTACACCTGACGTCGCGTCCGGCAGGGGGCCTTAGGCGCCCCAGGTCGTCATCATGTCATCATACGAAGCCCTCAATCACCCACTAGCACCCAATACCAAACCAGAACTGCAACCAATGAAAAAACTTTCGACATCCAGTGCATCGTAGGAGACGGAAATTGTCTGTTCCGGTCGGTAAGCCTGTATCTTCATAACACACAGGACAGACATATGGAACTAAGAGCGGAAGTAGCATCCTACATACGAAGACAATGGAACGATTTGAAAGACTATCTAGAGCAAGGCCCAAGCGATCAAAGAAGTTATTGTTACCGAAAGAGACAACCAGGAACATTTGGCACAAGTATAGAAATTCTTGCGATGTCAGAAATACACCAACTATATTTCTTGATATAACACATAAAACATCGAAACTAGCCGACATGTCACAAATAAAACCCCTACAACCATCAGCAAAACATCACACACACAAAAAATCAATCTCCTCTTTACCAGAGTTGCAGAGGGGAAATTATGAATTATTCATAGAAAATAAGAATACCAACAAAACCAAAGACAAATTCAATCAAAACATTATCAACACCAACATGGCAGGAATTTAAAAACACGGCAAAAATAGACAACAAACAAATCAGTCATCCCTTCCTTTCAACAACATAGCCGAAAAAAGATTAAATTATACTCTGTAACTATTACAAAATACCTAGGAATATACCTAGACACACATCTTAAATGGGATCATATAAAATATGTAACGAGAAAACTCCAAACCATTTATTATAAATTCAAATTTCTAAATAATTATTTTTCCATCGAAGAAATGAAGGTAATCTACTTCTCCCTCGTAGAGAGTCATATCCGCTACTGTATCTTAGCTTGGGGTAATGCTCTCAAGACTCATCTAAATCGATTGGAGGTAATACAGAGACGGTTTTTGAAATTATTCCTTAAAAAAATCTCCAGATACAATTCTAATAGCCTCTAATTATGGATACCAGGCAATTATTCTACCTTTGTGTGAATATGAAGTACCACTTCCAAAAACATAAAGCTGATATTCCTAATCATGAATACAAAACACGAAACCGAAACAAACACATCCTCCCGCATGTCACAAAATCCAAATCTCAAAAAGCCAACTCTTTTGTCTTTATCTATGATAAAATGGTCTCTAGATGAATACAAAGAGATAATACTCTGCCATTACTACACTATGAAAAAAAGAGGAACTGCTAATATTAAAGAAACGTTAAGGATATGGACAGAAAGAAATCACAACCCCACACATCAACTAAATGCTAACACAATGGCAACTCAAAAAAGGTTCATCCTGAACAATAAAAAGCTATCTTCAACCGAACTTAACGAAATTGAGAGAAGAGTTAAAACACTTATACTTGAAGAACCCAAGGACAAGATAGACAAAGAATAAGAACCACTGAATGAGAAATACGATGAAACGGATCTACGCCCCATCCGCTGAGACCATGAAAACAGAACTCCCACCAAACATCGAAAAGAACTGTGAAAACAAAGATAGAAGAAATAGGATAGTAGGGATTATGCAAAATAATCTATAAGACAATAACACGGAAAGAATAATGAAAAGAAAAGCCCTAAAGAAGTTAAATGAAATCCTAGAAACCAATGAGTTAAGAAAGATGGGCAACAGTGCGATCGAAGAGATCCTGAAAGGGCAATCAGAAGAATACAACAGCATCACAGAATTGAACAAGCTCATTTATGCCACAGCTGCAACAAAACATCACAAAGCTCTACCACCAGAAACAAAATCAAACAGAACTAACATAAAGACATGGAATGAGGAACCACCTTGGAAGAAGAGAATTCAAAATAAGATAAAGAAGTTTCGTTTCTAATCTCTTTAGTGTATGGAAGTTAATAAAGATAACTAAATCTAAGAACTCGTGGATATTGATAAATGTCTGGATCATAGTTGATTTACAAAATCACCAAAATAACCTCTAGTCGAGGTCCGAGGTAAGATGCGTTACGCTTGCCTATATATTTGCCTCAACGAGGTTGTAATACACATTTTTTTTCTTTATGGTGCTATGGTCGTGATTCGTTGATTGTTAAGCTATACATCCTTAATATATTTTTTTTAATGCTGCAACAGAAGAATTATCTAGCATCGAGTACACCAGCTTCTTTGAACATGTCATCGCTAGGATAAGTTGGCACTTTACGATACATTATTTTAAGAATATATTTTTGCACAATATTTAAATTTTCTAAATGAGTTAAAGTTACTCCACCCCATCCAATTATTCCGTACTGAAATTGAGATTTGACTATTGGACAGCATAACGTTCTCAAATTTCCATTATCAAGAAAGTCTCTCAAATATTTGAATTTATGTAATAATCCCCTTAGCTTTCTCACAATATTCTTTATTTAGAAGTCTCATCGCAGACGGCGATCTATTATGATTCAAAGATATTTTACTGATGTATCTTCTGGAATTTCGTAGCTGTCTCCTATTTTCAATGGACCCATATTCGGTAAACCGCTAGTGTACGAGGAAAAAGATAAGTATTTTGTTTTATCGAAATTCAGCGCCAGCTTATTGTATCTGAACCATTTTTCTATTTTCTGAAAATCATTCTCTACTAGCGTTTTCAATTCTTGCCAAGAATTAGATTTATAGAGAATCACTGTGTCGTCGGCAGAACTTACAAAGTTTCCTTTAGTTTCTATTTCGAGTAGGCCGCTTATGTAAATATTAAATAATAATGGCCCAAGTACTTTCCCCTATGGGACTCCGTAGGAAACTTTCCTGGTCTCACCTATTATGCCATCAAAACTTATTCGCTGTTCTCTTCCAGATAAGTAACTTTTAAGTATTTTATATACTTTCGTTCTTAGTCCATAAGATGACATTTTTGATAAAAGTTTTCGGTGACAAACTGTATCGAATACTTTGGATAGATCAACAAATATACATAAGGTCGATAAATGTGAGAAGTTAAAGCAAATATTGCATCTTCAGTTGATTTACCTTCTTTTAAACCATACGGTCTGTTCGAAATGACTTCATGTTTATTAGAAAAATTCAATATCCTTTTTTGAGTATTTTCTCTACTATTTTTGATACGTTAGAGATAAGAGAGAGTGGACGGTAGTTTGTCATTTCTGTTCTATCCCCACTTTTATATAAGGGTTTATTTATCCCTGTTTTGAGAATTTTCGGAAAACAAACTGTATCCATAAATCGATTTACAAAAATGTTATTGGCGCTTTGATTTCATGAACAATCTGCGTAAGTGTTTCAGACCGGATATCGTCATCACTTGTTGATTTTTTTAGCTTCAACTCTTCTATTGTTAACTCCAATTCAGTTCCGTTAGAAGGGTATAAATACAAAGTGTTTTCAATTTTTGTCACTGCGAAATAAATCTTCAGGTTCAATAATTTTATTTGCATATCTCTCCCCAACTTCACTATAGTATTTATTGAAACTGTTTGAAATTTCGATTTTATTATGCGCGATTTGGTGTTCTACTTTGATCTGATTTATATTTGTAGTAGGTTTTGTTTATTGCTCATTTCATTGACATGTTCTGCTCTATGATTTTATTTCCATACGCCTTTTTAGCTGCTTTTATCAATCTACTTAAATTATTTTTCTGTTGCTTGTACTCTTCGTGGAGTTCTGGGTTATCGCAATAATTTCTGAGGTTTTTGTAAAGTTCATTTTCCTTATTTGCTGCATTGATAATTTCAGATTTAATGCATTTAGATCTAGGGCGATGTCTATTTTTTATTTTATTGACAGTTGTGTTCTTTTCAATGTCATATTTGAGTTTCTCTATAAATTTTTGTGTCATTATTTCTGTGTCTCCTTGATTATAAATATCTAGCCATACCACTTCTCGTAATTCTTGTTTCAGCTTACTGTAGTTTGTAATTTTTTTTATTTTTAATCTTAGGTTTTCCCGTTTTTTATTTTCCCCTAGTTTTATTGATATGCCGATGGGGAGGTGATCCGTGATATTATGATTTATAATATATGCTCTGCAATCTGTCTCAGGCATATATTTCACGAAAAAGTTGTCTAGGCAAGAACCGCTGAAGGGCCGCGTAATATCATTGATATAGGATATAGTGAAAAACACCCTCTTCTACTGCCAAAAAATCATCCCATTACTCATTTGATAATTATAAATAGACATTCAGATCATTTGCACGTTGGTATTCAAGCAAGAACAACAAGAGTTTTGGCCTGTTTCAGGTAAAGGAAACGTAACAGAGGTCATAATAAAGTTTATGAAATGTTATAGAGCAAAACCTCGTGAATATATGTATGTATCATGGGAAATCTCCCGCGAGATTGAGTCGTTCAGACCCGACTATTCTTAAATACAGGACTGACTTTTCTTACCCAAGTTTTATAAAGGAAAAAAGCTATTTTGTTTTATTTTGCGACTAAGATATGCTATATTGAATAAGTATCAGACTTGACGTCTGAGTCCTTTTTAGCAAGATTAAATATTTATTCCGATAAAGCAAATAATTTTGTTGGTGCAAATCGCGAATTGAAGATTTTATATGAATTTGTTAAGTCCCAATGAGAAAATTGCAGAAATTCTTGCCAATTAAAATATTAATTGGCACTTTTCACCGCCTAGATCACCTCATTTAGGAATCATTTTTACCGAATTGTTGGAGGTAGTTTATTTACATATGAGGAATTACTTATACAACTGAGATAGAAGCTGTCTTGAAGTCCCGGCCCTTAACATCTTTGTCCTCAGACAAATGATCTTAATACTTTATCTCCATCCCATTTCCTTATCGAAGATTCTTTAATGCCCTTACCGTCTATCATCATGGCATTACATCCAATACATAAGCCAGCATTTTTGGAAACGATGGAATATCTATAAGCTGAATATCCGACAACAATGGTAAATACAACCTGAATATATATATAAAGTTAGGAACGATAGTGATCCTCAAGGAAGACAATTTACCTCCACTCCGATGGGCTCCTGGTAAATCGTCAACATCTATGCACGTGATGATGGGATCTTCAGAAATGTTATAGTAAAGACCGTTAGTGGAACTTATGATCGCAGTGCAAAGTTAATTTCACCTTTGTCAATGCTATAGAGACCTTAACAAATTTATATACTTACCAAATAATTAGTTTTAAGCAATTTCTTTTCTTCTTATTTAGAATATGTTTTATTAAATTTATTATCTGTTTACTTAGTTTGTTATTAAATAAGATCACAAAAATTGAACTAATTGTTATTCTATTATGCCTTTTACAATGTTAATAATTGATTTTAACTTTTCCATTTGAACCTAAAATCTTCAACATGTATTGAATCTATTGAGAGACTGAACATTCTCATCATAAATTGTATTGTGTGATTAATTATGTAAAAGATGAAGGATATTTTATTACCTTCTTCAAGGGCAATTTTATCTCATTAGAGAAACGGCCACCTCCGTCACGAAAATGCGCGAGGTGCTGCCGTCACGTCAGTGGCGGGGGGTATGCATTACCTAAAGGTAAACAAACATTTGACGTGTGAGACGAAATGTTAGGGTAATCTAAAATACGCACGAAATAATGCGTTTATTTACATCAGTCTGAACCTAAAGAAATAGGGTGTATCCCAAACTTACCTGATGCGCCGCTGTCTGTGCCGCTAACCTCCTTGTCCTCGTCGGTGTCAACACGGATGAAAAGTCGCTTGTTGTTAAAGGTGTTATCGAAGAGGTGTTCTTTTGTGATGTATTCCTGATCGATCTCCGTCCGACAAATATTTTGCCAGTCTTCCACGGTGATGGCGTCATACTTCCTCTGGATCAATTCTTCGACATCGGATTGTTTGAGCGTCACATTGTGGATCGCTACCCAGTTCTTCACTGTTGCCCAGATTTTTTCAACAGTATTCCATTCAAGGTTATATGACGGCAATCGAAGAACTTCGTGGCCAGTGGCTTCTATTGCATAAAAGTGGCCATATCTTGAGACGCGGGAAATTCAAATGCAATCTTTCCTTGTTCTTAGGCTTTTTCAGAAATACTTAAAAAACGGCCAGAAAACGAAATATAAAACTTTTGATTGCTTTCTTGATTTATGTAAACAGTACCTAAAATACAACAGTACGCTTCCCGTGCCACGCCACTAAAATGTGGCGCCAGCTGATCGTTGCTAAGCAACGGAACAAACTGGTTCCTGCGCTGATGACGCGGTGGCATTTCTCTAAGTGAATGGACTCTAATACTCTCGCATCTTAAAGATAATAATATTCACTAGTTGTAAAGTCATTCAAGACCCAAGGTTTATGACCATAAACTTTAGCGAAGATGAACAACAAACCTAGCCGAGGGTCTAAGTGCTTCACACTAGCCCCTCCCATCAAGTTCAAAATGTTCACACCCTTGAATTGTTCATTGCCAATAAGAATTAGTTTATAATACAGTAGATTTAAAATTTTGGATGTTCTGTTGACTTCTCTGAGATTTAATCGAGAGAAGATTGCTTCTAGTATATACACACTATTATGGGCCGTCTGATGTGGTAAAACGGTATGTCTCTTAGAGACATACTATCGCACAGTTCAGAGTCCATCTTATACTGTAGGTCCCCTCATCAGTTGCAACGCTGACAAGGCAGAGAAGGGAAGGCTTGTTCAGTAGTGGACATTCAAAAGGGCTGACAATAATTTATATATTATGAGTTGAAATTATTCAAATCAAGAGCTTTCTGTTTGAGATTACTATCTGCCAGCAAGCTTTGGAACGTAACTGGAATCCCTTAATTATTGAATTTTCTATTTTGCTTTGAGTAATTCGTTTTTAGATATGTATCTCAAAGTTTCAAAGTATTTTTCATTGTTCCTGCTGCTTCAGTAGTAGGTATATGTTCGATAAAAGGTTAAGACTATTTTGCATTAGATCTAATTCTGGTGTATGTCAAATCTAGACGGGATACTGTTTTCGCTTATCGCTGGAAAGCTAAATTTTAATGGGAAAGCATATACCCATGTAGTACCTGAGAATGTTTAAAAACATATTTCTTTTATTGTGAACAATTTGTCTCCAGTAAAAGACCAATAGAATCTTTCGTACATATTATAAAAGTTATAAGTACCTACCTTTTCAAAAGTCCTAACTACCATTATGCGATTATTTTCACTCGATGAGTCATTGTTAGAGCTATGTGATTGGACTATATAGCATCATAAACGGTTACCTCCTCAAGAACTTCTAAATTAACTAAAAAATTGTCAATGCAACTTTTGCCTCTATTTTTAACAGTAACAATCTACCTAGAGCCAAACGAATTAATTAATTCATTGAAATTTAGATATTTTGGGTTTTGTAGAAAACGGAATGTTGAAATCCCCATTAACAATGGCCATCATTTTTAATGCATTTATACGTTTCAAAACTAGACTACGGCAGTCAAGGAAGGCCGCAAAATCTCCTCTTGCGGAACGATAAATAATAACAATGATAAAAAAATATTTTTATTGTCACTTAATATTTCATTCGCAGATATCTCGCAATGTACTTCTTCTGAAAATATGCAAATGTCATCTCTAGGCTTACGAGGTAGATCAGGAATAAATAAGGGCGCCACCTCGTTTTGCGGAATTTCAGGAGAAAGAATGATGTACATTCCTAACCTCCAATTTGGAAATAATTTATTTTGTTGCCGTTTAAAAATGCATAATAAGATAAACGATACTTCAAAGTAACCTAACTCATCATTTATTTTCCTTACTGATTGAACGTTTAAATAGAATATAGTCACCGTATCACTGTTGGTGGTTATCTACGATAAAATAACTATAGTCGAACAAACATGAGGAGGGACAAATATGGCCCATCCCACAATTGCGCAGTGGTCTGTTTTTCGTGTGGAGAATAGTGAAATATCATTTCATGAGCGTAGCTTTTTGTGTGGATATGATATTTTTAATTATATTGTGTTTGAGATAATTTCGATATTGTTAAGATTAATTTAAATTTATTATAATGCATAAATAATCTCGTCTAAATTCAATATTAATTTTTATAATTAAATGAGGATTATTTTAATATAATGATGTGATATTTTATATATCAATGGCCATTGTAAGTACCTATCAGAGTATCATTAAATGAGGACTAGTTAGTTCTAATAATGGGATATTGTTTGCAATAATGACCATGGTAAGTACCTTATAAGCATTTAATAATAATAATAAAAATTAGATTTTAGAACGTTCGTTTCATTGTAGGTACGTATGAAAAACATGCAATGTTTTGAAAAACAATTTCATTTGTCCTAAGTATGAGGCTGTATCGTCAGCGATTAATTAGCGGCAAATTATGAGCATGGATGGAATTGGCTGGGACGATCCTAACCGATTTCACGGTTTTTGCATACCATATTCACTTGAAGCTAGCATGCAAACCAATTTTCTGGTTTCTTTGCTTGCGGTTAATTTTTTGTTTTCACCGTTAATTTGCGGCTAATTAACGGCTAATTATTCAATACTTTGTTAGTTTGTCTGCCAAATTTGCCATGCTAACTTCAAAGAGGTTCGTAAATGGCCACTGCCTCTTTAAAGAACAATTCATACCAGCTCACAATTTCACTAAAAAAGCAGTCGGATGTATTTAGATGAATAAGCATATCAATTAATAGGTCTCGATTAGAGAATTCCCACAGTCTTGTTGGTTTGAGCATGAATTATATTTTTTATAGTACCTATTACATAGTCAACAATTGTTCTTTTATCCAAAGCTCTTGTCGAAATTTTATAACAAAGAATTTCGTTAAGCGACTTGGTGTAACGACGAGATGTCCAAGGTATTGGTCTGGTAACTAGGCTTGTTAGTGTACTGGTGTGTCAACTATTATTTGCCCCTTACGTAAAACTAGTCCCTCATTTGAAGTCAATGCTATTGTCATCCCTGAAATAATTGAAAATTTACCTACATCGAACCTGTCTATGTAAATATGGCTCCATATTGAAAACTGTCAGTTAGCTGATCCACTTTTGTTGAGTTTTATCGATTTTCAAATCACTGGAGTAAACTAAAATGTAACTAGGAACTGATGTTTTTTCGCACAGACAAATATTTTATGTTTTACTTCAAATATATTTTCTCACGATCGAAAAACTGATATCTTTATCGGAGAATATAATTATGCCAGTATAATTCGAGATAGATATTTTTTGGCAGATCGAATAAGCTAGTTGCCATCAACAGCTCCTTTGGGTATCTGTTAATGGTAAAATCCTCCTTAGGTTCTGTTTATCTGTGAACCAGTTTTGACCATCGATAATCTAGATAATAATATCCAAAGGCTCCCATAAGGTCAAAGCAGTCCTGGATTGTGCGAAATGTGTCGCGACGATACTCAAGTTGAGAATATATTTGAAGAAACAATATATAGAAATGAATATGGTCATGATTTCCCTTTCTGTCTAGAACACCGTTGTTAACTCGGATCAAAATTTTCAGAATTAATGAGAACTCTTTATGATAAAGAAGAATATATATTGCAACTCTAAATTCTGAGGCAAGCACCAGATCAAGATATCATAGTTTCTAAAATTTACAGAGTACTTTAGTGCAAACAATCTTCATGGCTGATCTTCGATCCAAAACAAGATGAAAGACAACAACAGAAATATTATTGTCTTCTTCCAAGATTATAGGAAATAAATATTTGATTTTGTTATTGCGAAAATCTGAGAAGGATAAAACATTGCAAATATTTTTCATAAATGCTGAGGTATTATGATGAAAAAGTATTTAAATTTTGTGCATGATACTTCAAGTACAACTGTACAACGGAAATAAATTATGATAAAACTTCGTCATTTCTATCCTATCATCCACCCATGTAGCACTATCCTATTGCGCAAAATTGCGTTGTGCAATCCAGGATTGCTTGCCCAATAAAAAAAATTTCCTTAGTAGATATACTAGGCTGTTTCTGGGACGGAAGTGATGTCATATGCGCGGGAAATTCAAATTTAACAGCTGACACGTGACAATTAGCAAGATGGCTGATTGACAGCTGACATGTGACATGGAACACAAACTTCTAACAGTCGACACGGAACACAAACAACTGACATTTGGCACGGACCCCTGACCGCTGGCATGGAACAAACAACCTGATCCAATGTGCATAGGCAATACAAGGAACATAGTCATCCAGAAGATACAAACATTTGAATTGTTGGTCTCAAATGGCGCCACATTTTGAATTTTGAATTAAATAGTAATTTCAGAAGAAAAGCTCACTATAAACGGGCCTCGGTCCCAGAATCTCTGGTAAACAACGCACGTAATCTTCCTATTCAGCTACTCGGCTTCGCACGTAAATTACTAAAAAAATCTATAGTTATCTCCAAACCCACGACATATCTGTATTTAATTATTATTCAGCAGCCGATTGTCGTAAGAAAAGACAGAGCAATGGAGAAAAGTGAGCTGCCACTACGATCGAGAGATTCATGGTAAAGATAAGAAGTTAGCGTATTAGAAATATGAAAATAATATAATATTTTATTCTCTATAATATAATGCAGTAGTTGCAATTATTTATACCATAGGAAATTGATAAGCGATAAGCGTGTTATTCCATGAAAGTATACAGGGAAAAACAAAAAGAAAAAAATTAAATAATTTTATTATAAATGGCCGATCTCTCATTGGGGGATGGGGGTATGAAGCATGGAGATATGAAATATGGAAATATATTTTCGGTCGAGCGTCGTAGCGATGAAAAGAGCAATAAGACTGAGACTTAGATCGGGAGATTCATTTGAGCAGTTACCATTTTAGACAGCATTAGAAACATGAAAATAATTTATTCGTATTTCCCATAAGAAACAATGCAATTTAATTCAATAAAGTACACAAATAAAAAATATTCTTTTAAATAATTCTGAACTAGAACAAAGAGTTGATAAGAAGCATACTGCCTTATCCGGGAGGTTTTGCACACGCAAACAGGATAAAAAAAATGTTAGCCGCAATCAATGAGCAACCCACATACACAAAAACGGAAATTTGGTGTGGTTGATAAGAAATATGTTTTTTTTGATATAGTCAACACAGTGGGCGGAAAACGTATTTAAGAAGCATAGTGGCACACATATCATCACTCTAGCTCTGCAACAGCTATAGCAACCAGCAACAAAACTCCTTCGAAAAGTTCCTTATTCATCTACAAATACAGTCAGTGTTTTATTTCACATATATTTCTTTACATTTGTTTTTTTTTCATCAACAAATAAAGTAAATGTTCTATTTCACATATTTTTATTTACGAATGAATTTGTTGTTTTTTCAAAACGATACTTTTACCATCCTTTTTTGTTACAGATGGCTTTCTTAAAATCATTAAACAAAGCTACTCTCATCGAGCTCAATCATAAAAGCATCACAAAACTTACCGATTTACAATTTGGAATGAAATATATGGTTATTGATGCAAAATTGGTAAAGAGTAAATTTGGAGACATAATTTTACTGGAGTTGGAAGATACTGTGGTCTTTCTTCCACAGAGGATAGTAGAAACATATCAACCTCATCTCAAGGAAATTGGCAGCGGAAAATATTCCCTGATTTTCCGTGGACAGGTGCAGACTAGCAAGACAAATCCGGCAGCTTCATTTGAATTAGTGGAGAATTAAGAAATTGTAAGTTTTTTTGAATATTTTCGTGATGGAGAGTAACGTAATCATATATTATAGTGAATGTTATAAGAAAATTACATAAAACTTTATATAATAATTTTAATGTTAGAGATGAAAAAAATTGGTTATATCGTGTAAAACGATATATTGGTTTGTGTTATCGAGAAATTTGGAGAAAATCATTACCTATTGGAACATTAGGAAAACTTCAGACAAACATTGGACATTTCAAACATTTTAGAGATTTATTTCAAAACAGAAATAAAGTCAGCGTCGGCGGTAGTATCATCGACCTTAAACGTAGTGCAGGGATATAGCATCGAGTTTTGCAAGTCAAATTCAGACGAGTATCATTTTTAACAATGTTCATATTGACTTGGAGCAATTTTTGTCAGATTGTCTTTTTTTAATAAAGACAAAATTGGTAAAAATTCTGAAAGATCATTCCATTATTAGAATTAAAGTTATTTTTTCCGGATAATTCATTAAAAAGTCAAAAGATGAAAAAAAATTATATTTAAAATATTTCAACCCAAAAAATTGAATTTTGGATAACTACGGATTTACAAGTTGGTTCTCTGATAATGTTCATGACAAAATTTTGAATACATTGAGTGTATTTCAAGAACGTTATAGCGGTTGGGCTTTATCGCAATCGCAGGTTATTATGTGAAATGTTCATACGATGATACTTTTACCCTTTTTCAATAGCTATCGTGGTTTAGATTGCATGGACTAGTTTGCGAATCAAATATCCTCCATTGCTGAAATTTTTCAGTCAAAGATTAAAACAATCATACCAATGACTGAAAATCCCAGCAACTGTAATACAATATCTTATCATATATGTGACAAAAATTCATCATTGTACGCGATCATGATCATTTCACAGGAATGTTCAGAGGATTCGCACACCAATCCTGCAACCTTAATTTTCGAAAATTGTTCGTAGTGCCAATCATATTTCACAATTTGTTAGGTTATGTAGTCACTTTATGATTAAATAATTGTGGAACAAATGAGCATACTGCCAATTAATAAGGAAAAATATATTTCATTCACTCTTTATGATGACAAAACAGACATAAAATTTAGATTTATTGACTCTTTTCGCTTTTCGGCACATCATTAGACAAATTAGCTTCAATAATGGATCGAAAAGATTTGAAAACTATGAAACGCGAGTTCAGTCAACTGAACGAAGAGACATTCACTTTTCTCACCAAAAAAGAAGTATTTCGCTATAATTATATTAATTGTTTGGAAAAACTTGATGAAACTGAATTACCTGCAAAAGAATGTTGCTACAATAAACTCAATGACGAACACATATCTTTTGAGCAGTATGCTCATGCTTAGAACATATGGCAAGTTTTCGAAAATTTCTGATTTGGGTACATATTCTGATTTCTATTTAAAGACAGACGTATTGTTGTTGGCTGACGTGTTTGAAAATTTTGGTGCAAAATGTAGAGCAACATACGGGTTGGATTCAGCTTGGCATTAGACCATGCCTGTATACACTTGGGATGCAATGGTAAAGTTCACTCAATGCAAACTGGTATTAGTAAATGATGTGGATAAAATCATGTTTATAGAAAAGGCGATACGTGGCGGTATTTCGGTTTGAAGCGGCAGATATTCGGAAGCCAACAACAAATACAAGCCAGAATATGATTGCACAAAACCATCGAATTATTTAATGTATTTAGATGTTCATAACTTTTATGGGTGGGCAAAGTCAGAATTTTTAACTTACGGTGGGTTTTCGTGGGTTGATGATATTGAAAGTTTTAATGTAACAACTGTCGCAGATGATGCACCTGAGGGATACATTTTAAAAGTGGATCTGGATTATCTTCGAGACTTACATCATCAGCCTAAAGATTTTCCATTTTCTGCTGAACACCATGTATGTAATCCACTACAGAAACTAGAAACAATGTTTGGCTAACGGGTTGAAAGTAACCAAAATATGGAATGGCAGTTTTTGATTTATCAAAGTAATGCATGTATAATTTTCATTATGGGTTCATGCTACAACAAATGGGTGTTGAAAAATGTAAACTGCTCTATATGGATACAGATAGCTTCATTTATGAATTAAAGTTTAATGATGCATATGAAGAAGTTGTGAATGCTAATCTTTTCAAATTTGACACATCAGATTATAGTATTGATAACGTCTATAAAATTCCTTTGGTCAATTAGAAAAAGTTGGGTTTGATGAAGGATGAAGCAAACGCTAAAATAATCACTCATTTTACTGGTTTACGTTCGAAAATGTAATGTAATGTTCAGGGTGGGAAAGTAGTTAAAAAATCCAATGGTATCAAATACAACATTGTATAAAATAAAAATGTTTTCGAAGAATATTTGAATTGTTTGAAGGAATTGAATGAGAAAACCATGAAGTCCATATGACGATAAAAGATTCTTGGTCTCAAACACTTACGAAACGCTGACGTGGGGACATCATGATGTTAAATAATCAAATTATCTTTTTTAGGTTATTATTTCAAAGTTTGTATTAAAATATTTGATCTTTGGTAAAACTTTTGTTTATACTCCATCATGAAATATTTGAAAATATTATTATATTATGTATATTTCTTTCTATTTTTAGTAATTTTATGTATACTTTTATATTATGAAAATATTTTTTTAACTTTATATCTAAAATTTATACTAATAAATTTGTTTTATTTTCATCATCTTATTTGAAAGTTAAACTTTGTTATTGATATTGTACAATAAAAATTATTAATAATTCAACTAGAACAAAGTATTGATTAGGTAGTGTTATCAGTTGCAAAGGATGAAACGAATAATTGTGAACATTTTTTTTAAATAAAAACACATATTGATAAAATATAAGTTTTTTATTTCTTTAAAAAATTGTTGATATTGGCTTTTACACAAATCATACTTAATTTGTCTACGATTCTAAAAGCCATCAATGACTTCTGCCACCGTTAAATTAATCATATTTTCACAAAGCCATGTTTTAACAACATCGAATATACAACGAAAATATTCATTAAAGTTCAAGGCATCCAACATGGCAATTCGATCAGACACAACACCCATATGTGTTTGTAGAATTTGATTCCTTTTCAAATAGATCCATATCGATGAAACACTTGGATATAGAAATTTGCTTACATTACCCTAATGTATTGATGAACTTCAATAAAGTCCCCATACTTTTTCGTCACAATTTCATTTTCATCCAAATAGCCAACGCTGTCATCTTCATCTTCGAAGAAGGAACGTTTAATTTCTACCAACATTTCAATGAGAGATGCCCATCCAGAGGCAGAAAATGATGTCTGTCTGAATGAAAGCTTTTGTTGCAGAATCACACACACGCTAGAGTCTCTTGGTGGACTTAAGCTTCGAATTTCATAGTTGTTGAACCCCATGGCAAACGCCATCAACAACAGAGGATTCTCAGTTTGTGCGCTCGTTTCGTAGTGACATACTATCTTTTCAACATCATAAGTTATATTTTGAATTTCGTGTTGCTGGACATCACCATCAAGATGTTTCTTTTTGGTCAAGATTTCATCAACTACTTTGAGAGTTTGCACATTATCATCACTTTCATCGTACATTTTGTGAGCTGCTGCTATTTTCAAATTCACTGTCGCACAACATTTCAAACTTTACAGAGTGCGAGACAACGACTTGTAAGAGACTATAGATTGTTCAGGAATGATGGTGGTACAAGTAGTATTCTTGGTCGGACTATAAATTGAACTGTTTATTTTCTTTTTCAAAAGGCCCCCCATTTGTTCCAACTTCACCATAAGAATTCAGGTAAATTTGTCACACAAACTTGTCGAGACTTATGTAAAATAATCATATGACATCATCAACACTATCATACTCTATTGGTGTTTTCAATCCAGCTGTTGTGTTTGTTATTCAGTCCTAGCCATTCAACATACATTTTGTTTCCTTTTCTTCTATGTATCTTTTCCACAAGATAAATGTCAGAATTTTTGGTTTTCTGCAATAACTCCTCATAGAAAGCACCGTTGATTGGTTAACCTTGCATATCTTCGAGTAAATATGTGATGGGATTTGTAATTTTTAATTGTGTAACTTTAAATAGCTCTGTGGTTCAATTGGGGATGAAATCTTTTTCAAAAATATGCTTCGACTTGGATATGCGCACAACGTCATCAACATTGAGTTTGTGTGGGCCCCAAATTTTCAAATGACTCTATCTTTGTTGCAAAATTTCCTTTTCGTTGGACTTGTTCACTTCGGACGGTTTGAATCGAGTTGTATTATATTTTGTGTCATTGTATTACTTGGTTATTTTCGATAAAACATCAATCCATTTGTGTTTACCATTCAAACTAAGGTGTTTGTAAATTCCATTTTTCAGCGTTCTTATCACTTGTTCAGCTTTTTTGATGCTATATGTATAATAGTGATTAATATTATGTTTTTCCATCAATTTTTTAAAGTTGCTATTGAAAAATTCCGTCCCTTGGCCTGATTTTACATTTTTTGGAATCCACCTCGGTCTCGCTGCTTCTTGTAGTATATTCGTGAAAGCCTTTGTTATTTCTTCACCCGTCTTCGTTTTGAGTTGTCGTGTCCTTAGATATTTCGAAAAACAATCAATCACCACCAAAATCATTTTGTATCCTTCATGTTGTCTTTTCAACGAGTATGAGTATGTCTCCTATGGCAAACATTCCATTCGTTTGGTGCGAGCTGAAAACGATAATGATTGCTTCAAAATCACCGAACCGGCGTATGCGACTACTGTGACTACTAAAGTACAATGGAAAATTGAAAATTTTGAACTCAAAGTGAAAAGATTGAATCCAAACGATGAAATTAAATTGCAATCAAAGCCGATACACCAATCCTGATTCTTTTCAGAGCATGGGAACTACATATGTTGCCTGCTCTCACAAATGGAACTACCAATGAAATATGGGCAGTCTAAACTTCTTCATTTCTCGAAAAAGTCATGAATACAGTAAAGTTAACAACGATCCTACACACTTCAATCATGTGAATGTAACAAATATCACGTTAACTCTCAACGGAGAAAGTTATCCGAAGGAAAAGATGCATTTGACCTTCGACAAAGGTGACTTACCTCAAGCCTACTTCAATAATGCGCAATTTGGATATAGTTAGAAGAATTCCTCACAGTATACTCCGCTCCTAGGATATGCTGATTTTGCTACAAATCCTCTGTTTGTTATCGATCGCTTCAGACGAGACGAAAATGTTAAAAGTTCCACCGTAGATGTCAAACTGGAAATTGAAGCATCTCAAGTCTTCCCCGCCAACGTCCGAGCTTTTTGTATTGTAGTCCATGATAACATCATCGAGCATTTATCTCTCAGTGAAATTATTAAAAAGCGGAATTGAGTTGTTTAAATCATTTTGATTTTGGCTGTCATCATGAGAGTAGACATCTAAGGCTTCAATGTTGAGCAACAATTCCAACCCAAAGAGATTAGCATAAGAATTGGAGAGCAATGTAGTCATTTTTCCTGCTGCTACACAAACCGTTCTCTGCTCTCAGCAAAGAAGATAGACGTGGCGTTTGTGCCTTGAAAAAAATTCATAGACTTACATATTCATCCGGATTCATTGAGTTCACCTCACTGGAGGATATTCTCAAAGAAAATTTGTGTGATGCTAATATAATTTATGTAAGAGGTCACCAGAAGAAAGACTTTTTGACACAAACAGTACAACATGCTAGAATTGTTAATTTGGAGGATTTGGAAAATTCATGGTGGGATATTCCAACTTTAAACAACAGCGATGCAACATCCTGTATGAATCACATTCGGATCGTTTCATCAAACAGATGTAGCCTTCGAAACGTTGATGTTTTGTATAAATGGTTTTATAATTTGATACCTATGTAATAAAATGCATGATTATGATTTTTAATTCACTTTTATTGGAAACTATTGGAGTGAAGCAGAGAAAAACGCATGCGTCACTATTACACATATTTTCTTTAAATTATAGTAGAAACATTTTTTGAAATTAGTTTTACTGTGACTACTATAAGAAATATAATGGGTTGGGAAACGTCCTGGAACATTCCCAAGATGAAAAACGATTGTCATCTATAAGAGTTAGGTTAGAAAATCATGTTCATCATTTGAAATAACTAAATAACATTATAAATCAATATGAAGAAAAACAACAAGTCTTTTAATTATTCAAAAAGCTCACCATCCCCACGACCGCCTCCACCAGCAGTGAAGAAGTATGGAACGAAAAGGTCTTTAATAATCCAACACGTTTTCATAAGATTACTAGATTAGGAGATAAACTATGTAGAAGAGAATTCCTGCACAGAGTTTAATTGTTTTATAATTTTTTAATTATAGAAAAATAAAAATAAGAATCATATAAAATGTTTATCCATAGCTCTGTCTTTTCTTACGACGCTCGGACGCTGAATAGTAATTAAATACAGATATGTCGTGGGTTTGGAGATAACTATAGATTTTTTTAATAATTTACATATGCGTTTTATACAAGAGATTCTGGGATCGAGGCCCGTTGCCAGTAAACATTTTTTCTGAAATTATTATTTAATTCAAAATTCAAAATGTGGCGCCATTTGACACTTAAAATTCAAATGTTTGTATTTTCTGGATGACTATGTTCCTTGGATTGCCTATGGACCTTGGATAAGCTTGTTTGTATACCATGCCAGCTGTCAGTGGTCCGTGCCAAATGTCAGTTGTTTGTGCCCCATGGTTGGCTGTTTCCGTGTCACATGTCAAATGTTTGTGTTCTATGATTACTGTCAACTGTATGTGCTCTATGTCAGCTGTCAAGTTGCCATCTGTCAACTGTCATGTCACATGTCAGTTGTCACCTGTCAAACAGTCATCTTGTCAACTTTCACGTGTTAGCCGTCAAATTTGAATTTCCCGCGCTTATGACGTCACTTCTGTCCCAGAAATGGCCTTGATTATCTACTTTCCTTTCAATTTTATTTAACCCATAAATCATGGAATATATTATAGAGAAAGTTACAATCAATTTTCTTCAGGTCCTGACTGTCCAGGACAAGTTATTATACATCCTGCCTGCTGATTGTGGGATGATGTATTTCTTCTTCACATCAATCATTTAACCATTTAATCATCGTCTTCACAGTAGTTAGAAATATCGCACCATCCATAATAGCTCTAGAAATCCCAAAAATACTTGAAACTCATCATAAGTAAAGATAAATTTATTGTTGTCGTAACCTTCAATTGTTATAGTGCATCCTCTTCTATCAAATGTTACTTTGACTAAGATGATATAGTAGCTAATTTATTCTGGCTTAATCACCTTAGCAGCAGGCTAACACTACTTCTTACTAATTGAATATTGTATTGGCTCATAAGCATGTGTATAATACTCATACAATGTCGTTTTTTAAATCCAGCTCTTAAAAGTTTTTATTTGCAGCATCATTTTCCCGAGTTGGCTTCTTAACATTACATAAATTCAAACTTTCAAAATCGTCACGAGTACCTATGTACCAAATAATTTACATTTATACTTGAACTACGTTCGAACTTATAGATAGTCATCTTTCTCCTTTAATTCGTCGATGATAGCTATAATTTCATTGTCAAGATAAGTATTCTCAGCATTTTTAGATGCTATTAATACTCGTTAACGTTTCTGGGTACTGTTAAGGATATTCCTTAATTACTGTTGCGTCAGTCTTGACTTCTGCAAAAGTATCTTCTCCGAGCTGACAATGTTTCTAAGTCTCTGAAATTTTATTCCATTTGCAAAATCTTTTTTTTTTGTTTTTCCTTTTTGAACAGCAGTGCAGGTGATGGTATTTTCTGCCAGCAGTTTTCAGTCTTTTCCCCCAAGTGTTTCCAATGGTTATGATATTGGCTTGAAGATATGCTGGATTGGTTAAGTCATGGTGCTTTCTATGAAGAAGAGTTACAGAAAACTTCCAGTCCTGACTTATATCTCATTGAACAGTTCCTTAGAAAACGGGAAAAAATATGTAGCAACTGGTTAGGATTGCTTAGAAACAGCTGTATTGAAAATACCGACATTATATTCGCAATACGATACAATAGTATAAGTCAGTTAATGAGAACACAGTATAAAAAACTGTTAAATAGACGTAAGTTTTATCATTTTATTTTTGTATCGTACAAGAGGGCCAGATTCAATTGTTTTTATGATTGTAAAATTTGCTAATCCGACCCTATTGTAAGTTGTAGACGTGACTCTTCGAGCTCGCAGAGCTATTTTGCATCAAAACACAGATGTTTACCAAAAGGTACAGATGAGCATTATAACGGCCATCAATCTCTGGAAAAATAAAGAGGTCTGATGGCCAGAGAAAAGATAATTTGTTTTCAGTTATATAATAATTTTTAAGTGATAGAAAGAACCTCGATGAGTACATTGTTTTCGGTTTTTTGTAACAGTTCTTTGAGTATTTTAGTAAACTTTAAATACGTGTTTTTCTTTCTAAGTAACCCTCCGACATATTTTCATTCTTAGTTCTTGTATCGATAGTGTGATTCGCGACTCAATAAAACATTTGGCGACCGCGACAGGATTAAAGTTTGTGTTTGTTGTGAACTGCGACTGATAAGTGTTTAGTGCATTATGGAGACGCTTAAAAAGAGACAAGGTTCAACACGTACGTCGTTTTCAAAGGCATTGAAGACTCTATAGTGTTTCATTGCGTCAGGAGCAGATTTGAGTGATATAGTTGTTGCGTTCCAATTTTTAGAAGGCAAGATGAATTTGTTGGACACTATTACGATGGAATATTTGAGCCTTTTGTCGGGAGACGATGCAACAAAAGGTGAGGATATTGAAAGAGAGGAAGAAATTAGTGATAATTATAAAGAAAAGTTTTTGACTGTCAAGTATCAGGTAGACCAGCGTGCAGCAGCGCCGTCGCATCGAGGAAGTAGTGTGATGCTCGAAAACGGACAAAGTGGTATTTCGAATACGTTTCCGCAGTTTAAGCGCAATCTTGTCATGTTCAACGGGAACTTGCGGGAATGAACAGTGACCACGCCAGTGCTGATTGTCCGAAAGGCAAGCAGATGAGTTTAGAAAAACCTCAAGAAGTCGCGAAGAGGAGGCGTGTGTGTTATAATTGTTTAAAGTATGGACACGGCAGCAGAAATTGTCGAGTTAATGTGAAATGTGACAATTGCCAACGCAGGCATTTAACCATTATGTGCCGAGGGGAGAACGGAGATTCAAGCAAAAGTGATAGTCTGTCTACAATTAAAAATAAACCAGAGTGTAGCTTGGCATCTTTCGTTTCGGATCCACAAGTCTGTATGCAGATTGTGAAAATAAAGTTGTGGAACGATGACAAAGAAAGAGTTGTGCGCGCACTTTTCGATTCGGGTTCGCTGCGATCGTTTATTAAAAGGGAAGCAGCGATACAAATGGGATACGAGTCTGTCAAACAACAAGGTATACGTCACTTGTTATTTGGAGGAGAAGAAACAGGTACAGTGATGCACAAAATTTATCTGATCCATCTCAGTAGTATCGATGATAGCTACGCGTGTAATTTCAAGGTATTGGATCAGGAGACTATTTGTGGTAAAATCTCTCCCTTAAGTGGTAGTGCGTAGTGCGAGGAGCTGCGAGAATTGAATATTCATCTATCTGATTACTGCGACAAGGAAGAAGATATTTCGGTCTTAATAGGAGCCGATGTTGCAGGAAAATTACTTGCAGGGCGCCGTGTGCAATTAAAGAGCGGCCTTCGAAACATTATTGAGATGGACAGTTATGGGACCTATTACGTGCAATAAAAAGGAGTATGCACGGCGGTTTCTATGTAAGTGTCAAACTGAGAGGTGTACGACCTATGGAGTTTAGATGCTTTGGGCATAAAGGATCCGATTGCATACAAGACATTTAAGAAGCAGCAAGAAGATATAAAAGTAAAGCTTTTGAAAACAGTGAGCGTAAATTGAGAAGGTCGTTAAGAAGTACAGCTGCCAAGGCTCGAGACCCACCCACCTATGGGCGATAATAAAACAATCGCCATTAAACGTCTTCAAGTTCTGGTGAAGAAACTGACGGTCATTATTCGGCGTACCACGACGTTTTTATGGACTGGCTGAAAGAAGGGATCATGGAAAGGGTGCCGCCCGGTGAAGAGGATGATTTTGGACACTACCTGCCACATAGGTAAGTCGTGAAAGAGAATAGCACCACCGTAATTAGGCCAGTGTTCGACGCCTCAGCCAAAAAGTCTCCACACCCAGCGCTTAATGAGTGTTTGGAAAAGGGTCCGAATCTCATTGAGTACATACCTACGAGTTTACTGCACTTTCGAGAAGGTAGTATTGGCGTTATATCCGATATTAGAAAAGCTTTTTGACAAATTTTTATACATTTAAGGGATCGAGATTTATTACGTTTTTATGGATAGATGAACACGGTAACATTGTATATTTTCGACATTGTCGTGTCCTTTATGGGGTGTGTAGTAGTTCGTTTATTTTAGCTGTTGTATTAAATTTAGACTTGGAAAAAATGTTGTGTCAATTAAACGAACAAGCGAGTAATGAGTTTTCAAAAGATGTAATAAGAAAATTGTTAACAAGTTTTTACGTTGATAATTGTGTAACTACCGTTAATTCAACGAACGAGTTAAATAATTTTGTCTCTCAGTCAAAAAAGGCGATGGCTTTAGCAGGGTTTGATCTTCGTGGTTGGGAGTTTAGTTTCGATCAATCTCGCGAAAGTCAGGCTGCAGTTTTGGGGATGTTATGGGATAAACAACAAGATGTTCTATATTTAAATATATCAAGTTTTAATCGTAATAATATTACAAAGATTACTAAAAGAGTTATCCTTTCTCCTGCTCATAGAATTTTCGATCCTTTGGGTATCCAGTTATGTTAGCGCCGCGACTTCTGTTTCAAGATACATGGTCAAAGCAACTTTTGTGGGATGGAGAAGTCGACGATGATATTAAAAAACGTTTTGAAAAATGGGTTAATGATTTGAAGTTTCTGAAAACGATTCGCGTACCTAGGTGTTTGTTCGGTAACGTTACTGCAAGGGATAGAGTCAATTTGCATATTTTTTGCGACGCTAGTCAAACCGCGTACGCCGCAGTTTCGTTTTTACGTATTGAGAACGAGTCGGGCATTCGTATTAATTATGTAAAAGCTCAAGCGCGAGTAGCACTGATTAGAGGCGAGAACGAGCCAAAACATAGTATTCCTAGATTAGAGTTACTAGCAGCATTAATTGGGGTTAGAATGACGAGGTCAATTTTAGAAGCATTAAGTAGCAAGGATATAGAGGTAAATTATTGGTCTGATTCGACAACTGTTTTAGCTTGGATTTGTCGCGAGAACAATTGGGGTACTTTTGAGTACAATCGCGTAAAAGAAATACGTGAATTTTCAAATCCAGAGCAGTGGCATAACGTACCTGGCGAATGTAACCCAGCCGATTTGTCGTTGAGGGGATGTACCGTAAAGCAATTAATAGCTTCGTAATGGTGGGAGGGGCCATCATGGCTGTACGATTCGAAGAATTGTCCAGCCGAAAAATCTTCATGTGAAAGATAGAGGTCGTAAAGGAGTTAATATCAAGCGTAACCGTGTGCAGTTTTCTGGCCGCTGCCTATACACAGGAAAGCAGCAATAAAGATAGGGGCAAAAAATTGTGGAGTTTAGAACATTTCCCAGATTATAGAAGAGTTTTACGCGTGTTTGCTTGGGTGAATAGATTTATAAGTAATATCAAAAACAAAGTTGATCATCGTAGAAAAGGATTATTTTTTAATTATCATGAGATAAGAGATGCCGAAGTTACGATATTTAAAATGATACAAGCAGAATGTTTTTCAGGTTTAGATAATGAAAGAATCAAGCATCTCAAGCCTTTCTATGATGACAACAAACTGGTTCGATTGAACACGCGCATAATATACCGGGAAGATACTTTTAATTTTAAGTGTCCAGTTATCTCGCCGTCTGGACATCAAATAGTTACTTTCGTAAAAATTGTATAAACTGCCGTAAGATAGCGCGCAGCCACTAAACAGTGCACCTGCACCATTGCCATACTATAGAATCATGGAGGCCACAGTTTTTGAAGTAATTGGGATTGATTTTGCTGGGCCTATTTACTTGAAGGGTGGACAAAAATCGTGGATATGTATTTTTACTTGCGCCGTATTCAGAGCTGTTCACCTGGAACTTGTAAATTCGCTAAATATCGCATCTTTTCTAATGGCACTAAAACGTTTCACAGGACGTAGGGATATTATATTTTCAGATAATGGAAAAAATCTTGTCGGTCTTAATAATTCACTTCAAAGGGTAGACTATGAAAGAATAGCAGAAACAGTAGCTCTCCAGGAAATCGAGTGGAAATTTAATCTGCCGACTGCAGCCTGGTGGGGTGGATTTTGGGAGCGCTTAATGGGATATTAAAGCGATTGTTATGTAGCACTCTAATGATAACTTGATTCGATTATGAAGAGATGATCATTTTATTGACTGATTGCTAAGCCGTGATTAACTCAAGGCCTATTACATACATGGCTGACAAGAATAACGAAGTGATTTCACTTACACCGTCGCCTTTTTTTTAGAAATTAAGGAAGTTGGTATCTTATTATTATATTATATTAGATTTAGATAACATAGAAAATGTAGATTTTGGTAAGTGTTATAAATATCGCCAGAATATTAAAGATATTTTGCGACAGCGTTTCCGTAGCTAATATTTAGGAGCACTAAGTTATCAAGAGAATACTTGTAAGAATGAGAGTGAAATAAACGTTGACGATCTCGTATTGATAGGTAGCGAGTGAAAGAGTTGCATGTAGGAAAAGATGGAATCGTTCGTGTTGTGCGTTTAATAACTGCTAAGGGTGAATTGACTAGACCAATTCAACGGTTGTATCCGCTTGAATTAATTTGTAAGTTTTCGAAAGGTGATGTTGGATAATGATACAAGTAAATTCAAGTCTTGTGTAAAGTTTTCTGATAATGTAAGCGACAGCCAGAGTGTTTTAACGAAACGCAGCAGAAAAGTAAAAAACCCGATATATTGATGTATCAATGAAAAAGAAAAGGTTTGTGATAATCCTGTGATTTTCTTGTATTGCGTAAATTTTGGGTTGTGGATTTGTATTTTTAGAGAAATATTAAAATCTTGTAATTTTGCATATCAGTCATTGGTTTTGTTCAATTCGATTAGTAATCTAAGAATTCTTGTACCTCAGTTCATTTTATTTTATTATACATCTCAATGGTGGGTGGATGTTAAATAGACGTAAGTTTTATTATTTTATTTTTGTATCGTACAAGAGGGCCAGTTTCAATCGTTTGTATGATTGTAAAATTTGCTAATCCGCGCAGAGCTATTTTGCATCAAAACACAGATATTTACCAAAAGGTACAGATAAGCATTGTAATGGCCATCAATCTCTAGAAAAATAAAGAGGTCTGATTGCCAGAGAAAAGTTATATACTAATTTTTAAGTGGTAGAGAGAATCTCGATGAGTACCTTGTTTTCGGTTTTTTGTAAGAGTTCTCTCAGTTTTTTCTGTTAATTTCAAGTTTCAATAAACTCTCCTAGTATTTTAGAGTATTTTAGTAAACTTTTCATACATGTTTTGGTTTAAGTAACCCTCAGACATATTATCATTCATAGTTCTTGTATCGATGGGGCAATTCGTGACTCAATAAAACAAGAACTATACAGTATTCCAACTCTCATGAAAGGGTTAAGACCGCGTATAACCAAGCGCACCTGTGGCGGCCATTTTTTAATCGTAAAACCTTGAGAATTCAGATGCGTACGAGGAATATTTCCGCTGCTAGGTTACCTGCTAGTTCCGTGAAATCCGTGAACTCTTTTGTATACTGATTGAACATATTATCATCCCGATTGTATTTTATAATAAGTACAATCTGTTTTTAAAAAATTTTGAAAGGTGGAAATGTATTTGTTGTGAAGAACTGTAACAACAAAATCTACAAGTGTGACTTCAGTTTTTTTGGTTTCCCAAAAGATAAGAACAGGTAACAACTCAAATTTACGTTCATTTGTTGATACTATTGTGTCTATTAAAATATAGACGTTTCTGAACTAATTAGATTTAATTTGTTTTTGACCGAAGAACTCTAACGGAGGAAGTATACAATTCGAATGTATGTCTGTTCGAATGTATGTCTGCATGTTTTTTTTATAATATATTTGTTAGCTACTTTTGCATAGTAAATATGCTCCGATTTTGATGATTTTTTTTTATTTGAGGGAGGAGACATGAGAAATGCTACCATCTTCAATTTTTTTTCGAAAATCCGAGACGGCAGAATTAAAGATAAGAAAGTATCCATAAATGTTTAATTTTTTTAAAAGACCTATGGTTTTCGAATTTCATCGATGTTAAAAATTTGAAATATGCGTATTCTCGCTTTGTGAAAGGGGCAATTTGTTTCGAAAATTGAAAATCTGAGGATTAATTAAAGGCCAAATTATTTCTAACAACATCTACTTTGAACATTTTTTCCATAGAGTTATGGTTTTTGAGTTACAACAGGGGCAAAGTTTGAAATATGTGTACATTAGTATTTCCGCCACGATGTTTTGAGATATCCAAATAGTACTCGTAACCAGTACAAGCAATTAATATACATGGGTAATGGTATAAGTGAGCTTTCAACGATTTTCGTGACTATTGTTATAATCAAAAGTGTGAAATAAATATTTTTACCAAAAATTGGACTGTCGCTATTGGTTGGTGCATTGAGAAATATGAAATAATATTAATTCTATTGGTACTGGTACTCTTGAAGATGGTGCCAAAAGTTTTCGATATAACTGCAACTGCACAACTTCAAAAGAACCAGCACCAAACGAATCAATATTATTTTGTATTTTTCAGTGCACCAACTAATAACGTCGGTCCAATATTTTGTAAGAAATACTTATTTTAGAACCTCTTTTCCAGATAATAAAATCAAATATTTTAAAAACTCTTTTAAAATCCCCCATTTGTGATTCTAAATATCCTTATGAATTTTCCCCATAAAACTATTTGTTATTTTTTAGTGTTTCATCACATAATACATTAACGAGAATTTTAAATTAAAAACAAATAGGGGAAAATTATTGTATGGAACAATTTGTGGTAGGTATTCATATTTCCACAATAAATAATTGTTTTTGTATTAAAGAGGTCTTAATTACAGACCTGTTACTACCCTTGTAATTTTTTACTACGGCTCTGACTACAACTTATAATTTCAAACATCTACATGAACTTATTATTATTATACTTTGCGAACGATAAATAAAGCAATCAGAACAAATACAACCTGAGATTTCATAGATCCTCGTGATTTTTTATTATTTTTTTCTGAACCCATATCTATGGGTTTCATTGTATAATACTCTGTAAACAATAAACAGAAACTCCGAATTAAAAACAAGAAGTGACGACATTATTTTATGGATCAATTTATAATATCTATTATAACAGTTCAATGAATTTATTTTGTATCCAAAAGTTCTAATTACGGTCCTGGCACTTCTGGTAACTTCTGGTAACTTCCAGTACTAGCCTGACTTTTTAAGATTAAAACATGGCCGCCAACTCTTCACTTTGAATCAAAAAGTTCAAAGGTTCCTCCGAGAGTTGGAGTACTGTATACTATATATGGTGAAAATTAGAGTGAGCCTGCTTGTAAAGAGATTAATCCTGAATAAATTAGCTGCTATATCATCTTACAAGTTTTGAAATTGACATTTACCTAATGGAAGACTATGCACTATAACAATTAAAGATTTTGACAACAACCAAAATATCTTTACTTATGATGAATTTAAAGTATTTTTTTGATTTTTATACAACAAAAGTTTATAGACATAAATTTTAAGGATGATGCGACCTTTCCGACATCCATGAGGAGGATAGTACCTATTGGTGTGAAGAGGACATGCATCTTCTTCATTCTCTCAAGAATGATGGATTAGAAATTATTCTGGGTATTAAGGATCTGATGAAAATGAATTGTTATTTTGTATATAATATGTTTTAATCTTTGAGCAACAAAAAAGATGAAAGGAAATATAGATTTTATTGGGACAACTAATATTTCGTAACTGAGGTTCAAATAGAGTATCAATAACTATTTTCCAATGAAAACATATTTCGAGCAACGCTACATTGAAAGCCACGTAGGACACTCGTTTCTTTGCGATAAATCTATTCGCTTCTCTGTTTAGCCATAACTTCGTCTCTCTCTACGTGTTACGCGCGCCATTGTTGCCATGTTGGTTTTCAACCGCTTTCAATACGAGGGGTCTTTGACAGTTCAATTCCACTCCCGGAGTGGTATAGTATGTCTACTTATCCATGGTCATGAAGTCATCTGAAAATTCCATAGATAAAAGCACATTCCGTTTTTTGAAAAATTTCTCAAATTTATCGACAACTTTTACAGTTTTGCCTTTCCAAATATTTTCTTAAAAAACATAACGGTCTGACAACTTTTGAGTGAAAACCTTACAAACGAACATAATTTCATTTCTGAATGACTTTCAGGAAGAAGAGAGTTATATAATTTCCTTCTATGTTTGTTTTTATATAGTTATGTAACATCTTTTCTTCCGGTCCGGATGTTGTCAATCAGCATCTGGGAGGTGTGAAGTGCCAACCCGGCGCGTCTCCCGGTGGCGGATAGGAGGGGGCCTCTGACGATGACTTTTATATGAGAAGGGGGCCTGCGGGGAAATAAGGCTCATTGAGACAAATAACTCAATTGGCAGCCACGAATACCCTGCCGCGGACCAACTTCACCTGTCCCAGCTGTAGTGTCGTAACTAAGGGAATTGCACTCAGGTACAACGATGCCAGGTGTGCGTTCGAGCTAACCTCGAAACCACCCTGTCAAACCAACGCATCCTGGTCGTCTGTGGTCATGTCTCGCGGGCCAGTGATGCGGGGGGGGTCTTGGCTTAACCGCCCGGACCAAGAGGAAATAACCTCATCAAAAATTCTAAATCCAAGGCGGGAAACCAGGCCGATGGATGCATGGCCAGATAGAGAACTGGTCTCTACTGGTTTCGACCTTGGAGCACAAGGGGGAACTCCATTGTATTAACCCCTTACTTCTGCATGCGGGGCTCTGCAGGAGTGGACCGATTTGTCCCCAGCTACTCGTGGGAACTATATGGAAAAGACCCATCAACCCAAACTCACCGGAGGAGAGATGGAGAAAGCCTCCACCTCCTCATCCGGGCTCCCTGTAAAAAAGGGAAATGCCAAACGGCAAAGAAATCGTCTGCCGTTCGACCTGCCGAAACTCGGACAGCCGGGCGGCAGAGACGATCCACTGAGAAAGGGTCTCAGTGGAGCAGGAGTGCGGAAGTACCTGCGACTCCTCCATCAGGGACTTGCACCTGAGGAGGCCAGAAAACAGGTTCTTCAACACTCCACACCACCTACTGTCCCGACCCCGAAGGTAACACCGACGGGAAAAGGGACGGGAAAGAGAGGCGCGGAGCATATCACTCCTCCGGAACGGCCTCAGCCTAAAAAGCCGAAAACAGCTGCAGCAAAAACCGGGCATGCCACTGGATACGCTGCAGCTGCCAAGGCCGTAAAGGCTATTCGTGTGGGTATCATACCCAAGGATTACCCTAGAGTAATCCTTGAACCACAGCCACTCTCAACACTGGAGGATACTCTAGTGGAAGAGATATGCAGTGGAGAAGTGAAGGGAATGCACTTCACCGGTATACATTTCCGCTGTGGAATGATGCTGGTGGACTGCGGTTCTCAGGATTCGGCGGACTGGCTCCTTGGAGTAGTGCCGGCCTTGAGGTCTTGGGAAGGACCCGAGTTAGTGGCGGTGGAGGAGAAAAACATCCCCAAACCCGTCACTGTAACGGTGTACTTCCCAAGAAGCTTCGAAATGGAGACGGAGAAGATCCTCCGACTCGTCGAAGTACAGAACACCTGGCTCAGTACCGGAGCCTGGAAAGTTCTCAACTCCAAAAAGGAGGGAACCGGTACTGTCCTCACGATTGGGATCGATCACCAATCAGTAGAGACCCTGAAGGCAGAAAGATGCGTCTTAAACTTTAGGTTTGGACGTGTGTCTGTCTCGGGGCTTGGGCAGAAAAATAATCCTGCGGGAGGTCTAAAAGATGCGGAGATACCCTCCACATCTACGGACTCCGATGTGCAGGATAAAACTGCTAGCTCAGGTCTGGTCGAGGCCTCTGCTGGCTCTGCCAAAGAAGCCGGGGCGGCAGAGAAATTCTCTGCAGTCCTGGGGGAAGGGCGAACCCATGCGGGGGTCGAGGCAATAACCCGAGACCCAGATACCCGCTCGAGCTCCAAAGAGACTACCCTCCCGATGGATCTTGATGAGGGACAGGAGGAAAGAGAGGAGGGGGGGGGAATTAGAGGCTGGACTACCCAGCCCCTATACCCCAGACTACAGCACCTTCATCGCTTTCTCCAAGGTGGCGCAAGTGAACTTGCATCTCGCGAAGGGATCTTCAGCAGTGATTGCAAGGCTATTTGCGAAATCCCAACTGGATTTTGTACTGATCCAGGAACCCTGGACAGGCAAAGCAGGCCAAATTAAAGCTTTGGCCTCCAAATACTCAAAATTGGTCTATGTTCTAGTTCCAATTCTACACCTCAACACTGGGGGCATCAACCGAGACATAGTTTTGCATCTGCTTATTTCGCTGGAGACAATCCTGCAATACCTCCAGTCGAAGCTCAAGAGCTAGTGCAATACTGCAATAGCAGACAACTGCCAGTCATCATAGGCTGTGATGCCAATGCGCACAATGTTATTTGGGGAAGCACGAACAACAACCCTAGAGGTGAGTGCTTACTTAAATATCTCTTAGCTAATAATCTAGAAACCCTTAATGTGGGAACAACCCCCACTTTTGTCACGAGAGCAAGAGAAGAGGTCCTGGACGTAACAATTGCCAGCCTTACTGCTAGGAATAACGTATTTGATTGGAGAGTGATGGAGGAACCTTCTCTCTCCGATCATAGGATTATAGAGTTTAGGATTGCGGGGGAAGTAAACTCACTGTTTCCAACTCGTAACTCTAGAAATACAGTTTGGTCTAAATATAAGACCCTTCTGAAGCAAAACTTGAAACAGATCGAAAGTAATGGGACCAAACACCCACACTGCGATCTGGATCAAGAGGTCGAACTGGTCAGTGTGGAGTGTCAGCCTGGCATAGAATACAAAGACTAGCCTGTGTCTGTATCACTGGAGCCATGAGAACTTGCCCGACCAGGGCACTAGAGATCATCACAGATCTCACACCTCTCCATCTAGTGATAGATAGATTGGCCCATGAGGCCATTCTAAGACTATCTAGGGAAGGTTCAGACATTGTAGGAATTCGGAATCAGAGAGCTTGGTCCTCTCTGTCCAAACAAATCCCATCAGCAAACCTTCCCTGTGATGTAATGACAAAGAAAATTAGCATCGAGAGAACTTTCACCACGGTGCTAAGTAGCAGAGAAGATTGGGACAGGGGGCTCACAATCCAAGCTCTCAAAAAGAATACCATTAAATGGTACACTGATGGTTCTAAGACCACGACGGGGACAGGCGCTGGAGTGTTTGGGAATCACACCAAATGCTCACTTGCACTAGGCCGCTGCCCAAGCGTCTTTCAAGCAGAATTGCTTGCAATTGTGAGATGCGTGGAGGTGAACCTTGAAAGAAACTATCAGAAATGTGACATTGCAATACATTCTGATAGTCAAGCTGCAATTAAAGCACTGAACTCTCATACCATTGACTCTAAAATGGTATGGGAATGCCGAAGGAAGCTCAATGAGCTACGCAAGAACAACAGGGTCTACTTAGTCTGGGTTCCCGGCCACTCGGGAATCAAAGGCAACGAGGAGGCCAACACACTTGCCAGGAGAGGAGCACAAACTCCATTTACTGGCCCAGAACCCTTCTGTGACACAGATAAAAGCACCTACAAGAAGGAGTTTCTGGAGAAGGAAAAAACCGTAAGAGAAACACTCTTGCGGGATACCCCTAGATTGGATCATTCCAAAAAGTTTCTAAAAAACTTTGATACTGCAAGATCCAAAAGGTATTTGGATCTCAGCAAGAACAAGCAACACCTACTCACTGGATTTCTTACAGGACACTGTCGCCTCAAGAAGCATCTAGTGAGATTAGGTCTAGCAGAGGATAACGAGTGCAGATTCTGCGGGGAAGAGGAGGAATCTCCGGATCACCTGGTGACGGAATGCTTCGCCATTGCTAGCCAACGCAAACAGTGCCTTGGCCTAGCAACCTGCAGTAGTGAGGAAGTATCCTCCTTGAAGCCAACCCAGATACTGGAGTTCATTAGAACTCTGGAACTGGAAGGCGAGTTGTAGACCGCGTATAGGCGAGTGCAACTCAGGTGGGGGGTACAATAGACCTTATGGTCGCAGTGCAATGTAACCCCCTCTTAAATCTAAATCTAATCTAAATCTAACCTCTTTTCTTATAGTAAACGAGAACCCGACTCACATTGCATCTTTATTTACTAGAACTAAAATCAACAATAATTGAATTACAGTATTCAAAAAATAATTTAAGTATTTTATCTAGAACAGCAGATTGTTACTGAGAATTTAACATGCAAGTGCACGTACCACGTAGAAGTGTGTAGAAGAAGAAGATGAGGGGGCATAGAAGAATTAATGTAAAAAATGTGTATAAGGATGTCGTTAACCTTTTTGTATGACTACCACAGAACAGGCCTCCCCTTCACTGCCTTTTCAGTTTTTGCAACCGATATGTCTCTAAGAATCATACCATTCCACCAGATCAGAGGGTTTTAAGGCGTACCTTATCACGCTGCCTCAATGCGGGTTGGTAACGGGAAACTGATTTCGACCGCTAGTTTTTGCCAATTTATAGCGATCCTTCTACCCACGGAATTTTCTGAGAAATTCATTTGAGGAAAAAGTCCTTGACATAGTTGTGTTCGAGCCCCATACCTCTCAGTTACAAAACCAGCTCCAACCAACTAGACAACTGGGGCTGTATAAGGATTTACCAATCATGATTGTGAATTCTCTTACCATCAGTCATTTGGGGTTCCCCAAGTTGTACGTAGAATAGAACATCTTTTTCGTAGCTATCTTCTTCGATGATTGTTAGGCATATGGCTTTTCTGCAAGAAAGAAAAACCGCTCATTATCATCAATAGACTCAAATGTATTCGTTCTGATCACAAGAAAATATTCAAGTATCAATTGGTGCCAAATAGTCTAATTATGTGCATGTGTGATACGGCAGTCCTTAGTTCACAGCTCAAAATTTCTTGAAATTATTTAAAAAAAGACCCAGACAAGGAGCATACATTCAACTATCTACATTGCGCCAAAATTAAAACATAATTTAAAAAAATATGGAAAATTGCTCAATTATTTATCAAACTGCCGCCAATGGATCTAAATTGTATCTTTATGATATCTTTTCAACGTTTTCAGACTCCTTTTAGGTGTTTCACTGCTAAGAATTAGTATTTTTTTTAAATATTGGAAAATGGTATTCAAAGAAAAATTTTATTTTTGATTTTTAAAGATACAAATGAAATTACAATATTCAATAACGTCTATTCCTCTTGCCCCAATTACTGCCTCACATCGTCTAGGAATACTTAAAATCAGGTTTCTGATTGTATCCTGATCCGTTTAATCTCATATTTTGTTACAGGTTTCATCGTAGTTGGCTGCTGGCCAAAGTAGATACGATCCAAATTCCAGGGAGTATCATTGCTCTCCAATACAATTGGGTTGATCAGCCTCTTCATCTCTTCTCTCAGAGGAGTCTAAAAGGAAAAACCATTTAGTAGGAAATTTTGGAGACATTATGTAATTCCAGTGGCATACGCCGAAATTAGAAAAGCCCACGATGAGGAATGACGAACGCGGTCAGAGGATTTGAGGTGTCGGACAAGGGAATTTGCCAGTATGCAGCTTTGATAAATAGAGTCGTTATAAAGTGTGCGTCACGAAACCTATCTAAGGTAGCACTCACATACGGTATAGGATAAGCATCCCGTTTGGTCACATTATTGTGATTTCGAAAATCGACGCAAAAGCAATAACGCCCGTCTGGTTTTTTGAGTAATAATATGGGTAATCCCCAAGGAGAATTTGAGGGTTCAACGAGACCATCACGAAGCATTTAGTCTAGTTCATCACTGATTTGCTTCAGTAAAATGGGGAAGATGGCATAATGTCTGGACGTGCATGTGCTAACACGAAATCCCTTATGTCTCCAAAGCTAGAAACAGAAATAGCTTTTAGTTCCTTTGATGCGTCTAGCCGGCATAGTGACGTCTTCCAGGAATGAGTTCGCGGTGATATTCTCCTGTCCGCAACGAAAGCAGAAAATCCGACGAGGTCACTTCGTGAACCGTGAAGGGAATTACTAATTGCTGTAACCGGCGGACTCATCAAGGAAATGGACAAAGCTCAATTTATGGAAAAAATATCGGCTGGTTTACGATATGCCAGTTCCGGTTCCACCAGACTTCTGTAATTTGTTGGAGGTGGTGCAAATCGTTGCACTCCGAATTGAGTCTTCTCCAGTGCGCGACATAATTGCAATAATTCAGTGACGGTATTGATTCTGTGGAGAGTCAGTTGCATTTGTAAGTACGGCTGGAGATTTCGCCTTATCAAACCTACCCGTATTCCTTCGCTGGTCGGTTAGCCCCCAACTTATTGAATAGGTTCTCCATGGCAGAGACAAACCGTACTAACTTTTCGTTTTCACCCTGTTTCCACTTCCTGATTTATTCCCAAAGATTATTTTCATAGTCATAAGGCAAGAAAGCATCCTTCAATATATCTACTAGCTCGTCCGAGGACGAAAAGGTATTGGTACGAAACCGCAATAAAGCATCCTGGATAAACAGTTCAGGGGCCAACTGTAATAGTTGCTCTTTGGTAGCCCTTCAAGAGGTTCTTATGTCTTTAATGAGCTCCAAAAATTGTGTTACACTCGATTCACCATCAAATTTGAGGATTCATCTGCCTACTTCAGCATAACGAGATCCTCCACCCGTCGGAGCATCCAACGGCGTATAGACATTATGCGGGTGATTACAGTTACAGTTTGTCCCTTCAAGCATGAAAGTCGATTCCAATTGCAGGTGTTGCCTTCCTGTATTTCTAAAATTTACGCGAGTCCTTCCGGACTAGGACTAGGTAGTGCGAACTCCATTTGAATTGGGGGAAAGCTCGGCTGAATTATTTCTTCCACAAGAGGCCAAGTATTGTAGGCTGGTAGATTCAGTGGTATGCCTTTGTAACGGTGCAATTCTCGCTAAGACAAGAATGCGAAAAATTAAAAATTATATGTTGAAAACTATATCTTTTAATTATAAAATAGTATACCTCACGCCATCTATCGGAGAGTTACCCAACCCTATCATATCTGTACTGTAGGCGGTCAGGATTCTATTTCATGACTTTTGATAAGATAATTGTGCGACTGTCGGATGGTCACGCGTACCACCAGCAGGATTTTTTTGGAATGGGTAGAAATGATGAACTCCTAACAACCACGTTCCTGTTTCTTGAGAAACCCTTCGAGTTCGAAGGTAAGTGGTCAATGACCGTGACTTTTAATTTTTTTTCGAGTATACTTAATTTCGGGTCAAACGTATATCTTATTTAATGGAGTCAAGGTGGCACATACAGGTGGCCTCATCTTATTAGTTCTTTTATTTTTTTGGGACTTCATTTCTTACTTTTTAATTATGGGTATGAGATTAGTTGTGAGCTGATACAATATGTGATAGGATATTATTTTACCTAGGGTTTTCTTTTGTACTGAAATAAATAACCACCAATCTATTTTGGAGCTCCTGAGGGTAATCCTCATCGTGGACTGGAATAACCTGAGCGACGACACGAATCAAAGTGCGGGGTGATCCACAATCGTCTGGGATGCACGCAAGTTTTTTTATATGGATATAGTTATAGTTTAATTTGCTTTTTGTAACTGAGCTGAGACTAATAGTCTCTCAGTAGTTTTAGAATAATTTTGCTTATTTTACTCCTATGAAGCGGAAATTAAGACCATTACAACTTTTCCACAGTGTTTTGTTTACGCTTCGTCTGAGCTCACGCGACGTTTTGTTTTACAGATTTTAAACATTGAGTTTGTATTTAATTTCTGCGGGTTTCTTTCTTACTGTAGGTAACTAAATGCGTGGTATTGATAATATTTATTTATACTTAATCTCCGTGATATCCATTGTTCGCCTATAAGAGTTATTCTGCGCGGTTACCAGTTTGCTCATTGCCTTATTTCATTTTGCCATATTATTGTTCGTTCTTCTTTAGAACCACTGTTACGTCGTCACACAGTATATAAGTTATATATCATTCATCAAATTGAGTTGCTCCTGAATAAAAAATTGACTTGGGTATTCGACCTGTTTTTTTTATCTCCAACATCGTTTGGTAAGTCAGTGATGTTGTAAGGTACTTTGGGTATTTGGCGTTTTTTTATTGATTTACCTGGCGCCCTTTCATCCAACATTAAATTTAGCTAAAGATGAACCCCACCCATCTCCACTGATAAGCGTAGCCGCAAATACCCACCTGAGAAGTTTATTGATAGGCAGGTGGACAAGTGACACCGAGTGATTTCGTAAGGTCACATTTGGCGGCCAACGTGGGGCCCGAAAAAGTATTGTATATATTTAGTTACTTGTTATTCATTATTATACTGTGTGATTTCGTGATATACGTGAATGACAATGGTTCGGAAAATGATAGTTAATCGACTCGGGAAGGAAGAACTCGCATACGAGCTTAAAGTTGGGCATGGAGTTGAATACCATGAAGAGGACTCGATGCACAGTGGCAAATGGTCAAGTTTGCGAGAGTATCGGAGAGTGCCAAGTACCTTTCAAGGTTAAGGACAGAGTAAAGCTGGTTAATGTCTTAGTAGTACCAAGCTTAAACCACAACCTCATTCTTGGAACTAATTTCTGGAAAGCTATGGGTATAGTTCCGGACTTGAGGCATAATGAGTGGTATTTTTCGAAGGAGTTTTACCATTTGGATGCTGTGGATCACCTGAGAAGCCAAACTGTTTTGACAGCTATGGAAGAAGTGAGATTGAAGGCCCTGATAGATCGGAATGTGGTTGCTATGGGAGATAAGTTGGGGTGTACCCATATAGCAGAACATGTTATTGTGACAAATTCCAAGCCCATTAAACAAAGATACTACCCAGTGTCGCCAGTAATTCAGCAACAGGTTGACAAGGAATTGGACGCTATGCTTCGAGATGATATTATTGAGAGATCGAATAGCGCCTGGTCCTCGCCCATTCTGCTGGTGAAAAAGAAAGAGGGTAGTTACCGTTTCTGCGTGGATTACCGCAAGTTGAATGTTGTCACCGTCCGAGACAGTTACCCTTTGCCATATGTATCGCACACGTTAGATAAGCTCAGAGATGCTCATTACTTGTGGTCCCTCGATATTAAATCCGCCTACTGGCAGGTTCCAGTAGCAAAGGGCTCACGACCCTACACTGCTTTCACTGTCCCAGGACGAGGACTTTTCCAGTTCAAGAGGATGCCTTTTGGTCTTCACAATAGTCCTGCCATGTGGCAACGCCTTATTGATAGAGTACTAGGCCCTGAGCTTGAACCCCATGTCTTCGTCTACCTGGACGACGTTGTGGTAGTTACACAAACTTTTGAAAAGCATTTGTCAGTTCTTGATGAGGTATTTCGGCGACTGCGTGAAGTTAATCTAACTGTAAGCATGGAGAAGTGTTATTTTGCCGACCGGAGATGAAGTATTTAGGTCCTGTGGTCGATAGAAATGGGCTTTATGTGGAGCCAGATAAAGTGAAATCGATGCTTCAACTCCCTACCCCGACTACGTTGAAGGACGTCCGAAGGTTGATAGGAACGTTTTTGTGGTATCGACGGTTTATTCCCAATTTCGCGGCCTTGTTGTCACCGATTACGTCTTTGATGAAGAAAGGTCGTAAATTTGAGTGGTCACAACTCTGTGAGGAATCTTTTCAAAAAATAAAGAAGTATCTTATTGCCGCTCCAATTTTGACGTGTCCTGATTATAGTTTGCCTTTTGTGTTGCACACTGACGCCTCTGCTTTTGGGCTCGGATCTGTATTCACCCAGACTCATGAAGATGGGGAAAGGTTTATATGTTATCTCAGTAGGTCCTTGTCGAAACAGGAGAGAAATTATTCTACCACGGAGAGGGAGTGTCTCGCTGTTCTTTGGGCAGTAGAGAAATTGAGACCATATCTGGAGGGCATACCCTTTACTGTGTACACTGACCATTATTCTTTAGTGTGGCTACAGAATTTAAAAGATCCAACTGGTAGATTGGCGAGATGGGCAGTTCGTCTGCAACAATACGACTTTAAGATAATTCATCGTAAAGGAAAAGATCATGTGGTTCCGGACGCCTTGTCACGCGCAGTTCCAGCAGTCGATTCTGAGTCTGTTGCTCCTGATACCACTCTGGATAAATGGTACCTGAATTTGAAGAAGAGAGTGTCGGACAGTCCACTTAAATTCCCACAAGTTTGCGGTGATCAACTTTACAAATACGTGAAGCAAAGTATTCCCGAATTAGGAGACCCCTCTGACCCTTGGAAGTGTGTTATTCCGAAGGAAAATCGACGTGAAATTATGAAAGAAGCCCATGATGTCCCTACATCTGGTCATTTTGGAACGTTTAAGACATTTCATAGAGTAGCAGAAAGATATTATTGGCCGAAGCTTAGGTATGATGTAACCCGTTTCGTAAGAGAATGTGCAGTTTGTGCTGCTCATAAGCCGGATCTGAAAGGCCCAAGAGGGCTAATGACTGCCCAACCTAAGGCAACGAGACCTTGGGAGATGGTGTCAACAGATCTGATGGGGCCACTTCCTAGATCTCTGAAAGGTAATAAATTTATACTAGTCGTAACCGATTACTTTAGTAAATATTCGCTAGCATTCCCCTTGAGAACGTCAAGGGCAGAAGTAGTTACCAGAAAAATAGAGAAGTAATTTTAGTGTACGGTGCACCTCGCCTACTGATGTGCGATAACGGACCTCAGTATCGTTCCCACCAATTTCGCAAGCTGGCTAGAGATTATTGCTGCGACATCAGATACAATGCAATTTATCACCCCCAGGCCAATCCTACGGAAAGGGTGAACCGAACATTGAAATCAATGCTGGCAAGTTACGTGTCGGATAATCATCGCACCTGAGATGTCAATCTGCCGAAGATAGGCTGTGCGTTGAAAACTGCCAGGCATGAAACCACTAACTATTCCCCGTATTTAATCAATTTTGGGCGATCCATGGTTCTTTGTGGCGAAGATTTCAAGAAGAAGGAGTTATTCGACACCAATGGTTGCATTACTGAAAAGACTCGTCCCGAAGGTTTCAAGAAATTATACCTCGAAGTTCGTCAGAGACTGGAGGCTGCGACAAGGAAGAGTCAGAAGATTTACAATCTCAGAAGGCGTTCCGAGCAATTTTGGCCAAACCAACCAGTGTGGCGTAAAAATTTCGTTCATTCGGACGCGGCAAGGTTTTACACAGCGAAACTGGCACCAAAGTATATGGGACCATTTTATATAAAGAAAAGAGTTTCGCCATGGACTTATGAACTACGCGACGAGGATGGAATTTATAAATGTACATGGAACGCGAAAGATCTTAAGTCAGGGAGTACCGCTAGCGCTGATGAAAATTTACCCCGGTAAATTTTCTTCAGGTAAGGGGGGTATCTGTAACGGTGCAATTCTCGCTAAGACAAGAATGCGAAAAATTAAATATTATATGTTGAAAACTATATCTTTTAATTATAAAATAGTATACCTCACGCCATCTATCGGAGAGTTACCCAACCCTATCATATCTGTACTGTAGGCGGTCAGGATTCTATTTCATGACTTTTGATAAGCTAATTGTGCGACTGTCGGATGGTCACGCGTACCACCAGCAGGAATTTTTTGGAATGGGTAGAAATATTTGAAATTTTATCGAATTTCCGGGGCGTTCGAGATTGGAAGACAAAAATGAAGGTCTAGTGTACTCACATGTTTTCTTGTGAAATTCTGATTAAACTTTTGGGAATTGTGTGTCTTATCCAGACATCTCTTTCGAGGATTATTTCCCAAAAATTATTATTGAGAGTGAAATTGTGTCAGTACGATTTTATGGTATTTTTATGTGGTAATCCGCTGGAAGAGGCATTTCACTCACGCTCTTACGAGGATTATTTGAATTTCAACATATACATGAGACGCTAGAACGGAATTGATGAACTCCTGGTGATTTTGTCATCATTTGGAAATACATTTTTTTCCAACACCCACGTTCCTGTTTCTTGAGAAACCCTTCGAGTTCGAAGTGGTCAATGACCGTGACTTTTAATTTTTTTTCGAGTATACTTAATTTCGGGTCAAACGGATATCTTATTTTATGGAGTCAAGGTGGCACATACAGGTGGCCTCATCTTATTAGTTCTTTTATTTTTTTGGGACTTCATTTCTTACGTTTTAATTATGGGTATGAGATTAATTGTGAGCTGAAACAATATGTGATAGGATATTATTTTTCCTAGGGTTTTCTTTTGTACTGAAGTAAATAATCACCAATCTATTGTGGAGCTCCTGAGGGTAATCCTGATCGTGGACTGGAGTAACCTGAGCGACGACACGAATCAAAGTACGGGGTGATCCACAATCGTCTGGGATGCACGCAAGTTTTTTTATATGGATATAGTTATAGTTTAATTTGTTTTTTTGTAACTGAGCTTAGACTAATAGTATCTCAGTAGTTTTAGAATAATTTTGCTTATTTTACTCCTGTGAAGCGGAAATTAAGACCATTACAACTTTTCCACAGTGTTTTGTTTACGCTTCGCCTGAGCTCACGCGACGTTTTGTTTTACAGATTTTAAACATTGAGTTTGTATTTAATTTCTGCGGGTTTCTTTCTTACTGTAGGTAACTAAATGCGTGGTATTGATAATATTTATTTATACTTAATCTCCGTGATATCCACTGTTCGCCTATAAGAGTTATTTTGCGCGGTTACCGGTTTGCTCATTGCCTTATTTCATTTTGCCATATTATTGGAAGCAAGTATTGTTCGTTCTTCTTTAGAACCACTGTTACTTCGTCACATAGTATATAAGTTATATATCATTCATCAAATAGAGTTGTTCCTGAATACAAAATTGACTTGGGTATTCGACCTGTTTTTTTTTTATTTCCAACATCGTTTGGTAAGTCAGTGATGTTGTAAGGTACTTTGGGTATTTGGCGTTTTTTTTATTGATTTACCTGGCGCCCTTTCATCCAACATTCAATTTAGCTAAAAATTAACCCCACCCATCTCCACTGATAAGCGTAGCCGCAAATACCCACCTGAGAAGTTAATTGATAGGCAGGTGGAAAAGTCACACCGAGTGATTTCGTAAGGTCACACCTTCCAGTGATGTATCAATTTGGTTGGAATCCTGATGGGATGGTAGACTTTGTAGTAATATACAAGACATTCTGAGAACGCTCTCATTCTGGCTCTCTGCTTCACTGTTAACTCGATTTGAAGCCAAGAGAATCGGTGCGCAGTCATGAGATAACGGAACGCCTTGATCTAAGATAGATCACTCACCTCAAAACTTGGTTCCAGATTCAATTTGCACGGATTCGTTTCCTCCCTAACCTCTTCAAATCGATTTGACACTTCTTCAATTAGACGCATATAAACAGACATAAGCTCTTGCCTTGCTTCCTCATTTCAGTCATTCCCAACTGAGACGCGACTAAGTCTCTCTTGAATATGAAATAATTGTGATGCATTGCCTTTGATTTCAGTCACTCGCTCATTCTCCTCAAAATCCCAAATATTTTGCTCACTCCTTTCATTTTTTTCTACAAAAAAACAATTCAGATCCAGGATTTATTATAATTGGGACTGTCACTGGGGTCAATCCTGCCCTTCAGCACTGCAATGCGCCCCGAAGTACAATTCTTTTGTCATTTACCGTTCCCCTAGTTGGGAGCTCTCTAACTAACTATTCTTAGGTGAATTTATCACCAAGGAGTCGATTGAACTCCATTCTCAATTGAATTATAAATGCGCAACCTCTTAATCTTAATCTTAAACACCAATATTTGTACGTAAGACAGACACTAGGACGGTATCCCAAATACTCGATAAAATTCTCTATAAGGAAACATCAACCGTCTAATGTAAATCAGAAAATATCACCGACACATGGTTTTCTCTGACGACATGAGTCAAGAATGCAACCAATATATCAATGTGCGCAAGCAAATGACGCACAGAAACTATTTTAATTATACCGATTTTATTAAAAACATGTGACTCAATTGATTATATTATATTATAAACATATTATTATTATTATTATTATTATTATTATTATTAATATTATTATTATTATTATTATTATTATTATTATTATTATTATTATTATTATTATTATTATTATTATTATTATTATTATTATTATTATTATTATATTATATTATAAACATAGCACCCAGATGCAACATGGGAGTTTTTTCCATCTACATAAATACTTAGATATTCCAAATAATTATTAGTCCCACTAGTTAATGCTTCAATCAAGCACGTTTCTATTATTGCTTAATTTATGAAAGGCCCGGTCAGGACGACATATGTGTAGACGTTTTGAAGCACGTGAAGATCAAACATCTTACATATCTGTTTACGTGATATATGACACTGGGCAAATCCCCAGGGACTGGTGAAGATCTACATTTGTTGCCATTCCAAAAAAAGCAAACCCAAGAAATTGCGAAGACTACAGACTCATAAGCTTGATGAGTCACGCGCTCAAAGCGTTCCTTCGAGTAATTCACTCAAGAATCTACAGAAAGTGTGAAGATATGAGTGGCGACACGCAGTTTGGATTTATCAAAGGACTTGGTACCAGAGAAGCTCTCTTCTCAATGAAATTGCTTGTTCAGAAATGCTATGACCGAAGGCAGGAGGTATTCGTCTGCTTCATTGACTATCAAAAAGCTTTTGATAACGTAATGCACGGGCCACTGTTGGTAAGATTACAGGAGATCGGCTTAAATGATAAAGATATTAGAGTAATAAAGGGATTGTACTGGCAACAGCTGGCCGAGGTCCGTATTAATGGCGAGTTATCAATGGAAACCTTTGGTATTTCGAAGTGATTTCGGCAGGGATGTGTAATATCACCTATTCTATTTAACATTTATGTGGAAAAAATCTTTCAACTAGCATTAGGGTATGAAACACGAGTTATCAAAGTCAATATCGCTACCGCGATCCTGACTAATAACAATGGAGACCTTGGGTCAATATTAAATAAAATCAACGAATTCGGCGAAAAGTTCGGACTACATATTGCCAAGACAAAAATGATGGTGATAAGCAGAAATCAGCATAATACTCCTCTCAACATCAACGGAGAAATATTGAGCGTGTAGCCAAATTTAACAATCTTGACGCTTCTCTAAATGAAAAGTGGGAGTGCGATGAAGAAGTGAAGGGAAGAATTGGTCGCTCGAAAACAGCTTTCTTTAAGCTCAAGGATATATTTCTCCACAGAAATATACCACTATACACTCGGATACGTGTAGTACAGTGTTACGTATAACCTATTGTACTGTACTATATCGAAACTCTAAAGCCAGAACGCTAAATCGGATCGAAGATTTTGAGATGTGGACACTCCGTCGGTTGCTGCATATTCTCTGGACAGCCCACATAAGTAATGAAGGAAGTTCTACGAAGAGCTGTCATAGAAAGACATCTATTGGATACGGTAAAAAAACATAAAGTATCATATCTGGGGCATAATATACTGAGAGGAACTCGCTACTCCATCCAAAGCTAATACTGCAGGAAAATATTGAAGGTAGAAGGGGGCCAGGTCGAAAACAACACTCTTGGCTCTGCAATATAAGAAACTGGTGTGGTATAAACCACTAAAGAGACGAAATCTTGACTAATCGGTAAACAATACATTGCCCCGTTCACGGTCTCTCCAGTTTTGGTGTTCATGAGCAAACTGAAGACACTGCCTTCGATAGTCTAAGGTCAGAAGGGACCATATGGGGATTGATAGGAGACTTCTTTCTGTCAACCTTCTTCGCACTGTATCTTGACTAACATGGAAATTATACCTACGGGAATATTCTTGCTGCAGTGTTTGTAATAAATCGACTTAAGAGTGCCCGCAATCGTAATTAATGAGGAAAATTCCATTTTTTTCTTATCGATTGATTATAAAATTTTAAAAAATGTGAAAGAATCATTAAAATATCTCTAAAAATAATTTCATTACTCGATGCGCTCTATCGTGTGACGTCATTTGACCTAAAAGATGCGGCCCGTATTCGCCGAATACGTACTGATGATTTATTAATTGAGTAATTCACCTGTGCCTTCAAGTCGTATTTAGGTTATTACACGATGGCTAGATCTTAAGAAATCCTACAAATATTGTATTGTTCCCATGTGTCAAAGCACGACAGGTTAAAATCCCAATAATTTGCTTTTTTCGTGTATCAAATAATATAATAACAAGGAAAAAGTGGTGCAAACTAATGAAGCGTGATTTGATTTGATTGACTACACTTTGCACCATTATGTTCAGGTCAAATTCTGTATTTAACTGTGCTTTTAGATACCTTACGTTTCACTTGAACGTATCCAATAGCTACTTTCTTGAAAAAATATCAACAAAGTCTATATAAGGATCTTAGATTGACTTTGATATCAATACAATTAATATAATGTCCGTACACGGCGGGTAATAGACGATATATTGTAAACTTAACGAAATGTTTATGAAACGTTTTTTATATAAGAATCACAGTTGTAAGTTAGACCATGTGGATGATGAAATGAAATTATATGCTTACTTAAAAAGATTAACTCCTTTTATTTGAGTACGAACATAACACGGATTTGAAGAAAAAAAGTCCATCACTAATATCAATATTAGGCAAATTATCACTTTGTCCTTTGACGTAACCTTCTTCCATTATAGTGAACTAAAAACTACACTTATAGATAAAATAAAAAAGAAACGAACGACTTTACTTAAATAAACACAAACGGAGCAAGAGCCTGGCGCGACTCCGTTGTACGGCGATCTCGGTAGGTCAGATGACGGCACAGGCGAAACATTCCGTACTAAAATACGTATACTTCAATAATCTATTTCAAAGTCATATATTGATGGGATTAAACATTTTTTTTCACTGATTGATTAGTTTTGGTCTATATTTAAACATCATTATGATGAATATAATATGACCAACATCATGAAACTTCTCCATTGTTGTCACCCTATGGCATCCTTGTCCAGGGCTTCTTTGATTACTGGTATTATCCCCAAACCGTGCTTATGAGATTGTGGCACTTCACACATTTAGGGCAAATCTTTTTCCACAAGCGCTATGGCAGCAGTACGTTCCTCAGGCGATAGATTCCTACGCTGACGGGCGTTCTGGGCCATTTTAACTCAATGAATGTTGAATAGTGCTAATAGAAGCGTTCAAGGAAACTAAACGCAAATAAAAGGCAAAAGCAATTCTATGGAATTTTGTTTACATTATTTTCCCAGTTATTTTAACAAATCGTCTGTTCGATACATAAACATAGTCTGAAAATACTGAAGAGATATCATAAAGAGACAAGATAGTTCCACTGATGTCAGGTTGAAAAATTTGAAGAGGTTAATTTCTCAATTTTTAAAATCATGAGTTAACTTTGCGGCGCAGTGTATTTAAGTCGACTTCAATAAAATTGGGAAGTATAGTATAGTGATGATGTGGACAATCCTTTATTATCGTTCTTTTCATAATTTGCTGTCAAATAAATATTAGTAAAATGGTAGGTAATAGATTTAATGTTAGTTAATAACAAGTGAATTGGTTTCTAGAAAACAGCAAATTTGTAACAAAATGTAATTTAGAACATCGTTATGATGCAAATAGAGAGATATCAAAACACGAACTCCTTAAGTCGGCGTGCAAAAGCTCTGGAGGACTTGTCAGAAAAGTTTATTCGCAGAATAGATAAAAGAAATCTGTCAACAAGAAGTTCGACATCTGATCAGGCATGATACTACGAACAGAAGATTTCATTACGCGTATCTCTTACGTTAGTGGGAGACAAAACGTCTGGGATAACTATAAAATGCGTGTTTCAAACGATAGTCTCATTTGTGCTGGCTTGATATTTGTGTTGTGGCAATTTAGGTTTTTTGTTCCTAGTAGGTACATTAATTTTATGATGTTTGTTACGTTCTCTGTAATACATCAGGAGGGAATAATAAACAAAGATAGAGTGAAATATAAATTAAATTTCTCCAAAATATGTCAATATGTCACAGAATAACAACATACGCGCAGCGGTCTTAAGCAATTTCACCAACTGAGCATATCTTGTTTGTCTTGATATCATGATGTCCAGGTACTCAAATAGATTAGATAACTTGAAGATATCTTTAATAAAATAATTGATTGAAATGAATATATATGAATACTTTTACGAAAAATTGGACCGACACAATCGCATTTCTGCAACAATATCCTAATGGTTTTTTACATTATGTATTGCTATTATATTCTTCAACGGATAAAGTCGGTCCTAGCCTCAAAAAAAATACCTATCTTAATACTTTTTTCAATTAGAAGTACATTCCATTCGTGTAATGAATTTTGTTATGATTGGGGAACTATGATATCAACATTTAGTTATTTCAATGCATTACTTCCTGTTGTCATAATGGGCAAATTAGTTGTTCAATGATTTCTTGAAAAAAAATATATCGATGCGTTGAGCAAAATAATTTATGTTTCAAGAATTACTCCAATTTTATTTCTTTTTTCGCTATGGTCGATGTGTTTTATAACACAGCAGGTTCATTGACGTCAAGCTACGTTCGTGTCCCATGCTATTATATTTGTTAATCATCAGTTGGTTAATCATGCGTTGGTTAACCATTGCTATAGGTTAGTTTCATTAGCTATCCGCTTGGATATTAACCAAAGATATTTGGTGGCCTATGTTCGACCACTGGGATATGTCTAGTTCTTAACATATATTAGGTCATTCTTTTCTCTATACAATTGTGAATGAAGAAGAATACTGGAACAATTGATTTTATGTAGAGGGTGGTGCTGGAGCGGATATGATAAGATTGAATAGCGACATACATTTCAGTAGACATGAGTCAATACGAATGTAATATTCTTGTGCATTTTTCAGCTCCGAGTGCAATTTTGAATAAAATATGGGTTGATTTTTTAGAAGAAGAAACTGTATGAGTATGAGAAAACCTACAAATAGTCTACACGCAAGAGATCATCGACATTAAAATTATTACTAAGAATTTGAGTTCTGGATTTTGACCTACAATTATTTAGGAAAGAAATGAAAGAATTAAAAAACAGATTCGGTGCATAATTTACAATTGCTCCAGAAGTATTTGATCGATTTCCCACTTTCAACAATACACTTTTTCCGGATGAAGCTCACTTTCACCTTAACGGATTAGTGAACAGAAATAACTGTTATTATCAGAGGAACGCTAATCCGAAGATAAAATCCTAAGATTTTGAATAGTCCTAAAGTGACAGAATGTGCTGCAATCTCAAGCAGATTCGGATTCAAATTTGAGAAAATAACCAGAAATTCTGATTATTATTCATTATTACCATGTATTTCAAAAGTGCACGTTCTCTTGCGCCTCTCTATCCAATATTTATTTATTTATTCAACAGGCACGTCCCGTACATAAATGAAAAATATTTTTTATTGTGTAACTTAAAATTACTTAAAAATAATCAATACAATATTCATTCACAGCTTAACATAATCTTTGATTTGCGTTGTACTTGGTACAGCGATGAACAATATAAATCAAGCCAACGAACATTATCATTACATAATTCTGATGTAACCTAACCTATATAAAATATTTTTCTTTTCACCATTTCGTAAAACAGGATTTGAAAAATAATAATCTTTTGCTCTGAGCCTCCTCGGAGGAGTAAAAAACTTAAATTTTCGTAAAAGATAAAATTTTGTATGCAAAAATTATATCTACTCTATCTCTGGCTTTACTTATACTAAACAATTTGTATGTTAATGAAAAGTCGTGATCTGTAAAATGGAGTGCATTACCTGCTTTAAAAGCGGCATATCTAAGAAAAACTCAGATTTTCGATTTTCGAGAAAATTCGCCCCCATCACCCCTTCCGGGGCGGTTTTCAGAGGGAAGGAGATTCCGGATTTGCGTTTTTATGAATATGGGATCATTTCTCAAGTCTCCCCTTTCAAATGAATCCAAAATCATCAAAATCGGAGTTCGCGAAAAAATTATATTTATTGATTGGTCTATAGTTGTTGATATCCGTTGGGTCTCCTTCTTTAAGTAATGACGACAAAAAATATATTTTCCAGCATTGCGGGAATATGCCAAGCTTAAGTGAGATGTTAAACAAATCTAATAGCCAAAATTTGAGTGCATCACAGGACCAGGACTATTGCTAGGTTTTAAGTTACTTATATATCCTTCAATATCTTCAATTATTATCCTGATTATTATCGGCTTAACTTAAATTTATCATTTCTAATTGACTCTTCTGTAGAACATAGGTTAGCTTTTTCATCTCTTCTTGCTTAAAGTTTAGCTTGAGCTCTATCTTTTTTATAAAGATTAAAATAATATTGAGATTTATATTGTTTATATAATTTATGTGATCTTTTTTATTTATAATTACTGCTATCAACTCATTGGAAAACCATTGAGGAAAGTATCTCGTTTTAAGACGGAATGTAGGAACAAATCTATTTATCAGGACATGAAATTTATTTTCAAGCTCAAGAACGAATTAATTCAATGAAATTTCGTTGATAATTTTATTAGGGATATTATTGTTACTTAAAAAATGTGCCATCTCAGAAAAATTTGCATGTTTGTAATGATATATAATTTCATCAACTGTACAATAAACTATTTTTTTAATTGAGTACAGACTTAGCATCATAAAAATTAGTAAATGCTAAGTCAAGAATATTTCCTGTAATATTTTTTATACTATTTATCTGATCTAATTAATATAATTTACATCTCTAAAATTAACCATTCATAGCCAGGTATATTAAAATCTCATACCAATAGAAACTCAATATTAAAATTATCAACCAAAATAACACAAAGAGATGTTTGCATACATTCAATCAATTCAGCATAATATTCAAATTTAGTATTGGGAGGGATATAACAAGTGCCGATAACAAAAAAGGAATCGCCGTTAAATACTTTAATAAAGAGTATTTCAAAGCTATTGTTATTATTTATGATATTTTGAAATTTAATTTTTGTATTAATAGCTATCAATACATCCCCACCATCTTCTTTGAAACCATTGAAAATAGATCGATCACAGCGAAATAAATTATACTTAATTAAACCAAGTTCTGAGTCAATGATGTCCTCGGTGAGCCACGTTTCCTTGAGAATAATCATATCAAATTCTTCAAGAAAACCAATTCCAGCGCGAACTAGGCTAAGTCTACCGCGAATACTATGCGTATTTTGATAATATAATCTGATATGTATGGAGCTTACGTATTACTATGCTTGTGTATTTGAAGATGCGAGTTTCACTGTGGCTGACCTATCTTCAGTGATAGTGGGTACGCCTCGGATGTATTTAATGAAGATCCCCTGCTCGCCCTTATTTTTGCGCTTTTTAAGCTCCTTTATAACACTCGATGGGTGAGTTCTTTGTTGACGGGTGAGATCAGCTGATATGGCGATGTCTCCTTCTTTACATATGATTTTCTTGTTGTGAAATACCCAGTGTACGTCTTCTTGTGAAGGATGTGTAATCTTAAGAGGACGGATAGACTTCTCAACAAATTTGTTGTCCAGGCGAGAAACGGCTATATCGTTGACGTTAAACAATGGTGCATCATTACATTTGGTTAACAGGTCGATAACCTTTTGCTTATCCGTAGCTTCTGCGTTGGCAAGAGAATTTCTACATTGATTTCTGCAGTGGTATTCTCCGATGCAAAAAGAGCATTGTCTTCTAAGATATCTAGCCTCTCCTCAATAGTAGTAATTTTGCTTTTGATATTATTAATGGACTCTACGATGCTATTAATTCTTTCATCGATTTTTTTAGATAGAATTTTGTAGAGAGCTTCAGCACTAGCATCAAGAGTATCCAAATCTATAGATAGAGATATATCAAGTAATTGAAAGACAAACAGCTCTAATTCATCCTGGAAGCATGAGAAACGAATATAAAATGAATATTCTTCTTGTCCACCAAAAAAAAAAATATCTGAATTGCGCATCAAAATTTATGAATTCAATAAATATAACCAAGACTACAAAAAGAATAAACAGTTATACCCAAAATACTGGAATTCGTCAAATGGTCAAATCTACAAAATCTCTATATAGCTAAATTCTCTTATGACGTAGAAGAGAATTTGAATATAGTTTCCAGAAAGACACAAAAACGAGCACAAAAATATATCTTGCAGCTAAAATGTAAAAGAAATGTACTTAAAGGAAGCCAAAACATAAATTGCGGAAAGAAAAAAGAAATATTGCTATCATAGCTGAAAATAATAGACGACACATGGCCGAGTTTCCAACTAAACAGACTGATGATTATAAATATTCTTTTCAGGCTATTCTAAAAATAATGCTAGGGAAAATCATAGAGAACCAAAACTTCGTAGTAAAGAGGTTCCCTCAACTTCTCTTAATTAAAGAAGCTCTTAGATAAACGATAACGTATACCTATTCACAATCCGATATTCAAAAATCATTTGGAATTCAAGAAGAAATTACATAGTGTAATAGACTGCAACAATATAATTCAGAGATGCAAATATAAAAGCCAATGACTAATCCTTGAAGAAATCTGCCAAATGGTTTCTAAATTAGACAATAATGAAACATGCTCTAACAAAATACAATTTAGCTCACCCAACAAAAACAGAATCAGCTTATTCCACCAAATAACCCAAACCAATGGTACTGACCCAACTAAAGCAGTACTCAAATACTATAAACAATCGCAATCTCCCGTTACTCCGCTTCATTCCTTTAAGAAACTCGATTAAGAATTATGCGAAACCGATTGATAATCGAGTATATAGCAGAAAATCATCTAAGCGTAATATAATCTTATTTACTTTTGGGAGAAGATAGATGCGACAGGAATGGTGTTCGATGAAATAGCACAGACAGCTCTAGCGTGAAAATTTTATTATTGATAAACCTAATGACAGCAGTTTTGAATTTGTATATATTTACTTGGGTAAGTGCTGATTATTTCCTGTTTTCAAAAGTATACATAAAACTGTTTTATTATTTTGATTAGTTTTATAGACATAGTATTATTTCTTATGTGATAGATTTATTGTATTTTATCGTTCACTTCCATATATAATAACAAGAGAAATTTTTGAAAAAAAATTAAAAATAGTTTTTATTGGGCATTTAAGATTTAAACCATACCGATGAGTGCCTACTATTGCTATCATTTTCTCGATTTTAACTATACTTATGTATATGTGTTTGCCAGCAACAGTAATTCCATAACAAATTACTGTTTGTCTACTACAACACAAAATTAAACTTTAAATTAAAAATAACGTCTGACGTCTGACAATTGCGACATAACCATAGACGATCTTCCAGAAAGTACCTATATACCAGAGAACAAGACGTATATATACGCTCCCTGCTCGTGCGTAATTCCAGTGACGGGTCCCATTGTCGTTCCATGTAAAATAATGATCTTGGGTGAATGAGATTGAATGAGATAATTATAATTACCAATATTAAATCACACTTGGAGCTTAACAGGCGGCGAGATGTCAGCTATCTAAGTACGAAATCGAAATTTCAAGTCTCTAGGCCGTATGGGGACTGAGAAATCGCTGCGGAGTCCATTGATACGAGAACCGAAAGTAATAAAAACTATTTAAAAAATAGAATCAAGATTACTTGAATAAAAAAAATCAACGTCAACTAACGTAAAAACAAATCATGACAGAATGGTATACTAAACCAACATGGTCAGGCAGATACCTTAATTTTAACACCAATCACCCAATGTACCAAAAAAAAGGTTGTAATAAGCTTAACAGACAGAGCACTCCAACTAATTAGCCCTAGTTTTCGAAAAAACACTCTTAAAAAAGTACGAAAAACCCTAATGAGTAATAGCTATCCATTAAAATTAAATAAGAAAATTACAAAACAAAGTATACATAAATTTTACAACTATTCAGCACAACGAAATATAAGAACAACACCTGAAAAATTTACCTCAATACCATACTTATCACAACTTTCAGAAAACATAAGCAATATAATCCAAAAACACAACATTCAAATTATCTTTAAATCAAATAATTTACTAAGACAATTATTTACCCCACTAAAAAGTAAAGTCCCGACAATGAAAAAATTCAACCTTATCTATAGTATACTATGCAAATATTGCAACCTAGAATCCATTGGAATGACGTCACAATTATTAGAGAACAGAATAAATGGACACAAATACATGAAAAAATCAAAACTGCTCTGAACAAGCACACTACAATAGACAAACATCATTCTGACTTTGAAAATATTAAAATACTTGCATATGACTCCAAAGAAAATAAAAGAAATGTCTTACATAAAAAAAAGTCCAAATGCAACGAACAATAGAACCGATATAAATAATTTAAGCCCAATATATCACACTATAATATAGACAATTATAACAATAAAACAACAATAAATAAATAAATAATTCCAAGAATCATATATTAACATTATATCATATTACTGATATATTAAATTTCCCAAAATACATCACGTCCTATATGGAAAATTTTTCACACAACTTTCAATTATTTTTTCTGGCCATCGACGACATAAAGTCACACCTAATACATACCTGTCAAACCTCGACAACCATCGATATGAAAAACAAACATTAAGCAAAACTCAAATATTTTATTGATTGAATTGTTGCCATGGTACGTATTTCTGATTATATTTTTTAATTCGAAGTATTCCCCCATCTTTATTTCGTTCTATAGAAGATATATTTTTTTAATTTTTTATAGAAATAAAGTATTGATGCCTCTGGCCAGAGGCGAAACGTTTTTATAATTAAGAAGAATTTCATCTTTTTTTTATTCCTGAATCCTCATACCCAAGAATCAATCCATAGAATATAAACCTATAAATCATTTGCTTTTTTGATAACACTATTTAAAATGTATTAAATAACATGGAAAATGTTTAAAATATTCTTACATGTTGATTTGTGAGAGAAATCAGCTTATCATTATTATTAGCTTCATTGAATGAATGGATGCTTTTCAGGATATTTTATATTGTGTATTTATCGTATTGTGAGAGAATACGATAAAGATGATATATGTTAATATTTCTCTATTAGATATATCTTATTTTAATAAATTTCTCAGGTTAATTTGTGAGAGAGATTGACTTGGTTTTTTTTTTTTGTTTTTTTTTTTTTTGTTTTTTTATGTAATTGACGCTTTCCATTATTTCATTTTAAAGTTATGTATGTCGTATTGTGAGAGAATATGATTATATATAATTAACAAATAATCTGAATGCCTAACAAAATAGTAAATAATATTATTGACATAATAAACTTGAATTTATACTGCAATACCTACGAATTCAGATAGTCTAGTCTGTGTACGGGTATATATTTATTTATATTATGTGTTTCTAAGTCTGTTATGAATATATTTTTTTATATATAATTGAATAATAACTTTTTCTTTATACTAAAATTATATCTGCCTCAATATTTTTAAGTTTAATGTGTGACTTGTTAAAAAAGAGCTACAAACACTAACTCCTATAACTCCTATTTGGATTTTTTCTAAGAAAACTTGAATCTAGACACTTTCAACTCTAAATATGCTGTTACCATGACATTTATAAATAACTAATGACATTTCTGATTGCTGACTATGAAATCTTTCCTGTTTGTGGTTAATTTTATATAAATTCACGAATGTAAGTACTTTAATTAATAATCTATTATGTAGATAAAAAAAATTTGTAACGATTTTTAGTTTGCCCCGACGAAGAGAATAAACATTCTCGAAAGCTTGGCATAATCCAAAGAATTTTATTTATTAAATGACTGCATCCCCAACAAAAATCTATTTTATTAGATATATATATATATATATATATATATATATATATATATATATATATATATATATATATTATGTATCCAAAGACAATGAGTCCATTATTAGCAATATTGTATATTGTTTATCTGACATGCAACTCTTCTCATGATGTTTATACTGTGTAACCTGATGCCATTATTAACCATATGAAGGAAACTATTGTTTGCAACATTGTAGTATTGAATTTCATAGCAGCAACATCCAATGTTCCCAGAGATCATGAATAACTTTGAGAAGACATTTACAAGGATTTTCCTGTTCCCCTCTTCTTTTATGAAAACTATGAATAATGAGTTCATATGAAAATATTAAGCTTTTGATTTGATCTATTAACATCCTTTTGATCTTAAGTTTGTTAGTTGCAGTCGCTCTAACTACTTAATCAATAAGTTTCATTAAGCATCTGTCGGTTCAAATTTTACAACAGTAACTTTAAATGTTAGGGAAGTAGTTGTGTAGAAATTAATAGGAAATAAAGTGTAAACTATTTTTTAAAAAGTGATTTTCAACGACCAACCCCTAACAAAATTGGCGCAGTCAGTAGGATAGCAAATCCAAAACAAAATAAGAAGAATATTACGAAGGAAAAGAAGAAGAATATTACGAAGAAAAAACGAAGAAGAAGTATTGCTCTCAAGATTTTCTGGAGAAGACAACGGAGAACAGCGCGAAATAAGAAGATCCGGTGGTTTTCAAGCCTTTGTGTCAAATCCGAGCTTCAACGCAAATGGGGAGAAGATTCCAATTGTGAGTACATTTACATTTTGTTGTCTTTAAACGAAGTAACGTATATTCATTGTATATGGTTATATATTATAATTGAAAGAAGATATTGAAGTTATATATTGGAAGGAATACATTAATTGATAGGAAATACTATCGATTTTCTCATGAATATATGAATTATTTATGAAATAAAAAGAATAGATATAATAAAGTAAATAAGTTTCTAATAATACTGTTGAAGTTACTGAGATTATTAAAAGAAATACATATTGTCATAGTAACACATAACGAATTATAATATTGAAAAGAATGGAACCACAGATTGCTGACCAACCAATAGTTGAACCAGAATATAGACTAAGTGAAATATAGTGAAATAGTTATACCTGAATATGATGGTGATTCTATATTATTAAACGCATTTATAAATTCTTGCGACGCAGCATTTGAAATAGCGACGGAGAGTCAGAAATTTCTATTGACTATAGTAATAAAAAATAAACTATAAGGAAGAGCATCTCAATTAATCAATTCAAGATACATGAATAATTGGATAAATATAAAGAATCTTTTAAAAACATGTTTTTTAGATTCTAGAGACGTTATAAGTTTAATTTACGATTTACAACAATTTAAACAAGGAAATAATGAGAATCCACAGAATTATGTTCATAGAATTAACGCGCATCATTCTAAATTATATACGGCTTTAAATCAACAAATTATTTTAACACAAGACCAAAAAGTAGCTCAACAAGCCCTTGTAGACAAGGTGGCGGTACAAACATTATTAGTAGGACTAGAATCTAACCTTGGTAAAATCGTACGTGCATCTCAACCTCGAAGTATTGCTGAAGCTGCACAGATAATAAAAACAGAATATCAGCTGAAAACGAAGAATTAGAACCAAAGAAACCTTATACAAGCGAGAATGATCCACATAAAATAAAAACCAGGAATATAAAACGATGTAACTATTGTAAGAGAGAAGGTCATTTCACATCTGAATGTTACCGTAAACAACAAATAAATAATAACAATTATAATAATAATAATAGGTCGTCGAATAATTCTCAATTTCCACAAAGATATCCTAATACTACTAATACTCAACGTAATTATCAAAATAATGGTTATCGGGAATCGAATTATCATAAACCAAATGGGAATTTTAACAGAAACAATTATTTTAAACCAGAAGTTATTCGCAAACACACCATTTAAACGAGAATCGTTCAGATTTACAGACTGGAACTTCTGTACATGAAACCCAGTCCAGTCAAACAAACCAGAAAAGTATACAGAAACAAAATACGAAAACGAATATTTAAGTGCAACAAACATATGTAAGTGCAACAAACGGAAGTAATCTTTTGTAGTTGATACAGGTGCTGGAATAACTATTTTAAAGCCAAGTAATGTTAATATTGTTAAGAAAATTCAAGAAGTAAAAACTATTAATTTAAGAGGCGTTACACCAGGAAATATCCCATTGAATAAGGTTACTGAATATCCATTTTTTCTTTGACCACACTGAAGACACGTTACTAGTATACTTATACGAATTAGATGTTGAATTTGATGGAATTTTAGGAATGGATTTTCTTCAGAAATATAATTGTATTATTGACATTAATAATCGTCAATTATTAACTAAATATAGGAATATTAATTTATATAAACATAATGATATTTTAAATCAAGTAAAAATTGATGAAAGAACAGAACAAATTTGTAAATTTAAATGTAACATACCAAATAAGGAATTGATATTGAATGCTCAATCAAAAGAAAACGTTTGTTTACCAAACTCGATCGTCAAAACTAATGAAAAAGGTGAATTTTATGTGTCAGTTCTTAATAAAAATGAAAATTGCAAAAATATAATATTTGATCAGCGTGAATTAGAACCATTTGAAGAAATTGAAGAGGAAATTTCAGTATTGAATATGACTAAACAAAATTTGAATAGTAGACAGAAAGAAATTATAAAGTCTTTAAGACTAGACCATCTCAACGAAGAAGAAAGAGATTTAATTAAAATTACGTGTTCTCAATTTTCTGATATTTTTTATTTAGATGGAGATACGCTTACTTTCACAAATAAAATAAAACATAAAATCGACACAGGCCAAACTAAACCAATTTATACTTAAGCATATCGTTATCCACATGTTCATAAAGAAGAAGTTAAAAATCAAATTAATAAAATGTTACAACAAGATATAATTCAACCTTCGTCTTCACCTTGGTCATCACCAGTATGGGTTGTACCCAAAAAACTTGATGCTAGTGGAAAAAAATGGAGAGTTGTAATAGATTACAGAAAAGTGAATGAAGCAACCGTGGAATTATTAGATCAATTAGGGAGATGTAATTATTTCACAACATTAGAAATAGCCTCAGGATTTCACCAAATTGAGTTAGATACGGCAGATATTGAAAAAACAGCATTTAATGTAGAAAACGGTCACTTTGAATTTAAGCCAATGCTATTTGGGTTAAAGAATGCCCCTGCAACTTTTCAACGAATTATGGATAATATATTAGCAGGAATGCAAAATGAAAGAGCATTAGTTTATATGGATGATATATTCTGTTACACTTGAAGAACATATTGAAAGACTAACGGAAACATTTCAAAGACTTAAGAACGCGAATTTAAAATTGCAGCCGGACAAGTGTGAATTTTTAAGAAAAGAAGTAACATATTTAGGACACGTCATAACAAATGAAGGTGTTAAACCAAATCCAGAAAAAAATTAAGGCAGTAGAAAAGTTCCCAATACCAAAAACAACAAAAGATGTTAAAAGTTTCCTAGGATTGGCAGGATACTATAGAAGGTTTATAAAGGATTTTGCGAAAATAGTAAAACCATTAACAGAATTGTTGAAAAAGGATGTTAAATTTGAGTTTGACGAAAACTGTATGAAATCTTTTAACATGCTTAAAGAAAAATTAATAAATTATCCAATACTACAATACCCAGATTTCAATAAAGATTTTATTATAACTACGGATACGAGCAATTTTGCAATCAGTGCAGTATTATCACAAGGCATTGAAGGAAAAGATCTGCCAATTGCATATGCTTCTAGAACGTTAAATAATCACGAAGTAAAATATTCAACTATACAAACACTCTTAGCTATTGTATGGGCAACAAAAACGCTTAGACCTTATATTTATGGAACAAAGTTTAAGCTATTAACGGATCATAGACCAATATCAAGGTTATTTAGTATTACAGATCCTGGATCAATTTTAGCACGATGGAGATTAAAATTGGAAGAATATATTTATGAGATCATATATAAGCTCGGTAAATTAAATGCAAATGCAGATGCCTCAACAAGAATAAATATAAATTATATATCAGAATTAAAAAGAATATTTTATGGAAATAATGATAATATACAAGAACCTGAAGAAAATGAAATTGAAAATGAAAATGAGCAACAACCAATTGAACCAAATACAGATGAGCAAAGCAATGAAACTGAAATAGCGTATGAAACAATTTTACATGAATGGGATAATTTGCAACAATTGCGTAAAATAAAATCTCTAATAGATTATTCGAAATGCAAATTTTCTAATAATAATTTTTTAGACAAGTCACAGAAAAATGTATTATCATTCTTCAAGTTAGATAATTTAACTGAAAATCAATATAAAATAATTGATATTTTAAATGATGAAGAAAACTATGAAGAACATGAAGTAAATATAGTGAGTTCAAGAACTGTTAAGAATAGGAAATATTTTATTGTAATAATACCTGAACGTAATGCAGATCAAGCAGTATTTGAAATTTTATTCTATAACAAAGACAAATTATCTCAAAATAATAGATATTTCTTAGAAGAAATAAAAGATTTACCAGTATTAGAAATGCTATCATATATTTTCTCAGATGATGAAATCGAATTCATAACATGTGATCATAAGATTATAACTCCAAATGAAGATGAACGACAAATTATAATAGAACAGAATCATACAGGGATTAATAATTTACATCGCGGAATTCATGAAACAATACATAGACTTCGACAGAGATACCAATGGCCAAATTTAAATAAAGATGTTGAGACATTTATCAGGAAAAATCTAAATAATCCATTAATAGTAACAAAAACACACAAAACAACTTTTGAAAGATAAACCTTGATATTTTAGAGGTACCAACAAAAAATTACGTGTTTGTCATAAGAGAAGAATTAAGTAAATTTGCTCAAGCTTATCCAATTGAAAATAAAAGTGCCAAGAACATAGTCAATACCCTATTACTTTATTTTATGCACTATGGTACTCCTACAAGAATACATTGTCACTTAGGTCCCGAATTTAATAATAACCTAATGAAAGATTTATGCTTATTATACAATATTAAATTAACATTTTCTTCCATGAACCATCCACAAAGTAATGGATCAACTGAGAGATTTATGAGTACACTTATGGAAATGATTAGAGCAACTGTCACAGAAAGACCTAATGATCACCCATTAACATGTTTACCTTACGCAGTTATATGTTACAATAATTCAATAAATAATACCCATGGTTTTACCCCATATCAATTAATATTTGGACATACAAATTCTAGACCTCCTGAAAATCTATATAATCAAGAACAATTCATTAGTAAGTATGTACGAGATTTAAATAACCGAATCTCTTATTATTATAAAGTTGCAAGAGAAAGGACTATACTAAAGAAAGCAAAATCTAAACAAAGATTTGAAGAAAAACATAAACCAAATGATAAAACATTTGAGATAGATGACTACATATTTATTAAAAAATCACAATTCGGTCCATATAAAATAATCGAAATATTAAGAAACAATGCACTGAAAGTTAGGGACATTGAAACAAACAGAGAATTTCAGATTAACTCTGATCAGGTAAGCTCAAAAATACAACAAATATTTTGTTTTTCTTAGATGTGTATGAAACAGTATTGAAATATAGACACGCAACGTGAGCGCATATCCAGAATCACAAAATAAAAGTTTTTTTTCTAGAGAAATTTCAACAACATTCATTTTTCCTTTTACAGATATATCATTGTACTTTTGTACTTGAGTAGTGCTGTGAAGAGAATACAAAAGGTAGAAGTATTGAATAAAGATAATGATAAAGTGGAGAATTACAAATTTATAGAATTAAACAATACTATAGAAATTCAATATTATTAGGAGAAAAAAATGAGATTATCAAACGAAAAGTGGAGGTTATTAGTCGTTGAAGATTTATCAATTTTGAAAGATAGTTATAAAAATTATGGCACAATTCTACAATATATAAAATCATATAATAGTAAAGATCATCCAAGAATAAAAGCATTTCACGTACATATTAAACCACCAATCACGATGTGGGATCAAATGATATTATCAATAGAAAATAAGTTAAAAGAAATCGACAACGATATTGATCCATATGAAAGTTATATTCGTCAGAAGAGAAGCGCATTTAATTTTATTAGTTCAGTTTGGAAAGCAATTACTGGAAATTTAGATAGTTCTGATGGTGAATACTATGATAATATAATCAATGAGGTAGAAAACAACGAAAAACAACTGGAAAATTTAATGAAGAATCAGATATCAGTGACTACATCAGTTATTATGAATTTTAATTATACAATTCGAAAACTACAAATTGATGAATACACATTCAATGAAAACTTGCAAAAAATTGAAAATGCAATCTTGAATATAACTGATAATTAAAACTTCTACGCTCAATTAAACATAATCAATGTGTGTGAACAATTATTAGAATCTTTAATTCTTATTGATAATGAACTAAGTGACATTATAAACGCTATCACTTTCGCTAAATTAAAATTTATCCATCCCTCAGTAATACAACCTGAAGATTTTGTGTTTCAATTAAGAATAATATCTATAAGTTTAACGACAAACAATCTACCTTTATTACCAAGTTTGACAAATATTCCAAGATATTTTGAATTAACTGAACTCCAAGCATATCAATCAAATAATAAAATTGCTTTTGTATTATTCATACCATTAATAGAGCCAGAAGAATTCAAACTCTTACATATTTACTCTATTCCAATATATGACCCAAAAACTAAATTATCTCATCTAATACTGAATACAATGAAATATGTCCTTATCAACCAAGACAATAATTTGTATATTGTAATGAATGAGTTGGAGAAATGCAAAGACCTCAACAAAGAAACCATAATATGTTTCAATCAAATACCATATCCCATGGATGAGAATACTCCATGTGAAATAGAAGTTATGAGAAGAAAGAAAACCCCAGAAAATTGCCAAATTCTACAAACGACTATAGAAGATTATAAAGTCCAGTCAGTATCCGCAAACGAATGGTTAATTGCAACAACTGAAGAAGTTCCAATAACAGTGCAGTGCAAAGATAAAACAGGGAAAACATCTTCAGCCAGAACAAACTCAGTGCTTAAACTTAAAGCAAACTGTGTGAGTTATATTGGTGCAGTACGCGTCCAATCAAAGAGAGACTACAATTCAGAGGACATCAATATTATCCAAATGCCAAACATCGATTTTAAGTGTTGTAATGATTTTGAAAAATCTGAGAAACTACAAAAACTGAAACCTCTAAAAATTAATAAATTAAACTTAGATGAATTGAACATTGCTGAGCATAAACTGAATCAATATTCATAGCAATTAGATTATATTATTAATACACCATATATACAAAGAAAAACTCATTGGTTTGCAATTGTATCTATTGTATTGATCTTATTAATTATTTTATTTTATATAATTGACAAATGTAAGAAACGATGTAATCCTCAAATTATTCAACAAGAAATCCAGACAACGTTTTACCAGAAGAACCACCCAGTAGAAATATACTCAGATTTGTCCCAAGAAGAAGAACTTCTTATAGGCAAGGAGATGATGTTGAAATTGCTGAAATGTAATTATTGTATACCCATATTTTATAATCAATATAATTCCTTTTACTATTTTAATCATTATATACAAATATTATATTATTTTATTTTATTTTATTCTCTGTAAAATTTGAATCATTGTGTAGATTACAAATTTTAAATATGGGGGGTGGATTGTTATGTATCCAAAGACAATGAGTCCATTATTAGCAATATTGTATATTGTTTATCTGAGATGCAACTCTTATCATGATGTCTATACTCTTTAACCTGATACGATTATTAACCATATGAAGGATACTATTGTTTGCAACATTGTAGTTGTTTACCGTTTTATATTTCATAGCAGCAACATCCAATGTTCCCAGAGACCATGAATAACTTTGAGAAGACATTTACAAGGATTTTGCTGTTCCCCTCTTCTTTTATGAAAACTATAAATAATGAGTTCATATGAAAATATTAAGCTTTTGATTTGATCTGTTAACATCCTTTTGATCTTAAGTTTGCTAGTTGCAGTCGCTCTAACTACTTACTCAATAAGTTTCATTAAGCATCTGTCTGTTCAAATTTTACAACAGTAACTTTAAATGTTAGGGAAGTAGTTGTGTAGAAATTAATAGGAAATAAAGTGTAAACTATTTTTTAAAAAGTGATTTTCAACGACCAACCCCTAACATATATATATATATATATATATATATATATATATATATATATATATATATATATATATATATAAATATTTGAGAATTATTTGCTGAATAATTGTAATATAGAACCAATGGGTTTAATGGGGATGCAGCATTTAAGGTAAAGAAAACTCTATAAAGTTTTTCCAGGCTTTCGGAAATCTTTAATCATTTTCATCTTCTTGGAATCTAAAACCGTACATAAATAACATATTCTTTCGATAAATTAATTTAAAACTTACACTTTGGTGAGATTGTTCTGTAAAGTTGTTGGAAAATAGTACGATTTACACATTACACAGTTATAAATTTCATTTCATTTCATTTATTAACCAAGGAAATAATATTGTACATTAGTAATGCTTAAACAATATTCTGCAGAGATGATATTTCATCTGTGTGCAGCTTGGTATGATAAGTTACAAACTAATTACAAATTAATTGCAATAAAACGAGAATTCTTGGTACCAGCATTTCTATTCATTTTAGGTAGGGGCATACTTTTATTTCTTGTTTCACTATTTGAATATAAGAACTCGTGTTGCAATGACTTATAATGCATTAGAAAGATTTCTAACTTGAACATTTGTTCAAAATTCAAGACACCTAGCTGCTTCAAACTTTTGTTCCTATCTAGATTTTTATCATTCTGTTTTGTAATGCCAGAACAATTACCAACTTATTCTTATATGCACTTCCCCATGCATTTAAACCATAGTTTATTAAACTGCCAAAAAGTGCATGATAGATCGACAACAGAGCTTTCGTTGTTAAGATTTTTCTTAATTTATAAAAAATATACAATAAATATTTTGACTTTTTTACGATATAGTCTACTTGTACATCCCACCTTAGATTGCAGTCGAATATTACCCCCAAATATTTATAGTGGTCTACTCTTTCTATTCGGTTATTATTTACTGAAATATTCATCTCCATAGGAATACTATCCTTATAAATTCCAAGTCATGCATACCGTTTTTTGCGTATTTAAAGATAGATTTAACCAATTACATACAATCTTTAAATATTTATTCATCAGTTTCCGTTTCTGTCCATGTATCCTCCTCACATACAAAAATGGTATCATCTGCATAAGAAATGATTTTTCCCTCAGGCAACTGATGTAATAGACCATTTATGTAAATGATAAAAAGTAAAGGTCCGAGAATGGTTCCCTGGGGCACACCTATATTAAGGTTTTTGGGATTGCTATTTATTTTCCTTATCATCTAGAGTCCTACCATCATCAGTACAAATACAATCTACGCGGTTATTTTTCCCTGTTTTATTTTTTCCATTCTATCGTTTATATAGTTCCAAATTCCCTTATGGCTGGTGCTGGCGTTATTGAATATCTTTTCTTCATGCATAAATTTTGCTATCTTAATAATTTTATTTAATTTCTTTTTATATGTATTATAATCAGTTTTTGCAATAATCCATTATTATTTAATCTCTTTAGTTTGATATGACTTCATTATTCCTTTAGTTATCCATTTTTTTTGCTATATCATTCTTTCTTATTTTAATCTTTGCTATGCTCCGAACGCTCTTAATCATTTCAGTCAGATTATCAATAGCATAATCAATATCATCAACCTCATTTAATATATCCCAGTTTAGCTTACTGGCTTTAACATATTGTAACTTATAATTAATTATCTTAATGGAGTCTTCTTCTTTAGATTTAACTATGTCGGTGTCAATATTTAGTAGCAGAGGGTAATGATCTGTTATGGTATCAGTTATTCTAAAAGCTGCAGCTCTCAAATTTTCTAGTTTTACAAAAAAAATATCAATGCAGGTACCCTTGTTAATATTATCATACGATGGTCTAGTAACACCTCTAAACATTGGATTATAAAATATATAAGATTCCCTCGAAAACCAAATCAGTACTATTTCCAGATAATAAATCCATATTAAAATCTCCCATTACACAATGATATTTAGTATTTACTTGCAGTCTTATGTAGTCATTTATCATACTTGTAAAGTCATCTTTACTAACATTGTGACTTCTATACACGGCTCATAACTTTATAGTTTTAGCAAGGCTAGTTCTAATGACAGAGCTCAAAATTTTAAGTTCACCCACTATTTCAATAAACGTATTTTCTATTAACCTACAATTTAAATACATAACTACTCCATCAGCTTTATTAGCATGACTATCATTATAGTACACTTATAATTTGGTAAATTGGAAATCTCAAAGTACTCCAGATTCCATGTCTCTGTGCAAACAATTACATTGGGTTTAGAATTACGTTTCACTATCAAAAGTTCTAGCTTTTCAAAATTAGCATTTATGCTTCTAGTATTTATAAGCAAGATTTTCAATTTACGATCACTAACCTCCATACTTTTCACCATGTTTGTATCAATCAAGTCGGTATCTTCACTTGCATATTGCTCTAAGTAGTATAATTGCCGATTTATGGGCATTTTTGGTTCACTGAAAGTTTTGTTCCACTCCATTGTTTATATTATTCATGGCAGTACTATCCATTGTTTTTTTGAATTTAATGTCAGTTTTCCTTATATTCTTCATCACCAAGGTTTTATAAGTTGAACAGGCTTCAAAATTTCTTGCTTCATGTTGTACATCATAGTTTGTCTTAAATTTTTCATTATAGTATAAATAGTTAGTACATCTCTTTCTGTCTTTGTTAGAGCAGTTTGTACTTAAATGTTTTTCTGTACAAATGAAACAGCACTTCTCTTTATTACATTTTTGAGCGCTGTGTCCGAACTCATTACACTTGAAGCAGATATTCACATTAAACTCATCAAAAACTTCATATCTCATCCATCCAAAATAAAGCTTTTTCTCATTCATTATTATGTTGTAATTTAACTTAGACACCTGCAATATAACAGAACACAAGTTAGACTTCTTGTTAAGATATTTATGAACCATCTCCATTTCTTCATTTTCTGGTAATCTGTTTCTATATTTAATTTCTTTTTTAATCTCAGCAGCTTCAAATTTACTCAAGCTATTTTCAACACCAACTCACTTAGTTTTCGGATTTTCTTTTTTTTTCGGTTTCAACTGAAACAACATTCTCCTAATCACTCTGATCCAGCATATTTTGTACTCTTTCTACATCATTTTTATTTTTACATCTAATAATCACTTTGGTTTTTGTGGCGAAGATATTTTTTATTGGTATATTTGTCTGTTTACTTAAAATATTTTTGGCATTTTCATATAATTTTTGTGTATGTTTGGTTCCGCTGCGTTGATGATTATACTGGGAACTTGTTCAGAAATCTTGATCTTATCAGTTGATATATTAGCAATTTTCTCTTTCAGAAGTTGCTATCTTCCAACTCTGCATTAAGTTCTTTCAATATGCTATTTTTGTCGTTTAACTCATTTATAATCAACTGCTCCAAATTAAGCGTCTTATCTTTTGTGTCCCTGCTTCCTCCATTTGACCTTATAGTAACTTTATGTTTTTCTTGTAGTTCTTGATAGGCCTCTACCGCATCGCTGTACTTTTTTCCAGTTTGTTAACATTTCAGTTTTCGCCTTAATTGTAGTTTTAGCTATAGGGCTCATCAGCTCATTATCTTTACTTGCGGTATCACCAACATTATGGTCCCCACAATTTACTAGAGGATTTGTTACATAATATGCTCCTTTTTATCGTTTAAAATCGCTATTGTGAAATACAGCATCACAAAGAATGCAAATGACTGTGGCATTTAGCTGTTTTAGATGGCACATATAATAAATATCAGGTGGTACTGAATGTAGGACTTTCTCAGTACCCGCCATTCTGATAAATCATTCACAAAACTTATTTATGTGGCTTGCAATATTAATATTATAAATTCGAGTTTATAATGCAATAATTTGTCCATTGCCTCTTGGACTATAAGCCAATAGAATGGAAAGATGTTTATATGTTCTAATATTTACAAGCAGGCTTTGAATTTCAATAGATTTCTTCACTTATGCAATAAAATTGCAAATTGTGCATGATATGGATATTTAATCCCAGGACGTTATAAAGCATCACGTGCACTAAATTCGTTTGGTCACCTTAACACCAAAAAACAAATTTCCTCTGCACTGAAACCACACTAGATATAAAAATACTGAGCACCAAAAACATTCGTTGTCTTTAGGCAACAATACAAATAGAAACATACAATATATATTATAAAATTTGCATTACATTCACAACATATTAAAACTTTAAAACTATAATTATTATGACTAGGTAGAGAGAGGCACAAACCTACTTTGCCTTAAAAATTGTTAATACTTAATATTAAGCATCTTACACCCACTGGGTTAGTGAATATTATTTGATGTTTGATATCCTAAGGGTCTTTTGTAATGTAAAATCATCTGTCACTCGAAATTAAATCTATAACGGCTTATCCCAGATTCAATTAAATACCTACTACCTAGGATAATGCCTTTTATGCAGTTAACGACTTTTTTCACTAAGGCACGTTTCTGCTCAGCTCACGCACTGGTTTATTGTTTGTACAAAATTTGTTTTTGTTTTGTGATTTAGTTAGTGTTTACCTTCTAGTTAGGATCAAACCTTCCACCTCTAAATAGCTGACAGGATGATTCCCGAGAACTTCTTCATCAGCAACTATTTCTTTATAAATATGCGTAACACTGTAGAGAGGCTTAGATTCTGATAGACATTAGACATAGATGTTGTATTAGTTATCATTCTGTAACTCTGTATTTCACTTTCTCCAAATAAATATTGTTTTTAAAAACTAAAGTTCGGTTCATAGAAACGTAATTGGCGCAGTCAGTAGGATAGTGAAAGAAATCAATCGTGATCATCTTCGATTTTAATCGTTTATTCACTATCCTGAGTCTACGTGAGTATTGTGAAAATCCAGAACCGGAATTCTTCTTGCAGAAGAAGAAGCAGGAGCTACTACAACCCAGAAGCCAAACAGATATTGAAATGCATCGTGCCATCATCATTGTCTTGTGAGTACTTCTTGTTTTTCTATGTTTAATTGTCAGATCTCCTCTGTTCCAAGTCCTTAAGTGATCCTAGTTCAGAGTAATTGTAGATATTTTTGATACCTTTCTTTTGTATGAAACAGTATTGAAAGATTGACTTGCAACGCAGGCGCAAATTAAAGGGCAAAAATTTAGTAAAATAATCAATTGAATTCCTATTAGAATAATTCTAGGGAAAACTTGATTAAATTAAGCAGAAATCCTATTAGAAAGTATTTCTAGGGATAATCTGTTTTCAATCAATTGAGACCTCCTATTAGATCAAATTCTAGGGAAAACTCAATATAATTAAGAATATTTAATTGAAAAACTATTTATTAATTGAGACCTCCTATTAGATGAAATTTCTAGGGAAAACTCAATATTTACTTATTAAAAAACATTGAATTTATCTTATTTTTATTTATAAGTTATCAATTTACAATATTTTTTAAATTATCTATTTTTTATTATATCTACATATTTTTACCTGTATATATTTTATCCTATTTTATTGAAATAAAATGGCAGTCCCAGTATTTGACCTCAAAACCTTGAGTATTGTTCCTTTTTTTGATGGACATCCAAATGATTTGCATTCATTTTTGAATATATCAGCAGAAATTCTAAATCACTATTTCGATATAAATCCAGAAAACGCTGCATGTCTTCAAAATAAATTGTTATTGTTTGGTATCGTTGGAAAATTGACTGGTAAAGCAAAAGAAGTCATATCAGTTTATGGTTGTCATAATTGGAATACCATAAAAGATGTTTTGATTCAACATTTTGGAGATCAAAGAGACGAAAACTCGAGATCTTGTTAATTTACGGCAATCACATTTCGAAACACCGCTTCAATTTTATGAAAAATGTATCAAAATTTTAAGTACGATCTCCAATTATATTGAACTCCATAATGAAAATGAAGCCATTCGCAATAGCAAAAAGATGTTCTTTAGGCAACAAGCTTTAACAACATTCTTAGCCGGATTAAAAGAACCATTAGGATCTACCATACGCGCAATGAGACCCGACTCATTAGCCAAAGCTATTGAGTTTATTCAGGAGGAAAATAATATTAGATGTTTACAAAAATCATTTATTCCAAATGTACAACCGAATAAAAAATTGCATCAAATTCCGCCACAATTTCAGAAAAATTTTTCCCAACCAGTATTTCAAAATCAATCATTTACACCTAATACATTCACTCAACAACCACAATGGAATGTAACACCTCATCGGTTTCCACCACCGCAACCAACATTCAGAAAATCCAATACTAATGTTTGGGCACCGAAGAATACTCCCGGCCCATCCAACCTACCTAAACCGACGCCAATGAGTATTTCTACGCGAAATACCCATAAACCAAATAGGAATTTCAATAGACTTCCAACGACAATCTCAACAGCAAAAATATACTGTTGAAGAATTATTCAATATGGAAAGTTATCAATATAATCCATATGATCACACTGATGAGCAAGATTACGATTATTATCCGATAATGATCAGGAAATTTATTCAGGTGAAGATCAACCAGCTCTGGAACATGATCATGAACAAAATTTTCCGGAAGACACCCATCCACCACCCGAAAGATAGTCGAACTTAATACATTCTCGGATAAGAAAGAACTCCCTTATATCATAATTTTGAACCCCCCGCTTAAACTTTTAATCGATACAGGATCAACAAAATCATTTTTAAATCCCGAAATTGCCTTTAAATTGTATAGGAAATATATAACTCATGAACCATTTGTTGTTAGTTCTATTTTTCAAAATTATTCCCAAGATTATAGTGCTGAAATTCCCAGTTTCGATGAATTCAACAGCAGCTCAAACTTAAATTTTTTTCTATTTCGTTTTCATAAAACATTCGATGGATTAATAGGATTAGATAATTTAAAATTAATGAGTGCACAGTTAGATTTTATTAATGCCAGATTAATAAAAGCATTTGCAACTCTTCCTATTTTTTATTACGAAACAGACCAGAAACAATTTTATTCAATCCACCTTGAACCACATTCAGTCGCACGGGTAAGATTACCAGTAACAGAAGCAGACGGCACCATCTTGCTACCTCAGCAAAATGTGCAAGGCGCGAGATTACGCGAAACGTTAACAATAGCCTGTAACAATCTTGCATGGGCAGAGTTAATAAACAATAGCGACACTGAGATGCAAATAGCATTGACTGACACAGTTAAATCAGCTGTCCTAAATACGAATAATTACCACTTTTTTAACGCTGAACTTAAACCATCGGATAAAAGAAAATTTTCCAATATTAAAGAAAATATTCGAACACACCATATGAATAATGAAGAACGTCATCAAATTTTAAAACTTTGTAAAACATTTTCGGACATTTTTTATATTCCCAATACCCCTTTAACATTTACAAATAAAATTAAACATCACATAAAAACAAAGGATGAGTATCCTGTCTTCACGAAATCATACAGATACCCCCACATACATAAACCTGAAGTTGAAAAACAGATAAAATCAATGCTCAATCAAGGTATAATTCGACCCAGTGAATCTTCATGGTCATCACCCATCTGGATAGTACCCAAGAAACCGGACGCATCTGGAAAGGTTAAATGGAGAATCGTTGTAGATTACCGGAAGGTAAATGACAAAACAATTGATGACAAATAGGATATTTGTCATCAAACATCAATGATGTTTTGGACAAACTTGGACGATGTCAGTACTTTTCCACATTAGATTTGGCGAGTGGATTTCACCAGATTGAAATGGCTGAGGAAGACGTCCAAAAAACAGCTTTCTCCGTAGAGCAAGGGCACTATGAATATCTCAGAATGCCTTTTGGACTCAAAAATGCACCAGCAACATTTCAAAGAGTCATTGACAATGTACTGAGAGATTTACAAGGAAACATATGTCTCACATATATGGACGATATTATCGTATATTCGACCTCTCTTCAAGAACACCTCCAAAATTTGAAAAAAGAGTTCGAGAGATTACGAGAGACCAATCTTAAAGTACAATTGGATAAGTCAGAATTCCTACGGAAAGTAGCTTTCTTAGGACATGTCATCACCCCAACCGGAATAAAACCAAACCCGGACAAGATCAAAACTATTTTGAGATACCCGCTACCAAGAACGCGGAAAGAAATTAAAGCTTTCTTAGGACTTTTAGGTTACTATCGGAAATTTATCAAAGATTTTTCAAAAATCACGAAACCTTTCACGGCGTGTTTGAAAAAAGATGCCAAAATTAAAATAACACCTGACTTTATAGAATGCTTTGAAATTTGTAAGAATTTGTTAACAAATGCACCAATTCTACAATATCCCGACTTTACTATGCCGTTTAATTTAACTACAGATGCTAGTGATTTCGCTATAGGAGCAATTTTATCCCAAGGCCCCGTTGGCACAGATAAACCAATAGCATATGCGTCTCGTACTTTAAACGACAGCGAGAAAAATTATTCAACTATAGAAAAAGAAATGTTAGCTATTGTATGGGCTACAAAATACTTTAGACCGTATCTTTTTGGACGAAAATTTAAAATTTTATCCGACCACCGTCCATTACAATGGCTTTTCTCATTGAAAGACCCTAATTCAAAGTTAATTAGATGGAGATTAAAGCTAGAAGAATTTGATTATGAAGTTATGAAAGCAAATAAAAATGTTGATGCTCTATCACGCATAGAATTGAATACAAAGGAAACATTCAGTTTGAACGACTATATGGAGAATTTTTATAAAGAGCTTGAAACTGCATCTATGTACAACAATGCCAGCTCTCATCATGAGAATCAGCAAAAACATGAATCTAGTTCAATGTCAACACAATCGGCTGATGAAATATATTATAATGTTAGCGAAGATGATTCCGCAACTGACACACACAGCTGATGAAACAATGGAAAACTTACCAGAACAACAGGAAAATAGTAATAATACGATACATACGACAGAAGAAGATCCAATCATGAATATACCTATTTCCGAAAAACCATTAAATTATTATAATAATCAAATCAGATTAGTTTTTGTTCATTATAACGCCGCATCTCCAAAAATTGAACACATATTTCAGAATAAGAAACGAATTCATGCGCAAATAAGCCTTACTACTATGGAAAAGGATATTGTAAATTTCTTTAAAGAATTCGTTCCACCAAAAACAAAATTCGCTATAAAATTTGAACCCGAATCACAATATGAGCCAACATCCGTTATAATTCAAAAAATGTTTAAAAATACAGCTTACGATCTTGTCAAATGTACTAACATTTTGGAAGACATAAATTGTGAAGAAAGACAAAAAGAAATAATCCGTAATTACCATGAAGGAAAAACCAATCACCGCGGAATAAATGAAACGGAACAGCAGATTAGAAGAAAGTACTATATTTTATAAATACTTGTGAACTCTGTCAAACAACAAAATATGATAGGCATCCAGCTAAACCAAAATTCATGATAACGCCGACTCCAACAAAACCCCTTGAAATAATTCACATCGACACATTTCAAGCAAGTGGTCAAAAATTCTTAACAATAATAGATTCATTTTCGAAATATGGTCAAGCATACCCGATAGAAGGAGCTAATGGTATTAAAATCGTACGAGCACTCCTTATGTTTATAACACATCATGGTTTACCGGAAATGATAATCTCTGATAATGGACCTGAATTCAAAAATACATTACTTCAAGAATTTTTATATACCCATAAAGTTCTTATACATTATACAACACCAGAGAATCCTCAATCGAATGGAATGATCGAAAGATTTCATTCAACATTAATTGAACACTTAAGAATCCTACGAGGACACAAAACCCACTTTAACGTCAAAGAACAAATGCCATATGTATTACTAGGGTACAATAATAGCATCCATTCCACCACAAAACAAAAACCAATTGAAGTATTAAACGGTCATTTTAATACCGGAGACCCATTTGATCTTGATATTCAACGAAATTTAATGAATAATTATATCCAACAACATAGGGATACAACTAAAGCAATTTATAAGGAAATTAATGAACTTAGTAATCGCCTAAAAAATCAAGTAATTTCAAAAAGAAACGAGACTCGACAACAACCAGTACAATATAAACCTCAAGATATAATATTTACCAAAACTACTGGTGTGAGAAACAAGTTACTCCCTCGCTTTTCAAGGAAAGAAGTAACAGACAATAAAAATGTAACAGTGACATTACCCAACACCTCTTGTCACAAGAAGAATATAAAACATAAATCCCAATCTGTATTACAGGTGGACCCTCATATCTGCAGAGAAAGTCCGCATACAAAACCTGAAAGACAATCCAGGAATTCTACCCCTCCGGCTGGGAGAAGCCAGTATTAGAATAAGCAATCATGATTTCATCCACTATTATAATCTCACGCCTAAAGGTTTTGAAATAGATAATATAAATAGTCATTATTATGATATCTATACAGTGCTAACATCAAACAGTAGTAACCCGTATTTGAAAGGCTTAACAAATTTTTTACAAGCACTTAAATACCAACTTCAAATTGTACGCCAAAAATTTAATACTATACATCCAAATTATAGAACAAAACGAGGACTTATAAATGGCATTGGCAGTATTATTAAAGCCATCTCAGGAAACTTAGATCAAGAAGACGCTGAAAAATATGATAAAGCCATAGAACAATTACGAAATAGTCGAGTAAATGTTAATCAAAGGTTGAACCAACATATCTCATTAACTAAGGCTTTAATTGAAAATTATAATAAAACAATTTCATTAATTACTCACAATCAGGAAATTATTTCCAAGGAAATCAATACGGTAAAAATTAAATTGGACAAGACAATCTATAATTTTGAATATTTCTTCAAAATAAGGAACATTTTAGACCAATTGAGTTTATCCTTACAAATCTTATCAGAGCTTCTCACTGATTTCGATATTGCAATTACTTTTGCTAAATCAAATATTTTATATAACAACATTTTGCCACCTGAAAAATTGAAATTGTTGGTCAATTCTTTACAACGCTATCATACGAAAGAGCAACTTTTATATACTGATGATACTGAATTACTTAAATTTTACGAGATAATTACTGTAGATGCTTATTATTCAGATACAATGATAGTATTTATCTTGCATTTCCCATTACTTTCTCTCGAAAAATTTTCACATTATCATTTGTATTCAATACCTACAATAAATTTTACTACCCTTATCCCACCTGCACCTTATCTGACATTAAGCAGAGAATTTCATCAGTACTCCGAAGAGCCATGCAGAAAAATTAATCCTGGTTTTCTGTGTGAGAAAATCACTAGAAGAATTGATTCCGATACCTGTATTTTGCCAATTCTAAGGTTAACGCAAGAAGAAGCTCGATGCAACCCCTTTCCTGTTTCCTTGAATACTACCCTTATAGAGGAAATAACTAATGCTCATTATATAGTTATTTTTTCAAAACCAACCAAAATTTCTACACAATGTACTACACCCACTATAGCCGTACTACATGGAACCTTCCTGATACAACTACCCTCAGGATGTGCTTTTCAGACAACCACTGGACGTTACATTAACTCACAAGATGTAACATATGAGCAACCCTTACCACTTCCACAGGTTCGAATGGTTTTGAACTCGACAAAAATGAAAATCAAAACCACTCCAATTCATCTTGAGCAAATTCCACTAGATGAATTACATAGAATTCACCAAGGTCCAATCCCACTCATGCCAATCGAAGACATTTCGATGGACACCACCCATTTTTGGACAACACCCACCTTTATCCTAATTGCAGGAGCAATCGCATTTTTGGGATACAAACTCCGACAGCATCTTCAAAAACAACTACCCAGACCAACCTCATCAACCACACCTATACCAGAGGCTTCCGTTTTGTTCGTCCCTCACAAAACTTCCCTAAGGGATGGAGAAGTTAGGATCAAACCTTCCACCTCTAAATAGCTGACAGGATGATTCCCAAGAACTTCTTCATCAGCAACTATTTCTTTATAAATATGCGTAACACTGTAGAGAGACTTAGATTCTGATAGACATTAGACATAGATGTTGTATTAGTTATCATTCTGTAACTCTGTATTTCACTTTCTCCAAATAAATATTGTTTTTAAAAACTAAAGTCCGGTTCATAGAAACGTAATTTTCTGACTGAATTTACAGCTGTATATTAACTTACTTTCTAACCGAATATACAGCTGTAGGTTACATTCTGATACTTATTATCTTTTATTTTTACATCTTTATATTTTTATATTTTTGTTTTATATTATATAAATTTTTTTAATTTTAATTTAATTTTTAGTTTTGACTTTGTTTTGTTTTTGTATTGTTTGATTTTGATATTTTTATTTTGCTTTGTCTACAAAATTTATATTTTTTCGACAATAAAGCATTTCTATCTCTCTCTCTCTCTTACTTCGAGTACTATTATTTATATGTGAATAATTATTTTAGTATGTTTGAAACCAATTGGAAATTTATGCCACCCACTCTGCTATTCGTTCTACTATGAATGATAATCGATCAAGTTGGAGGATGATTCATTTGATTATCATTCTTGTTGAGAAAATTTTTGTCTATGGCTAACAAATAAGAGTACACCTCGCTTAGCTTATTGATGTCAACCCTTTTGTTCATACAATGTTCCTTCTGATTTATAAATGCCATTTCAACAAAACGTCTCTTATGGAGTTTGCGTTCAGTGTATAAAATACTAATACTATCATAATTCATAATGTTTAAGTTGACTGGCATGTTCGCTAGCGCACATCGATCAGGATACAATCTAGAATCACTTTTGTGAGAAGTAATTCTCCCTGTCAATGTTCTTGAGGTTTCCCCAATATGTTTTTTATTGCAACTTCCGCAAGGTATTGAATATACTACATTAGATTGTTGCATGATGGGAATTATCGTCAGAACGGTCTGGTTCGGTATTTTGAAATGGTTTGCTTGTATACCTAATTCTTGTTAGTTTTGGGGTAATGTTCCTTAGATATGGTAGGGAGGTGTAAATGACTGGTTGCTCTATATTGTTAACATTGTGTGATGAATTGTTATTATTTTGAATCTGTGGGTTTGTCTTTGTAATATCTACTCCTATTGTGTCGGTTGATGGCGTATTAAATAAAGTCTTTTTAGTAGCGCAACTGGATTTCCATGTCTTTAAAAGATTGTACAATATTTTTAAGTTATTTTGTTGTTGAAAAATTGGGTCAGAAATATTTAGAACTCCGTTTTTCATTTCATTTAACAAATTTATTTTCATCGATTGTTTGTGATAGGATTCGTAATGCATGTATCGTCCTGAACTGCATGGTTTTCTATACCAGTCTATGACTACATTATTTGTTGATGTTCTGATAAATTTCATGTCCAGAAATGGTACAGAGTTTTCTTCATCTTCAGTTTCGATTGTGAATTGTATGTGCGGGTCATAGTCTTTAAAGATTATGTCATCCACAAATTTTTTGATGAATTCTAATCTAAGTATATATCATCCATCACATATGCCGCCAAAATCCCAGATAGGCTTGCGCCCATGGGTATCCCAAAAGTTTGTTTGTAGAATTTGTTGTTAAATGAGAAATAAGTATTCTCAAATAGAAATCTAATGATGTTCAGAAAAGTGTCTCTGTTGATATCACAATATTCAGAAATTATATACCAATTTCTTTCTATTGTTCTGATAACAGCCTCTAAATAAACATTACTAAATAGTGATACTACGTCTAAGCTCGCTAGAACATATCCTGGAGTTATAGGTTTGTTATTGAATAATTCATAAACCTGAAATGAGTCTTTGATATGGTAGTCATTGTCCAGATCATAAGCTTTTGTCAAAATGTTGGCTATATGTGTGGATAAATACTGTGTCGGTGCACCTATTGATGAGACTATTGGACGCATGGACAATGTCGGTTTATATACTTTTGGTAACGCTTAAATTTGTGGTGAAATGCCGTTGTAACATATCAATGTTTCTTTAGTATTTTTGTCTATTTGCTTGGTGGTTTCTAATTTGTTTATTAATATATTACATTTTCTGTGGATAGTATATGTAGGGTCTTTATCTAATTCTTGATATGATGTGTCATTGTTTATAAGATCACTGCATAGTTATTCATAATGATGTTTCTGTATTATTACCGTCAAATTGTCTTCATCGGATTTTGTGAGAACTAAGTTGAGATTGTTTTTCAGAAATTTAAATTTAGATTTAAAAAGTAGGTTGCGTAGCCACGAAGACTTTTTTTGAGAGTTATGCAATTCATTGGTTATTATATTAGTAGCTCTTGCTCTAATGGTACTTTTTATGATTCTGTCATCTATAATAGCCGTATGATAATCTATATCTGCTAAGAGACTTGTTACGGATATGTCTTTACCTAATATTGGTACAATGCTAGACTTGGGCCCTAATGCAAAAAACTGTAAAATGTCTTCCGGGATTTCAACCCCACTAATATTCTTAATTCAATTCGTTTTAGTTATTAATTTGTTCTTTACCTCTCTAGCTACCTTGTATTGTAAAAAAATGAACATTAAAAATGTTTAGAAAAAATATATATATAAAACATCATCAGACACATATATTATCACTGCTTCCTTAATTAAGTAATCTGAAATGAAATGATAAAAAAATGAATGAGTACTGCAATTATGATAAAGACTCATGGAGATGCCAATGCAACACATACAAATAGAGATTTTTATTTTGTCGTGGGTGCAAATGTCACCTGTTTTTTCTTCCGTGCATATGTTTTTAATTGAGGTTGGCTGGTCGACGTCAAGGCACTTGACTCATCAGGGATGTCATTAGGTATGAAAAGGGCAGACCGCCTTGACTTTGCCATTTACTTCAATTTCAAATACGCGATCCGAAACACGAGGGATAATCCTGTGAGGCCCGGAATAAGGATGTTCTAGAGCTTTTTAACAGCGTTGCGTAAAAATACATGTGAGCAATAGACCGATTACATTTCGAAATTTGCAACGGCCACTTTCTTTTGAAATGTTACTCTTTTTAACAGAATGTACTATGCCTGTGCCCAAATATTTCCATGATAATAGCTGTCTGTGACCGTTTCCATCAATGTTTTTAAGTACTATGACATATATGCGCTTTTACCTGAGAAAACAGCTTCTACATAAAGTTGAATATTGATATTCTATGGCCGATGGGTCGCGCAGGCGGAGAATTGAAATCATTAATGCACTTGGTCTATTGTGGAGCTCTTTAAAATAAAATATTTTATTTTGATATTTGTGTGGTGTGGGAACTGGCTGGACTAGGCGCACAGATTCCCCGAATTTCTCAATAAAAAGATTGGGGTCTGGGGTCGGATTTTCAATCTTCTTCTGCACTAATGTTTTAGGATAGTAAAGTTTGTGTACGAAACGAGATTGGTATTCGATCGCCGACGAACTGCAGACACGGATGTCACTATACTCGCAGCATCCAAATCACCTGTGTTCTTTACGCCGCCTTGTTGTATAATTAATACTCTTCACAAACACCTTGCGCCTATTACGAGCACCCAATGGATCTTCATTATCAAACTGTTCGCACATCCTCCACAGTTCCTCAACCACACGTTCGATGTCTATATTCGATTCGCATTGCTTACGCTTCTCCATTGTCTCGGCCTCTCTGGCATCTTAAGTCTCCATAAATACGTTACGTTATTTCGACTGCCTCACAGCAAAATTGTATATATAACATGACCATCTCTCGTTTGTAGTTCACAATATCATCGGTCTCATACGATCTATACCGTATAACCCTACAACGATCTCGTTTACGATATTGTGACTGAATGTGCATTAACATCCTCTATATCAAGTCAAGTCTGTATTAGTGCCCAGGTTTGTGCGATCCATGTATTGAAAGTGTTGGTATAAGTATATCCAAATACTTTGTCTTCGTTAAACCATTGCTTATATAGAACTCCTCATGTGTGTCATAATATTTTTTCTCTATTAGCTCACACAGTTTAGCTGCCTTTAGTTGAAAACCGCTGCAACGAGTGTCGTCCTTTGATATCGGCAATAGCATACGTGTTTCCCTTATCGGCCAGTAGGGTATATTGAAGCGACATGTTGTTTCACCTCGTTTGGGGCAAGTAAATGTATGACGGTGAACTTGATTGTTGTACTGATCACCTGGAAAGTCATCACGACTAACAGAATATACATCGGTGACCAGTTGAATCGTATTAGGCATGCTCTCGGACACGGGCTCGCGATAATCACAATCGAGCCACAGAAGAATGTGGGCATGCGGACAACCACGGTGTTGAAATTCAATTAGTTGAAAGAAGTCCACGACACGATACTTACCAAAGGGATACATATTACCCATGGCTTGCAGCAACGCCATCACAGTCTACCAGTTTATAGAAATAGTTACAACAGGTACCAGGATCTTCGTTCACCTAGTGACTGTGCATGGACCGAGTTTAATTTACTAGTGGATCGGTTACGCTGACATCGGTGAATGTATCATTCAACTGATACAGTATCATGAGAAGATTCGGCCAATGTATTTAGTTAGCACTCTGTGTATGGAACATCGAAGGTTTGCCCAGCTGGCGTACCATCGCAAAAAGATCCTTTTTGCGATCCATTCAATACTGCAGAGAATTTGGTAGAGATTTGAGAAATGTAAGGTCCCTATCGAGTGATATTGGCAGTCTGGTATGCATCGAAACATACTATATATAATTTCGACGACATGCAGCCGCATAATTTTCATGGCCATGTACAAAATGTGCTCGGGTGTGATACCGCGGCGATCGCTTCTTCTTATCTCGCTTCTTACGATCATGAATGGAGTAATGCGCATATCTGAGTTGACCTGCCTGCCAGTACTCTAGTATGTCAAAGGAAACGATAGTTCTTCGGCATACACTTCGTAAATAATGTTCAGAGGTGTTGAATGCTGTAGATGTTCGATCGGATCATGGTGATGATCGGTAGGTAGCGTTGGCTGTCACACAACTTGTTATTGTGTTAGGTTGGAATGATTTATGTATCATGTTCTTCTTTATGTAAACATTGTTTGCCTGATCATCGTCCAATTGACGAGGTAACTGCACCATTGTGTCTACATCCAAGGGTACATTGAAGACTTGTCCAATGATACCATAGCTACCATCGTAATGCAACCGACGTATCTGCATGAATGGCAGTCGCAGTGATACTAGACGAGCACTAATCGGATTTAAGGCGGGCAACCCGTGTTGCTTAGGTGGATACACAAACCCATTCGAACGTGAGAACGTAGAAACTTTGCCAGAGTCCAGTGATTTTTAACACGTACCGCACAGATTAAAGTCAGCCACTGGCTCTTCAGGGAAGGTATTATTAAGCTGTGGTAAGTGTTTTTCATTCTTTGGCTTCAATGAGCACAGAAACCGTAGACGATCACACCCTTCACACTTGTGTCCGAATGAATTGTTAACAAACGTCGTAGTGAAACGTGCACTAGCTGCTGCCCAATACGTCTTCACGTACACAATCGATGCCTACACAGCCCGATGTCGATATAGAAGCCATTTCATCAACCATCTGCATAATCTCAACCGTCCCAGCTGCAGACGTACTGGCACCGTCGTTAATCCGCTCGGCCGTATTAATTTTTTCAACGTTGACGGCACTGCTTCACTCGGTCATATGGTGTTTTGTTGGTACCATTCGATTGCTTTTGAGATGCCCTTACCAATCGTATACGATCTCTGTATTTCGATTTGGCTTTTCCACGCATATAGGCCAACATTTTATATTTTGTGATATTACTATTCTTTTTGCACATCTTATTATATTCATAATCAAAATATTATATTTCATGTTTTATATATATACGATAGATTTTGACGACAGCTGACGACTGAAACTTAAATGAACGTCGTAGCTTCTCTCAATATTCAGGAAAGACCTTCAAAATGGCGGGGCTTCCCTCTCTGCCGCGTGCGATGTGTTACAGTCCTTACTTAGCGTAATAAATTCTTTGATTCTTTAGCTATCCACTCAAACTCACTCAAAAGTGTCTCCCCTTGAATCAAAAAGCGACGGGTCTCTGCTTTTTCTTAAAATAATGACACACTTCCTGAAAATGGCTCTGTTTTGTTATCGATTGGCCACCCTGTATATATGATATTTTTGTTGGGGTGCAGTCATTCATAAAATGAAATTTATTGGATTATGCCAAGCTTTAGAGAATATTTATTTTCATTGTCAGGAAAAAGATCGTGAATTTCGCTGAAATTGACAACAAACAGCAAATATTTCGTAACCATCAATCGGAAAAGTCAGTTGACAAAAAATGCTCGAGCCCTAATATATCGAGATATTTTTATATATGTAGATTAAACTTTCTAGGATTTCGAATCCACTTGAGTTATTTTTTGCTAGAAAAAGTTATATAATCCATTTGGCATTTTATAAAATTGCTGATATACTTATTATATAACTGACAGCGCTAATGATATGTAAACTTCAGAATTATATAAACAACACTCGCTGTTTGTAAATCCTTCAATAATCTTGACGGGAGAAAACTTTCCTGGATGTCATTATTTTTGCAGTGTGTTTGCTGAACTAATTGCTCCGAATGTAACTGTAAGTTCTTGAAAACACTGTCACTTGTTTGGAATTTGCATCATATTTCACTTGCACTATTCGAACGAATCTTTTTCTTTTTGAAGCAATAATAAGTAACCAAGCAAAAGATGCATAGTACTTTACATTTCGATGCAAGAGATTTGTTATGGTAAGATACCATAATCGGATGTAGAGCATGTTTGGCAAAACTTCAATAATTGCGGTTATACATCCGATAAGTGGGTATATATTTGTATGTCTTTGAAAATATGCCAATTTAACTTTTTTTTGAAAGAAGAATAATGTACTTTATACCATTACCTATGTTACGGGTACTTTAATAATATTGTAAATATAACCAAAAAGAATTCTGAATCTCTCAACGGACTTTATTCTTTAAAAAACAATTTAATTGTTGTCTACAGTTGTTTGTACAGAATTTATTTATATGTCATGTTGGTAAGAATGTACTGATGGCAATGAAAGCAGGAAAAGAAGATTAACACGTGCGTACGCAGAAGAAATCTCTGGCGGACGCCATGTGGAATGGGAGAAAAAAGTTCGAGAAGAACGATGAATGTGGATAGCGTTGTAGAGTGATTCCAAAGATGTATAATAAAATTAATTAGACAGGTTAAGTGATATTTTATTTAAGTTTGTATCATACACAAAAGGTGAAATACATAACAGTTGACTACCAGGATAAAGAAGGCAAAATTGCGAAAAACTGGGAAGAGGTCATCCTTGACACAAAAATGGGAAACCTGAAATTTGAAGAATTTATTCCAAAGGTGCATCCATGTACCTACATTTATGTAGAAAGATTGGAACAACATTTCACAGCCAATGGAATTACCGACGCTAAATTGAAAAAAGCTGTTCAAATCCCAATAGTGTGCGCAAGTTAGTACCTGGCGAGAAAGGAGAAAATTTTATGATCTAAAACAACAACCTCAAAAAAAGTATTAGAGTGATATGCCCGCTTGTGAAGTTCCTCCTTAACTTGCAAATTTTGAGATGAGCTTAAGAACCTCTTAGCCGATCGATTTATATTAGGGCTTACAACCGGAAACTTTATGACAGATTCTGTGAGGAAGCTGAAACAACAAAACTAGAGGATCTAGTCACTCTGGCTTTGAAAACAGATACCGACATGTCGAACCGGATAAAAGTATTTCTTTGGCTAATATTCCGAACAAGGATACATCCCAACAAAACCAACGATGGAATCCTAACCGAGGAAATTCTGGCAACAGTGGATCAAGATCAAAATCATTCAAAAGAAATGTCAGCTTACCCAAAAATAAAAGAGCAATTGGTAATATGACATGATAATAATGACAGCATTGGTAGAGCAAATAGCGACAGGAGTATGACAGATAAGTGCAAACATTGTGCAACCATTCATGAAAAAAAAATGTTTTTCTAATTCTATTACCGTCGTAATAATTGCAAAATAATTGGTCATATAGCGGTCAGTGTTTTACAAACTTTATAATTAGAAATTAGAAATATTATTGTATCTTGGCAGTAGGGGGCCTCGCTAGCCAGAGAAATCGAGTTTCCTTTATTTCTCCGAAACAATGTATTTTAGTTAAATGAAATTTTGAACAGGAAGCCAAGGAGAAGGGGGGAGATAGAGAAAAAAACTAATTAAGAAAAAACTTTGTTATCACACATTTCTCGAAAATAAAAAAAAAGATCCTCGTTTCTTGTGATAATTCTAGGAATACTTCAATCTCATTACAAAATCTCTCTAATTATAATGATAGGAGAGTTTAAGCGGAACAAGACTTCTCTAATTAATTATTCCTGTAGCTGCTGCCCTCTGCCTTCATATTTCTAAGTGCCACTCTAGGGTTCAAAGCACTAGCACTTCAGGGTCGGATCATTTTCTCTTCGTTGTTGAGCACATAAATGATTTATTTTGATTGTGTTGTGACTTGTGAATAATGGGAAGGCTACGCGATAGAAGTCGTTTTACTCTTCTCAGCAAATCCAAAATTAGAAAGAAGAGAAGGGTCATAAAGTAAGGACCTACAATTTGATATAAGTAGTTACCTACATATTTTTTATAATGAATATAGAAATTCTGAGGAAACAGATTTATTTCAATATTAATGTAGAAATTCTTTGATAAATTCATCGTTCTAACAGATGTATGAAATTATTACAATACAAAGTTTGGTACAAATTTAGGTCAAGATAACATAAAACAATTAAATGGCGTATAGTTATATTATAATCTAGAAGATTCTTCCAAATTTGAATTTAGTAGAGCATCAACTATCCGATTATCAGAACATTTTCTTGGGTTAAACTGTGTTTGGCTTGCTGATTTATGTGTCTGTTCAGTGATAATTCACTCATTTCAAAAATTTATAAAAAATCGAGTATTTGGACTGTTGCTATATTATCTTTGAGGAGACAGTGATTTCCATGAAAATTGTCCGTATTAGAAAGTATTTTAAATCTTATATGTGGGAACCATCTGATAATCGATTCTGAATACGTTGGATAATTTTAGTACTAAATTATTTTGTTTAAAGTATGCAAAAGTTAAAAATAAATAAAGATCTAGATATATTTTTTCAATCTGTAGTCTCTTCCTTCCCGTAATGAATTTGAAGAGCGTCTCTTATAGATACCCTTAATTGATTGACTGAATAAGAAAAATGTAGATAATCAGAATGATGACTTTGTAGTTTCAAAATTGTGGCCTTCGAAAGTAGAAAACTCAAAAAATTGTCCAAAATTGAAATGCAATTGAAAATAATTTGATTCATTCGTACGATTTCACGTTACCTACATTTTTGCGACAGGTAAAATATATACTGAGAAGATAGTACCTCAAGGGTGTACCGGTTTTTTCTTTGATTTCTTTCAATTTCTTGGAGAATTCGCTCAATGATTACCAAGGCACAAAAATGTTATATAATCTATGAATAATATGCATTTATTAATTTTCAATAAAATCCATAACTTATTATACATTATTGTTTATTAGTAATTACAAAGAGCTTCCGCGGCTTTTTTTCGAAAGCTTTTTTTTATTTTTTGTTAAATTTTAAAATTCCGGTTGGTAATCGAGATAAAGCCGTTTAAAATATTTGCTAGTCTATTTCATATCTGAGAAACTATATATAAAAAAAGAAGTTTCTCAAGAGAGATTTCTATATTTTAAATGAGGATTTATACACTTATATATTGATTATATGCAGCCCACACATTACTGATATAATGAAATTAACATTCCACTACCGTGAATTTTTTTATGTTTAATATGTTTTTATAGGTATATCTTTTATCGAATTAAGTCATGTTTGGGAACTACATTTTGTATTAAATAATATAATTTTGTTTAAAAAGATTTGATTATTTTATTAATATATTTATCATTTATATTAATTGAATGAATTTCTATTTCAATTTCTCGGTGACTTTTTCTTTATAAATGTGAAGTTGAATTACAATATTATTTTATGCTAGTCTACTTTTCTAATAAAATTTGAACAGTTATAAAATAAACTTATCACTACGGTCACGAATAGAGTTCGATCAAAATAAATAGATAATTTGTACGAAATGGCCATTTTGGGCTTTGTGGACTTTCAGTTAGTTTGGGCGAAGTGTCCACCAACGAGTTTTGTGCGAAATGGACATTTTGGGCGAAGTAGCCACCAACAAGTTTTGGGCGAAGTGTCCACCAACGAGTTTTGGGCGAAGTGGACATTTTAAAGTCCACCAACGAGTTTAGGGCAAAGTGTCCATTATGTGCTTTGTGGATTTTTAATTACATTGGGTGAAGTGGCTCTAGCAACTGTTCAGTACGAAATTGTTGAGCGAAGTGGTCGATATATCATTTTGGACAAAATGTCCTGGTCCCATATAATGCAGGATATACAAGTTTTAAATAATTATACGTTGCACCATCTTAAAGAAGGCACGTGTTCTACTTATTTACAACTTCGTACCTTGTACCCATCAGAATTTCTGACTTGCCATAAATGTAATTTACACATAACATGATCAAATATATCTATCTATCTAGATGCTAGGGTGCATACCTATTGTAAGTTAAGCGGCATGAAAATCAATATCTAGCTCATGAACGATAACATATTTAAATTTTAAGATTTTACTATCCCTCAATTGGTTTTTAGTCCTTCTGTCCATTGTCATGATAGTACCCACGATTATATTAATATATTTTTCATAACTCTTAAACTTTGTAGCTGTTATTGACGTATGTAAGGTTGTGCATTAACATAAGAAAATCGATTGTGAGATAAATAAATCAATGATGCAGTAAAAAATACATTTTCTTTAAAAATCCAATAGGTTTTTGTTGATGAGTTAGATAGTTGTGTAGAAAACTAACCCAATATATTAAAATTTCTATTATTATGTTGTTAGCACATGATCATTGTTTCGGTTTAAACACATTTGATAAAGGTAAACTGTGCCTAAGCAAGTGTCATGTGTTAACAACATTATTCTAGAAGTTTTAATATAGTGTTTTAATTTACTTTTCTTTCAAGTACCCACCCGCCAATAGAGTTTTTTTGTTGAAAAAACCCATTTAATCATTTAGTAATAGCACTACGCATTACCAATCTTTCATTTAGGATTTGAGAACAAACATCGTTTTTCCAGCCTCGGAGAGAGATGTGCAAAATGACACCGTTGATAACAGCTTATCACAAAGAGTTACTCGTCCTGTCTTTACACATCCTTGGTAGTACTTTTGACTTGACAGATATATACGTTTTGATGTCGTCTATGGATCACCGAGCGATTTTATAATTTTTAACCCGATTATCAAAACAGTATCTTATATCGTTTTCAACAAATCGTTATATTTGGTGAATAATATAGATTCCCAAGAGGATAACAATGATTTTTTTTAATTTTATATAATAGAAAGCTGTAATTTAAGATCCCTCATTTACATTCCAGTAAGATTTTTTCATAGCCAAAATGGTAACTATTAGTTTTACTGCTATAGATTATCTTATAATGTGCTGACCATACTTAAGATTCTAAATATAGAATGTGACATATCGGACCACAACTTGATTTGAATGCGCTTGACAATTCCAAAAATCTAGGCAAATAATATTTTTCAAAGTTTACACTATATAGCAATCGTGAATTTGATACACATTTTAGACTTTCGATTATATTCTTAATGATTTTTTTAATAAAGGCTGTGGTGGAAATGATATATTTTAATATTTCAGGGGACATTTCGAACATTAGTTTCAGATAGCTTCTCTACATCAAAATAAATAGAAATCATTCATGGCAACATGCACAGAAGTCAGTTTACGGCTGAAATTTTTTGATTTATCACATGCGTTCGATAGTTTGAGTTCGTGTTTTATGTATAATAAAATGTATTGGCAATACAAATACCACTGTTATTTCATCAAGGCGGCTGCGAAGTCGTGGGAGATTACCTACCTTACACAATATAAGAGAATTCAGTGACTCTACTTATTCCAACAGTGTATAGCCGAAAAAATAAAATAATTTTATTCAAGTGATATTTATATATATATATATATATATATATATATATATATATATATATATATATATATATATATATATATATAATGATAATTATCATAGTGTGCCATCTGATGTTTCTCTAAATTAATATATTGTTTCATATTATACAAGATAATGCCATATTTTTATATTATATCCATTTTTTAAATGATATATCCTGTGATTAACTTCTGAAGTGTGTTCCATTTTTATTAGCTACATACATAGATTGATCTTAGTATGCGTAATTCCATAGTAACTTTTAATTATGAAACATAAAAGTTCAATCATAAAGTTAAATGCATAATAACAAATGTTTGTAGCTGGTAAATTTCATTAATCTCACGATTGTAAGTAGTTCATATTATTAATATTTTTTGTTATAATTAATTTGTTCGTTATTTTAGTTTGTCCTGATGAAGGTAACAAGCGTTACCGAAAGCTCGACATTGATTAAAGAGTTTTAATTTTATTGGCATTTTGACTGCAACCCCAATCATTAAAAATTCATCATTATATATATATATATATATATATATATATATATATATATATATATATATGTTCCAAAACGATACGCCGTTTTACTGACAATACAGTGTTGGCATTATTTTCTGTGTTACTTTGTTATAACAAAAACAAAAAAACTAAGAGAAAAACGAACCATTGGCGTACGGGGGTGGAGGGGTGAGTGTTAAATGGATTGTTGGTAATTGTTAGCCTTTATTTCATTTTATATTCAGGTTTTCATTTGTCCTAGATACATTTGCTGGAAATATAAATAAAAGTAAACAGTTAAACTGTACTACTACAAAAAAACAGTAGCGAACATGGGAAAAGGGGTCTAAAATAATAGAATTTAAAAAGATAATTTTTACATTTCCTAATATTGATTATATTTAGTGCACCCTATTGCATTATGAATTGTTCGACCGTGTTAAAAAAACAAAGTCAGTAGCGTATATTCATATTCCCTAAACATAAAATATTACTAGCTAATTCATTATAGAAAATACAGAAATATCAATAGTCCTCTCCGGTATGGTATATTTCAAAGCAAGGTATAACATAAACTGCCACACCGCAGTCTTCGCAGTAAAATCGTGTTTCATCCAAAAATAGTTTTACGTAGTCTAGCATATTCTGTTTATCAGTATGTTGAATATGCAGACCTGGAATTCCAGTAAACGGAAACCTTGGTGCAGCTAATGGAATTTTATTATCCTCAGAACTTTCTGGTGAATCACTTTCAAGAAACTCTAAATCACTTTCGTCTGATGAGAGATTTTCACTTTCATAATCTGGATCATTTATATCACTTAGAGCTCTCTCAGACGAAGACATGCTTTCAATTATACCAAAATCAACAAGTTGCACGTGGTCGAATTAGGTAAGAATACAATCCTATGGTCAGAATAATATAACTGAGCGAAGGGTACAGAAACCAACGAAAGCTAATTTATTTCATATACCCGAGCTACACTCGGGCATAACGATATGAACTCATTTTCACGGTGGCATGCCCAGTTCTGACTCGGGGTTATCATTTTGCCCGCCTAGCAATCGCCACGAGCGATGCTCGGGATGATCACTTTGACCGAATAAAAGTCAGGGAATTTTTAACGAGTTCCACTCGTTCAGATCAGCATAAAAAATACTTTTTTTTTGTACCCCAGTCTGACTCGGGGTTATCAATTAGCATGCCAATTGGTGACCATGAGTGGAGCTCGGGATAATCATCAACTGCATATACCACCGTTTTTGAAATAATTTCCGTCAAAGTTGTGAAAGTTCAGGTTATGATATCTTTGAACCTGACCAATCTGGATGATCAAAAACTAAATTCAAAAATGCCAAATTCTCCAACCTCAATTGCCAAACCCTTAGAATTTCCATTTAATAACTTGGAAATCAGTTTATCCCATTCTTCACATCATATGCGCTATTTTACGTCCTATGCTATGCTCTCAAAAGCCTCCATATTGACTTTTGAGAGCATAGCATGGGACCTAAAATACCGCAGATGATGTGAATAATGTATGGCTTATTAATTTCTAATTCAATAAATGGACATTCTAAGTGTTTGGCAATTAAGTTTGTAAAATTTGTCAATTTTAAATTTAGTTTTTGAACTTCCAGAGTGGTCAGGTTCAAAGATATCATAACCTAAGCTTTCACAACTTTGATGGCGATTATTTCAATAATGGTGGTATATGCAGTCTTAAATATTTCGGATCGATGAGAAAGAGCTCCTCACATCAATCATGTAGTCCAGGACAGTTAGAATCAATTTTTAATTTTAATTTTTTGTTTAGAATTTAATTTTATTTTATTTAATTTTTGGGGTATAATGTGATAAGTTTTTCTTCTGAATTTTATTTTTATTTTTATTTTATTTTTTGACGGATTTTGGTTTGAGATAGAGTTATTTTTCATCTCCACAACCTTTAAGATTGATAATGAAACTATATAGTTTCGAAACATGTCTCTGATGGTAATTATGTAATCAATATATTGCGGAGAAGACTGCGAGTTTCATTTTTCTACAATTTACTTCACTCCACTTTGAGACAATGGACTTTTACCTACAATTTAAATATCACTTGATTAAAACTCATATTATGGCAAAACATTGTTTGAATGTGTAGAGCCACTGAATGATATTTTATCGTGAATGGTAATATACCACGGTCCGCAGACGTCTTGATGATATAACAGAGGCATTTATTTGTATTGCCAATATTCTGTGTATAAGATAGTCCATAAACAAATGGATTATATAATTTCTAAAACAGGGACCGTCGTAGTTAATGATTTAACTGAACTCGTAACTTCCGGGATATATAGTATATGCTGATGACACTACTGTCTAGTCTGCAATAAGAGTCCCAATATTTTGCATAAACAAATTCTTGATGTTATATCAGATTTTAGTTAGGTACTGGTGTAAGAAAAATAATTTAATTATAAACATTAAAATGACAGTGATCATATAATTATTTTCTAAACAAAGAGCACCATGCCTGAGCAATGGGGTAACAATGCAACTTACTTAATTTTTTTAAGGCGTCACCTTGATAACAGTATTGAGTGGAATCCAGATGTACGAAGTGTGCTCAAAGCTCAATGAAAGCTATTATGCTATTCTTAATTTAAAACATAACTTTTCACGATCTGTGCTTATGGAATGGTTTACCTAGTTCTAAATTATCATATTTTGAGCTTGGAACGGGCTGTTAACATTGGAAGAGTTCTTGTTTGTCAGTAGAGGATTTTAAGTTTGATCTCCAGTTTGGGATATAGACACACTCATGTAGAAATGTTTCGTTTACTGGTGCTTAGCAAATAAAGGTAGGAAATCATTGTTATCGCACTCGAGGTATAAAGATAAATTTAGAGTTACCAAACGTAATAACGTAGGATTTAAAAAAATCACCCATGTTTGCTGGATCATATTTATATAACTTTAACGTATTTGTATCCAATAATTAATAACTTTAGAAAAATTTAAGCTTGAACTATTCTAATACAAACATAGCTTTTATGAAATATGTGAGTATTTAGAGTTGGGATCAGCAACTCATTCTCAGCTTCTCAGGGATGATACTTAGATATATAAAAACATAAAGATCTAATAATTCTTACCAAATTTGTGAGGGTATTAAAAATTGACAGATTCTAGAATAACATCAGGATAAACATATACTTCAATAATTTTATTACGACTTTTGTTTATACATTAGATGTTTAAATCTTCATTTCAATAGCTATACGAAATAATTTTGATTTTTTTATCAAAGGACTAATTATTCTTATATTTGACAGTTATTATCAATTTAAAAATTCTAGAAATTGAACCTAATCTTCGAAAAAGATAATTCCTAACACCTCTAGGAAATAATATATATATATATATATATATATATATATATATATATATATATATATATATATATCACTTTATTTCAAAATGACATTTTAAATACATTTACAACTTTATTTATTGAAAAATCAAAATTAAATAGATTATGCTTACAATGAAAATGAGTTACTAATTAACTTATATCTAAAACTATCCCTGTATTTATACAAAATTAAGGTGTTGCGTCGACGGTTCTATTATTCAAGAAGCGCAGTTTCACGGTATTGGCATTTCCTATGGTGGTTTCCGAGAATGGACGGTGTTTGGTAGACGCTTGGTCAGCATTTCCTGGCCTGGGAACGGGAACCGCTGCGCGTGACTTGATTATGTGCTGCTCGTAACCTGATACTCCTGGATACTTGGTTACTTGTGGTATCGCATAGAATGTCATATAACAGCTCCCCTTAATAATAAAAAGTTGATGCCATGCAACAACTTTTCTGGTACCACGATATTTTCCATCTCATATTCTGAATTTTCTATAATCGGTCTTCTTCTTGGGAGGAGACTAATTCTTTTCAGGGGAGTTTGACCTTGGTCTTCTGTCTTTGGGTTGGTCGCTTTACATTTCTTCGATATTTTTACTATCACATAGCTTCCAAAGATGAGGCAAACAGCAGCTATCGTAGAATACGTCATCCACGATATATTCCTTGTTATAAATGGTTGGTTTATGAGTTGGTCCAGATCTCTCGCGGATTGTTGATGTTTATAATTGGCAGCGTCCAAGTCTTCGGCGTTGATTTCGTTAAGGTTCCGATAAAATCGTCAACCACACATTGTTATTGATTTTGAACACGTTATATCCTCGACTAAAGATTATCGCACTGTCACAAGTTTTGGGTATCTCTTGACGGTTCTACAACAATTGAGCCTCACATACAGCATTACTGTCTATTGGGTAGGCATAAAGATTTGAGCACAGTTTTTTGTGTGGACTAAGATCTTTACATTTATTTGGATCCCTGATGGGGATGTACATAAGAGAATCATCAATACGCGCGATGTATTTTTGAGATATACTAAGGATGTGATGCAAACCAGTTCTTTTATCTAATACTGGGATAGAATATATGTGGCATAGGGTATAGAGTGTTTGTTCCACAGAGGGCATTCTTAAAACAAAGACGATATTGTTGTCTTGTTGATAGGCTTGAAGTTCTGTGATTTCTAGGTATTAGGCGATTTTAGAAAGTTTTACTGGTAAGGGTAGATTACTTCTGACAAGGTTTTGTGATATTTCCTGTAGGGAAAATATCAGATCATTAGGTGTTATTATTGATGAGTAAATAATTCTTAGGCGGGCAAATGTTATAGAATTTAGAATATCGTTCAGATTGTCTTCAATAACCAGATAGAAGTTTTTCACAAATTTCGAAGAATTTTAGCTTAGCTTCGACTAAACGCAAGTTTATCATTTAATTGATGAATAGCTCTATCGATGTTACTTATATCCCGATTGAATGTTTTCCTGTCGATAGTTAAATTTTGGATGGATTCATTGAAGGTTTTAATAAGGGTTGTTGAGACCGATATTTGATTGCTCAATAAGTTTTCTATGTGGTGTTGGTCTGTATTTATTTTATTAATGCTATCAGTGTAAAATTGACCATCTGCTGCGTCCAAATTTTCCGTAATCGTCTTAACGATACTTCCGAGTCCATTGATGATTCCTCGTTTGTTTCGTTTAGTGTCGATAATAACTTCGTTGAACTTTTCTTTGATCGATTTGGATATCTGCATCAGGAGATTAACGTGAGTCTTTACGTAGGAAAGAAACAGATTCATTGAATAGTGATCCGCTCGTAAGGTGTTGTGTATGGAGTCCAATATCTTGTTGTTATTTTCGTAGGCTGTTAGTAGTCCAGAAATATTTTTATAGACTAATAATGTCCACTTTTCGTTGGAGATGATGATTCTGGTTTCGTCATGGTAGTAGACTCACACAGTGTTATTAATTGGTTTTATTTGATACTGGCATAGGACCGTTCTAACCAGCATAATGTACCTGAAACCAATTTTACGTTTCAGTTCCGACACATAACTTCATACGGTCGAAATTTACTTTAGTTTTCTGATTCGTTTTTTGATTCAATAGGGTAGCCGAATTTTGATGAATTTCTAGAATTTCGAAGGGTCCATTGAATTTGTTCGCCAATTTGTTTTTCAGCTGGGACTCCTTTATAAACACTTTGTCACCAACGTTGAATTCTTGAATATTCTCCTGAGCGTGTCAGTCGAATTTTATCTTGGCCTTTTGTTTTTGTCTCTCGGTTCTTTCTCGTGCTATCTTGTAAAAATGGGACAATCGATTATTTAAGTCTCTCACATATTTGGTAATTAATTATTTCTCATTATACAGCTTATCTGGTGGTCGGCTGGAACTGTGGCCAAAAACAAGTTGGTAAGGAGTAAACCCGTGTGTGTCTTATTTGCAGAGTTGTTATAGCAAATTACTGCATACGGTAATATATTGAACGGGTGTTCTCTGGGATGATCTGCAAGGTGGAGTCTGATGATTTCCAGAAGGGTTGAATGGAACCGTTTCAAGGATCCATTACTCTGGGGGTGACCTACACTTGAGTAGCTTAATTTAATGTCATATAATTTACATAAATCTCTTATGAGGCGTTATCGGACTCTCTCCAGTAGTCACAATGTATTCGCACTGGAGTTCCATAATGTTGAAAGTAGACAAGGAGAGTGTTCACGTTGGATTTAGTAGACTTATTTTCGATGGGATAGGCTTGACTAAATTTGGTTAGCTCATCTCTGATGGTCAGAGCGTAGTGCTTTGTAGGAACTTCGAGGATGTCGATGTTGATTCTTTCAAATGGAGCTTTTGGCGTTTCGGTTATAACAGGCGGTCTGTCAAGGTTTTTCCTGTACGCTTTGGACAGGTTTCGCATTCCTTGATAAATTCCTCCACGTCCTTAGTCAATCCTTTCCAGTGGTATTTTTCTTTGATTCTTCTGATTATCTCGTTCACACCTCTATGAAAATTAGTTTTTCCATTGTGTGGGTAACATTTTGGAATACCTTAAATTTAGTTTCTTTTTTAGCATTTGTAAAAGATAGCATTTCTAAAATTGGCAGATCTACGTTGGTTTCGATACAATAGGTTTCATCGGGTAGAAATAGATCTTGACTTAAGTATAACGATCCAAAAAGGTATTCATTGATGGTATCTGGATGGAATTATAAAGTATTTCCTGTTTTTTACTGTCTTACTAGAAAGAACATTGATTTTCAAATTCTCAAAGTCTGCATTCTCCTCGAAGATATCTTCTATGATTTTGTTATTTATGTCTGTTAGTTTGTTCTGTCGGAAACAGCTCAGGATGTTCTTATTTATCTTATCGAGGAGTTGATCATTAGAAAATTAGATTTTCGAATAATCAGTCACTGATTGATTTTTGTACAGTTCGACAAAGGTATCGAACTCATACATCTTATTGTGCTGGGCAGCCTTATTTTCTTCTCTTCATCATCTGTATTATCATTATCTTCGTCATCCGAATTTTTGGTTGCCATTAGGGCTCGGTACGGTGTTAGTTGAGCTTTGTTTTGAAATTCCAAAAAATGGTTAATTTTAATTCTAGATAGGGCGTCCGCATTTTTGTTGACCTTTCCCGGTTCGTATCTGATTTCGTAATCATATTCTGAGTCTCCATCGAGCTAATCGGCTTCCGGTATCTTTCACGGAGAAGAGCCACGTTAGGGGTCGATGGTCAGTTACCAGAATGATTTTTCTTCCAAACAGTTACGGTTGAAAATGCTTGACGGACGAAACAATGGCGAGTAATTCGCGATCGATAACCTAATACCTGGATTCATCTTTGCGTAGAGTTCTTGAAGCATACGCTATCGGAAGGTCCTTTCCAATAGGTCCTTGCGGCAATACTTACTGTACCTATGGCGAAATCGCTTGCGTCTGTTGTTAATATTGGGGTAGATGAGGATAGGGGTGGTAGTTAGTGTTTTCTTCAGGTTTTCGAAGGCTTCCTTACAATCTGAGTCAAAGTCAAAGGGAATATCCTTCTTGAGAAGACGGGTCAGATATTTCGATATTTTAGCAAAATTTTCGATAAAGCGTCGATAATATCCTGCAAGATCTAAGAACGACTTGATGTCTTTCTAGTTCTTAGGTTGAGGAAAATTATTTATGTACTCGATTTTGGAAGGATTTGGTTTGACTCCTTCGCTGGTTACCAAGTGCCCTTAGTAGGTGACTTCATTTTGCAGGAACTCGCATTTGTCAGGCTGATTTTTTCATATTCGCTTGCCTGAGCCTCTTGAAAACTTCTCAGTCTCTGTATGTGTTCATGGATGGATGGGGAATAGATGATGATATCATCCATGTATACCAGGCATCTGTCATTTTGGATCCCCAACAGGATGTTGTCCATGACCCTTTGAAATGTAGAGGGAGCATTCTTCAAACCAAAGGGCATCCATCTTCATGGGAACTACCCAAACAGGTCAAGAGAATGGGGACTTGGAAGGTCTAATTATGCCCTGGTCTAACATCTTGTTTACCTGCCCATTTACCTCTTCCTCATGGACGTGTGGGTATCTATAGGACTTAGTGAATGTCGGTTTGTCTGTCGTTGTTTTTATTGTGTGTTTAAATTCGTTTGTGAAGGTTATTTTATCACCTTCTAAGTAAAAGATGTCTGAATAGTCTATACATAATTCGGTAACAAGTTCTGCCTCTTCTTCATTCAGGTGATCCAGCCGTAACTGTCGTTTTATCTCTGGTATTCTGTCGCTGTTAGTGGTGTAATGAAGATTGATGGTGATGTTTTCTATTGGTTCAAAGCATTGGGAATGCGAACCTTTTCTATCTCTTTGCCAGAGAGGATAGCTTCGATGTCTGATAGAATACACCTCAGTTTAAAAACTTGTTCCGTCCGTGGAGTGATGGAAGTTATGTTGGAGATTTTGGAGTTATTTAGATGATTTTGCGGCTGTGCTTTGGATGTTGAATCACTGGCTACTTTGTAGAGGGGTATCGTCTTAAAATTTGTTACCAGCTGTTTATTCTTAAGATCTACTATGCACTGATAGTGTTCCAAGAAGTCTGAACCTAACAAACTGTCAAAGTCTATGTCGAGATTGCAAATGTGTACCTTATGTGGATCTTTTACGTTAAAAGTTACTAAAGTCGATCGTTGATGAGTATGTTTTGGTCAGTGATTCTCTGAATGATGACATTTTCAGGAGATCTTTGTCGAAATTTTTCGCAAGCAGTCGGTTTAAAAATTGAAAGAATGGCCCCTGAGTCTACTAAAAATTTAAAAGTCTTCGTCGCGTCTGTAATGTAATAGAGATTTTTTGATTTAACATTGTGTAGAGAACCTATAGGAAGTTCTGCTCGGGAAAGTTCAAGTTGGGGTTGTAATTGTCCAAGTTCTTGGTCTGAATTTGTGCTTGAATCTCGGCCATGTCGTGATGTGGATTCAGGGGGTCTGTTGGAGCAGGTGGGACCTGGCGAAAACCCGGATTTATTTGGTCGAATACTTCAGGTAGGTCTTGATAGTTATATTCGTCTTGTGATTCGTAGGTATCTTGTAATTCTTCTGATACCTGATAATCTTCATAGGAGTAGTTTTGATCTTGATCGTAATTGAGGTGATAGGTTCTATTCTATGGCCTGTTGAAGTTTGGACTTTGTTGAACTACTTATGGTCGTTTCCAAGGTTTTGGTTCGGCCTGAAATTCATCTAAAACCGTTGTGGCTGTTGGGGTTGTAGCAAATTTTGTTGTTGGAACGGGGGTCTTGACATCTGATTTTGGGAGTTCGAGTTATAATTATTTCAGAAATTCTGCCATTGTTTGCATTCGTTGAACGTATGTCCTGTACGCTTACAGTGGTTGCATTGCTTGATGTTAGGGCCTGTGCTGGGTCTTTGGGGTGGAACGTTCGTGTTTTTATTAGCGTTCTGGTGGAACTTCTGATTCTCAAAGTATTTCAGCTGAAACTCTCTCCTGATGCGATTGGTAGCGGTTAGGATGTCCGCAGGGTCACTTGCTCTCACAATCTTACGTAATTTTGGTGCAATCCTGTTAGGAGGGTGTTAAGGGCCATTGATTCTGCTAGTCGGGTCTGTGCTCTCTTCTTTACTTGAGAATAGTTCTGCTTGTTAATGGAAGCATACATTTTGGCTTCATGTTTCTGGAGGCGATTGATGAACTTTAGAGGTGATTCACTGGGTAGTTGTCGAATTCGTTGGAGATCTTCTATCAGCGACAACAAATCGCGAGAATCTCGGAAATGTGTTTCTAATAGTGATTTTATTTCTTGCCACGTACTAGGATTCCTGGAGTTTATAAGCTCCGCCGCTTGACCGCGTAGTTTATTCTTAATATATATATTTTACAAATTTATTTGGTTACCGACGGCCATATTATGAGCCATGGTGCAAGACAATATAAACGTATTCAGAAATATTTGATTTCCATCGTACCTAAGTACGAAAAGATTTCTCTGAGCTTATAAGGCTCAATGACTGGTGCATCCGCACCACCTACATTATTTGCATTGTTTGCAGGAGAGTTGTTTTGCATTATCATTGGCTGGCATATTTAAATGTTTCTTATCCTAACGTTTTATATGAGACCTTAATATCATAAAATTTCAATGTAAGAATTTTAAGGATGTGTATTAAATGAGTTACTAACTAACTTATATCTAAAAGATCCCTGTATTTATACAAAATTAAGGTGCTGCGTGGACTGTTCTATTATTCTAGAAGCGCAGTTCCGCGGTGTTGACATCTTCCTAGGCTGGTTTCCGAGAATGGACGGTGTAACCTTCGGCTTGGCGTTTGGTAGATTGACTGTTATTACTATTATTATTATTATTTATTGTAATAAATTTCTGAATCTTGGGTTTCCATAAACAATAGAAATATTTAGATCAACTTATTAGTGAGAGAAATTTAGTTGATTAGAGAGAATTATTCTCTTAAAATGATTCAATTCAATATATGTTTATTTGAGAATAAATGTATAATCTATTTATGAAAGGTTTCATAACATTTACTGTTTTCGAAATATGCATGTTGATTAGTCAGATATCAGCTTGTTTCTGGAAAAGTGAATGGTTTTAAAAATGTTTCATTCTCATATCGAATAGTGAGAGAATATGATTTTGTATATTATTTTAAATATTTATGAATGTTTGAAAGAGCATTAAAGAGCATTTTGTTCAAATGAATGTAAGTCTAGAATTTCAAAATATCTATTTCACCAAAAAAATTAGAGGTTGATTAGTGAGAGAAATCAGTATCAGAGCACCTTCCAGAATAATCATGTTTAACTTATGTGTGTCGTATATCTTTTTCTTTTAACTGTAAGCTTAAGCCCAGAATAAAAGTAATTTAGTATATGTATGGGTATAAATGTATGTATTTATGTAGTATTCTTAAATTACACAATATTTTTTCTACACTGAACCTGTATCTGAATAATTATTAATTTTAATTTAATTGTGCTCCTTGTTCAAATAGCTACAAACATATAAAGATCATTCAGTAATATTCATTTTTATCATCTAAATCTAGATACTTTCTAACTTAATATGTTACCATGACAAATATAAATAATGACATTTGTAATTGATGGCAGTGAAATCTTTACTCTTTTTAGCTAATTTATTCTTAATTCACGATTGTAAGTATTTTTATAATACTATTAAGTCGTTCTTGAAATAATTTTGTAACGATTTGTAGTTTGCCATGAAGAAGAGAATAAACATTCTCGAAACCTAGACTTCAATCAAAGAATTTTATTGAATACATGCATCCCCAAGAATATTAGAATTCTCAATATGTTTCTAATCACAGTTAATTTGGGGCTTAAATAAGTAGACTCTTTCTGGTACCCAAGCTTTCGGTAGAATTTATTACCTTTTTAAGGCTGAAAAAATTGTACAATTATTAGTTTAGATTGCTGCTCATTGTTAACTAAAAAAGAAGAAACTTGTACTGCAAGTGAGGACCATAATTTTAACAGGCACAGACTAACAACGAAAGAATTATCACTCATAATTACATTGAACAAAACTTACATCACAGATTAAAATTAAAATAAAAACGTTTAAAATTATTAAAATGGATGTGAAGGTGTATGATGTTACATAATTGGTGGTGATATTCTAACAAATTTATGGAACAATTACCCTCTCTGAAGGGAGACTTAAAAACAAAGTAATGAATGAGAATATATTCCAAACAGTTTTTTACATTGCACCACTATTGTTGTTTGAAGAAAGGTAAGAATTTAAGATTACTCAGAACATAAAGATCGCAAAAAATTGGACATTGTTACATGACGTTACCTGGATGCCTATGCCTATGTTAAGGATCTAAAAGCCCACAAACTAAGTTCGTTTCATATAATATACAGGCTTCAATATAACCTATGTTGGATTGTTCATGTTGTCCTATTAGTGCTGTATCTTGATATTTGGTAATTTCAATCATTTCATGTATTTTTTAGGTAAATTTCTTATATAAATTTACCTATTGCGATCCTTCACACATTTGAATTTCGAAAAAATTTCAACGGGATGTTGTTATGTTGTGATATGTCCATAAGTAAGTCCAAACAAACTTTTGGTTCAAAAGTTTATATTGTAACGTGAAGTCTTACCCAAATAATGAACTACACACACTCTCAAATGTCACAAATATTCCAGAAAACACGGGAGATATCAGAGGCAACGAGAATAAGTCCTGATCTATTCTCGAAGCCATATATTGAGAAATAACCTCCAGAAACAACGAAAACAACGCTGGAATCATCTATAGCTTTTTAGGTTGGATACATAATGCTGATGGCAATGACAGAACAGTTAGTTAGTGATAGATAGTCGGTCATAGATCATAGAAAGTAGAATGTAGTAAGAAGTATATAGTTCGAGAAATAAGTGTGAATATAAATGTGTATATAGTCGTGTAGTTATTAGTATAAATAATAAAGTGAAAATAAATTAAACCCAGTTTTAATATAAACTCCCGTTACAATATATATATATTTGGAAGTACGGCAGTATTTGTAAGAACACACTAAACTCTATGATTGGGTAATCTGCCGAAGTATTTTTTGGGGAGCTTAAAGAAGTATACTCTTCTTGCTAACCAAGCTTTCGAAAAAAATATTTTCATCTTCAGGTCTAAAAAACATAAAATAAGGGCGGAATTTGATTATCACAAAGAAAAAGAAACAAATCAACATACAATACAATATTACAAACTTACTTTTGCAAACGAGATTACAAAATAAAAACGAGCAAGGTCAAAGTTAGGACTTCCTTCGCCCATATGGACGGAAAACAATTAACATTTAAGACATTTGACAAAATTAAAATTTCTCAAAATTAAATGATCCTGAGCCCGTCATATAGATTTTTTAGGAAGATCACATATAACAGCTCCCCCTTTTAGAAAAAAATGGATGCATTGCAACAACTTTTAAGTTATAGTTTTATTTGAATTTAACTCTATAGATTCTTCTATTGGTTCTCCAACATGGATGCTCGTCCTTCTTTTGGGAAGTAGTCATCTGACTCTTTGTTAGAACGGAATTTCAGGGTTTGGCCTTGGTGGAGGTGGAGGATAGTCATTGCTTAAAGCAATTCCGATGCAATGATGTTTCCTTTTGCACTTGCAGGTAATGTAGAGGATAACCAGAAGGATAATTAGGACAATAGTAAAGATGGTGATCCAATGAGTTTATTTGGTGGTGATTGGTTCATTATTCTCTCCAAGTCTTCTAAATTTTTATTTAGTTTATGCTGCGCAATATTCAGATCTTCAGTATCGATTTTGTTTAATTTGAGAGGTTTTTATTCTGGGATATTCGGTTTTCCAGGGATGTCCTAACAACAGTCGAATGGTATTACCAAGGGATGACTTCTATAAGTTATTTTCTTATAACTTATAAGTGTATATTGGAAATTTGGCATGGACTCTGGTACTACCAACAAAAGCGTTACATTCAGGTTGCAGTTTTAATAAACTGTTAGTTCTGATTATTTCTGATTGAATTTCTCTTCCTTCACATTCAACGAGGACTGGTAAAGGATCAGATACCGTAATAAGCCATAAATTTAGAGCAATTTCGTTAACATTATAGTCTTTAACGAAAAGTAGAGATGTTTGACAGGTTCTGGGTAATTCGTGTATTCTTCCAAGAAGTTGTGCCTCATATATGGCATCGCTGTCAATCGGGTATGGTAAAACATCTGAGCAAATTTGCTCTCTCCTCTGGAGTATCTTGCAGTTGTTTAAATCTCTCAATGACAAGTACAGCAGTGAATCGTCGTCTTTCGCGATATATTGAGTTCTTGCGTTGTAGGTAAAATGTAATATAGACCTGTTCGATTGTCTAATATCGGTATTGGATAAAGCCGATATAGTGTAAAAGTTTCTGATTCCGTTAATGGTACTTTAAGGACAAATATAATTTTGTTTTTTGACTGATAAGCTCCTAAATCAATTATATCAATATAATAAGCTATATTGGATATGTGAGGTGGTAATGCCAATTGTTTTTTACAAGTGATTTAGAAATGTCTTCCAAAGAACTCATTGGATCTGAAGGGGTATTTATGGAAGTATGTAATAGGTTAATTCGTGCAAAATTAATTGAGTTCAAGATCATACCTAAAGCTTCCTGTAAAAAGTTGTAACTTTCCATAAGGGATTCACAAATATCTAGTATTGACTTGTGCTTCATAAAATGAAAATTCATCAGCTAGATTCGTGAGTGAGTGAGTTTCTATTGATTTGAGATCTTCATTAAAAGTTTTCTCGTCAATTTGCAATTTCTGAATGGTATTATTAACGTTTTTAATGACAGTAGTAGTGACTGATATTTGTTTCTTGAGAATATTTCCTAGCTCATGTTCATCGCTTGATAATTTAATGATACAGTCATCGAAATATTCTCCGTCTGATGCATCTAAATTGCCGGTGATCGTTTTCCAAACAGTACCTTTTCCATTGAAAATACCTCTTTGCTCTGAAGCTATATTGTTTTGTATCTCCTATTATCTCCTTATATTTTAAATTGACTAGATTTGAAATTTGTGAAAGTAAGCTTACATGTGTCTGAACTTCTGTCTTAAATGCCATAACTCTAGGAGAGAGGTTTTGTAGTATATCAACAACTTCTAATAGTATTCTTGATAGAAGAGAACAATGATTTGTTCTCAATTGATTTCTTTATTGGAATTAGATCTTTATAAACCAAAAGTGTCCATTTATCATTGGATATTCTAATTGTTGTTTCTTCGTGGTAACATATTCGAATGGTATTGTTTACAGGTGAGATAGTGACTTGGGCCGATATGCTCTTTATCACCCAAATAAATCTGAAACCAAAAAGGATTACTCATAGTACGGTTTCATTCTATCAAAATTAATTTTAGATTTTTGGTTAGTTTGAGGATTCATGACGATTGCTGATTCAATTATTTCAAAAGGACCATTGAAAAGATTATGGCCTTTATCTTTTATTTGAGACTCTTTAATGTATACCTTGTTTCCTACTTTATATATAATTTGGAATTTTATGAGAAAAATTTCGCTTTCTCTTTTTGATGCACCGTTTTTGCTCTAGCGATTCTATAATAGTGTTGTATTCTGTTGTTCAAATCGCGTATATATTTAGTAATTAATGCATTCTCATTATAAATAATTTCTGGTGGTCTATTTGATGTATGACCGAATATTCATTCATACGGGGTGAAACATGTTGTTTTATTCTTTGTATTGTTAAAAGATATCACGGCATAAGGGAGAATATTAAACGAGTGTTCTTCAGGGTTTTCTGCTTTATAAACACGGATCATTTCAAGGAGGATACCATGAAAATGTTTTAGAGAACCGTTTGACAGATGATGTCCGACACTTGACAATGTTAATTTGACACTATAAAGTGTAAGATGATCTTTTATTAAGGAATTATCGAACTCACGTCCAAAATCACAGTGAATTCTAAGAGGTGTATCAAAATGCTAGAAATATATTAATAAAGTGTTTACAACAGTTGAAGCTTTCTTGTCCGAGATACGGTATGCTTGTGTGAATTTCGTCAGTTCATTTCTAATAGTAAGTGCGTAATTTCTTGTGGGATATTCGAAAATATCGATGTTAGTGCGTTCAAAAGGAGTCTTTGGTGTCTCTATTATCACTAAGGGTGTGCTTAAATTTTTCCTTTAAATTTTGAGTTTCTGACAAATTTCACAATTCTTAATGAATTTCTCGACGTCTTTTGTCAATCCTATCCAATTATACTTTGATTTTATTCTTCGAATGGTTTCGTTTATACCACGATGAATATTAGTTTACCCTTTATGATACTGGTCTTATATTACAGGTATTTCTGGAGTTTTAACAATATTTTGACAAATTTTAAATTTTATGTCTACGTTTGCATAGACAAATGAGAATATTTCTAAAATAGGTAATTCCAGGTTATTTTCAATAAAATATAATTTTGACGGGTCTAATTTATCTTGTTCTCTATATAATGTGAAAAATAGTTATTGTACTACGAGTTCCGGATCGAATATGAGCGGTATAATAAAATATTGTCGATCTTTAGCTGATTCTGAACCAAAAATGTTAATAGAATTTAAACTAAAGTCCAAATTTTCCTCAAATATATCATCAATAATCTAATGGTGCATATCTTCTAGCTTATTCTGCCAGAAGAATGTTACAATATTCTTATGACTTTTATCCAATAGCTGATCACTTGTTACTTCGATTTTTGAATAATTGTTTATTGATTTGATTTAATATTGATTAACAGAATTATTGAATTCCTCTAATATAATTTCTTCCGATTCCTCTGTCTGTTCTTTAGTTGTTGACGGTTCATCTTTATTTGTGGCTAAAATTGTAATTTTTGATTGTAAGTTAGCCCATTTCTTGAAATGGTTAACTTTTATTCTTGAAAGTGATTCTGCATTCTTTTTATAATCATACTCCTCTAGTTTAAGGCGCTAGCTAATCTGCTTCCTGGATCCTTAATAGAGAGCCATGTTAGCGGGCGATGATCGGTAACAAGGGTTAATTTTCTACCGAAAAGATAGGGAAGAAATTGCTTTACTGCCCATACGACAACGAGTAATTCTCGTTCAATCGTAGAATACTTAGTCTCAGCACTACAGAGGGTTCTCGAAGCAAAACTAATTGGTAGGTCTTTACCTATTAGGCCTTGGGGCAAAACAGCACTAATAGAAAATGCATCTGTTGTAAGAACAAAAGGTTCATCAAAATTTGGGTATTTCAAGATTGGATCGGAAATAAGCGCATTCTTCAGATTGATGAAAGAGTTTTTACATTCTGAGTCAGAAATGGAGGGAGTATCTTTTTCCAAAAGTTTCGTTAAGGGTTTGGATATTTTTGCAAAATTTGGGATGAAGCGACGGTAATAGCCTGCTAATCTTAAGAATGATTTAATATCTTTCGGATTTTTTGAGGAAATTTTCAATACATTCAAATTTTACGGGATCGGCTTTTACACCATACTGAGTATGCTATGACCAAGGTAGGCAACTTCTTTTCTTAGAAACTCGCATTTACCAGGCGAAGTCTTTTAAAAACTTCTAATAACCGGGTAATATGATCATGAATGGTAGCAGAGTATACAATTATGTCATCCATGTATACTAAGCATCTCTCGGTTTGAATGCCTAAAAGAATATTGTCCATGACAAGCTGGAATTTGGACGGCGCATTCTTTAAACCAAACGGCATTCGCACAAACTCGTAATGACCGTTATCTACAAAAAATGCTGTTTCAGGAGTATCTTTCGAATTGATTTCAATTTGATGGAACCCTGAGGCAAGATCTACGGTCGTAAAATAATGACATTGATCTAATTGGTCGAGATGGTCTGAGATATTGGATAAAGGATATTTATCGTCTACTGCAAGCTCATTGAGTTTACGGTAGTCTATAACAACACGCCATTTTTGTTTACAGAAAGCAACCAGCTTTTTTGGCACAACCCAAACTGGGGAGGACCATGGCGAAATAGAATGACGAATTATTCCTTGTTCTAACATTTTATTAACCTGTGTTTTCACTTCGTCTTTGTGAACTTGAGGATACCTATATGATTTAGTAAAAACCGTTCGGCAATTATTTGTTTCTATTTAATGTTTTATCTCATTGGTAATGTTAATTGGTCGCCTTCTTAATAAAATATGTCTGAATATTCGAGACATAAATTCCTGATAAGTTCATTTTCTTCCTCATTAAGATGATTTGTTCTTAATTGACTTTGAATAATAGTATGTCTATTCATTGGAGGATTAGATTGAAATTCACCTTGGGAAATTGAATTAAAATTTAAAAGAGTTTCTGTATCAATAGGTTCAAGGGATACATTTGGAAAATCAATAGTTTTTGGAATTGCATTAACGTTAAAAATTGTTGAATAAAATTCTCCTTTTTCATTTATATATACCAGGTAAGTATTGTATCTACATTTGATAGACTGCATTTTAACTTAAATACTTTTTTAGTCCTAGGTTCTATAGTAATATGATTAAATAAACTACGATTATCAGATTCATTTAACTTACACACAACAATTTCAACATCTATGTCTCTAAACAAAAATGATATCATCTCCTTTACATTGGACCAATCTAGTTTATCTAGTCCACATCCTATTTTTGGAGTTGCTAATTCTTTTACACACGATACATGGTCTATTTCTTTAGAGAGGACCACATAGACTTATAAGTTGGTTTATCTGTTGACTTTTCTTTAGTTACTAAATAATAAATATATCGAGTTAAATTTTCAAACCGAAATTGTAAACCTGCCAAGCCACCTTTCTTCTGATTTTGCTTTGATAAATCCTCAATTTTTCCAATATATTTCTTAAAATCTGCTGCAATGCCTTTTTGCATATCTTCCACAACACAATGAGGTAAAGAGTATTGGTATGTAGTTGCTTTGAATTTAAATCAATAACACAACTATAGTGTTCCAAAAAAGCTAGGCCTAATATGCCATCAAAATCTATATCTAAATTATATATGAAAACTTTATGAGGATCTCCGGTGTTAAATGGACAATACGTAGATTCTTTTATAAAAAGATTTTGATCAGTAATACCTTGAATACTTAATTTTTCAGGAAATTTCGGAGGAAAACGTTTAACTGCGTTCTCTTTAAATATTTACAGTGAACAGAATTCAAATATAGCATTGGATAATTCGACTAACACCATAATTACACATAAGAACAACTGCTTCCCTCTTCGCAAAATTGCGTTAAACCCTAAAAAAAGTCTTGTAATGAATGCGTGGATGACTGATCATGTTAAACAACTTAAAGAACGGATGATTTTGTTTCCTGACCCGTCACAAACCGATCCACAATACAAAATCGCGAGTATAGAGATTCAGAAGCAATATTGTATGGCACTATCAACGGCAAGGAAGAATTACTTTGACAACTTGATAATGAATTCTGAGAATAAATCAAAAGCGATGTGGGACATAATTAATAAACTCAAAGTTGCTAAAAAAGAAACAAAACAATTAGGTGAAATAAAGGAAAATGGTGTGCAATTATCTGATGAGGATTTGGCTATAAAATTCAATTTACTTTTCACAAAAGACATCATTCAAGTCCGTAAGAAAAATCTGGATCTAATTAGTTTGACTGTTCCTACTTGTAACTCTACCTTTTTCCTTAGACCTGTTACACCTACAGACGTTGAAACCCTTATTCATAACTTCAAGACATCCAACTCATCAGGGTATGATCAAGTTTCTAATAATTTATTTAAAAAAGCTGACCGATACTTAAGTATACCTTTGGTATTCTTGATTAATAAGTCCTATGAAACGGGTATTTTTCCGGACTGTCTCAAACTAGCAGAGGTAATGCCTCTCTATAAGAAAGGAGATTATAATGACTTGGCAAATTATAGAGATATTAGCTTACTTTGTATTTTTTCCAAAATCATTGAAATGAACGTTAAAAATCAGCTGAATTAATTCTTAACACAGCATAATATTTTATCAACAAGGCCATATGGATTTCGTATTAACATGGGTACAGAGACGGCTCTGAATACCTTTCAAAACGAACTCGTCTGTAGGTTAGACAAAGGTGATCATGTGAGTGGATTGTTTATAGATTTCTCGAGGGCTTTCGATGCAGTTGATCATAACATGCTGATTACTAAACTCGAAAGATCTGGTATAAGAGGTATACCTTTGAAGTTCTTTCAATCATATCTCTTGAATAGGACTGTTTGTTTTAGTCAACAGCATTAACAGTCCTTCCTATACCGTCACACAGGGATTTCCATAGGGATCTGTCTTGGGTCCTTTGCTTTTCAATGTTTTTGCAAATGACCTCATTTATTTTGTCGAAAATATTCCAAATATCAAGATTATATGTTACGCTGATGATACTAACATCATTATATCTAGTGACAGAGAATAATAATTTTCTTTTGAAAAAAACAGTGTTGACATATTTCGGACGAAAATATCCAACTATAATATTTAAAGACACAGAAATGCAATTACTCTGTTCTGAAAACGTGAAACTACTAGGAGTTACTTTTGGCAGACATTTAACATGGACAGACCATACTAACCAATTATGTAAGAAACTGCTACAGCATCAAATACCTGAAAAATCACTGCAGCAAACATATTCTTATCACACTTTATTATGCCAATTTTCACTCCCACATGAGATATGGAATTCTTGGTTGGGAAAACAGTGCTAATGTAAACAGGGTCTTTATTTTGCAGAAATACTTATTACGCATTATTGAGATCATTGATAAGAGGACTAGCTCTAGAGAATATTTCAAAAAACTAAAAATCCTCTCATGGTATAGCGTATATTCTGGAGGTGTGCATATATTTCTATAAAAGTTGTAAAAACATTACAATGTGCTTGCCAAAACATAATCATAACACTCGTTACCGCAATTTGTTACAGCCCAATTCTCACAGCACTGCATTTTATCAAAAAAGTTTTTACTTTATTGGGTGCAAATTGTACAATAAATTGAATCCCGATATAAAATCAGCACCAAATGTTAGAATATTCTAAAATTGACTGAAAGAACTCCTAATTGAAAAGTGCTGCTACTCATTAGATGCATTTTTATGATTGTGATAGTTTTTATAGTTGTATGTGTGTGTATATCTTTATTTATATTTTATAGTATGTATAGTATTGTTCATTATTTTATTTGTTCTTTTCTGTTATATTTCGTACAAGACAAATTGTTCGTCCAAATTGTTAGTGATATATGTATATGATAAATATTGTAGGTATGCATCCTGTATTTTTGACATGTTTGTCCATTTAAATTCCCTTGTGAATCTTTTAAATGGTGAACGAATAAACCTATCTATTTATTTATCTATTGAAGTCCCTGCTCCGGTATCAATAAGTAGTTTAAACTTCTTACATCTTCGATGTAATAAAAGTCTTTCGAATTTACTGTTAATAAGGGATTTAAAGATATTTCTGCTCCGGAAAATTCACATTTGGATTCATATCGTCCAGGTTCAAACTTTGAATTTGAGAAGTTGTTTCTGAAATTGAGTTTTCTGTCATTGAACATTCTGGGGGATGGTCTTTGGGTCGGAGAATAGGAAAATCCTGGAAGTTCGAAATGACTTCGGCAGAGACAAAATTTTGAGAATCTTTCTCAAACTGAGATGAATATTCTGGATAATCATTATAATATTCATTACTATACCCATTCTGAATTAAATGGGCTCGTTGTTCGAAATGTGGATTCTGGTCTAACTTGTGCCTGCTGTTGATTGAAAGATCTTTGTTGATTAGAAAAATTACTTGGTCTCATTTGCGACATATTTGGTCGTTGATATTGCGAATTTACAGGTCCTTGAAAATTATTACTGAAATTTGGGTTGTAATTTGAATTGGAATTATAATTTGGGCTCTGTTGATATTGAGAGCGACATTGAGCGGATGTATGACCATTTCGACCACATGAGAAACATTTTAGTATTGATAATGGTGCTATCGAACAGTTCAAATCAAATAAATAAACGTGATAATTCACTTACAGTACGATACTCATTAGTGTTGTGTTTCTGCAACGTGCAACGATGGATGTATGGGTGATGGAATCTGGCACCGACAGGGAGCGTTCGCGTGTTCTCCCGATGTCCTAGTTCCTTGGATTGATGATTGATAATTGATGATTGATCTCTTCTTATGGGATACCACCACCTTGAGTTAGCGTACGCGTGTACTCTCAGCGATGAAGTACACTTTTCTTCCTTGGCTGCGGTTCTTTTCTTCTTTAAAGGTTAGGAAACCACCGTTGGTAATGAGGGGAAAATTGTTCAAGAAGGCCTTGTTTTACCAACGTTGAATAATCCTACTGACTGCGCCAATTTGTTATATTGCAGCACTCAAGAAAGACTTTTAAAAAATATTTATTAACTTTAAAACAACACAAAGTTATATAAATACAAAACTACAAAATGACTGTATGACTCTAATATTCATAAGTTTGTCGCGAGTGTGACACACTCATATTTATATAATAAGAATAGTTGATTGATCATAAAAATATAATAGACAATATACTATGAAAAATAGAATACTCATGTTCTAGAAGTTTTACATATTAAATGATGAAATAGAGATACAATAGGCATTGAAGAAACTGCTGACTACATATCTGGACATTAATACAATGGTCTTTGATAAATTATGGATGTGCTGTTGTATGAAATATGAAACTGAATCAAGGTTAAGGTTACGAAATAAATGACGCATTTAAATAAGTAGGTTACTCCAAGATCACATATGTATATATATATCCTCGATGGTTTGGGTACCATTGGAACATAAATATATAATTTTGAATTTTCCTGTAATGAGAGATTTGGGGACCTCTAGAAATAACGCCCAGATATCTTTATGTGTATATGTAATAATAGCTTCGGGGACTTGAGTCTTTCTATTATGACGAAAACTACAAATATTGACAGTTCTCGTAAGATTAAAAGAAATCAACAAAACTAACAAAACCCACTTCAATTAAAATCTACCTAAAAATGCACTGAAGAGTTTAATATAATTTCTTTTTTATTTTTTATTTTTAATATCTGGAATACACTCCCGAAAAGGTATATAGGATACCTGTGCACGGGTCCAGTTTACAAACAACCATGGCTCAGGGGGGATTCGAACCCACGCTCACGATGAGCTGTGGCAAGCTACGTACGCTCTTCCGGCGCCTTAACCCACTCAGCCATCGTGACCCCTCATTCAATTTATTATGGCAATGATATACAATTATTATATATTATTTATTATATGTAAACACAAATTATCGAAGTTCGGTGTGCTATCGTGGTCTCCTGAATCAATTAAATATTGTAGTGCTTCCCAGACATCTGTAATTGTGGATTTTTACAATAGTATGTGCAGCAAAGAATGGTGAAGCGAATGGTGTGAGGACCTTGATACTATCATCCCATTTTATTATTGCAATTGCAATAATAGTAAACTAAATAGGTAACAAGAATATGTATGACCAGTCCTGCTGTACACCACATGTTGCAAACAATTCAGTTGTATCCCAGAAAACGTTATAGTACAGAAAATCTGGCCTAATAATCGTCGAGAAATTTTTAAATAGAATTTTCAAAGGAAATTTCAGAGAAAAGGAAACAAAAAACCAATCAAGTTTCGTGAAGTATTTGGTGAAAAAAACTAGATACAAAAATAGTATTAAAAATATGACTGATATCACGAACAGCGACTTACTATTAAAATTAGAGAAACTTATAAACTAATACAAAGGCAGAGCTGAAAACTGAGTTACAGAGTATACATGAAAGTCTCGAAAATAAAACAAAAGAACTTGAAGATAAATGTATGAAACTTGAACAGAGAATAACTAGCTTGGAAAGATCTAACAAAAGGAATAACGTTGTAATCTTCGGGTTAGGAACAGACAAGAACAACTTACTTGAAGATACTTTAAACAAATTGAATGGAATTTTTGGAAAAAACATAACTGAAAGAGATGTAAATATCATATACTATATCTAAAAAAAAATACAGTCATACTTAAGTTTATCTCATACATACAGAAACAAAAGATATTCCAAAATGTAAAAAACTGCGGGGCTCTGGCATTTCAATAACCAATGATCTACGACCGGAGGACCAAGTTATAAATTGGTCAAACATCTAAAAAATGTCAGGAAAAATAATTACTAGGCTTATATGAAAAATCAGAATCTATATGTTAATGGAACACCATACTCCCTTGAAGAGCTAGAACAAAATAACGAAGACTGTGAAACTGAAACTGAACTAAAGCCCAAAGCAAATAGTGCACCCGCGACCCCGATTCCAACAAACAGCCTTAATATCACTGAACAGGAAAATTCGGGAGAACCAATAGACGTCGATAAAACAGATCGAGGAAAAGAAGAATCCTATCCCCAAAATCTACCGGGAACAAAAACCCAGTAAAAATTGGAAGGACTACCCGATATAATTCGTCATCTGGCAGCAAAAAAGACTAAATTGTATTCTGTAGAAATTGATCATAGAAAATTACCATGTGAAGTGAAAACCAGTGCATGAAAAATAAAGTAACTCCACTAGTTTAACTAACGATATGGACCCGTATGTAAAAGACTTCGTTATTGAAAAAATAGTAACATATAACCTGGAAACACCCAAAGAAGCAAGGCGAGTATTAGAAGTAAATAAAATAAAGAAAAATTTCATAATTATCAATAGCAATATATGTAGTAGGATGCAATTTAGATGAATTTTTAGTATTTATTTAGAGCCTTAACTGCAATGTCGATTGTATAGTTTTAACAGAAACGAGACTAAATCCTGATATAAATCTCTTTAATATCGATGGCTATAAAACTCTTTATAACTAGGGAAATTATAATCAAATTGATGGTGTAGTAGTATTTATAAAAACGGAACATTATGTATCTCACAAACTACTAGAGTTAAATGGTAACAAGCTTCTCAGACTGAAAACTGAAAACATCACCTGCTAGCGATGTGAATACTTTCATCGCTGAATTAAGTAACATTTTAGGGAATGAAAATGAGATAACCGATTATAAGTTTTTTGTAGGAGATATCAATATTGATATTTTAAAAGAAACGAACGAAGCAAAAACCTACCTAGATAACTTGAGTGAACATGGTTATAGATCGGCTATTAATACTCCCACTAGAATACAGAAAAATTCTCGCACCTGCCTGTTCATACAAAAAATATTACCTCTGACTCGATGTTACCTTTAACAGTCGCGACGTCTATCAAGGATCATTATACTACTCTGATGCAGATAGTCTTAAATGGTCAAGCAGACATAAAAAATAACAATCCCAAAAACAACTACATATTGATAATTAAAAAATAGTTGAAAATATGCGGACCACCAACTGGAATAAAATCATGTTAGATACAAATGTTGAGACCAAGACAGAAAAATTAATAAGTATTACACAGGAAGCAATAAAAATTAGTACCGTATACTTGAAAATAAATCATAAACAAAAGAAACGGAAAGTATAGATCACACCCTCACTGATCAAATGTATTAATAAAAAAACAATCTATATATTGAATTGAACAAGTGAAATTTTTGAAAAAAATTAAAAATAGTTTTTATTGGGCATTTAAGATTTAAACTGTACCGATGAGTACCTACTATTGCTATCCTTTTCTCGATTTTAATTATACTTATGTAGTTATGTATATGTATTTGCCAGCAACAGCAATTCCATCAAAAATTACTGTTTGTCTACCACAACACAAAATTAAACTTTAAATTAACAATAACGTCTGACGTCTGACAATTGCGAGATAACCATAGACGATCTACCAGAAAGTACCTATATACCAGAGAACGAGACGTATATATACGCTCCATGCTCGTGCGTAATTCCAGTGACGGATCCCATTATCGTTCCATGTCGACATTATAATGATCTTGGTTGAATGAGATTGAATGAGATAATTATAATTACCAATATTGGATCACACTTGGAGCTTAACAGGCGGCGAGATGTCTGCGATCTAAGTACGAATTCGAAATTTCAAGTCTCTAGACCGTATGGGGCCTGAGAAATCGCTGCGGAGTCCATTGATACAAGAACCGAAAGTAATAAAAACTATTTAAAAAGAAACCAAATGATGAAATGGCAAAAATAAACTATACAGATTGTAAAAGAGAAGTGGCGAGACAAATAAAAAATGCGAAAAAGTATTATTATAGTAAGAAGGAGGGAAAGAAAAAAACTCGACAAAAAAGCTATGGAAATTAGTAAATGAAATTCTATCAAATATTGAAAGAGATAATATACAAAATATCATAGACGGTAATAAAATTATAAGTGAAGGAAAAGAAACAGCAAATACATTCAATAAGTATTTCATAAACGTGGGAAAAAACCTAGGCGAAAAAATCGATCAACCTCAAAACTCAGTAGCAAGAAGACGCAACAACAAAATTCAATGACGATATATATCTACTAATATGTCAATAGAATTATTTAGACATTTTCACTGCGCTATCATTTCAGCGCCTACTACCCAAAACATTCGAAATTTAATAAAAACCCTTTTTCTCTAATTTAAATAATGTAAACTCATATTGTGACATACATCGTTGTATTCGTAATAAAAAATGCTGTTCAATACAGAGTGTACTTTTTTACGAACCATATAAAAAATAGTTGATGATTTCTCCGAAACGAAATGTCGAACTGAAAAACTCTCAAAGTTTCTTTTGTTTCTTTATATATCGGTGAATAGCATGGAAAAAAGATAAAAACGAAATCGTTAATTAAGAGGAATTTGTTGGTGTTGGTAAAAATTAATAAAGAAGAACTCTATGGATGTTCAAATTTCAATTCACTGAATTTTGAGAAATTTACCTTTATTTGAATTTGCTCCGCGGCTATGAAGTAAAAATCCAAAGCATGAGCTGAAGTTGTGGATCACTTTTTGATCCATATTTTCCTGCGAGATTAAAATGTCTGTTCTTGTCCAAAGTAAATGCTTTCCAATGAAATGAAGTTTCGTGGATTCGCTACATCTATATTCGATAGACTGTCCTGACTGTGATTTTAATAAAATAGTTTCTCAGAATTTTTCAGAATAAATATGGAACTTTTTTAAAAGTAAATGTAGTTGGAGATGGTGATGGTGGATTTTTCTGCCTGAAATTCTCGATTAAGTCTGTTAACATTCTCGAAAATATAAGACAAAAAAGTATAATATACTTTATAAACTTGAAAAGAAGCAAAAAATTTAAAAGAATTATCATGAAAATAGTTTATTGAATGTTATAATTTTCTATATTGTTGATATTATTTAATTTCTTTAAATTTTTGCTGGCTAATCATAAAATTAATGGATATACCCATATGTCAAATATTGTTGGATTGCTTTAAATTTCAATTATCTCTATTCGAAAAGTATAAAGTATAAGTTATAAGTATTAAAAAGAATAACGAGGACATACTTAGAAACATAACTGACAAGACACACTTACTTGAAGAGACAACCACCAAGTAGCACTCGGGCGCAGCAGCACAGCTTATACACTATATGCAGAAGCTTGTGAGGTCTTATTTCAAGGAATTCCAACAATCTTGCCAATCTGTTACTACTGTGAGAGAAATAAGAATATATTTCTCGTATCAAATCTTCCAAACACCTTGGCAAATTTTTTGCTGCAGCTGATGAACACAGATGAAACAAACGACAGACGCAACCAAGAACAATCTGATGTGGAATTATATTAGAATGGGCATATAAAAACGACTGGGATTAATTTATCTTTATTTATTTCTATACTAAAATATCAAAGACTATATATACTATTGATATCTGTTACACTACACTATTGAGTACTATGTACAATTTATACTTGTTATTTACACTATTCACTTCCATATATTAACCGAGCGTTATTTATGTTTTTGGTGGCCCCCTACTAGGGAGAGACAAAACTACACCGTATAGTAAATTTGGGGCGAAAACCGAGTGAGCTTCGTTAACCAAGTGACGAGGGCGCTACCGTCGAAAATGAGTATTTTGTAGAATAATTCAACATTCGGCTATCAGGCGACCAGAAACGTGTATAGGTACTTATGTGTTCCTAGCGTCTCTCAACGGCAACCACCAGCCTGCTACCCTCTAGAACACATAACTACATATAGCCATTTCTGGTCGCCTGATAGCCGAATGTTGAATTATTCTTCAAAATACTCATTTTCGAAGGTAGCGCCCTCGTCACTTGGTTAACGAAGCTCACTCGATTTTCGCCTCAAATTTACTATACGATGTACAGGCCCCTTAAACGGGAACTAGTACACATATTTATCACTATCCGTTTTTATTATATTCCGAAATGTTCTACTTGGTGCAGTTTATTAATGATGGGATTTATCATGTTTTTTCGGAAACGGGAATAAGAATATCAAAAAATGTAACCAAAGCAAGATATGGAAACCGTTGGTATGAAGCTATTGTTTTATGTAAAAACGGTAAGTTTGTGTTTGGTAAGCAATAAATATGCTATTCTTGCTTACCCATTCTCAAAATACAAATTGTTTCTTGGATACATCTTACTTTTGTTGCAGGTACAAAGTCGATGTTGGGTGATGTCTGGTATAATTTAAATAACAAATACATTTTTGGTGATTTATCTGAGAAAAGCTCTGTTGTAACCGCAGCCTATGAAATAGTTGAAAATGTTCAAAATTCAAGACCATGGTTCCACTTATTCAGATGGAAGTGAAAATCGTGAGTAGCTTAGGCATTATTTCTTTAATAAATTTTACTGGCAACATTTCCTCGCCTAAATGAATATAAGAAGTTATGGTAATAGTCTAGGTTAGCGATTTTTCCTATAAAATCCCTCAAAAATCAAATGTTTGGTGTATGTTTGCATAACTTTTAATAGAATTGAGGCGGAAGACGCTTTTTTTGATGATTCGTTATTAAAAAAGGGAAAAATGGTGTTAATATAATTACGACATTTGGATGGAATTTTTGTTTTGGAAATTGGAAGTTTCTTATCAATCCCATATAGTATATAATGATTCTTGTATTTTTAGGGCTTTTATAATAAAAGTGGACTGATACCGATGTGAAAATCAGAAATAATAAAATACAGATTCATTTAGAATTGAACTTCTAGAAATGCCTATGCAAATCATTCATACGTTAAAATAAAGAATATTCATTATTTATTAGTTTCGCTACAAGATTTGAAAGTTCAGGAAATTTGAATGAGCTACATTGAAATCTAGTATGTGTAGATTTCCTTCAGTTGCATTATGTTGAATGAGTTGAATGATGATCATTAGGTAACCCAAAACTGCAGGAAGTTCCTTCTGAAAATCCAAACAAAATTCCGACTGAAAATTCCAATGAAGTTCAGAAGGAAAATACAGAAGAAGTAGAGAATAACCATATTGGTCAGTGCAACGAGTCCTTATGTATGTATTGTGGGATGTTGAACCAAAATTTAGAGGATCGTCTTTTGAAAAATCATGATTCCACTTATTCAGGTGGAAGAGTGAGAGGTGAGAATTTTATGAATTATTCTGTATTTCTTGATACAATTCAATGACAGCATTTCTTTCCATAATTGAATATAAGAGGAAATAATTAAATATTACAATAAATAATACTCAGATGTGCAATAATATTGTTTCGGATGAATATCTAATGGACTCTCATCATATAAATGGAGAGATCCATTCCAATGAATTCCGATAAAAAATAAATTATAACTGAATAAATATGTCAGTTGTTACATAAAAATATATTTTGAGATGATATGTATTATGGTCAAGGTATCTTCATTACAAATTGGCAGGACACCTAGAGCGAAAACATTCCCAAGAGAAGGATGTAAAGGCAGCATTCCTACTGACAAAGGGTTGGTAGAATTGGTTCTCATTTCGTTATCCTAATTCCATTTGACAATCTCATTACATTATGTATATGACTGAAGTAGTAGTATATTTATCGAATGTTGCGTATCTGAGAGAAAATGTATTTTAAATTTTACTCCATCGGTTCAGCCATTCGTATGAAAGGGTCTCATTTTTACAAGTTTTTATTCAGATTCCTTCCTGTGAAACATCCATTTTTCTATTCCATCTGAAATTTGTCCATCATTCATGTGGCAATGCATTTCTTAAAGACAAAGGCAAGATAACTGTTCCAAGGTATCTGACACTCTGTAGTTATGGACTTCTGAGGTCTGAGTTAGGGTGTGATTCTATTCAAAATTGCTTTCTTGTTTTATCCAATGATTCTCCTAAAAATAAATGAATGCACTTGAAATCAAAAATTAAATTCCTTACATGTGTGACATATTGCAGGTTCCCAAGGCAGAAGACTTCTATTTGCAGAAATTCAAAAGAAGGGTGACTTTTTATATAACAAAAGTATTTCTGAAGGGAGTCCTATCAAACTCAGAAAAACAAATGTCACCAAATACAAGAATACATCAAAAAACATTCCATGTCAGTATTGTAAAGGATTTTACTCTAAAAAAAATCTCAAAAATCACACAAAGAAATATTGTATTGCTAAAAGTGATCAGAAAGTCAAAATGTTTCAGGAAAAGGGGTTGAAAAATACAAGCCCTTGCAGTCGTTCTGTACTTCAGAGCATTCATGAAACAGCATCGGAACCTCTGAGAACACGAATATTCCCAGTATCAAAAATTCTACTGGCTATGAGAAAAATTGACAGCAATATAAAAGATGTAACTTCCCTTTTTGACAGCTCAAATTTTGACACATTTTTTAAAGCTGTGTATAATTTGGGTGGATTAAATAATTGCCAATTTGCAGAGTCTAGTGTAGGTCCAAGTTCGGTAACATTGATTCTCCATATGGGTGACATATTGGAAACAGAAGCAGTTAAAAATAAGGATTAAAATTTGTAAAAAGAAACCCAAGGATTTTGTAAACTGGTTTCAACTAGATCAAACTACTTAATTAACAAAATGGTTGAAAACCGAACACAACCTCAAAGCAAAAAATTCCTTTATTGGTATAGATACGTGGATGACATAATTTGCTGTTTCAGTGGTACTAATAGACAACTGGACCAATTTCTTAAATTTATTAACAATATACATCCATCAATTTCATTTACAGTTGAAACCGAAATAAATAATGAAATAATTTTTTTAGACTTGAGAATTAGTAAAATAAATAATAAACATATATATCACAAAACAACACACAGACACTACTATACACAAGACATCCAACCATCCAATATCTCATAAAATGGCAGCATATAATAGTATAATTCATAGATTAACTAATATTCCTTTAAATAAAAAAATTTTTGAAAAATAACTAAATATTATAAAACAGATTGCTATAAACAATGACTATAAGCCTAACATAATTGATAACATACTTAAAAATAAAAACTATAAAAAAGCACTATAATTAGTTTATCCAAGAATTAGAGATAAATATAACAAAACTTATGTATCACTTACATATATTAATAAATATTCTGATAGAATAGCTAAGTACCTAAGAAAGAAATATGATTTAGAAATATCTTCTAAGACATGCTCCACGTTAGGAAAATTAATAAAAAATAACAAAGATAAAACAATTAAAAATAAGAAATCTGGAGTTTATAAGTTGACTTGTATGGATTGCCAATAAGTATATATAGGCCAAACAGGACGCAACTTCGAACAGAGAATATTAGAACCTTGGAAATTTATGTACATAAAAAACAGAATTCTACTTATGCCAACCATTTATTAGAAGAAAATCATAATTTCAATGAAGATTTCAAAGTTTTACATGTTGAGAATAAAAGCTTCAAACTCAATTTATTAGAAGCATTAGAAATCAACAAATACAATAGAAAACAAGTAATATTAAATGACCAAACTAATTTAAATAGATCACCACTGCTTAAGGGTGTGTAAAGTATAAGGGGAATTTCCAATCATTTATGTCCTAATTGGATTATAATACTTTTCTCTAATATATATATAGGTACCATTGTAAAATATTTTAGACTATGAAATACTTTATATAACTTGAAAAAGCTACTGTGTTAGCGAAACAATTATCGTTATTAATAAATATTGTGGAAAACTGATACTAGTATTTATCATTATGGATAAAAACGATAGAATTTGGAAATATTGGTAACATAGTAATCAATCTGAAATAATTGCATATCTTTTAAAAATAATTTGTTAATTCAATTTCAGTAATTATGTAGCATTGATGCAGTCAAATCAAAAAGACTGGAAACAAGGAGATTACATTGTGTAAAATTTCATACGCATATCTTTTGTAAATACGTCTTTGCTCACAATGCCGTGCGCAACAAGCGGCTCTCGCTTAAAAAAGACAGCAGATCATGATCACGAAGATAAATAAAGAGAACAAATATTTGAAGCAATTGTCAATTGTCAAGATGTTCGTCGTACACGAGGCCACGCTATGACATGCAACTTCTGTACGTAGAGAAGCATAGGAAGTTTACTCTCCTTATTTAAAGTCTTCTTGCTTCCCTTTATATATTCTTGGATGCATCATCTATCAGTCGTGTCCATAAGTTAATAGTTGATTGCTATTTCTGATTACTAATCGATTGGTAATCAGACTAATCAGACACTATTGTGGACAAAACCATTAAAAATGTAAATAAAGACAACAAATATTGATGTTCGTCGTACATGAGGCCACGCTATGATATGCAACTTCTATGATATTTTGTGGCTACGTACAGAAGCATAGGAAGTTTACTCTCCTTGTTTCCAGTCTGCATGATTTCAACTCTGGCCAGGCTAATGGCTTGTATTTAGGAACACGCTGATTTTTATGAAATTTATCCTCTTAAATAGTACAGTTTTAAGGAGCTGTCAAATCTATTCATTATTAACGTCCTCAAACATGTTGAGGGACATTATCAAGACAATTGGAAACAAGGAGAGTAAACTTCCTATGCTTCTCTACGTAGCCACATGAGATTACAGAGGTTGCATATCATAGCGTGCCTGTAGTATCTTTACATTTTAAATGGTATAGCTAGCGACATCTAGAAATGCTTCCAGAAACTGATGTTAACCTTAATATATATATATATATAAATTATTAACCTAAAAATTCGATATTCTACGAGAGCATTCCAATGTTTCCAACGATGTATATTTGACCGTTATGAAATAAATCTGTATCTTTATCAGTCGTGTAAATTATTGCTTATTACCCCGGCTACACTACAGTGCCCTTGAGTACGTCGAACATCTTGACAATTACCTTAAATATTTGTTTTCTTTATCTATCTTCGTGATCATGATCTGCTATCTTTTTCAAGCGGGAGCCGCTCGTTGCACTCGGCATGGTGCGCAAAGACGCATTTACAAAAGATATGCGGACGAAATTTTACACGATTTTTAGGGCGAGTTTATTTTCCAGTCTTCTTGACATACGGCATGCTTTCTCAAACAGTAATTGATTATCCTTCTTATACCATCCTTGTTACTACTATATTCACTGGTGGTGACGTCAGTGGTAAAAAAGTGGGAAGAGCTAGATGCTCGTGGATGCGCCTCGTCATACTATTGTTTTTTTACCATGCTAACAGCGAGTGGCCCAATTTTATTTTCTGTCTTTCTTATCTTATTAGTAAAATCACCCACCAACTCGACAAAATACAGCATGCTTTCCATATATATATACAGGGTGTTACATAATGTTATGAGGAAAATTTCAGGACGGATTCTACATATAAAAATATGAAAAAAGTTCATATAAACATGGGTCCGGAAATGCTTCGTTTCCATGATACGGGATGTTTCAACTTTTCCCTTTTTAATATTTTATTTTACATTTATCAAAAACCCGGTGAAATATTAAGATGAGATTTACACGCAAACATATCATTAAAAGACAAATTTACATGTACAACATTATTTTCTAAAGCCCTTGCATCTGTGGCGTTCGTGTCAGTCAGTCATTATATTTAGTAAAAAAACTGCACGCCACTATTTTCTAAATAGGATTCCAAAATCAGCTTATTGTACTCAGTAATAAAATAATTTTTATTTTGAAAACGGTGCGTCAGAACGAAAAATTCCAAGAGGTACGTTTTAAATAAAATTAATCTATCTTTAGGAAAGCGATACTAATTCTTGCAAAAACCATTGGCGTGCAGTTTTTTTACTAAATATAATGACTGACTGATACGAACGCCACTGATGCAAGGGATTTAGAAAATAATTTTGAACATGTAAATTTGACCTTTAATGATATATTTGCGTTTACCAAATCTCATCTCAATATTTCACCGGGTTTTCGAAAAATGTAAGATAAACTATTAAAATCGGAAAAGTTTAAACACCCCGTGTCATGAAAACGAAATATTTCCGGACCCATGTTTATATGAACTTTTTTTCATAATTTTATATGTAGAATCTGTCCTGAAATTTTCCTCACAACATTCTGTAACACCTTGTATAAAGTATTACATATATGATGCTTTCTCAAACAGTAGTTGATTATCCTCCTTATGGATGAGGGTATAGTCCATAATACTCCATAATCCTTCTTATATCATCCTTATGCAGTAACCAAAAGTTGACGTCTTTAATATGACAGCTATCAGTAAATAATGGTCGTGTCCACAGCAGTGTCTTGATTACCAATCGATTAGTAATCAGTAATCAAAAAGTTGACGTCTTGAATACGACAGCTATCAAAAAACCATAGTGTAACACATATATATATAATACTCCTATATGGCCAGCGTCTCATCTAATACACATGTGGAAAGTGATGCCATTAAAGAGAGACCTCTGCTTCATATTCGATATATGTATATTCAAACATGCGTTGGCAAACCACATAACACCTATACGTGTTATGTGTTGAAAACTATCCCTATTTATATATAAATATCACAAATGATACTATGATACGAGATGCGCGAGAGGATGAGCAGAAACAACGGGGCGAGAGGGAAACGATTGTCTGTACAGTATTAAAAGCTTCAAGACCTCTCTCTTCACTGGCCATATAGGAGTATTATATATATGGTGTAACATAACCTACTTTTTGTTTCAGATATTTTCCAATTGTATTATGGACATCTACCGTTCCGATTACCACATAATCTTTTTCATTATAAACATATTGAATGGATAATACTTTTTCTTTTTCCATTTCTAATTCATCTAATATGTGTAATTGTAGAATTGAATTATATCAAATCTTTTGACAACTGTCAGTTTGACAAATGAACTAATCAGTAATCAGTCGTGTCCACAAGATACATATTTTCGATTACTGATTACTAATCGATTGGCAATCAGACTCTGCTGTGGACACGACCAATTATAACCCAAGAGAAGCACTTATAATTGCAGGTATTAGTAGTTATATTTAAATATCTGAAATTTCAAATAAACATGAAAAACATTGAGAAAAGCTACCTACAGCAATTGTACCTTGCACTAAATAATCTTTTTCTTTATAAATATATTCTACAGACAATAATGTATCTTCTTCCATTTTCAATCGTTTCATTCATTCTAATCAAGAAGACTGGAAATAAGGAGAGTAAACATCATATGCTTCTCTACGTAGCCACATGAGATTACAGAAGTTGCATATGATAGCGTGGCCTCATGTACGACGAAGATCTTGACAATTGCCTTAAATATTTGTTCTCTTTATTTATTTTCTTGACCATGATCTGCAGTATTGAGAGAGAGAGACGCATTTACGAAAGATATGCGTATGACATTTTACACGATTTTTAGAGCAAGTTTGATCTCCTCTTTCCAGTCCACTTGATTTCAATCATTTAAATTTGTGAATTTAAAACATATTTCTATTCTTCTTCTTCTTTTTGCTTATTTATGGCTATGGTATGAGGCAATCCGGAAACCACAAACTTGTGCTTAATGTATTAATGTTTAATGTTGTCACGAGCACCGTTTTTTTATATTTTACTCGGTTCATTTAGGTCTTATTAGTATACAAAGAAGATTACATCACAAGGATTATGGAGGCATAAGACATATATAAAGTTGAGCATCACATCAGTTATAATTGTATTCTATTTATGTTTATCTTAAGGAATGACATAATCACCGTCATTGACTGATCATTTGGTTTTGCTCATATATATATATATATATATATATATATATATTACAGGGTGTCCCACGGTCATGGCCTATTAGAAATTTCTGGAGAATGACTAAAGCTATCGATCTGAAAATTTTATGGCTTCTATTAGACATTTCAAACTATCTTTAGAAAATATTTTCATAAAAAAATCACTTCCGGTTTTGCCGGAAGTAATAACAACTTTGTTATCTCATATACCTCATATTTTGATAGATTTTTGAATTCTCTACAAAATTTTGAGTAAAATGGATATACCTTTCCCTATACTTAAAGTTAATAGTTTTAGAGTTATTTGATTTTATTCGTTAAAAATCGACAAATGCGAGTTGATCGAAAATATATCATAACTTTTTTGTTATTTGCTTGATTAACATGGAGTTCGAATTTTTAGAATCTCTGCACATTGTTTCAAAGATTTCATTATGATTTTTCTTAATTTCCTAAGAAATTATTAGAGACAAATAGATGTAAAGATGACTTAATTTCTAACGTTAATAACTTTCTTATTTCAAATAGAACACCCTGTATTTTGTTGCACTAGCGTATTCAAAATTAAAATACCTTTCTATAGATGTAACCACTTCCATATCTAAAGCTGATAGATTAAAAGTTATTGAACAATTTCCGATTTTTCAACAATTATTTTGTATTACCCTAACTTTGGAACGCATCAAAACGGTAACCATAGTTACCACTTATTTATATCAGTGTCAAAGTGTAAGATTAGAAATTGTCTCATTCATAGTTTTTTTATTGAAATTAATCACATGAAATGAATCAAAAGTACACAAATGCCGATCTGCTCAACCTTTTTGCAATTTATGGAGAGTGCAATAGGATTGTCACGAGAACATGCAGGACGTTTAACGCCCGAAATCTCCGAAATCTACAAACTTATAATTGAAAAAGACCACAAAGTGGATCGAAACGTCAAATTTCATTATTTTCTTTTTTAATTATTACTAATGACATGAAATAAATGTACTATTATTTAAACACATTTTCTTAAAAATTATCAATACAAGAAGCCCAAATCCCAAGAATCATAACAAGAATAAATATATATATGTATATAAAATATAAAAATAAGATGAAGCTCTACACCTTTGTGCTTTTGTTTAGTCGGACACAACCACCCACTAGAAGCGGATCACGTGATTTCAAGCTTGTTAGCTTTCATCAGCGCCACATAAGTGGAAGCTGTATCCAACTAAACAAAATCAACTGGAAGTAGTCAAAAACTTTGAGACATTATCTACCAGTGGGACACAATTCGCGCCACCTAGGTATTGAGAGCACAATTACGTTTAACGTAAATATGTTTAATAATTAAAGAGATCTATTAGTTCATTAATGAATGAGATATATAAAATATAAAAATAAGATGAAGCTCTACACCTGTATGCTTTTGTTTAGTCGGACACAACCACCCACGAGAAGCGGATAACGTGATTTCAAGCTTGTTAGCTTTCATCAGCGCCACATAAGTGGAAGCTGTATCCAACTAAACAAAAGCAACTGGAAGTAGTCAAAAACTTTGAGACATTATCTACCAGTTGGATACAGCTTCCACTTATGTGGCGCTGATGAAAGCTAACAAGCTTGAAATCACGTGATCCGCTTCTAGTGGGTGGTTGTGTCCGACTAAACAAAAGCATAAAGGTGTAGAGCTTCATCTTATTTTTATATTTTATATATCTCATTCATTAATGAACTAATAGATCTCTTTAATTATTAAACATACTTACGTTAAACGTAATTGTGCTCTCAATACCTAGGTGGCGCGAATTGTGTCCCACTGGTAGATAATGTCTCAGAGTTTTTGACTACTTCCAGTTGCTTTTGTTTAGTTGGATACAGCTTCCACTTATGTGGCGCTGATGAAAGCTAACAAGCTTGAAATCACTTGATCCGCTTCTAGTGGGTGGTTGTGTCCGACTAAACAAAAGCATAAAGGTGTAGAGCTTCATCTTATTTTTATATTTTATATATCTCATTCATTAATGAACTATATCTCTTTATATATATATATATATATATATATATATATATATATATATATATATATATATATATGGTTTTGCTAAAACAGGAGTCGGGTAATTCATAGCCGTGAATTCTTCATAAAGGTTGAGATTTGGAATAAAATTGATAGGGCATTCTAAAAACATGTAGTTCAAAATAGATGTTCCAAACATAAACAATGGCCCGTTCGTAGCCTAATTATTGTATTATAAATATAGTAAGAATAGGTATATAAAAAGCGGGTTAAAGGATACGTGCCATGATTCTTCTCGACATTTATTAGGAAAAAAAGAAATATAGACCCCATATAATGTATTATATTAAATAAATCAAATGAAACAATATGACGTCCTAACATAAGAGGCAAAATAAAATTAAGAGATAATGTACTATGACAATATAATTCCTAAGGAACTTGGACAGAAATGATGCAAACTTATAACAGGTATCTATACCATAATGTTCATCAGCTACATTTCCTCTATCAGAACAATCAGCTTAATTTTAGCTATTATAACGATCATCGTCGTCAAATAATTTAAATAAGGACTCAACTTCTTCTAATAATTTTTGTAGTCGTAGCTGTTCACTTTCGCAATCCATCTTTCTACGAAAACATAAATTCATTATATATTCTCAAAAGCAAATGTGCAAATTTTACTTACCGACTAAAATTATCAGAACAATCAGTTTAATTTTCGCTATTAGAACGATCATCTTCGTCAAATAATTTAAATAAGGACTCAACTTCTTCTAATAATTTTTGTAGTCGTAGCTGTTCCCTTTCGTAATCCATCTTTCCACGAAAACATAAATTCATTATATATTCTCAAAAGCAAATGTGCAAATTTTACTTACCGACTAAAATTATCAATTGTTTTCCTTTTAACACTGTTACTGGCGTCTAGTCTAATAAACCCAAATCAATAATTACTCGTAAAAAAAACTACCAATATGCATGTGCTCTTTCTAAATTGTAACTGAGGCGTACTTAGGAGACTAGACGAAGAAACACTATTCTGTCTTATACCAACTGTAAATTGTAAGCCAAAAATTTTTTACCGGGTCTCTCAGACCTGGCGCCAGTTCTAGAAGGTTAAAAACTTCAATAGAATATAATGGCATAGCTTTGGGTACGTTTAGATCTTTCGATATCTTAGCTAGTAGGTCTACCTCTACCTATTACCAGGAATACCTGAGTGACCTGGAATCCAAGCAATCCTTATATCAATTTTATTTATGTTACTTTGTGAGATTATTTGCTTTGTTTTAAGTGTACAATAGTTCGCCGAGGCTGTTAAGCCATATTTTTTAATTTTTTCTAAGGCACTCTTGGAATCGGTCGAAATTACCACCTTTTTGAGTTGCTTTTTAATCGCGACCTCTACCGCATCATGTATGGCTATTTTTATAAAGTCTGATAGTCTAGAGGAAAATCCATATTTTATCTTCAGAATGTATAGTCCATACCCTGTTCTTTTATGTTTTCGCGACGCATCAGTGTAAATAAACTTATGTGAGTCCTCAATATTTTCGGTGGTAGTGGAAAAGAGGTGTTTTATCATGAAATCATTTTTTAACTTTAAGTCTAAGGTTTTTATAGAGACATTTAGTGCGTTGAATTAGATATCCTAGCACGGATAGTTATTACCTCTACTTATCTTATTTATGTAAGGGAGAAAGTTTTCTAGAGCCATGACCAGTTAGGGGACCCTATTTGAATTAATTATTGCTGGTGTTTGCGCCATTTTTCTTCTTATCCTCTGTGAGGTTTGTAAAATGGGATGATTAGCTACTGTGATTATTTTTGCGATAAATTCATTGGTTAAGATCTTTCTCCTCTGTTCCAAATCCATTGTCCTTGCTTCCGCTAACAGTGCTGCTCTAGGTGTCGATCTCATACATCCTTAACAGATACTTATACATTCATAAAAATTATATCCATCTTGCTTATGAAATTTTGATTAACTGGTTTAATAAAAATGGCACAGAAGTCCAGGTGCTATCTAATGAGTGCTCCAAATACGATAAGTGGGGTGCTCGGGTCTGCGCCCCACCAGACCCTACAAACTGCCGTAGGATATTCAAAGCCTTTTTTGCCTTGTTGCTCACAAGGTGTATATGTGCGTTTCATTTTAGATTTTCTTGGCAGTCAACATGACAGATGTCAGTTTGACAAATGAGCAACTGAGCTAAGCGATGCATCAGAAATCAGTCGTGTCCACAATAAGATACTGATTTTCGATCTCTGATTTCTAATCGATTGATAGGTAATCAGACACTGCTGTGGACAGGACCTTTGTATTTATGCTAACATTTTCAGAAATAAGGCTTTAATTGACAAAATTAAGCTTGACATTGAACCAATAAATTACATAGAATTTCACAATCCTGAATGACATAAACAGATGTGGGCGTGTATCAACATCAACTCATAGGGAGTATATCACCACAGACTTTTACAGCCAATCAATTACATAATAGCACTTTTCTTAATTTCAGACACTTCACGTAGCTAGGCATGAAACTATTTTTCATATTCAAATATGGTCATCTGGTACCGATAGCTCTTCATTCATTTAATTGATTATTCACCTTTGCCGATTGTTCTTATCCACCATTATACATGCTCAATATATCGCTCATGCTTGTCTCCACCGACAGTTCTATACTGAAGATTGATACAAGTATGACTTCCAAATTAGGATTGATTATCAAATATGGCTCTTCGCCCTGCGACATACTGATGAGAGGCAACAACCTCGAAATCATGATATATGTCTGGGAGACTGATGCTATGTTTGGTAATCAATCTGATTGAGCAGTATAGTGGAAAAAACGCATACAAACGCAATATGTAGATGACAAACCTCGTTCTTATTGCGGCACCCTACGAAATGTAGGTTCAATTTAGCAGCTACGCATGAAACTATTTTTCATATTCAAATATGGTCATCTGGTACGGATAGCTCTTCATTCATTTAATTAATAAAAAATAAAATAAATAAATATAAAATTACCTTTCGTACCTTAAACACATATAGGAACTAGTTTATGTTTACCATAATTGAGATTTTTTTATTCTTTGTGGAAATCACTCATTTTTCTTTTTTTATCACGTTTGTTAGTATGGCATGTGTTGATTTTTATGACAGGTCCTGTTTATACGCTATATATGTTTTGAGAAAATTATTTCCAAAAGTCAAATATAAAGACTGGTGTATTATGTTTGGTGTGTATTGTTGTGTCTATGCTACCATCTGCTGTACGTTTATCAGGAACTCTTTTGTTATGGTGGTTGTGGTTTATTTGGAATTGTGGAATGGGAGAGGAATATTATTTAAACAATGGTATTAATACAAACACTTTGTAAAAAAAAGGAGAGGAGATGGAGTTTCTTTTTATTAAATAATTTTGTGGAATATTTTGCTGAGATTCTTAATGTCAGTTTTATCATTCACAGTATTAGGGTTGAGCTTAATATGAATCATTTTAAGAAATTCTCTTTTCTTTGTGTCTTTTTCGGTTGCTAAAATTTTTATATTATTGTAGTTAAATTCGTGTTAGCTTGTTTTTTTATGTTTATTAAGAGCAGTTGTAGAATTTTTTGTATATTTGTGTCCGTTTATTCTACCTTCGAGGTGTTGGGAGGTTTGTCCAATGTATACCTTGTTACAATTTTCTCCATTACACGAGATTTGGTATATTACATGTGTTTTTTTGTTGGTTGGTTTATCAGTTTTTTCCGATAGTCCGATAGTATAAAAAAAATCTGAAGAAGACGAGTGGTCCCCCGTCGAAACGTTAATAAAACTATGTAACAAATTAAACACAATTCCAATTATTAACCATAGAACTTCAACCCCAAGATAAATCAAAAATCAATATAATAGAAACAGGTTCAAGAATATCCACACACATACACACACATATATATATATATATATATATATATATATATATATATCAAGTTCTTTCTTTCGGCACTGAAGTTCGTTTTTGACAGCATTGTCTTCACTTTTCAAGGAGAGATATACCGGCAAGTTTTTGGTACACCTATGGGCTCCACTATCTCACCAATTATTTCAGTTTTTGTCATGGACGACTTGCTGGATAATTGTTTGCCAAAACTACAGTGGTAGGTACATCAATTATTATTCATATCACGATGAAAGAATCAAAATATTTTTTTTTTGGGATTAAAAAATAGGATATCCTGGCTAGCAATAAAGTTGCTAAGAGGAATGTGAACTTATTAGGCCGTCAGTTCTCTAATATTAAAGACAAAATACCTACCGGGAAAACCTGTAACGTTGTCTACAAAATTCCTTGTAACAACTGTGACCTAGTCTATGTTGGTGAAACAAAGAGACAACTCAATAACAGAATTATCTCACACAGGAGCGATTGCAAGCTAAGTAAACTGAATTGTGCTTTGGCCCAACACACACATGATACAAAGCACAACCCTAATTTCCAGGAAGCTTCTATTTTAGTGAATGAGTCGAATCATACCAAAAGATTGATTCATGAGATGATCGAAATAAGTAAAGAACCCAAAGCCATGATAAATGTTCCAATGTTCGTGGCTTGAGCTCTATTTATTCCTATTTGATCTCAAAATATAGTAGCAATCATGAGCAACAAACAATCATTCGTAGAGTATTGTGAAGTGCCTATGTTCGGTCTTTATTCTAGTTATTTTTGGTCTTACTTTCTTAAGTGTATATGACAGAACAATCACCTGTCTTATTGTCTTGCATTTTGCCGGGATAAATTCGAAAATTTCAATTATTATTACCCCCACCTTCAAATGAGAGAGAAAGATGTATTTTTCATAATTTTTTTAGAACAACCATTTCAGTGAATTTTGTAAATAGAGTAAACAGTGCTCAGGATCATTTAATTTTATGAAATTTTAATATTGTCAAATGTCTTAAATGTTAATTATTCCTAACTTTGTCTTTGCTCGTTTTTATTTTGTAACCTCGTTTGCAAAAGTAAGTTTTTAATATTTTTTATGTTGCTTTGTTTCTTTTTGTTTGTGGTAATCAAATTCCACCCTCATTTTATATTTTTTAGCCCTGAAGATGAAAATAAATTTTTCGAAAGCTTGGTTAGCAAGAAGATTATACTTTTTTTAAGCCCCAAAAAATTCTTCGGCAGATTACCCTATCATAGAGTTTAGTATATATATATATATATATATATATATATATATATATATATATATATATATATATATATATATATATATATATATATATATTGAAGATACCAACTTCAAATTTGCTCCAAAAATCAATCTGCTAAATATCTCAGCCGAGTTCGTTATTGAGCATTATCGGATAAGTAGTTTCAAAATGGCGACCGTTCAAAAATTTGAGAAAAAAATATCAAAAAAGGCCGTATTGTAAATATCATCAAAAATAAATTTAGTTATAGATATAATCAGTACCTTCAACGTTTGTTCGAAACAATTGTTCATAAAATGCACAGAAAAAAAAGATAAAAATTAATAAAGAAAAAATAAGAAATATTGGTAAGATATGAAAACTCGATGTAAATTTGATGTAATTCTACATTTTCTGTAAATCTTAATATAGACCCTGATTAAAAAAATATAGTATATTTATTGATAAGAAATAGGCGAAAAAAATTGGGGCTTGAAGCGGAAAGCGATCCCTATCTGCTTTAAATGCAACAGCCAAAACAAAAACCCCTAACACTCTAACCGCAAGGCTATGACACATGCGGTTAAAAATGGACAATTGACATGTAATGACATGTAGGTATATCAATGAAAAGGTTGTTCAAATTTAAATTCAATGAATTTTGAGAAATTTACCTTTCTGGTGGCTATAGGCTATCGGGATTTTTTTTTAGTTGCAATCACTTACAAGAATTGAAGCACCTTCAAAATTGGGAGTATGCCGTTTTTCATATGCATGTCTTGCTAAGGTATTTTTTTTTGATTGTGCGTTCCTGTAATCACTTTTATGTGAAAGGATTTTATTTTTTAGTAGCCTCTGTGTTTCGCCAATGTACACAAGATCGCAATCATGACACGGAATAACTATACAACATTACGCCTTTTTTGGTAAGTATTTTGTCTCTAATATTGGAAAAATTGTAGGTAAAAGTCCATTATCTCAAAATGGAGTGAAGTAGTATGTTGAAAGAAAGAAACTCTAAGTCTTCTCCACAGTATATTGATGATGGAAAAATTGTTGGCCTAATAAATTGACGTTTCTTTTAGTTATTTAGCAATTACTCAAGACCTCCATGATAATATTGGTCAATTGGTGGGTGAGGCCCCTTATCCAAGGAGTGGAGAAATAGCATACAGGTCCCTGTTGCTGTGGTGAAATGTGATTGGTAGGAAAGTCTCGGCGATTAGCAATGGATGGACTGCTATACAATAACTTGCGTAAAAGTTTATTAAGATAAGAATTGTTGAGTAGAATTTGATATAATGTGTTTATGTTGTCGTTGTATAAAGTTGTTTGACATATTTGTTTGATCCTGTTCTTCAATCCTAGAACTAAATTAACCCTAATTTTATCGTCATGGTAGGAAAGATAATTCAAATAAAATTTCGTTGGGTTTCTGATACCAATCAAGAATGATGGTCTGATTTGAAGTACGAATACTACTGTTATGTTCTTTTTCGATGGTAAACTTGAGGTTATCATCATAAGAATTGATGAGCTTGTGTGTGTGTCTGAAGATCGCTTTATTCTCTGATAATCTAATTCAAATATTTATTGAAGTAGTGATTTTAAATTGTAGAACTTGTTAGAACGTACAAGTGTACAGCTTAAAATAGTGAGTATGTAATTGTGAGTTTAAATCCAACATCAAACATAATAGAACGAATTCCATAATAAAATATTTTATTTACATACGCTAATAAGCAAATCAAGTTCTAAGCTAAGCTAAGCTAACTAAGCGCGGTGTTGCCAGAGTGTGGTGAAAATACAAAATGCCCACCTTAATGATAAGAGCCTAAACACCGAAGAGTCGATCTGGTGAGGGTTCTTAGCGCGATACTTTCTAAAACAGAAAATAAGATGGCAGAAGCGACCATTCGTCAATTTAAATGTTGTCAGAAAAAAGGTAATAGTGTCCTCATGCATTAATTGTGATGAAGCCTGCCACCCTTCTTATGCGGAAAGAGTGGAACATATAAACTTCCTGTCGGAGAATGTAATACAATGCTGTAACTTCGACAAAACTGTTAACGAAAATCTATCCCCAAAAGAGGGTTTTCTGGAAGAACAAATTAAATTTTTGAAACAAATTATTGTTGAAAAGGAAACAATTATAATGGATAAACTAAGCATTATACGGCTACAAGAGGAAAAAATAGTATGCAAGAGGAGACAATTGTTATTTTAAAATAAAAATACATTTTTATTTTAAAATAACAATTGTCTCCTCTTGCAGACTATTTTTTTCCTCTTGTTACAACATGAAAATACAAGTCGAACCAAGAAAAATAAAAAACCAAGAAATACAGGGGGTCATGCATCTAAGAGGGGATCAGATAGAACAAAAATCAGAGGTAATCTCAAGTAAAATAGATGAAACAAAGCAGATAGAAAGTAAACAACTGGAGAACACGACGAATGAATTGACCTCGATGCGGATAAACAACCAAATAATTTACCTAAGAGAAGAAGCAATCTAACGGGAAACGAGGAACCATTCACAAAAGTACAAAGAAGAAAAAAAAGAGGATACGTTAAAAATATTGGTAATGCAGAAGTTACGAATCAAGATGGAGATGAAAATTTTTGCGGGCCGAAAAAAGTTATCGCTTTACCTGTATAGAGTTCAAAGAAATTGTGCCACAAAGATTAAGGATTATATTCTTAAGAAGTCTGGTTTTGAAGGAGTTGAAATAAATGTTAATGAGCTCCCAACGGAACCAACAAAAAATAAATGTTTTCAAGTAACAGCACCTTTTGGGAAAAAAGGTATCATGTATGAGACCCAGTTTTGGCCAAGAGGAGTTGGTATAAAGCGATTTGATTTTCGAAAACAAGACGGCTATAATGAAAATTTTTAGTTAAGAAAAATAGCAGGAACCCTATTCTTATACAGGAAAAATTCATTACAACTTATTTTTTAAATATCAGAAGTCTTCAATACAAGGTAGATGAACTTGAGCATTTAATTGATGGTCAAAATTGTGATCTTATTTATGTGAGCATTGGCTTAGTGAAGGCACTGCTGACTATTGCACCATTGACGGTTACACCTTGGCTAACAACTTTACTCTGAAGAGCTACAATGGAGGTGGTGTTATTATTTATATTAAGTATAAATTAAATTATCGGAAACTTGTCAACATCGACATTCTGTCTATAGAGAAAGGTTTTGAAGTCGTAGCAATTGAATTAAAACAAATGAATATTGTACATAATTATATGCATTTATTGGTAACCCACCAGTGCTCTGGAAATATTTCATGAGAATCTTCAACAGGTATTAGAAATAGTTTATCAACAAAAAAAGCCGTGCTTTATTTATGGTGACTTCAACATTGACTTGCTTGTGATTTCTCCCTCTGCCCTGCAATTTCGTAACTCAGTCAAATTGGCATTCGACGACAAGCGCGCAAAGCCGCTTAAAGACCCTAGAGTCACTATACGAGTAGCGCGCGAGCTACCTGAGTTATACCTGCCCTATACCTATACCAGCCTCCTTCTTTATGCTTTGAAAAAAAAGTTATTTTTTCAAATTAATCAAATAATAGTAAAAAGAGGATCCCAGCCTTTTTCGATTTTTTTTTCTAGCTGGAACCAAACTCATTATATTGGTATGTGAAAGTACTACAGGAATGTTTAATGTTTTTATAATATTTTGGTACATTAGGTATATATGTAATCGAATAAATATCGTGCACCCGATCTATATTCTTCTTGATATTGTGCAATTCTTTATTTTTATAATATATAATATAATAAAAATTCATAGATTATTAATTTAGGCCAACGTGATTTCAGCGAATCTTGAATTGCATATTCGAAACCTACAACCACCTTATATGGAAAAAATATCCATCGATGTTCCCAATATTTATCAATTATTGATTGGAATAAAATGTAGTGTTATTTTTTCTTTGTTTGGTAACAAACAGAACAACTGGCTTTGCTGACATATCATCAGCAAAACAATTTACAAAAAAATCTCTTTCTACATTGCCAATAGGTACATGATCATACTCGTTTTGTGGTCCTGTTATAAGGTTTAGACCGGATAAGTCAGTTAAAATGAATGAATGAAATGTGCATCTGTAAAAAAAATTCTTATTAAAAACCAGAATCATACCACTCATTCTGCGATATTATAGAATTCAAGTATCTATTATATGCATACCTCCAACGTTGGTCTGCATTTATTGCACGGTCTTTTCTAAATCTATAGTTGTTGTCGATCACACGTACCTAACTCTTCCTTTTGCACTTAACATAGATAACATAGTGGAAAATTAGAATATTAGACGAACACGCGCGCTGGTGGTATAAAAAGGGGATTATTTCTAATGCCCTGATGGCCGTCAAATCATATGGTTTCCAATTTATGATAACCGATGCTACTCGAACACCCAAATGCTGTAAAAGCAGCTGTTTGGACAACTGTATAACAAATGTGTTTTGTAACTGGTAGTTTCCCAAATAAGCTAAAATATAGTAAAGTAACCCCGGTCATAAAAAGGGAATTCCCTCTGATATCAGTAATTATCGACCAATTTCTATTACCCGTATACTATCAAAGCCTATCGAAGCGGCCTTAAAAACGGAGTAATTAAGATTCTGGATGCCAATAATTTGCTGTCAAAGCACCAGTTCGGATTTAGGTCGGGCTTATCGACTACCTCCTTTGAGAGGGGGAAACGGTTTCAGCCGTTTTCTGTGACTTCTCAAAGGCCTTCGATTGTGTATCACACACAGTTCTGCAAGAAAAACTTTCATTCTATGGAATAAGGGGAAAAGTAGCTGATTTAATAGAATCATATTTGTCCAACCGAGTCCAGGCGGTTGAACACAAAGGTAAATGCTTCTCAACACTAAAGGTAGTGGCCGGGGAACCACAGGGCTCAATCTTGGGTCCCCTGCTTTTTGTACTTTATGTTAACGAGCTACCTCTTCACATGAACCCTACCTGTGTTGTCCAATATTCAGATGATACAACCCTTTATGAGTGACATAACAATGTTGAAAATCTTAGACAACAAACTAATAATGCAATAGCTAAGATCGAAAATGTCTTTACTTATAATGGATTATATCTTAATGTGGATAAAACCCATTTACTCAACTTCACATTGAAAGAATTGCAAGATAATTGGGAGTCCTTCAAGTTTTTGGGAGACACCTTGGACTACAGATTGAGCTGGAAGGATCATATTAAAGACCTTTCTTCAAAACTATCTAGTACTCTATTTCTGCTTCGTAGAGTTGCAGAATTTGTGTCATTCGACATTGTTAGGGACGCCTACATGGGGCTATTCCAGTCCAGAATTTCTAACAGTCTTCTGTTCTGGGGAAATTCCAATGACTGGACAAAAATATTTATCAAGCAGAAGACTACATTGAGAATTTTAGGTAAAATCAATACTACGGATAGTTGCAAAATGTTGTTTAAACTTGTAAGACAGTTCCATAAGAATCGGAATAAGAGTCGGAATAGAACAAATTATGTCATCAACGTACCTTTTTATGAATGGAAACTGAAATAGTAATCTGGATAAACAATCATCCAAAAGATCATGTATTATCAAAGACGAGATTATAGGTGAAATGATGGAACCCATTGGTGTTCCGAAAACATGTAAGTAATTCTCTTTGGAAGGTAAACACTGTACTGTCAAATATGAATTTTAGCGCTTGAAGAAAGGAATCTATATCTATTTCGCAATGTGACTGGATTTCCTGCCAATGTTTCCTGACGCTGGATTCTGCAAGTTCATATGAGATGTTCGTGAACAAAGAAGAAACATCTAGGCTCACTAAGACAAAGTCAGGTGAAATTGAAAATTGTTGACAAACCTTGCATAGTGGAAGGAATCTTGAATAAAATAGCTGTTGTTTTTATTATAAGTATTGGTTAATATTTGAGTGATATATTTACACAACCCTGATATAAGGGTACCAATTGAGGAGATAATAGGCCTGAGAGATATAGGTTCTTTATGGATCTTAGGTAAGGCATAAAATCTTGCAAAAAGTGCATCGTAAGTAGTGATTTTTTTCCTAGTTGTAATATCCACTGTATAATCACATATAGCCATAAACTACCAACGATGAAAATAAGTACTCGGTGGACAACGGCCCTTGTAACACCATTATGTTTCATTATCTGTGGAACACATCACTATTGAACCAAGAACAGGATCACTGTCATTTTGACCTTATTAGGATCTCATCAGCTGGACATATAGTTCGAGCCTTGTCCAAAGAGTGAGAAAACTATTAGTTTTACATGGTCAAACGATGCAAAGCCCCAAACAGCGTGCCGCTTTCAGTGCCATCTAGGAATTAGAAGTTAAATTTGAACGCGATCCACGTATGAATGTGAAAGTATGTAAAGTTTTTGTTTGCATTTGGATAACATCATATATCCGAATTCCGGGCAATGAAAAAGCCGACGAATCAAATCGTAGTGCAATTACCTCTGCTGAAGACGAATATTATCTACAGATAATAAATCGAAGGCTAACGCAGCGACAACCCAAAAATGGCAAAATCAGTGTCAAGTGTCCTTTTCAAAATTACGGAAAATAAAATATGATGTCAAACCCTAGCCTGACGAAATAAATAACCGTAAACATCAAGTGCTCATCAATCGACTACGCCTAGGTCACACTAACCAGACTCACAGCTTTCTGCTGAATCACAATGAAGATCCAATGTGTGATACGTGTGAAATAAAACTGAGTATTGAACATATTTTTACCGAATGTCCAAAATACTCTGGGCAGCGAAACACATGTAACTTGGATCCAAATATCAACAACATTATTGGGAGAAACTGTGATATTTCGGATATTATTAAGTTCCTTAAATGTATAGATATTATTAAAAATATATAAAATTGTACAACTCGCTAATAACCTTTGGAAAATGCGTTTATGTTTGAATAAAAAAACAAAGTTACAAGTTTTATCTATTATAACACATCAATAATTTATAATAGGATTCCTTCGAATATATCTCACCCAGTTACAAAACATTGCGAGGTTACATTGACGCAAAGATTAAGGTGTTTCTAATCTGTGATTGAGGATTATGTAATTTAATATTTTGGAAATCGGAAAGAGATCGAGAAGAAAAAGAAAATCCCAAAAACTGAATCTTTTCAATATTAAGAGACAGTAGGCTGCTATCCAATCATATTTTAATTATTTGTAAAGCTATTTCTGCTCCTTTTTTACTGTTTGCAAATCGTATCCAAAAATTATTGACACGGAGTCATCAGCGAAGCAAAATATATTGTCATCACCCAATAATGATAGGATAATATTCAAATAAATATTAAATAATACTGTTGAAAGCACCGTGCCCCGCGGCCCAGCCAGCAGCACTCCAATTTCTACTTCTAGCACTTATTTCCACCTTATTTTTCCTGAAATCTTTACACATTGTCGTTTTCTTTTTCAAATATATGATTTAATCAGATTATTTGGAATATCTCTGATACCAATTTGATCTAAGCGCTTCATATGATTGGGTGTGAAACAGCCCAATAACCTTTTTTCTATTATCTCCTAATTTTTTCTCTACTTCGATCTTCTTCATCATTGTTAGGTGTTATTTGAGTAGCTATTTATTTCCTTATGCTATTGAAATGTTTATTAAACTCATTAGTAATCAGAGTTTCATCTATTATTTCAATGTTTTTCGAATCTCTAATGATTTTTATATTTGATTTGTTTATATGATCATTACTGGCTTCTCCTATAAGGTTCCATAGTTTTTTAGGATGCTTTAAGCTTTCCAGTGTTACATTTTTGTAGTACAAATATTTAGTTTTTTAATTTTGAAAGCATTTTTCTATAATATGCTTTGTATTTATTTATAACAATTAAATTACTTATATTTAAATTGCATAGTTTTGTAAATTTATGTCTGGTTCTGATTAAATTTAATAGACTACCTGTGATCCAAACTTTCAATTGTTTTTTGCTAGTGGTAATTTTTGTCTTCGTTGCCTTGGTTATAATGTTATTAATTTTTTCAATAAATAGATTAGTACTTAAATCTGCGTCCCATTCACTAATTAATGATCTGTGAGTGAGTTGCTTAAAATGGCATTAATCAATGTTCAATCACTTGAACAGGGACATCTCGTGTAATTTCATTTTCTTTGTTATTTAATTTCTTAATTGTTATTTTTGTTAAGAATCAAAAGTAGGTTAGTAATTTGCATATCTATACAAATTTAGTCAATCAAAAAATGTATCGAAAGTAGTTCAATCTCGCTATTATGTAAATATGTGCTACTTATGATATAAAATATAAAACTGCAGATCAGCAGAAATAGTAATATGTATGCATGAATTAGCTAGGTCAAGTTTTCTTTGTTATGAGATCTCAGCATTTTACAATGTATAAATAGATAGGAAATTATCACTTAAGACGATTCATAATCTAAACAGTTTATAATCCGGTCGGCATTTTCCAAGCCTGTTTTGACAGTGAGGCTGCTGTCAAATGCCGACCCAAAAATACCTTTAACAATAAACATGGTAGTAAATAAGCTGCACGGGTTCTGGACCAAAATCGATCAATTCTACATGTAATTTACCATAAGGAATTCTAAGGTCAAAAATAGCGAAATTGGCTCTATTTGACCTTGAACATTGGAAGACTACTTCCCTCGCTCTGGTCAGCCACGCCCCCTCGGCGGGAAATTTAAATTTGACAGCTGCGCAATCTGGCATGGAACCGGCAGCTGACGCCATCTTGAAAGCGGGGGAAATTGACAGCCGGCATGCGATACAAAGAATTTGTCATCAGGCATCCAAGGAACATAATCATGCAGAAGTAGCAGGTAGCGTCAACATCGTGAGCAGTTGGATTGAGGATGACGTCATGCTGGCAAGAATGAAATGTTCTCACCAATCTCACTGAATCATCAACAACCCAAATATAACGACATTCTTCGGTAATATCATAGTTGTGATAAGAGATTGAATGCTAGACCGCACCCACCGCAAATTGTTTTCAATACTCAGCTGATTCAACGTAAAGACCATCTTTTGTGATTGTAGATTGTTTATCGCAAATGTTGTAATAATGAATTAATTTTATATCAGTATACAAGATGTGTCGGCATTAATTTAAGTTAATAAAAAATTTCTCATAACTATGAAAAAGGTACAAATATCAAGAAAAATGAAACAAGTATCTCAACAAATGAGTGAAAATGAGAGAAAATGGTACAAATACCAAGAAAAATGAGTCAAGTAACTACAAAATAGCTATGTGAGATGTGAAAAATGACAGAAAGAAATGCAATATACATGAAATGAGCGAGAAAAATGGGGCAAATATCAAGAAAAATGATATGTCAGCAGGATTGGTATAGTTAACATCAGTGCGCATGCGTGCACAATGCTATATAAAGGTTAGTATCACAAAACTTACTCATTCGGTCATTGACTTCCGTACGAGTAAGATGTGTCTCCTCAATAATTTAGTAAAACAAATTGCAGTCATATTAGGACTTTTATCATCTCAATATGATGATAATGAGGCTCGCAAAGGATTGAATGAGTGTGCTAAGGCGCTAAAACGCATTAAAAATGCTATGAGATATGCCAAGAGTGTGGATGAGAAACAGCATCTAGAAGCATGTTCAAGAAATATCCGAACCTTGAGGAATCAGATTAAAGCTGAAGGAAAGAAGGGAACAGGGCTAATTTCTAGGCCAAATACTGCAAGAGATCGAGTTTGCTGGAACGAAAGTGAGTCGGCATTTGACGGACGCATTCGCACAGAAATCATCGCTAACCTCCAACATAAAGACCCCCTCACATTCCTTCAAGACTGTTTTAAACTCTTTAGACCTCGTATAATCAATGCTCTGAGAAAAGATGAAGCCATCAAGGTCAACGTAGTATTCGGAGGCGAGTTTGAAATAGTGAAAGGTGATCGAGTGTTAACAGAATATAAATATTTCACTACCTCCAATTCACCCATCTATCGTGAGACAGATATCGAGAAATAGTTCATCTCAAAGGTCATCATCCCCCTCCTCAAAGACTTAGAAGAATTTCAAGAGAGAGATAGTGGATGGGCACTGAAGCGAGTTATGAATTTAGGAGTGAACATTAACAAATCTACACCTCAGCTGGGCTTATCATATATTGAGCTACCACCACAGATTAAGAAGAAGAAATCCTGCGTTAACGTTAAAAACGATGATCAAACCTGCTTTGCAAGGGCAGTTACTTCAGCGCTATATCCTGCTGAGAATCATTCTGATCGCACATCTTCTTACCCCCACTACTCATCTGTACTAAAATTAAAAGATATTCAGTTTCCAATGATCATCAAACAGATTCCATTATTTGAGAAGCAGAACAACATATCCATCAACGTATACATTCTCCAAAAGGCAAAAAAGACATTCACCGCATTACCAACATACCTCACCAAAGAAAAGCGTGAGAAACATGTGACTCTGCTACTTATTCAGGACAGATATGATGATACTGAGGGCCCCGTCAAATATCATTATGTATGGATCAAAAATCTATCCCGGCTTCTATTCAACCAACTTAAAGAAGTAAAGAAAAGCGTCAAAAGTTCTTCTGCGAACGCTGTCTCCATTATTGTAGATCCTCAGAAAAATTAGAAAAGCATCTGGAGGACTGTCAAAAAATTAATGAAACAGCCATCAAATTGCCAGAGCCAGGAAGGAACATCCTTAAATTCAAAAAATTTAAAAATAAGGAAAAAGCTCCTTTTGTTGTATATGCTGATTTGAAGAGTGTCTTGGTAAAAACTGATGACCCGAAAAAACCACAACGTCACGTTCCAGCTGCGATTGGCTATTATGTTAAGTGTTCCTACGACCACTCCCTTATTTTTTCCGATCTTACCGCGGACAGGACTGTATGCGGTGGTTTGCTAATGAGATGGGCAGTTTAGCGGAAGATATGGCTACAGTCTTCTGGTGCTCATATAACATCCATATGACATATGAACAGGAAATAGAGTATCAAAAAGCTACTCACTGTCACATCTGCGTGACATCATTTAGCCCTGAAGATAAGAAAGTGCGAGATCACAACCACTTGTTACCTGAAAACAATTATAGAGGAGCAGCGCACGAGGGATGCAACATCAATTACAAGGACAGCCATATGGTTCCAGTTGTCTTCCACAATCTATCAGGCTATGATGCTCATTTCATAGTTACAGACATTGCTACAAAGATTGGGGGAAAAGTTGAACTACTTCCCATTACAAAGGAGAAATATATCTCATTTACCAAACATATAGATGATTACCCTATTCAGTTCCATTTCATAGACAGTTTCCGATTTATGGCATCCTCCCTTGATAAGTTGGAATCATATTTACCGGAATTTCCAAATCTGAAGACACAGTTTCCTGAAGTAGATGAAATGCATTTTTCACTTTTAACGAAGAAAGGAGTAACGCCATATGATTACATCGACTCCTTCGACCGTTTTTCTGAAACGAATCTACCACCAATTGATGCTTTCTATAATAAATTAGAGAATAAACCATGTCCTCGCCGACTCTACCGACGAGCCCAAGATGTTTGGAGCAGCTTCTCATGTAAAAATTTGGGAGAATACGTTGATTTATATATGAAGACTGATATTTTACTCTTGGCTGATGTATTTAAGATGTTCCGCACAAGCTGTCTGAACACGTATAATTTAGATCCAGCTCACTATTTTACATTACCAGGCTTCACTTGGGATGCCATGCTAAAGCATACAGGAATCGAGCTGGAGCTGTTAACCGATGCTGATATGTTTCTGTTTATTGAACGAGGCATTCGAGGAGGTTTGAGCCAAGTATGTAGTAAAAGACAGGCTAAAGCTAACAACATGTATATCAATAATTATGACCCATCGAAGCCAAAAACATTTTTAATGTACTTTGACATAAACCTTGGCTTAAAAGTTACATTGATCTCAACTCCGAACTTAGCAAGAAGGCTAAAAATGAGTTTGAAAAAAATCTGTTTAAATCGATGAACAATGCTGTTTTTGGAAGCGTGTGAACATCAAGCTTCTTACTGAGTTGACTGGAAGATATGGTGCTGAGTCATACATCTCTAAGCCTGAGTTCAAGACTGCTACAGTTTTTAATGTGAACCTAGTTGCAGTGGAATTAAAGAAACTGCAGGTATGGCTAAATAAACCAATTTATGTTGGACAATCCATCCTTGATCTAGCTAAAGCTACCATCTACGATTTTCATTATGGTTACATGCGACAACGTTATGGTGATGAATGCTCTGTACTCTACACAGACACTGATTCCCTGATATATGAACTCCATCAGGATCCATATATATTAATGAGGGAAGATTGTCATAGATATTTTGATACTAGCGAATATCCTCAAGATAATCACTATGGAATACCTTTAGTAAATAAGAAGGTACTTGGAATGATGAAAGATGAGAATAACGGCGTTCCAATGATAGCTTATGTAGGACTCAGATCCAAATTATATACTACAAAAGTGCATACGACCGATAATGATTTGGAAAAGATGATAAAACATCTGATGGAAGATGAGTATGAAGAGGATGAAATTGCTGAGAATATAAGAAATTTTGGAGTGACCAAGAAGGCCAAAGGGGTAAAATCTTCAATCGTCCAGACCGAGATAACTTTCGAAGACTATATTGAATGCTTAGAAGGGTTTCAAAAGAAGACGGTTACTCAAAACCTTATCAGATCTGACAAGCACGAGGTCCATTCAATAACACAAGAAAAAATAGCTCTCAGTCCTGATGATGATAAGCGTTTCCTTGTTTATGGAACAGATGACACACTTCCATGGGGACATTATCAAATATGTGAAGCTATGGATGTAAACTAACTATGTTTTTTATATCTTTTATATTTTTTTTGTGTTGACAATAAAAATAAAATAAAAATCTCGTTTCTTATTTCTTTAACTCTACCCTTCAAAATTCTCTATATAAATCCCAAAAACGACAAATTCTCTTCATTCATAATCGAGACGTCTAACAGTAAATATGTCTATAAAGTGGGATTACAGAAGAGCGTGCAGTTCATATTACACACCTGATCTCAAAGATAAATGTGAAATATGTGAGAAAGCTGCATTTACAGTAATATCTAAATACAAACGCGATAGACACGGTATAGGCTACTATAGCTTCACATCCTACTGCTACGATTGCTATGAATTGCATTCTGGTAGACAGGAAGCAGCAAGATTTAGGCATATGCAAAAACAGGCGTTAGGATTACCAGAAATTGATGAAACCGACACATTATCCGCTATGTTAATGAAGCATTTTATACTACAACTTCCAACTATCAAGGATTTTCGACAGATTACTACCAACGATTTATTTGTAACATTACGAATGACGGTGTACAGTAATAATATTAGGTATGGAACCAGTCCAACACCTGAAATATTAAGCAGCGATGTAGACCTTATAGATTGGTTCGAGTCCATTATACTCATGAGATGTATTGACGAATTGCAGCGGTATAAAAATGCTATTTTATCATCATTATATATAGAATGTAATGTTTAAATACTTCAAATAAAAAAATATATTTATTCAACAATTGTTTTATTCAAATTGAAATTAGCTTGTTGTAGGTAATTTAAGTTTACCCAGAGGTGTTTTGTTAGTTCTTTGATAGCCATCAGGCAACGACTTCCTCAAATCAAAGGTACTATACGTACTCCAAGGGTGACAGCCCGGTTTGTAAGCGAGTCTAACAGACACCCTAAGCATTGAATACTTCTCCCAGTGTGGTACCTGGCGTGCCTTTGTGCAGGAAAAAGTCGACAACCTCGGTAATTTAAGTAATATTTGAGATTAACTGAGATATTGATATTATATATAGCCGGAGGCCGATAGGTGATTCTTTGATAGCCATCAGGCAACTATTTCCTCAAATCAAAGACACTATACGCACTCTGCTTAATAGTTGACAGCCCGGTTTGTAAGCGGGTCTAACAGACACCCTAAGCAAGTACTTCTCCCACAGTGTGGTACCTGGCGTTCCTTCGTGAAATATTCGGCTATCTTCGGTTATTTTCGGCTTTAAGAGTTTTGAAATATTTAGAATGTTGATATGAAGATTTTGTTTCAGTTTCACCGAAAATAACCGAAGATAGCCGAATATTTCAAGACTTTTATAGCCGAAGATAGCCGAAAATAGCTGAAGTTAGACGAAAATAGCCGAATAGCCGAATATAGCTGAAAATTTCTGAAGGTGGTTTGAAGATTTCCGAAGGTAGCCGGAGATAACTGAAGATACAAAACGGATATAAAACGGATACAAAACGGATACTAATCAGTTCCACTTTACTCGCCCCAAGAAACAAGATGTATACTTAACAAATTGACTTCGCTTGTGCTGAGTGTGGAAAGAAATTCACGCGAAGTGATACATTGAAAAACCACTTCTTCATGAGACATGTTGAAGAAGCTGATCACAATGGTACGAATAATAGAAAGTGTCGGCTCAGATATAAAAGATTACAGGACACCGAAAGAGATGATGCTACAAATCAGCTTGATGAAGATTGTGCTACACTTGATATTAATGATGTAGTTGATGAGCTGCGTCTATTATATAGAAAAAAATTTACTGAATATTCGTCAGAAAGAATACAATATGTGGTGGATCATCTTCGCCGAGCTGGAGATATTTATTAGAGAAAATATATTTTGATTTCTTGTTCAAGCACTTTTAATGATGCTGTTGTGTCGAATAAGCATAATTTGCAATTCAACTCGTATATATATAAGGGCTGTCCGAGCGCACAGACCCCTCCGTTGCTGCCACTCATCGTACGCTTCCCGTCTGCACACGTCGAGCAGCGCCAGTCCCCTCTCCAAACGTCGAAGCAATCGTCTATTTCAACAACAGCTAAAGGCGTTTTCGATAATACATGTATTTAAATGAGAAAATGGATCATTTTAGCTGAATGTGATAAAATTGCATTGCTTCTTATGGAAAATACGCACAAATTAGTTGTATTAGGAGGCCTTCTAGAAACATCTATCGATATTTTTCGGCGGTTTCATTATCGCGATTACTCGAAGTGTGGGAAAATGAGTCCAGTTGGCTAGAAAGTAGTAAAATGCATTGTTTGTTATGGAAAACTAGCACAAAATACAAAAATTGAAGGGCCTTTTTTAACAAAGCTTTCATTTATGCTTACGTCATATAATCTATTTTCATTGATACGAATATAATTAGCTTGCAGAATAGATCATTTATCAGTAATATGTGGTGAGTTGTTATGTGAAAGTTGATTGTGATGTTAGTTTTATATAACAGGTGAGATTTTTTTGTTGCATCATTTTTGTTAAATAGGGGTGATGTCTTTAATCGTTATTCTTCACATATAACTTTGATAACATACCAAAAGGGCCTTATTCATTTCAACGGTTGACTGTTCGCTGTTACTGGTTCGATCTTAAAGGGTTCAAAAATGTCTATTACAAAAGTAGTGTAAGCAATATTTTAAATACTAAAAGGGCGATGTCGGTTATAGTGATAAATTTAATAATAAATATTACCTGAGAATATACTAGAATATGAATTTGAGATAAAAATTATCCGAAATCCTTACCTCAAATGTTTACGTTTCATTAAAAATTATGGACTTCCGGTTTGTAAAACTTTATGAAATACAATAAAAATATCATATATTGGTTGAATGCGATGCGTAGATTACAAATCTGCATTAAAATAGCTATTTCCGGTCGGCCACTTCTGGTCGTCCGATTTTGATAAATGGGGTATCAATAGATTCGTATCGACGTCAACAACAACATTTAAGCATTTTTAATTGTTAGAATAGCATAGGAAGCTAGTTTCCTTGATATAAGAGATAGGGCCTCAGGAAAGGTTTCAAAATAAATGATATGTTGAGTACTTGCTAGAAATACTACGTAGCTTTCATCGATCCTTCATTCACCTCTTATCCATCTATCTAGTTGAACAGATATGATTATCAACCCACTTTTTATTTCGGGATTCATAGTAGGCTCATGGTTTTGTTAGCCTCATGTATATTTCAATTTTTTGTTCCGATTATTGCAATTTTCAAGTTTTTAATAGACCGCTCTTTTGCGGTTAGTATCAGTAATAATGTAGATTATTGTTGGAGACTGAAGGAATTGCTATAATTATATATCATCTCTAAGTAATTTCGATAATCATTATTCTAAACTTTATAAAAATAATATTTTATTATCACCCCAATGTCGGTCTATGCATGTGTTATTAGGATTATGTCATACATTTTCAGTTTTCATATATTTTCATGCTTTTTCTATTTTATAGATAATTCACCAAAATTATGGCAGATGGAGATATTTCATCATTCCAGCATACTGCCGTTTAGGAGTTTAGAGGTGAGTTTTTATATACTTATTTATTTATGTACTTAATTTAAAATTGATTAATTAAATTCCTAATCTATATGATATGAAGCTGTTGAGGCTCCTTCGGATATCAACGGGCGATCGACTTTTTCCTACACGAAGGCACGCCAGGTACCACACTGTGGGAGAAGTACTTGCTAAGGGTGTCTGTTAGACCCGCTTACAAACCGGGCTGTCACCTATTAAGCAGAGTGCGTATAGTGTCTTTGATTTGAGAAAATTGTTGCCTGATGGCTATCAAAGAATCACCTATCGGCCTCCGGCTATATATAATATCAATATCTCAGTTAATCTCAAATATTACCTAAATTACCGAGGTTGTCGACGCCAGGACAAAGGGCAAAGGAGGTTGAAACAACACTATTAACGGCAAAAACTAAAGTCGTTTTAGCGAGGGCAAAAACTACGTTGCCCCGTCTGAAACCTTGTGCAGCGGTGTTAATGGCCAAACTTATGAAGAAAACAATCGATGCACTGGAAACCGAAATTGAAGCCGTACATGCTTGGTCCGATTCAACGATTACTTTATCATGAATAAAAGGCGATCCCGCGAGACGGAAGACCTTTGTTGCCAATAGAGTAACAGAAATTACGGCAATAATAACCGCCAACGCATGGTTGCATGGTACCGTAAAAAACAATCCTGCAGACGCTGCATCAAGGTGGAAAGGCCCTCATTGGCTGCGGAACAAAGAGAACTGGCCAAAAAAACAACAAGTTGTGCAAACTAAATAAGAAATAAAAAAGCACTGTTATCAAGTCACAACGGTCATACACTCGAATGAAATCAGTGTCAGATTCTCTAACTTAACGAGAATGGTGCGGGTCCTAACTTATTGCAGACGCTTCGTTAACATACGCAAAATACAGAGACATACGCCTGGACCCTTAACACCCGAAAAATTAGAATTAACGTTGTACAAGGTTGTTAGAGAAACTCAACAAGTCCATTCTCCACAATTAATAGCAAGTTTAAAAAAGTTGATGTCAGTAGAAAATAGAAGTAAAATCGCAGTACTTAGCCCCTACATAGATAAAAACAATGTTATGCGAGTTGGAGGACGACTACAAAAGTCTCTAATTCCCTTCAATGAAAAACATCCAATGGTTCTTCCGCAGAAGAGCCATTTGACTGAGCTAGATTAAATTGGATTAGATTTAAGAGGGGGTTACATTGCACTGCGACCATAAGGTCTATTGTGCCCCCCACCTGAGTTGCACTCGCCTATACGCGGTCTACAACTCGCCTTCCAGTTCCAGAGTTCTAATGAACTCCAGTATCTGGGTTGGCTTCAAGGAGGATACTTCCTCACTACTGCAGGCTGCTAGTCCAAGGCACTGTTTGCGTTGGCTAGCAATGGCGAGGCATTCCGTCACCAGGTGATCCGGAGTTTCCTCCTCTTCCCCGCAGAATCTGCACTCGTCATCCTCTGCTAGACCTAATCTCATTAGATGCTTCTTGAGCCGACAGTGTCCTCTAAGAAATCCAGTGAGTAGGTGTAGCTTGTTCTTGCTGAGATCTAAATACCATTTGGATCTTGCAGTATCAAAGTTTTTTAGAAACTTTTTGGAATGATCCAATCCAGGGGTATCCCGCAAGAGTGTTTCTCTTACGGTTTTTTCCTTCTCCAGAAACTCCTTCTTGTGGGTTCTGGGCCAGTAAATGGAGTTTGTGTTCCTGGCAAGTGTGTTGGCCTCCTCGTTGCCTTTGATTCCCGAGTGGCCGGGAACCCAGACTAAGTAGACCCTGTTGTTCTTGCCTAGCTCATTGAGCTTCCTTCGGCATTCCCATACCATTTTAGAGTCAATGGTATGAGAGTTCAGTGCTTTAATTGCAGCTTGACTATCAGAATGTATTGCAATGTCACATTTCTGATAGTTTCTTTCAAGGTTCACCTCCACGCATCTCACAATTGCAAGCAATTCTGCTTGAAAGACGCTTGGGCAGCGGCCTAGCGCAAGTGAGCATTTGGTACGATTCCCAAACACTCCAGCGCCTGTCCCCATCGTGGTCTTAGAACCATCAGTGTACCATTTAATGGTATTCTTTTTGAGAGCTTGGGTTGTGAGCCCCCTGTCCCAATCTTCTCTGCTACTTAGCACCGTGGTGAAAGTTCTCTCGATGCTAATTTTTTTTGTCATTACATCACTGGGAAGGTTGGCTGATGGGATGTGTTTGGACAGAGAGGACCAAGCTCTCTGATTCCGAATTCCCACAATGTCTGAACCTTCCCTAGATAGTCTTAGAATGGCCTCATGGGCCATTCTATCTATCACTAGATGGAGAGGTGTGAGATCTGTGATGATCTCTAGTGCCCTGGTCGGGCAAGTTCTCATGGCTCCAGTGATACAGACACAGGCTAGTCTTTTTATTTTATCGAGGGTTTTCCTCGTATTGCTCTGACTTGCCTTGCCATGCCAGGCTATTGACCCATATGATATTATCGGTCTTACAATCATGACGTACATCCATTGCAGTATTTTTGGCTTACATCCCCAAGTCTTACCAGTCAGATTTCTGCACGCCATTAAGGCCTTTATTGCTTTGCTAGCAGTAGCCTCAATATGCTTGTTCCACAGAAGCTTGCTATCTAGTGTTAATCCCAGATATTTGACTTCAGCCTTCCAGCTTATTATGTTTCTACTTAAAGTGAGAGGATTCATAGCTGGAAGTTTCCTTTTCCTAGTAAATGGAATAATTGTGGTCTTGGATGGGTTTGTGTAAGCCCCACTGACAAGCACCATTGCTCAATAGTTCTGAGGCCCTCCTGCAATAATTCGCATAGGGTGTTCGCGAATTTTCCTCGGACTATTAGGACTATGTCGTCGGCATAGCCTATACATGTGAAGCCATGCTCCGTGAGTTTGTGGAGTAACTCGTCTACTAGTAAGCTCCATAGGAGGGGAGATATTACTCCTCCTTGATGTGTTCCACGAGTAGCTTTAACAGAGGTGGTATGATCACCTACTTGGGCCTCAGCTATTCTCGTCTTCAACATCTCATACATCCATTTGATAATGGCCTTCTTCCCTCCTCGCCTTGTGAGTGCCTCCCTGATTGACACATGTGTGGTGTTGTCAAAAGCCCCAGATATGTCCAGGAAGGCACACATTGCGATTTCTTTATTGTTCAGAGAACTCTGAATGACCTCAGTTAGCTGATACAGCACGGTTTCTGTTGAACGCCCCTCCCTGTATGCATGCTGACATTTATGAACTGGTTTGTCCTTCTTATGTAGTTATCCACTACTTTCTCCATCGTTTTCAGTAAAAACGATGTTAAACAGATAGGTCGGAAAGATCGGGGATCAGTCCCATTTTTCTTCCCTATTTTCGGTATGAAGATTACTTTGGCTCTTTGCCATATGCTAGGTATAAAGTTCCGTGCTAGGCAGCTTCTTGTAATCTTCAGGAGATGGGGAAGGATCTCCTCCATTCCTTTCTGTAGGAGTACTGGGAATATGACATCTACTCCCGGCGATTTATAAGGTTGAAAGGTGTTGACTGCCCATTCCAACCTTTCACTTGTGAATATCTTCTTAGCAATACTCCAATCTTCCTTGCGAGGATTCTTGGTTTGGATTGCTACGTCAACTGAGGGGTTCACTTCCTGTGAAGTGTGTTTTGAGAAGTAAAGCAGATCGCTCCTCTTCTCCCTTAGTGTATGACCCGTCTGGCTTCTTGAGCGACAATCAGGAGCTGATTGCCCCTTTTGCCATTACTTTTTGCAATCTGGCTGCAGTAGGAGTCGAAGTGATCTATTCACAAAAAGCTTGAAAATGAAGCCTCTTGGCCTTCCTGATCTCCTTATTTTATTGTGTGAGCTTCTCGGTGTAGCCCTGCCAATTGTCGTCTCTTCTGGCCCTGTTGAAGAGCCGACGGACCCCTAATCTGAGGTTTGACAGGTTTTTGTTCCACCAAGGTGCTTCCTTGCTTGGTCGAGCTTTTGAGAGTGGGCAACTTGATTGGAATGCCTCCGTTATCGCCACACTGACCAGTTCGACCTCTTGATCCAGATCGCAGTGTGGGTGTTTGACCCCATTACTTTCGATCTGATCCATGTTTTGCTTCAGAAGGGTCTTATATTTAGACCAATCTATATTTCTAGGGTTACGAGTTGGAGACAGTGAGGTTACTTCCCCCGTAATCCTAAAATCTATAATCCTATGAATGGAGAGAGAAGGTTCCTCCATCACTCTCCAATCAAATACGTTATTCCTGGCAGTAAGGCTGGCAATTGTTACGTCCAGGACCTCTTCTCTTGCTCTCGTGACAAAAGTGGGGGTTGTTCCCACATTAAGGGTTTCTAGATTATTAGCTAAGAGATATTTAAGTAAGCACTCACCTCTAGGGTTGTTGTTCGTGCTTCCCCAAATAACATTGTGCGCGTTGGCATCACAGTCTATGATGATTGGCAGTTGTCTGCTATTGCAGTATTGCACTAGCTCTTGAGCTTCGACTGGAGGTATTGCAGGATTGTCTCCAGCGAAATAAGCAGATGCAATAACTTTGTCTCGGTTGATGCCCCCAGTGTTGAGTTGTACTAGAATTGGAACTAGGTCCCGAGTCATGAATTCTGAAACACATGTGTAATTAATGTTGTTTCTTATGATCACACAGGCACGAAGGGACTCCTGCCTCTGGTCATAGATCAATTTTGAGTCTTTGGATGCCAAACCTTTAATTTGGCCTACTTTGCCTTTCCAGGGTTCCTGGATCAGTACAAAATCCAGCTGGGATTTCGCAAATAGCCTTGCAATCACTGCTGAAGCTCCCTTCGCGTGATGCAAGTTAACTTGCGCCACCTTGAAGAAAGGGATGAAGTTGCTGTAGTCTGGGGTATAGGGGCTCGGTAGTCCAGCCTCTAATTCCCCCACTCCTCTCTTTCCTCCTGTCCCTCATCAAGGTCCATCGGGAGGGTAGTCTCCTTGGAGCTCGAGCGGGTATCTGGGTCTCGGGTTATGGCCTCGACCCCCGCATGAGTTTGCCCTTCCCCCAGGACTGCAGAGAATTTCTCTGCCTCCCGGCTTCTTTGGCAGAGCCAGCAGAGGCCTCGACCAGACCTGAGCTAGCAGTTTTATCCTGCACACAGGAGTCCGTAGATGTGGAGGGTATCTCCGCATCTTTTAGACCTCCCGCAGGATTATTTTTCTGTCCTAGCCCCGAGACAGACACACGTCCAAACCTAAAGTTTAAGACGCATCTTTCTGCCTTCAGGGCCTCTCCTGATTGGTGATCGATCCCAATCGTGAGGACAGTACCGGTTCCCTCCTTTTTGGAGTTGAGAACTTTCCAGGCTCCGGTACTGAGCCAGGTGTTCTGTACTTCGACGAGTCGGAGGATCTTCTCCGTCTCCATTTCAAAGCTTCTTGGGAAGTACACCGTTACAGTGACGGGTTTGGGGATGTTTTTCTCCTCCACCGCCACTAACTCGGGTCCTTCCCAAGACCTCAAGGCCGGCACTACTCCAATGAGCCAGTCCGCCGAATCCTGAGAACCGCAGTCCACCAGCATCATTCCACAGCGGAAATGTATACCAGTGAAGTGCATTCCCTTCACCTATCTACTGCACATCTCTTCCACTAGAGTATCCTCCAGTGTTGAGAGCCGCTGTGGTTCAAGGATTACTCTAGGGTAATCCTTGGGTATGATACCCACACGAATAGCCATTACGGCCTTGGCAGCTGCAGCGTATCCAGTGGCATGCCCGGTTTTTGCTGCAGCTGTTTTCGGCTTTTTAGGCTGAGGCCGTTCCGGAGGAGTGATATGCTCCGCGCCTCTCTTTCCTGTCTCTTTTCCCGTCGGGGTTACCTTCGGGGTCGGGACAGTAGGTGGTATGGAGTGTTGAAGAGCCTGTTTTCTGGCCTCCTCAGGTGCAAGTCCCTGATGGAGGAGTCGCAGGTACTTCCGCACTCCTGCTCCACTGAGACCCTTTCTCAGTAGATCGTCTCTGCCGCCCGGCTGTCCGAGTTTCGGCAGGTCGAACGGCAGACGCTTTCTTTGCCGTTTGTCATTTCCCTTTTTTACAGGGAGCCCGGATAAGGAGGTGGAGGCATCCTCCATCTCTCCTCCGGTGAGTTTGGGTTGATGGGTCTTTTCCATATAGTTTCCACGAGTAGCTGGGGACAAATCGGTCCACTCCTGCAGAGCCCCGCAGGCAGGAGTAAGGGGTTGATACAATGGAGTTTCCCCTTCTGCTCCAAGGTCGAAACCAGTAGAGACCAGTCCTCTATCTGGCCATGCATCCATCGGCCTGGTTTCCCGCCTTGGATTTAGAATTTTTGTTGAGGTTATTTCCTCTTCGTCCGGGCGGTTAAGCCAAGACCCCCCCGCATCACTGGCCCGCGAGACATGACCACAGACGACCAGGATGCGTTGGTTTGACAGGGTGGTTTCGAGGTTAGCTCGAACGCACACCTGGCATCGTTGTACCTGAGTGCAATTCCCTTAGCAACGACAATACAGCTGAAACAGGTGAAGTTGGTCCGCGGCAGGGTATTCGTGGCTGCCAATTGAGTTTTTAGTCTCAATGAGCCTTATTTCCCCGCAGGCCCCCTTCTCATATAAAAGTTATCGTCAGAGGCCCCCTCCTATCCGCCACCTGGAGACGCGCCGGGTTGGCACTTCACACCTCCCAGATGCTGATTGACAACATCCGGACCGGTTGACTGAGCTAACTAATAGACCAAGATGCTCATCAAAAGACCTTACATTCCGGGAGCCAAGCAACTTTAACATATAGTAGACGAAAACTCTGGATCATTAACGCCAAGAGGATAGTTAAAACGTTTATAAACCACTGCATAACATGCCGTACATACAAAGCAGCTTCAGCCAAACAAAAATGGGAAATCTGCCGTCTCCAAAAATAACACCATCGCACCCCTTCACACACCCTGGTGTAGATTATGCTGGGCCAATACTATTAAGAACCACCAAAGAAAAAGGCCATAGAGCATACAAAGGGTATATTGCGCTGTTTGTATGCCTCGCAACCAGAGCCATACATCTAGAAGTCGTCAGTGACCTATTAACAGACTCATTCCTAGCCGTATTCCGAAGATTTACGGCCAGAAGAGGAAATTGTAAGCACATGTACAGCGACAACGGTACCAATATCCAAGGAGCCAGCAAGGTCTTTGAAGAAGAAATCAGTCCATCGCTACGAGAATCCAATTTACCAGACAGGCTAACCAATTTACGAGTAGAATGGCATTTTATTCCACCTGCCGCACCACATTTCGGAGGGATATGGGAAGCTGAAGTGAAATCTATGAAGCATCATCTCAGAAGAATAATGGGAGGTAGTACTCTTACCTGCGAAGAAATGAGCACGTTGACATCTCAGATAGAACCAAGTCTTAATTCTCGGCCGCTATGCTCACAATCCGCAGATATAGATGAAGTAGAAGCTTTGACACCAGGATTTTTTGGTGGGAAAAGAACTTGTTACTCCACCAGTTCCGATAACCACAAAAATTAATACGAGCTTAAATCAAAGATGGAAACTATTAAATAGAATAGAATGATTTCTGGAAAGTTTGGAGCACAGAGTATCTGTCAAGAATACAAAACCGCTACAAATCGAAGTCAAAAGAAGAAAACATTAAAGTGGGTGATCTAGTTCTGATAAAAGAAGAATTAGCACCCAGTAAATGGCCGCTAGCCAGAATCATAAAAATGCACCCAGGTGAAGATAAAGCAGTTCGAGTCGCAACAATGTTAAAAAGGCAGGAAGCACAATAATAAAGCGAGCCATCGATAATATAATACCCCTTACAATTAAATCAGAAGAGTTAGAATCACAAGAAGGAAGAAACAGTGGCAAACATGAAGATAAGATGAAGCCAAATGAAAAAATGGAGAAAATTGAATCAAAGACATCCAAAGAAAATAAACCAGGAGAAACCGAAAAATAAATTCAATCTGTGAAAAGAAATAAGCCACAGCGGGTCAAATAACGGGTTTATTGTTTTTTAAGCTTATTAGTCGTATCTGGAAGTAAAATAGCAAAGGCCGAAAAATACTCAATCCACTATCTACCACCTGGGTTGTATGTCGAACACTTCGGCAGTGCGAAAATAGATAGAGGCACCTTCCCAATTGAACTAAAATATGATCAACAAAAGATTTGGGGAAATCTAGAACAAGTCAATGAAACTGTAAGCAAAATGGATATGTTATGCAAGAAAGTAAGAACTTTGGTAGATGGAACTCCATGTACAAATTTACTTCATCACTTGGAAGAATTACAAACACAAGCAGAATGGATTACTAACAGCCTGAACACTGCAACAACAATGCCCCGCCAACGAAGAGGAGTGCTAGGAAAGATGCTTACGGCAGTCTCTGGTGTAAATGGAGAAGCGGAAGAGGACCAAGTAAAACTCATACAAGCATCAAGCCACCAAACGAAATTTATGGTCTCAGCCTTATCAGCTTTCAACAATACTGAAGTCAAAATAAGTAAGCAGCTAACGCACTTCAAAACAAAATTAAATGAAGGATAACAGGCAATAAACGGAATGACAAGCTTGTTTTCAAAGATTGATGAAAACAAGATAAGCATTCACATTCTTGCGGCGTCTGAGATAGCAAGGAATTTCATTACTGAAATCATTCAGCACCATACTCGTCTGGTAAACGTTCGAACCCAGCGACAGAATTTCTTTGAGTTAATCACACCAGCACATTCCCAGAAAATAATAGAAGAGGCGAATAAGAAACTGCCATCAAATACTCAAAGACTTTCAAACTCAATATTTGCAACCAAATTAAAAAGTGACGCAAAGGATATTCGTGTATTTGGATTCTTTGTCATAGCGGAAATCAACGAATACACTCTTCTAAAACTCATACCCATACCGATTAAAGTCACCAACACATCCCTTTGGAATTGGGACGTCGGAAACGACATCACCGCAACAGACTATAACTCACAAATTTTCTTTCAAATCCCATACGAAGAATTGAAAGATTGCCTGCAGATTGCCGAAAATATGTACATTTATTCTCCAGCTTACATACGGAACATGGAGAATACGCATAACTGTGCAATCGATGAAATCTACCATCGGCCAGATCTTTCAGCATGTGATATAGTAGAGAAGAAGTTCACCACGACAATATGAAAGAAATTATACTTGCCAAACACCTGGATGTTTATAAGTAGCAAACCAATCCATATCGCCGTCACTTGCAACGGCATCCGTGAATATGTAACGCTCAAACGAACTGTGATACTTAGAATTGACCAAGAATGTATCATCAAAACGAAGCACAACATCCTCACCCAAGAACACAAGGAGACGTCACCGTGATTCAAAGCTTCATAAAGCATGTACCTTCCACCATCAGTACTAGAGTAACGATGCATAACCACGAGCAGCTATCAGCATCCAATGAACCAGTACTGACAACTGATGACCAAATCTCCAAGTTAGCCAAAGATGAATGGGACATACAAGAAGAATTAAGCAGTACCGCGTGGAGTCAAATTAAGATACACACAGTCTGGTCAAATGTTGGCATAATAACCCTGATATTGTGCCTGATAATCACGGCATATACAATAAAAAAGCTATTAGAGAGAAGAAAGTTAGCAAGAACCGCAGCTCTAAAGAGTAAATCAGCCAAGCCAACCACAAGGTCATCGCAAGATTCCTCTTCCATAGCAATGGTGACACTAGTACCAATACATCTGACCCCCAATAGACGGCAACCTAGCATTCCAAACCACGGCAGCGAGCAAATATAGATGAAAGCTCTGTGCCCTACGCCGAGAGAGAGGCAGAATGTTCATTCACTTGAACAGGGACATCTCGTGTAATTTTATTTTCTTTATTATTTAATTTCTTAACTGTTATTTTTGTAAAGAATCAAAAGTAGAATAGTAGTTTGCATATCTATACAAATTTAGTTAATCAACAAATTTATCGAAAGTAGTTCAATCTCGCTATTATGTAAATATTGTGCTACTTATGATATAAAACATAAAACTGCAGCTCAGCAGAAATAGTAATATGTATGCATGTATTAGCTAGGTCAAGTTTTCTTTGTTATGATATCTCAGCATTTTACAATGTATAAATAGATAGGGAATTACCACTTAAGACGATTCAGTTTATAATCCGGTCGGCATTTTCCAAGCCTAAGTTTTGACAGTGAGGCTGCTGTCAGATGCCGACCCAAAAATATCTTTAACAATAAACAATCAACAAAGCAGAAGAATATCATGGAGAAATTTTGTATCCAGCATTAACAGCACAACCCCGATGAATCATGTCTAGAGTAAAGTTGAAAAACTAATAAAAGTCTACGACAGCGCCCATATAAAAGTACTAATAGCCGGCAACACCACTATAACAGAAAATCAGGAAATAACTTAAAAATTCACTGATCACTACGAAAAGAGTTCTAGTATTTCAACGTACATAAATACCTTCCTGAAGTTCAAGGCAGACAGAAAAAGAGCACAAATAGATTATAAAAATAAATTCGATAGTAACATGAACTTGCCAATTATACTAGATGAAATGAATAACTCCCTTTCCACAAGCTAAAACACCAGCCCAGGACCTGACAACATTCCAATGATATTCTTGCACAAACTTTCAACTAAAGCTAAGACATATCTACTCAAAATATACAACAAAGTATTGACTGAAAATGTCTTCCCCAGAGAGTGGCAAGAAGCTATAATAATCCCCATCCTCAGACCCAAAAAGATCAAGACAGACCTAGATTCCTACAGACCAATCTCCCTCACATGTGTATTATGCAAGGTCCTGAAAAAAATTATCAACAACAAATTAACATATAGTAGGTACCTAGAACAACACCATCTTCTGATCCCCGAACAAAGCGGTTTCCGTAAACACCGATCCTCAGCAGATAATTTGTAAAGCCTTGAATCAGAAATACATGAGAGCTTTGTGAACCAACAACAATGCTTAGCAGTATTTTTCTACCTAAAAAAGGCTTATGACACTATCTGGAAATATGACGTCATCAAAACCCTAGAGGCATGGGGCATCAAGGGAAACATCCTGAAGTTCATAGCAAATTTCTTAAAGAAGCGACATTTCCAAGTAAGAATAAATTCCACAACTACCAAACGGATCCAAATGAATGGCATCCTCCAAGGATCCACCATTAGCGTAACACTCTTTCTCATTGCTGTTAATATTTTAATAATATCCTCCAAAAAATCAAACATCCTGTTGAAGGTAGACTTTACGCAGATAACCTAGTTATTTACATCAAAGGGAGAAACCTTGATACCCTACAGGAAAATTTACAGAAAACTCTAGAACCTCTTGAAAACTGGTCAGAGAAAGCTGATAATAACCAGCATCTGCAATATTGTGAAACTATAAGATTCCTCGGGATGACCTTCGATAAAAATTAACCTGCAAACATCACATTCAAAATATGAAAGCGCAATGCCAGAATGGACTTAATCTATTGAGAACTTGCCAATATAGACTGGGGTGTAGATTACTCATGCTAAATGCACACATATAAATCACTTATCAGATCGAAACTAGACTACTGATCCATTATATATAGTTCGGCAAAAAAGTCAATTCTGAAGTCATTAGGTGGTATAAAAAACACCGCCAACAGCATAGCAACTGGAGCATTTTGTAACAATCCAAGCACAAGTCTACATTGTCTATCTGGAGAATCACCACTACATATCAGAAGAAAGTATTTAAGCCTATCTTATGCTACAGCGATATCTTCAAATAAAAGCACTCCTCTCTACAACTATTGCTTCTCTGACCGCTTCACATCCACCTATAACAGAAGGAAAACTCTCGACCCACCCTTCTAGGAAAGGATAAACAGATATCAGCAGCTTACTAGAAAGTTATTCCCACCATATTCGGTCACCCCCACCATGGACAATAAATATACCAAAAACAAATACATCCCTCAAGTAACTCAATAAATATGAAAATAATTCATCAACAATAAAGCAACACCTAAATCAAATCCTTGACAGAATGCCAACATACTCGCATGTATATACAAATGGATCCAAAACTCCTGAAGGAACAGCTGCATCATTTTCGACCAACCAGTACAATGCCACTTGTTAACTTCCTACGACCTTCTCTGTTTTCAACGCAGAGAAATACACTATATGGAAATCCTTGGAATATGTTGAAAGTAAAAAATTACCAAACATCCTTATCCTTACTCACTCTCTGCTCCATAGAGCGCCTCTTACAAATCTACCTACATAGTGCAATCCTACAAATGATAAACATAGAAATCCAATACCTACAAATGTGTGAACAGAACATCATGCTCCTATGGATACCATGTTGGCATTGAGGGAAATGAAAACACCGACCTACTCGCAAAAAATGCAAAAAATAGCGAAGTACCTCCATACACGAACATAATTGTTCAATCAGATTTCAAAACAGTCGTGAGAAATACTCTGATCAAGAATTGGCAACAACAATGGAACACCAACTGGTCAGTTGAATGTTAGATAAATTCCATAACGCAGTGCAAATAAATAGTGAACAGATGTCCACCAAAATCAACATATTGGTGAGAATACAATACTTTATAATTTTCAATTATTATTAGAAGATTAGAGGTAACCTCAACAAATTAATTGTATATGAATAACACGATAAGACCATGTTGCCACTCAGTCGAAAATCTCCGAAGAAACCAGAATCTTCAAGTTCAAGTTACGGAAAGCACAACACAAGACAAGTAACGAAAACCAACAAGATAATATCAGAGCAAGTGAATAGATCTAATAGTAGTAGTTACATTGAAATTAAAGTTGAAAGCAATATCGACGATAACACGGACACTTTAAACAATATTTTGCTACAAGTGAGAAATAAACTAGCATCTGAAATGATTAAAAATGAAGAATTTGAAAAATGCCTTAAGGACTTAAAAACAACAACCAAGGACCTAAAGAGAGACTTGAAGCAAAAGGACGAAATAATCTTAGAATTGAGAAATATTATTGATAAGTTTTCTCAGAAGAAAGTTTGCTGTGAGAAGGAAATACAGACGGCTTCACCCACATTAGCTCACCTAGAAACCCAAACTGATACTCAAAGGCCACTTGACATCGAAGAAGGCACCAGGAGTAAGACAAGAACATACCCAAGAGACGAAATGGATGTTTCTGGTACCTGGAATAGTCATGACGAACCCACGAAGGTACTTATACTTGCTGATGATATTGGCAGGGGTCTTGCTCATACACTTTCTAAAATGATCCCACCCAAAGTGGCTGTGCAGGTGATTTTCAAACCAAATGGTCATATTGAGGATGTAATTAGATATTCACATAAGCTGACCTCCCACTTCACTGAAAGAGACTGCGTGCTGATCTTAGGAGGTTCAAACGACGCAATGACCAAAGGATTCATAAGAACAGAACACATACTGGGGTCTTTACAGGGTCTCGGACATACGAATGTCATAATTTCCTCAGTGCCAAAATGGAGAAATAATAGGCCAATATTAAACAAAAGAATAGATAAAATAACTAAAAACATCGACAACATATCCGGCAGAATACAGTCTCAGTTCTTATATTGTGACGACTGGTTAGGTAATAATCCTTTTGGAGGAAACACGAATATATTAAACTATAAAGATAAAACCAAGTTATGCGAGGGAATAATGGCCACAATCAAGGACCTGGTCAAGAGGACAAAACCTATAATAAATAATCTCAATCCAAGTAGCTCTGCAACCCTAAATACCCTATCGAATGCATATCAACCTCAGGAAAATAGGACGTGTAAAACATAAAAAAAGAGTGACGATAACGTCCTGAAATCTATCATCAATAATAAGGTTAATCAACAAGTCAATTATTTTAGCAAAGGCGGAGAAACCTCAAAAAAACATGTTCAGAACGTGACCGGACTTTTTTAGATATCGACCTGATGAAAAATCCACGGATTTAATCGACGATGACAACAATCTTTACAAAAATCCTCGCTTAGCTTATAAATGTATTATTGACAAAAGAGCTTCATTGTTATATTTAAATATTCAATCTGTACGAAATAAGCGAGATGAACTTTATATTTTTCCTGAACAGTACAGTATTCCAAATTTTGTTCTCTTAACAGAAAATTGGCTAAAACCTGAAGAACCTTTTGAATGTCTAAATTATGTAATAGCCTCAAAGTATTGTAGAATGCAATCATCGCATGGGGGTACCATGATTTTAGTAAATCAGAGTGTACTTAATGAATTGACACTAAGAAATATTAATAAATTTGAAAATTTTATAGTTGAAAAAGAATTTGAATTCTCAATAACAGGTGAAATTAGAAACAATATTTATTTTATCTGTATTTACAGACCCCCTACGTGTAATGTCTCTATTTTCTTGAATAGATTGGAGAATCTTTTTTCAAGCTTTTCTGTCAATTCACAGCTTATTGTAGCGGGAGACTTCAACATAAACTTTGTTCAGGCAATAAACACCTTGCTTTTGTCATATAACATAAAAATGTTAGTTCGAGCACCAACACGTATTTCGTGACATTCGTCCACTATCATAGATTATATTTGCACAAATCTGAATGAGAAAAGTTTGACTTGCAATGTTGTGCAGCCGGATTATCAGACCATGAAGCTATAATTCTAAAATTTCCTTTAAAACCTTATCAGCCGAAAATAGAAAAATACAAATTTGGCAGAATAAACAGCTCCAAGAATTTTGAAAATTTCAAAAATAAATGCGATCAAATTTCGTCGGGGGATGTGTTATCTTCAAATGAATCTATTGACGCATTTCAATCAATTTTAACCAAAGTTCTTGAAATTTCTTTTCCTAAGCGAAAAATCAAAATAAAAAATAAAAAACCGTGGATTACAGAAGGCATAAGAGTTTCTGCAAAAAACTTAAGATCGTTGCACTCTATACGGAAATATTTTTCGGATGAATTTTTCATTAAATACTTCAATAAGTATCGCCAAGTGTACAGACAAGTAATCAAAAATGCAAAAGATATTTATTACAAGGATAGAATAAACAAAGCTGAGAATAAAATCAAAGAGAACTGGGCCATAGTAAATAGTCTGAGAAATAAAGCAATCTCTGTACCAGACCAGATTAATATAGATCCAGAAATCCTCAATAAATATTATTGCAAAATCGCTAAGAAACTAACTTCATCCTCCGCACCTACATCCGATCCAATGGATTATTTGAAACATATAAATATGCCCAATAGCTTTCATATTGAAGATACAAATCTACTGGAGCTTAAAGAAACTTTGAAAGAAATAAAAAACAAAAGCTCATCAGGCATTGACGATTTATCTGTTAACATTTTGAATATCCTTGCCGACTCTGCCTTGATTACGTTAGTTCTGGCTATAAATAGATCCTTTGCTTCCCACCTTGCTTAAAAACAGCTGTTGTAATTCCTCTGTTCAAAGGTGGTGATTCACAAGATCCAAATAACTTCAGACCAATTTCTATGCTCCCTACTCTCTCAAAAATCATAGAAAAACTAATGAAAAAAAGAGTATTATCCTTTCTTCATAAATTTAAGATATTAACAAAGTCACAATTCGGTTTTCAGTTTGAAAAAGGTACAAAAGATGCAATATTCTCCTTTCTAGAACACGGTTATATAAATCTCAACAATGGGGTAGCTGCAGTTTTCTGTGACTTTTCAAAAGCATTTGACTGTGTAAATCATAAACTTCTTTTGCAAAAATGTATTGCTATGGCTTCAGAGGAACATGTCATAACTGGTTTAGGTCTTATTTGAGTGATAGAAAACAGTTGGTGAAATCAAACGAAAAACTGTCTCGATCCAACGGTATCCTATGGGGCGTTCCACAAGGGTCAGTTCTGGGTCCCATTCTCTTCCTCATATACCTAAATGACTTAGCTACTCTTTCAATTCAGGGGAGTTTTACTATCTTTGCAGATGACACCACATTGGTTTGGCATGCGAAAAATATGAATCTTTTGGAAAAAAATATTACCAGGAATATGGAATTTGTAAAGCAGTGGTGCGATGCAAATTATTTATGCCTTAATTTAAACAAAACTAATCTAATTACTTTCAGTTCAGACATCAATAACTTACACTTGAATGGACACATTCTAGAAAATAAGATCCATTCCAAATTCCTAGGAATAGTCATAGATAATAAATTAAAATTCGATCAACATATTGCAACTTTGACAAAAAAACTATCTTCAGGATGCTATGCACTCCGAATCGTGTCGAACGAATTGAGTCCAGCAACAACAAAAATGGTTTATCATTCTTTTATAGAATCCCACCTGAGATATGGTATTGCGTTCTGGGGTTTCTGCAGTCAGCAACTTTTTCATTCAGTGTTTGTTTTGCAAAAGCGAGCAGTTAGATACCTTTGCAATGCACGTGGGCGTGACTCATGTAGACCGTTATTTAAAAGAGAAAAAATTCTAACTGTTACTTGTCTATTCATTCAAAAAACTGTCTGCCTGATTTATAAAAACCATAATGGGATTATATCTCCCAATCGAATAAACTACGTAACCCGGCTGGTATCTGAAAATAAAATTCCTTTGCCTATTCCAAGATCAAGTTTGACTAAATATTCGCTAATCTATGAAATTAAGAAGATGTTCAACCATATACCCCACGAAATACGAAAAGAAAAAAGATATAAAACATTTAGAAAGCGTATCAAAGAAGCACTTGCAATAAAAGCGTACTACAATCTGGAAGAATATTACTATGAAACTCTGGTGTGACTTAGATTGTTATTATATTTTACATTTAGGAACCTATTTTTAAACTGTAATAATGTATATGTTTATTTTTATTTTTTCATCACTTGGTCAATTACGGTGGTGTTTTTTGTATACTTTTATTATCATATTTATAAGTTTATAAGCTTTGTCATTAAGAATATATTTTTTCTTTGACAATAAAGCATATCTCTCTCTCTCTCTCTCTCAAACAATGGAAATCCCCCCAATGCCCAGAAGACACCAGGTCCCCCTTGCAAGACTTCGTATAGGGCATACAAGACTTACGCATGGCCATATTATAGACAAAACAGAAGAACCACACTGTGACATATGTCGGACAAATATCACAGTGAAATATATACTCCAAGAATGCCCATTATATTACCAATAAAGAAAAGACGATAATATACAAGAGAGCATCACCCACACGTTAGGTGAAAACAGCGTAGCCGAAAATGTGATAGAATTCCTGATACAAAGCAATCTCATAAACAATATCTAGTATCGTTATACAATACCAATGTGAAATGAATGTCTTTAATAACCGTAATAGTTGATGAGACAATAAATAATGATATTAATAATAAAAAAATAATAATTCAAAACCGTACACCCGTATACCATAATATAAGTTTTCCTACACAAGACGTATATATTTACTTCTTTTCCCAATTTACTTCCATAACACGTCTTTTATCTAAATACCTACCTAGCTAAGTATATCACTTATCTCAACTTTTTTTTGTGGAAATAACTACACATAATAAATATAGACCTTGTACAATAATGTTATAAATTAAAGATATAGTAATCACATTAAAAAGATCTCTAATTGATCTTTTTGTCACCTGGTGGTGGTATAAGAATTCTATTGAGTTGAAAAGGCTGTTCACTTGTTCCGTTAAATATTATTTCAAAGCCATGAAGGTAATATAAGATGCATGTATTTGTGAACTTCCCCTACGTGAACTGAAGCGTGGACTAGATAGAATATCATTGTGCGTTTGCTAAAGCCATAGCAATGGCATCTGATTAAGGTATTAGGCGAGAACTTGTTTATTTATGTAATTAGAGTTTAATTGAGGACAGTCTACACTGCATAAAATACACTATGTTGCATAATCCATGAGCATTACAATATGCATTGATTTTACGATTATGGATTGTTTAATATTTTTGCTCAGGTATTTTGAGTCAATATTTTCTATAAAAAAAAAAATTAAAAAAGTGCTCTTCATGTAGAAAGCATTATAAAGCTAGCTAGAATACTATAAAAAATAGGCAGAATTGTATGTGTGTGAAGTATTTGTTTAAAATCTTTGTTTAAAGAAACAATTGAAAGTAAACATGTGATACAACACCATTTTACTCGATACTTTTTGTAACAAATCATATACCTAGTATTTATGGATTTCGAGATTTTATCATTTTTGTGGAAAGAATGACAGTTGCAAGTGTATGAATAATGCATCACGAGTACTAATTCATACGACAAATTGAAGAATCACTATCATAAATCTAACAACTAGAGGTGAACATTTTTAACTAAGCTAGAAACCATCTCTGGAAATATACAGGGTGAGTACAAAAGCGATGAAAACTTTCAATTGAATATTATCAATTATCTCAGATTTTTTTAAAATATTCTACGTCTAAAACTAAGGGTACTTTCAGTTTACTTCCTATACCTAATATCAAGAGTTTCTGAGATATAAGCCAAATTTTAAAATTCTCTAAAACATGAGGTTCATATCCGTTAGCGTAGGGGCTGCTATGGAAAACATGACATCTTGATTGTTTAATTAAATGTCAGACTGTCAGTTGGGTGTGCTTTTGTAGAACCAGACCACTCTATCATAGTCTTAAACAATGTTTTCTGATCAAGGAAGCTTTGATTTGTTTGAACATTTTATTATTAGCAATAGAAATTTTGCCCTAACAATTACAGACTATCGACGATACTTCTCTGAACAAAGAATTCCAAACAAATACATTTTCCAATGAATCGAACAAGGCCTAAGAAATCACAGTGTTATAAAGTATAAAATGAGAAACATATTTCATAATATTTTGACAAAAGAAACGCAGCAAAATATAGTTATCACTGTATTTTGAAGAAAATCCCGAAAATTTTTTAAATAATGCAAGCAGGTATTTGTATGTCGCTAGATCCACGATCCACGCATAGTTAGAAATAAACGGATATAAGCCGTATACTTTGCAAGAGTTGCAGATTGGTGATAAGGATCGTCGACTGGAATTTTGTTGTACCTTGATGAACCGTCAGTTTCATCACAATGAATTTGCCCGAATCTGTTGGACCGATGAAGCGAACTTTACCACCGCAGGGTGTTTTAATAGGACGAATTGCCATTTCTGGTCGCGAGCAAATCCTAGAAAGTATAAAACGGCCCAGAATCAGGGAAAACCAAGTGTTCATGTTTGGTGTGGTATAAAAAATGGACATATATTAGGACCTTCATTTTTGAATAAAAATTTAAATGGGATTTGATATCTCAATTTATTACAAAATCAAATAATCCCTTTATTAGAAAAAGAAGAAGAAAATAATCATACTTATTATATATCAAATGGAAGGAGCTCCATGTCATAATACAGAAATAGTGCGAAATTTTCTTAGCGAACAATTTGAAGAATGGATTGGACCCAATAGAAATGTTGTATGGCCACTGAGCAGTCCTGATTTGACTCCTCTCTACTTCTTTCTGTGGGGTACGTTAAAAGATCGTGCATACCAGAACCAAACTCATGACGTGGAAGATGCAGCTCATCTGTTATAATTTTAATATTTTCTTAAGTTTTTAGTTTGAGTAATTGTTCTCTATATAATTTGAGATTGCCCTGAAAAACATTAAGTTTTCAGGAACCCAATTTATTAAATTATTGAAGTCATTTTACCGCAACAATTACTCGTTAACGAATTATATTCAACTATAGTGCACCTAAAATCTCAAAGACTATAAATATTGGGTATAAGGTTCATTACACAAAGTTAACCTAAAATTAATTGAAGAATCCGAAAAACAAAAAATATAAAGGGTGTTCCATTTAAAATGAGAGAGTTGATACCTGTATCAAATATCTGAAATATGTGAATATGGCAGCAATAAGAATAAAAAAATTCAAAGAAACAAATATTTTATCTCAATACTTTTTTTCGTATCTCTCATAGCTTCTGAGATAGGGGGTAGTGAATCTTATTCTGGACAGCCTGTACAAGATTTTCTTTACTAATGACGTTGGATAATAGCTGTCAGAAAAAAAGTTAAAACAAAATGTCAAGATTCTTTTGATGAAATGGAGAATCTGAGTATCTGAGATTCGTGGAAATCTTTGCTTCATTTGTTCATTTTAGTTCTGTAGCTATGATACGACAGAAAATTGATGAATCTACCTGATTCCATTGACTTTCTATACCAATCATTATAAATTCTGTTGTTTATCATTCTTATGAACATTGTGCCAAGGAAAGGTCCGGATTGATCTTGATCCTCTGTTTCTATTGCAAACTGTATATCGGGATTGTAACTGTCGAAAAAATCCAAAATGTCATTATTGCCATTCTCGGGAATGGCTAGAATTATGTCATCCACATATTTCTTGATAAAGAATTGATAGATAATATTCTTGAGGACCTAGGGCTAAAACAATTAATAGATGAACCAACACGCATTACCTATCATTCAGACACTCTACTGGATTCCTTAATAACATCTGATGTTAATATCATAATGCAACCAAAAGTTGAGAATATTCCAGAAATAGAGGATCATGAAATGATCTTATTCAATATAAGAATTAAACTATAAACAAATGAACCTAGATACATCACGTGTAGAAATTAAAAAAAATACTTTCAATTCAATAGTCATCTATAATCTATACCCTGGAATATTATATTTGAATTAAACGATGTAGATAGCAAAGTACAATTTTTATCTGACAATAACATTAGTAACCTGGATCTTCATGTCCCTTTTCAATGCTATAGAATTACTAAAATATACGCTCCAGGGTTAACTGATGCATTCAAGGCTATGACCTCTGATAGAGATAGAGTAATTCAAAATTACCAAAAGTAACAACGACTGGCAACCTTATAAACAACTACGTAATTTAGCATATATCAAAATTAAAAGAAAATCATTTATCAAATTTATGCTGAATCACCTGATCACATAACGAGAGATGGTCTAATCTCAAGTCTTTTGTGGGCATTACTAAAAATAGTAATGATATGGATTTATCAAATAAGTGGAATATGAATGAAATTAATGAATTCTTCTTAAGCGCTGTTCCTAAATTGACTCCTGTTTATTACACTAAACATTTCTATGATCATAATATGCATATGCATAATATATAAGATCTGTACATACAACTCTCACGTTTCAACCAGAATCTGAAATGGACATTCCTAATATAATAAAAGGTATTAAAACTAAAGCTGTTGGACCAGACGGCATCAATATTCTTACTCTAAATTTGTGCATACCATTTTTGTTACCATATATTACCCATATATTTAACTATTGTATATTGAACTCTGTGTTTCCTCAGAATTTGAAAAATTAATTTATTACTCCCATACAGAATCATTTGATTAAAAACTCAGTAATACCCATAGTACAGTCTGGATTTAAAATTGGTCATAGCTGTAACATAGTACTCTTAAAAATCTCTGATGATATTTTGGCAGCTCTTGATAGGAATAAATTGTTCTTATTTGACTACTCGAAAGCATTCGATTCTCTTTATCATAGTTTACTCTTTTTGATTCTATCATTTAGTGGTTTGGACATTAAATCTGTAGATTTATTTAAATTTTATATATCTAAGAGAAGTCAATCTGTAAGAACTCAAGGAAGTGTATCCAGTTTTTTACCTGTGAGCACCGGTGTGCCTCAAGGATCAATATTGGGCCCTATACTCTTCTCTATATATACATCAAATAATAATAATAATTTTGTTGCCATAATTTTTGTCTCATACATAAGTATATACGCAATATTTGTGACAAAGGACAATACATTCATTTAGTTACATTTAATTTATATACATATTGAATACTCATGTAGCCTACAGGAGATTTATATAATCCGTATGTAGGATGGCACCAAAAAGCTTAATTCTACATATATTTATAACTTAAATTCTATATTCTATTTTCATATTTTGAGGATTAAGGTAGTTTATAAACTTGCCTATTAAATAATTAAAAATAAAAAAAGAAACAGCTTTAGAGTAATAATGCAGAAGCAATGATTATTTGTGTATTTTTATCTTAAGTCCTTAAGAATGAGATCAATCTTTTTCTAGATATTAAAATTATCCTGAATGCATTTTTTCATATGAAACTTGGTGATCTTTTTTGTGAAGGTAATTAATTTAAGAGAGTTTGGCATTTCATTGAAAACTTTGCATGCTATATATTTATAATTTTTTCTTCCTAATTCTCTTTTTGGTTTTGGTACTTCCATTTTGTTTTCTCGAGTATATATAATATTTATATTGTTATAAGCTTGTTTCATTAACTGGAATGTGGCCATCACTGATTCCAAAAAGAAAGATTGCCTAATGTTGACGTGTTTTGATATTTCATTGTGGCCAAAAATTATTTTAATAATTTATTTGTGAAAGTAATATCACTGAGAATGTCATTAACTTTAACCTATTGTCTTCTATTTGTTAGATAGCTTTTGATTAAGTCTAGTGCTATTCCTTTAATGCCTATTGTTTCTAGTTTTTCAAACAGTATCTTGTGGTCAACCGAATCAAATGCATTCGTTATGTCTAAAAAGGTGACAACTGTAGGCTTACTATTATCAAGAGATTTGTGTGAAAGATCAGTGAGTATTGCAATGACATCCTTGCATCCAAGATTTTTTTTTAAATCCAAATCTCTTTTTATCTATTAATCCATATTTTACAGTAAAATTAACCAATCTGCTGTGTATTACTTTCTCAAATATTTTTGCAAAATTTGATTTAAGTGAAATTGGGAGATAATTATCACTTATTTCTCTGCTTAAGAACTGGAACTATTTCTGCATTTTTGAAGTATTCCGGACATTCACGTAATCTTAAACAATTATTAATGATTTTAACCAAAGTTGACGTTATATATGTAATAGTTTTCTTCAACGTCATGAATATGATCAGTACCTCAAACTTTGGTTTTTAGGGCATTTATTATATTAATAATCTTATCTTTATGAGTTGGGTAAAAATATATAGTATGATCATTTCTAAGAATGTATACTGTTGACAACTTAAATTTGCATTAGGTATTTGTATATTGTTAGCTAGCCTAGTACCAATCTCTGAAAAGAATGCATTGAAATGATTAGCTTTTTGTTTATCATTATTCATCCGAAAATTATTTATAATAATACTGTTTATACAAGATTTCTTCGACCTTTTATCAAGTTTCATATTTACAAATTTCCAAAGTTTTTTGGAGTCAGCATTTTTGAATAAATTATATTCATACTTATATTTGGCATATCTAATGATTTTCTCAAGCCTACTTTCATAATCTAAATATCTAATTTTCTTTTCAGTATTATTTAAATCAGCCTTATGCTCGAAATATAGTTTATTTTTTCCATTGGACGATTCAATAATTGCCTTAGGTTTTCTAGGTTTTTGTTTTTTAAAATATTTTTCTTCAGCTAACTTACATAGAGACTCAACTTTTTTCAATAAATTTTCAACTGCAATATTATTATCAGTGATATTATCAAAATCATTCTAATTTTCCAGATTGCACAATTTAATAAGTTTTCTAATGTCCACTTTTTTTAGCTCGTTTAGTGAATCTGACGGTTTAACATCAAAACCAACATGTACAGGATAATGACCAGTTATTTTATATAGAAACTTACATCCAACTACATAAAAATTTGATTTTACCATTATGTGATCGATGCATGTCCCTACATTATTTAATAAACTAGGTCTAGTTATAGTGTTTATATATGGTACGAATTGTTTTTCTAAAAATGTCTCCAGATCATATCATCAAACACTAGGGTATCAATGTTAGTATCTCCTACAATTATGTGATTTTTATTATCAGAATTTAATGACATATATGTGTTTAAATTGTTTACAAAATCCTTACATTTATAATTGGAACATCTATAAATTCCAGATATTTTAAAGACGGTATTCCTACACAATATTACTTCTACACTAATTACCTTCAGCTTGTCCATTTCTTCGATAACCGCTTGATGCTCTAACAGTTCCTTAACGTAAATAATCACTTCATCTGCTGCGATGTCATTCTTGTAGTATAAGTACCCCGATATTTCGATGAATCCATATGCAGTTCTAAGCCATGCTTCGGAACACACTATGATATGTGGTTTTTTAATGAAAGAATTAACGAAAACGTCTAGCGAGTCAATATTTTTCTCTATGCTTCTTATATTTACATGAAGTACCGTGAACTTTAATGTATTAAACTGTTCATTGTTATTATAATCTGTCAATGATCCAAAAATTTCTTCATCAACTATGAAATTGAAATACTCATTATATTTCTTATTACCTGACATTATTAGTTAACGGATTAAACGGGTAATCAGTCTTTTTCATTGTAAAAAGTATTTATATGTTTCACAGTTGCTAATATCACTTGCTGCATGTTCTATTTAACGATTCAATTTATATTTAACATTAGCTTTAACGCTGTTAATACATTTGAATTTATTTCTATTAGTACAGTCTTTAGAATCATGATTTTCAGAACAGTACTTGCAGTAAACTTCAGAAGTACACTTCTTTGCTGAATGCCAAAACACTTAAAACACTGTCCTATGTTGCAATCATCCAAAACTTTACATCTGTTATAACCAAAATAAACGTAACCACTTCGCATTTTTTGTTCATAAAATGCTCTGTCTGTTTCAATAAAAAAGTTCCAATTCGATGTTTTTTGTTCCAAAATTTATGAACAAGTTTAACGTTCACACTCTCCTCCAGCGAATTTCTATCCTTGAACTCTTTAAAAATTTTCGATTTATCCAGTTTGCTCAAATCGATGTCTACTCCTGTAATTTTAATCCAAGGATTTAATAAATTCTCTACATCAACTAATATATAATATATATATTTATATTTTCTTTTATCAGATCACAGATTTCAGGAATATTATTACTATTTATGCACTTTATAATAACTTTGTTTTTCAATGTAATAATTATTTCAAATTTTACTCCAGTAAAATTAAACAATATATCTTTTATTCTTTCAATAATAGTTGAATTATGGTCAGCATCTGCTATTTGCACGATAATATCTGGGACATTGGTAGCTACACTTTGTTTACACTCATTTGTTTGCAAAATCTCAGCATACGATTCCCTTTTATCTTCCACAGAGATTGATATTATTTTCTCAATCAGCAATTTATTGTTTTCTTGTAATGACTTATTAAGATCGTTGAGAGCTCTATTTAGATCGCTTAACATATTATCTTTTCAGATAGATCTTCATTTCTTTTTCTTAGAATATTATTCACTTCCTTTGTTATATTATTTTCTGATATTTCAACACTTGTGGTCTGCATGTTGCATTTAGCATGCTTATCTTTTAAATCATTATAAGCTTGTTTAAGCTGTGTATGTGCACTATTATATTTATCTAGTTGTTTTTCCTTTTCGTAAAGATCATTCCGTAGCTTGGCAAACAACAATCCATTTGTATGCTTTATGTCTTTATTAATAACTACAAACAAATTGGTAACATATGTGGGCTTTTTAGTTTCGTTATAGTCACTTTTATGATAAGCAGTATCAGAAAGAGCATATACCAATATTCCAGATATTTTTTTAGGATGGCACTTGATGTAGATATCTGGTGGTGCTTTTTCCTCTTCTTCACTGTCCGACATCTTGCACTATTTTGTTGAGATATTTAGCAGTGTATTGAGCTGGAGATTCTTCGAATTCCACAAGATTAATTTCTTAATGTCTTACTTATTTTTTACAGAATTTTCACGTTTTTTTGTTCTGATATACTCAGAAACATTTTCCGTATTGGCACATCACAAATAAAATCCCGTATGCACAATAATTCCTGTAGGAGTTTAGAGTTATCATCGAGAGCATGTGTTCTGTTTGCAAACAAACTGAATCTTGCCCTATCTACATAATTCAAATGTAATTTTATCTTCTAATTATTGGTAATAAAGACATTTATTATTATTATTATCAGGTAGGACAGGTATCACTGTCGCGTAAATAGTCCATAGCATAGTTTGCCAAGATTGGATATATTTTAGCTCCCATCTTTGTACCAAATAAAAATTATATAACATTTTATTAAAAATATCTTTCTCAATTTTACATATGGCACTTGTAGAATCCCGCTTACATTCAATGGCTAGTAGGTAGACAATATTTAAGTTGAATATTAGTGAATAGAGATACTACATCTAAACTGGCTAGAACAAAATTGGGTGGTAATTTTACCTGGTTAAACGTTTCATATATATCAAAAGAATCCTTAATGTAGTACTCATTACTCTATCATACGACTTTGTAAGTATGTCAGTAAGGAATGCCGATAAAAGTTGAGTTGGTGATCGAATCGATGATATTATAGGATAGGCCGTATTGATAATATAATTTTGTGTATTTTCGGCAAAAGTATAACCCAGGAGATATACCGTTATTGCATGTCAAACCTTTCATCAATTATTTTTGACCGACGAACCCCGAACGGAGGAGGTATACAATTCGACTGTCAGCTTTATTTTTTTTTTTGGTTCGTGCGCGCCTTTTATATGATAAACGAGCTCCGATTTTGATGATTTTTGATTCATTTGAAGAGGCTTGAGAAATGGTCCCATATTCATAAAAACGCAAATCCGAAATCTCCTTCCCTCCGAAAACCGCCCCCGTATGGGTGGAAGGGGCGAATTTTCTCGAAAATCGAAAATCTGAGTTGGTATAATTAAAGATAGGACAATATCCGGAAACGTTTAAATTGAACATTTTTTAAAAGAGTTACGGTTTTCGAGATGGAGGCATGTTAAATTCTGAAATGTATGTATTTTTGCTATGTGGAGAGGGCTATTTCTTTCGAAAATTGAAAATCTTTCGATACCACATGAAATACATAATTTGTAGCAACATTTATAATGAACATTTTTGCTTAGAGTTACGGTTTTCGAGTGAAATCGGTGTTAAAATGGTAACATATAAACTTATTAAGCGTATTTCCGCAGCGATGCTTTGAGATCTCAATGATAACAACTACAAGCAAAGAATATTCGGGGGTAATAGGATAAGTACTATCTTCATTGGTATTAATGAACGTTCAACGATTTTCGTGAATAATGTTAGGTTTACACAAAAGTGTGAAATAAATATTTCTTACAAAAAATTGGACCGACTTTATTAGTTGATGCACTGAAAAGTATAAAAAAATATTAATTCTATTGGTGATGGTACTTGTGAAGTTGGTGCCAAAAATTATCAATCTAACTGCAACTGCACAACTTCAAAACTAACAGCACCAATAGAATTAATATTATTTTATACTTTTCAGTGCATCAACTTATTAGTTTTACGTCGGTCCAATTTTTTGTAAAAAATATATCCCACAAAAACAGATTCTCTGTAAAAAAGAGCGCCATACCATTCCCCTATATAAATGTTTAAAAATTTCTAAAAAAAATATGAAATCATTGAAAAACGCCATTCCTGCTATCTGTGAAAAATAAGTTAACAAAAATATATATTGAGTAAAACTTTATAAAAATAACTATGAAATAAAAATATGAAAGAAAATCATAAAAAAATTCAAAACATACATATGAAAAAAAAAACATTATAAAACATTTTTCTAAACAATGGCGCGTTTATATTTATGAAGTTATCTAGATCTAGAATGTAGAATTAATATTTGTAAATTTATCTAGATCTAGAATCGAGAGAATCTAGTCTAGAATCTATACAGTAATAAAATAAACTAAAAGCCACGCGCACCATTGTTTTTCAGAAAAAAAAACTACAATTTTTTTTATATCTCTTTTGAATTTTTTTCATATTTTTATTTCATAGTTATTATTAAAAATATTTACTCAATATATATTATTGTTAATTTATTTTTCACTGATAGCAGGAATGGCGTTTTTCAATGATTTTATGTTTTTCTTAGAAATTTTTAAACATTTATATAGGGATTTCACTACTTTTTGTATTTTTAGGAGATACAGATAATATATAAAACAAAACTTATAGTAAGTGCTATGTTAAGTAGACTTCGACATACTCGTCTGAATTATTACAATGAGCTCTACCCTTTTCGTTTTGGGTTAGGATTAGATAAGCAATTATTGAATATCCATTCGACCTGGAATTGAACCATAAATTTCTTACAAGTGTTGTCGTAATAAAGCTTCTTCGTACCTGACATCATTCCCAAAAGCTAGAGAAACAGCAAATGCATTCGAATTCGAATATTGTTGTTGTTGCACATCAGGAAATATTACTGGATTTTCTTCAAGAGAGTAATATGTAAGAAGGATAAAACAACTGCAATAATTTCTTGAAGTGAACATCGAGAACTTTGATATTCAGAGAATCGAAAATGTAAATATTATTCTTGTCATAATAACTACATACCTAATGACCTCCTGACATTTCACTAGCGTTAGAATCATAATATTTTCCATTCCATGTAGTAATTAAATATGATTTTTTTTTTTTTTTAGATAGGATCAACACATTCGGGTAGTATTTGCATATTTGCATCTAACTTTCACGAAAGTCATACCCAAATTTGATTGCCAATATTTGAGAAAAGACTTCAATGTGTTCATCAGTTAAGCCATTCATTGTTTCTTATGACTTTGTAAAAATTTTCGTCCACTTGTGATATTCTTAACATACGAAAGATAAAATTCTCTTCAAAATAAAGATAATATGGTAGGTAATATACTTGCTTAAAAAATATCATATAATGAAAATATATTAAAGATGAAAATCGTGCTTACCAAATTTCAAAGAAATACACAAGTAAACAAAATGCTCTAAACATATTCAGGTATTAAATAAGTTTGTATAATTGAGAGATTTTTGACGTTACATGTTTTCTCAGTCATACAAAACTAATAAAGGTGTCATTGTGTCAGCTACGATATCATACCAGAGATCATAGAGATTGATATTAGCAGAGACTATAGACATTACCTATTAATATTGCAGTTTTCGAATCTCAATTATTAAGGCGGAAGTCGATAATATAAATGTAGATACATATGCTTAAATATTATACGAACGTTGCGTCCTTATATTAATGTAGATAAATTAATAAGTTCCCGCGGAGACGACTGTCGCCGAACCGAGCCGGAAATATTGTGTCATCCATATATATAGATATACACGAGTGGTTTAAGATTGAAATCGACAACTTTTTGGGGCTAGGGGCGTGGTTTATCATTGCTTCGGAAATATTTTTGTTAATATATAATTATTAACTTTAATTTTGGTCTCAATCAATAGATCATTGATGGTTTATATGGCGTAACTAAGCACATTTTTGGTTAAAGTCTTAAATTAATTGAGATGTATCGATGCTAATATTGGGACGCAAGGGGGGAGAGTATATTTCGAGTACGTAGCTGCGGGTCGAATTCCGAGAAGGTCAAAAGACTTGCACATCGAAATCCGAGGACACCGAATTCCGAGCTGACCGAAACTTATCCTCTCTCCAACAGGGCGATTTTACATATGTATACCCTCTTAGAGGCTAGTGCACGATACACATTGTATATCATGGACTAGAGAGAAAACCACATCCACCAACATAAAGTTGGTTCCAATCAAAAAAGGGTGTTGATAGGGCTTCATAACGCAAAATGCCAAATAGAAAAATTTGGATTGGCAATAAAATATTTTGTTAAGAGTTTGTTGTCATAATACATAACCATTTCATTTTCAATAATTGTGCATAATAAGTTAATATGCATGCAGTTTAATAAAATGAGAAAAGTTCATGTGAAACTAGCTGGTATATATTCCGTTGAAATTATATTGAATAAAATACCTACGTATGTGCAAAAAGATTTTTTTAGATAAAAGTAGTGCTTGAAATCAGACTGAATAATCAATTGAATATAGGAATAAGGTAAAGCCCAAAACCTAATGAGCATCTGTCTAAAAAGGCTTCGTATTAAATATACAAACTTGGTATGCTCATAGATTTTCTGTGGAATCGTGAAACATAAGAAGTAAGTAGTACCAGCACCTATAAAATGATATTTTGTATTGTGACGTTCCATACACGAATTATATTCCTTGACGATTAACAGTGATGTATTGTTAGATGCCTGAAACGACAAATTTTGAAATCAATCTAGTTTTTTTCTAAAACTATAGAAAGTTACAAAAGATTTTATTTATTTTATTTGAGATTCGCAAACTATTTCTGATAAATTGAGCAGAAAATAGAGAATGTAAGGTATATTTTCAAGACGTGTTGGCTAATGACTAGTGATCTCTGATATTTCTACTCTCTACGCAAGGTACTCGTATGTCAGCGCAGTCGGTTTGAGTGGGGATAAGTTTCGGTCAGCTCGGAATTCGGTGTCCTCGGATTTCGATGCCCAAGTGTTTCGACCTACTCGGAATTCGACGCGCAGCTACATTTCGTATATTTCCTGTAAAAAGACTGTAGTGCCCGTAATATTATTTATCGACTTCAAAAAAAGGAGAAGGTATACAGTTTGGTTGTAAGATTGCTTTTTTATTATTTTTTTTATGGCTGTTCGCTCGTTTTGCATAGTGAACGTACTCCGATTTAGACGATTTTTGTTTCATTTGAAAGAGGAGAGTTGAGAAATGGTCTCATATTGAGAATAATCAAATCCAAATTCTCCTTCCCTCCAAAAACCGCCCCCAAAATTCCATATCCGGAAATGTTTAATTTTGGACATTTTTAAACATAATCATACGTTTCCGCGCTACAGTGTGAAATATGTGTTTCAGCTATGTGGAAGGGGCAAATTTTTCCGAAAATCGAAAATTCGAGATTTGAAAATTAGAAAGGGGACCATATCCGGAAACATTTAAATTGAACATTTTTTCAAAAGAGTTACGGTTTCCGAGTTTCGCAATGGTAAAGTCAGAAATATGTGATATGCGTATTTCCGCTAGTATAAGCTAAACCTATCTATAACTTTTTGGGTATTAGTGAACGTTCAACAATTTTCATGACTAATGTTAATTCTATTGGTGCTGGTTCATTTGGAGTTGGTGCCTACAACAACAAACTACAACGGCACAACTTCAAAATTACCAGCGACAATAGAATTAATATTATTCTGTATTTCTCAGTGCAACAACAGATAAAGTCGGTCCAATTTTTTGTAAAAAATAATTTATTATATTATGATCTGCGCTATACCTATGTTGGATGCATGAAACAAGACGAGTGCATGGCTAGTTGGATGTAGGGAAAGGGATGGCGCGAGACACTACCGTGTCTCTTGATTTTTGTTTCGTGGGGTGTTTTTATCCGAGAATTGCATTTCGTCTGAATACCATTTGTGGGGTCTCTAGGTAGCTTGATATAAGCTAAACTTTTCAAAATAGTTTCGTTCATTAAATCTATACATTGTTGTTTTTCCAAAATGATAGTAACGTTGCTTTTATCCGATTTTGTTATCAATAGATTAGGATTACTCTTAAGGAAAGATCAGGATTTAATTTTCGGAAAAATGATGGTTGATTTGTTGTTTGGTGAGCATAATTGGTTATTATGTTTGTCGATTGTGCCTAGTAATATTTCTAGGGATATCATCAATGAAAGACATTACACAGTCTAAATTAGCTAATATATCTCTAATCTGTATGCAAATTCCTTAAATATGCTCACTACTAAATTTAGTTCCTAATGATAAAAAATATATCATTTCGGAAGTTGCAATAATAATAGCAGATTTTAATGAGACTAAACTCTTCTCAAGTTGTTCTATCAATTTTGTATTCGATGAAATCTCTAAGCTGAGAAGTTTAAATCCCATTTTGTTTTTGAAAGTGATTGCGGAACTGTGTAAATTTTGCCTTAAGGCTATTTCTTCAATTCCTCTGGTTGAGTTGGTAATATGTTTTGGTAGAATTCCATTGGTCTTGCAATTTAAACGAAAGCATCTTCGATTTATATTCCTTAACTAGGTTGGTTTTAGTATTAAACCATTTCTTCAATAGTTTTACTGCTTGTCCGCCAAATCTATTCTCGATGTACCTAGTGATAATAACCCATTTTTGGGTAATCTACGTAGAATGGTTATTGCTGTCTCGTTATTATAACATGGTAAATCAATTGGGAAATACAGCTCGTAGGCTAAAAAATAGAACTCTTGTAACTTAATCCGAGCTTTCGGAATTTATTGATTCCATCTTTCTTCAGGGAAACTAAAAAAAACAGTAACATTATTTTTTTTTCTATAGACTGATGTTAAATAATATTTTAGAACTTACGTTAGTGAGGATATATACCTATGATGGTGACATTGAATTTAAAATTTTACAAAAACACGAATGAACATATAACAAACAATAAATAACATTGAATCAACAAAGCACAACCAAATTAAAATATAAAATTCCACCTTTTGTAGACAATTATTTTATTGTCATGCTTCCAAGATTAAGATTTGACAGACATAAGTACCTACTTACTGCTGTTTATCTATGTTTCGTTGTTATTAATAACATTAAGTAATAATAAATATGAATATATTTCATTAAGATGACTAATATCAGTTTTCTTATTTATAGCATTAACATTCTTATCTTGATAAGTGAATGCCATTTCAAGGAAACATCGCCGTCTTTGATTATTTTTATCTGCAAGAATTTTAGCGGAATCATAATCCATTCTATGTTCTAGTAAACTGACATGTTGCCCTAGAGTACACCTAACAGGGTACAATATGCTATCAATTTTGTGAGATGTAATTCTCTCTTTCAATTGTCTAGAAGTCTGGCCTATGTATTTCTTGTCACAATCCTGACATGCAAGAGATCTTATCATTTAATTTTGATTAATTAATTAATCGATAAGATCGTTTTGTTGGACATTTTTATACCATTTATGCCTTTGAAAATATTTTTGAGCTACGGTGTGATAATCCCTGTGTCCAACACACATCTAGCTAAAAAAGCGCTGCAACATTCTTGACAGGATTTGCTGTTAGACGTCTTGCGCTCTTAAGCTGGTTTATAAAGAAGCTTTGAAAAATAAGTGTTGGGGTATTTCTGATGCTGCAGCTTAAGAAGCGCAAGAGTTTCATACCAAAATCTGTCAAAAATGTTGCAGCGCTTTCTTAGCTAGATGTGTGTTGGACACAGGGATTATGTATGTAGTGTAGTCTAGCAAATATTGGTATCAAGAAAGTAACAGTCAGGTATGTTAGTATTTGTTTCATATAATGAGCTGCTGTACAAGCTTTTCTTCACTAATGAAGTTGGATAAGAAGTGTCAGTGAAATGCTTAAACAAAATGTTAAGATTATTTTGATGAAATCAAAAATCTGAAATTCGTTGAACTCTTTGCTTCATTTGTTTAACTAATTTCCTTTTAGTTTTGTAGCTATGATACGACAGAAGATTGATGAATCTACCTGATGCCACTGACTTTCTATACTAATCAATACAAATGGTGTTGTTCATCATTCTTATGAACCTTGTGTCAAGGAAAGGTACGGATTGATCTTGATCCTCTGTTTCTATTGTAAACTGTATATCAGGATGGTAACTGTCAAAAAATCCAAAAGGTCATTAATGTCATTCTCGGGTAAGGCTAGAATTATGTCATCCACATATTTCTTGATAAAGAATAGATATATATTAGATGCTAATATTCTTGAGGGCTGAGGGCTAGAACTATGATTAGATGAACCAACACGCACTACCTATCATTCAGACACTCTACTGGATTATTTAATAAAATTTGATAATAATATCATAATGCAACAAAAAGTTGAGAATATTCCAGAAATAGGGGATCATGAAATGATCTTATTTAATATTAGAATTAAATTATAAACAAATGAACCTAGATACATCACCCGTAGAAATTAAAAAAAATTAAACTACTTTCAATTCAATAGTGATCTATAATCTATACCCTGGAATATTATATTTGAATTAAACGATGTAGATTGCAAAGCACAATTTTATCTGACAATATCATTAGTATCCTGGATCTTCATGTCCCTTTTCAATGCTATAGAATTACTATAAATATGTTTAACAAAAAATTGGACGGACGTTATTAGTTGATGCACTGAAAATTATAAAATAATATTAATTCTATTGGTGCTGTTAGTTTTGAAGTTGAGCAGTTGCAGTTAGTTTGATAACTTTTGGCACCAACTTCAGAAGTACCATCACCAATAGAATTAATATTATTTTACACTTTTCAGTGCATCAACTAATAACGTCGGTCCAATTTTTTGTAAAAAAAATTATTTCACAGTTTTGAGTGTACTAACATTAGTCACGAAAATCGTTAAACGTTCACTAATACCAATGAAGATAGTACTTATCCTATTACCCATGTATATTCTTTGCTTGTAGTTATTATTGAGATCTCAAAGCATCGCTGCGGAAATACGCTTGATTATTTTATATGTTACCATTTTTACACCGATTTAACTCGAAAACCGTAACTCTAAGGAAAAAATGTTCATTACAAATGTTGCTAGAAATAATTATGTCTTTCATGTAGTATCGAAAGATTTTCAATTTTCGAAAGAAATCGCCCTCTCCACATAGCAAAACTTTATACATTTGAGTATTTAACATGCCTCTATCTCGAAAACTGTAAGTCTTTTGAAAAAATGTTCAATTTAAATGTTTCCGGATATTGTCCTATCTTTAATTATACCAACTCAGATTTTCGATTTTCGAGAAAATTCACCCATTCCACCCCTTCGGGGGCGGTTTTCGGAGGGAAGGAGATTTCGGATTCAAGTTTTTATGAATATGGGACCATTTCTCAAGCCTCCTCTTTCAAACGAATCAAAAATCATCAAAATCGGAGCTCGTTTACTATTTAATATGAGAAATACGTGGAATCAAACAAAAATGATAGCTTTTTAATAAAAACATCACTTATCGAATCCCATTTATATTCATTGGCTAGTAGACAATATTTAAGTTGAATATTAGTGAATAGAGATACTACATGTAAACTGGCTAAAACAAAATTGTGTGGTAATAATTTTACTTGGTTAATCGTTTTGTATACTTCAAAAGAATCCTTAATGTAGTACTCATAACTCTTATCATACGCTTTTGTAAGTGTGTCAGTAAGGAATGCCGATAAAAGTTGAGTTGGTGATCTAATCGATCATACTATAGCCCGTAATGATATTATAGGTTTGTGTATTTTCGGCAAAACGTATAACCTAGGAAATATACCGTTATAGCACGTCAAGCTTTTCTTAGTAGTCTCGTCAATTATTTATGTTTCGTGAAGTGTTTTTTCCAAGAATTGAATTTTGCCTGAATATCAGCTGTGGGGTCTCTAGGTAGCTTGATATAAGCTGAAGTATTCAACTATCCCATCAATCGACTTCAACATTTAGTGCTTAAAAGAAACACTCAGTAGTTTTTAATAAAATATAGTTTCTAAAAACTTAAAGTTCGTTATTCGGAACTTAATTTATATATATATATATATATATATATATATATATATATATATATATATATATATATACAGTGTGTCTATCATTGGGATATCGGAAACCATACAAGGTACGATAATGGTTAAATTAGAGAAAAGTTGCATTACTTGAGGATTAATACCATACTGTTGAGAAAACTGACAAATTCCGCTTACTTCCGAAGAAATGTCAAGAAAACCGAAATTTGCGGATATCGTTTTCATTATTTTGTCATGTTATTTACCAAGATATAAAGAGACAAAAGAAACTTTCTCATTGTCACTTTTTGAGCTCTACATGACGACGTTACGAGTTTACCAGTACGATATTTCGTTTCGGAGAAATCATCATCAACTTTATTTCTTATATGGTCCGCAAAAAAGTACACCCTTTATTAAATAGCATTTTTTATTACGAATACAACGATCTAGTACATAGAACGTTATCACATCCTTTAATAACTAGCATATCTAAGAAAGGAATATTTTGATGCTTTTCTTCTTCAGCGGTAAATTGTAAATGTGTCATAAGTATTGAAAAAATATAGGGCCTCACCTACTCTGCCTGCTGGTACGGCAAGCATTATATCGTCTATATATCGCTTAACGAACGGAATGTCAAAGGGAATCAATGGTAATACATCATTTACTAAATCATCTAGTACAAAATTTACAAGAATTGATGAGATCGTTGAGCCCATAGGGGTACCAAAGATCTGTTTGTAATACATATTATCAAAAATCAGGAAATTAGATTCAAAAATAAATTTGGGTATGTCGCTGAAAGCACTCCAAGTTGAAGTGCAATGATTTGAGATAGTGTTCCATCTGTCTGATAAACTGCGCCTTACCACTTCGAAAGGTAAAAAGGAAAACCACAGCAAAACTCACAAGAATGTAATTTTCGGGTAGTTGGTAATTATTAATAAATTTACTGAAGGTAAAAGAGTCTTTAATATAGTATTCATTTTCAATGTTATATGAGTTGGTCAAAATTTCTGTGAGAAACTTGCTGTTATGGGAATCTATCGAAGATACAATAGGTCTCATGGCTAAAGTAGGCTTATGAATTTTAGGAAGAGCATAGAACCGTGGAGCAATCGCATTAAAGATCAAATTTCTTGCATTTCAGGAAAATATTTTGTAAATAATCTTTTTTCGAAGAATTTTTGTGAAGAAAATTAGTAATGAAGTTGGGGCTTTGAGCTATATAGCGGTCTATTTGTGACATAGGAAATAATGAGATCATAGACTCGATATCAGCGACTAAGGCAGAAACTTTAAAATCTTTAATAGTTGGACAGATACTGAATTTGGACCCTAATGCTAAAAAACGTTTCACTTCTGAGGTGATCCGAATTTCATTTGGGTTCTTAATCCAATTATCTTTAACTTGAATTTCATTAAATGCCTCAAATTTTAGAATATTGAACTTATTTTTTAGTCTTTGTTGAATTCCAAAAAACACTTTGTTATAGTGAATGTTTTGCCTTCTATTGTATTCGTCAAAAAACGGGAGAAAATGGGAGAAAATTACAAACAAACAATTTTTGATAATATGTATTACAAACAAATCCAAGCTCTCGGTTAATTTATTAATAGTAACCATCTTCAGGAAAAACTACAAAAAAGGTACAGTGCAGTCAATAAAATAAAAATTGGTAATCTCAGTATACCTACACTTATTTCAGATTCAGATTAAAACAGTTGAGACTAAAAACATCTTCTAACATTGCACAGATAAGAACAGAACAAAATATATTTACATTAAACACTATCGCATAACATTATACGAATATTTAAATAAAAATTCCAAGTAGCCACATCATTAGGAATTCAGGTACAGAATGGAGACCACATCGAGAGGAACGAGAAAACGATATTTAAAAATTTCCCGGTTAACAATTGAATGTGACATAATGGTGGGGGCAGTGATATGTTTATATTAATTATTATTTCTAATTCCACTTCCCGAAACTCATGGTAGTTATGTCGGCAAAATATTAAGGAGATTCATGTTACAATTATACATTTAGTACCTAATCCCTCATTAATAAATATTTGTATAATACACTATGTTTATGGATATCTTTTCTAGTGTTAAATTCTGTTCATGACTTAATATTCTGACAGCATCATAGTTCATGTTGTGCTTGGAATAAAATACGTGGTGGAGCAGTGCACATTTCTCTGGGTGCAATCTAGAGTCACTTTTGTGCGATGTTATTCGAGTGGATAGCATATTTGAGGTTTCACCAATATATTTTCTTGCATTCGCCACATACTATAGACCACATTGGACTGAGACAGCACTGGGGTCCTGTCCTTCAATTTAGTATAAATGGAACCTATATGGAATACTTTTCTATATGCAAGTTTCATGTTGTTCATCACACTGAAAATTCTTGAAAGCCTAGAAGTGATCTCTCTAATATAAGGTAAACATATTTATGATTATTAGTATAGTAGTATAGTTATTCAACAAATATTCAGTTGAGTTAATGTTACCTTCCTGGATGTTTGTAGGTTGAAACTCTACCTTGCTCACATTTGATAGATTATTCTGTATATTATTCTGCAAAACGTGGTGTAACTTGAATGATGTATTAAATAATATTCAGTTGACCAGATGTATCGGGTAGGTATCCATTATTAATAAATATATCTGTGTAGAGTAATATTATGAAAAGTGGGATCGGCAATGTTCGTATCACGGTTCTTCATCTGTTTTAATATATTGATCTTCATGCTATATTTAAGGTATGACAAAAAATGTAAATAGCGACCTGAACCGCAAGTCTTCCTGTACCAGTCGACAAAAAAGGTTTTATCAGAAGAGCGAACCAGTCGGGTGTCTAAGAAAGGTACTGAGTTATTTATATCTTCGGTTTTAAGTGTGAATTGAATATGTGGGTCGTAACTATTGAACGTAAACAATAACCCATCAATGCCATCATTAGGTATGGAAACTATCAAATCATCTACATATTTTTCTATAAAAAAGGGTCTGAATGATAGAACCGACTATACCATATCTAATACAATATCCATAACATAGAAGATCAACTTAAAACAAATGAAGAACCGTGTTACCAAGATTGCAGATCTCTATTTTCATAATAAAGATCTACACATTTTAGCAGATCTGTTTATTAATAATGGATACCCGATACATCTGGTCAATCGAATATTATTTATCACATCATTCAGTTCACACCACGTTTTTCAGTGTGATGAACAACATGAAACTTGCATATAGAAAAGTATTCCATATAGGTTCCATTTACACTAAATTGAAGGACAGGACCCCAGTGCTGTCTCAGTCCAATGTGGTCTATAGTATGTGGCGAATGCAATAAAAAATATATTGGTGAAACCTCAAATATGCTATCCACTCAAAAGTGACTCTAGATTGCACCCAGAGAAATATGCACTGGCCCACCACGTATTTTACTCCAAGCACAACATGAACTATGATGCTGACAGAATATTAATGTCATGAACAGAATTTAATCAAGAGACTTCTTTTAGAAATTGCGGATATTTTCAAATCGGGTGACTGCATGAACACTAGAAAAGTTATCCATAAACATAGTGTTTTATACAAATATTTATTAAGGATGAATTAGGTAGTGAATGTATAAGTGTAATATAAATCTCCTTAATATTTTCCCGACATAAGTATATATATATACCATGAGTTTCAAGAAGTGGAATTGGAAATAATAATTATATAAACATATCACTGCCCCCACCATTCTGTCACATTTAGTTGTGAACCGAGGAATTTTTAAATATCGTTTTCTCGTTCATCTCGTAGTGTTCTTCATTTTGTACCTGAATTCCTAATGATGTATCTACTTGGAATTTTTAGTTAAAAATATGTATAATGTTATGTGATGGTGTTTAATGTAAATATATGTTATGTTGTGCTCCTATCTGTGCAATGTTATGTTATGTTAATATGTTTTTAGTGTCAACTGTTTTAATCAACCTCACATAAGTGTAGGTATACTGAGATTACCATTTTTTTAAATTTTATTGTGAGAGAGAGAGAGAGTTAGAAATGCTTTATTGTCGAAAAAATAAAAATTTTGTAGACAAAAGTTATGGGAGCCACAACGCTGACGACATGAAAAGTCATCGTACACTCTCACACTGAAAGTGCTGACACTGTGTGACCGCCCGATGAACCTTTTCCCAGCGTATTACATCATAAATTGTTTATTATAAATATATGTTAATCAGATTCAAGACTCATTCTGTTCTTTGCTTTCTTGCTTGTAATAAAACTTTTCGAAAACTATTTTCGTAAATCGAAAATCATTATTCAAAGCAAAATAAAAATATCAAAATTAAACAATACACAAACAAAACAAAGTCAAACTAAAATTAAATTAAATAAATTTATAAAATATAAAAATATAAGATAATAAGAATAAGAATGTAGCCTACAGCTGTATATTCGGTTAGAAAGTAAGTTAATATACAGCTGTATATTCAGTCAGAAGGTAAACACTAACTAAATCACAAAAAAAAACAAAAACAAATTATGTACAAACGTGCCTTAGTGAAAAAAAATCGTTAACTGCATAAAATGCATTATCTAGTAGGTATTTAATTGAAAGTTTGGCAAAATCTGGGAAAAGCCGTTATTGATTTAATTTCGTGTGACAAAAAAATTTACATTACAAAAGACCCTTAGGATATCAAACATCAAATAATGTTCACTAAACCAGTGGGTGTAAGAAGCTTAATATTAAGTATTAACAATTATTAACAAAAAATTCGCTTACTGGATACAAGGCTCTCCAGTATGTATGTTTTCAAAACCTTGCGAAATTCAGGAAAATATCTTATGAACTTGATTTTAAATGGTAGATGATTGGCATTTTTTGTATTGTACAGTACCTATAGAGAGAGAACCAACTCTGAGCGAGGGGTTGGCAGATAAAGATTATGCTCCGTATTTCTAAGGGGATAGTTGTGAGATGGCCTCTCTGGAATAGAAGATACGTGCTTGTGGGTTAAGCATACAGATTCAAATATGAATGAGGACGGAAGAGTTAATATTTAAAATTTTTTAAAGTAATCCTGACAGTGAGTCCTACTGCTAAGTATCAGTGAATACCGAACAGCTCTCTTCTGCAGTTTAAAAATACGTTCAAATTGAGTCGCACAACACGCACCCCAGAATGGAGGGGCGTATCGGAGGTGCTACTCAAAAATGGCATAATAGACTGTTCTAGAAGTAGACAAATTGAGCTCATTGGAAACTGATCTCAGCGCAAAGCAGGCAGAACTTTTCCTTTTTGATAAAGCATCGATGTGCAAGTCCCATTTTAAACTGTTTTCTACAATAAGCCCCAAGAATTTCACAGATTCAATGGCCACAATAGTGGTGTTATTCAGCTCAAAAGACTGCAATGTACTTTTATATGACAAAACTTTTGTTCTAGAAACGTTGAGGCATAGGAGATTTGAATCGCACCAAGATTTAATCGTGACTAAGTCTCTAGATACAGTCCTATGAAGTGTCGTAATATCTGGGTTGCTCCACGTGAAACTAGTATCATCCGCAAAGAGGCAGATTTCACCGCTAATGTCCAGACTAGCAATGTCGTTGATAAACAGCAGAAACAAAATAGGGCCAGTACTGAACCTTGAGGCACTCCATATTCAATTGGCTTGCAAGAAGACATCGACGTATCATTGATAAATGGTATCGGAAAAGATATTTTATCTATTGAAGTCTGTATGAGTTCATCGAAAACATAATTAACAAGAATAGGTGATATTGTAGATCCCATTGGTGTACCAAATATTTGCTTATAATATGTTTCATTAAAAATAAGGACATTAGAATCGAAAATAAATTCAAGAACTATATGAAAGTTTGTAGGGATAATACAGGCTTACTACGAACAAAGTGGTATAGAAAACCATACTGTAGCAATAGGTATATAAACTACCACTCGTATCATCAAAATAAAATGTAAGTTAACCTTATTAATGCTTTGAAAAACAGAGCCATAAAACTATCCCATAAAACTTTAATGAAAGTTTATCAAAATTAAAAAGTATGTTAATCGAAAATTCATATCCAATTAAATTGATAAATAAGCTCTTGAGTCATACGCAACCTAACTTAAATAATGTTAGATAGATAGAATTTTGGAAATGTCTTTAAATAAAAATAATATTATTGATCAATCTCAACCTCGCTCAAATACTCTTCCTATATACTGTTCTCTCTATTTTATTGATGAATTAACCAATAAACTTATTAATGTTTTTAAAGAATATAATATTACATTTGCAAAAAAGAATATAAAGGTAGTTTCTAAGTTATTTTCAAAAGTAAAAACACCTTTAAAAACAACATAAAAATCTGGAATAGTATATGAGATCAAATGTAATGATTGTGATTTATCATATATAGGTCAAACTTCTAGGAGTTTATTAGGAAGAATTACGTCTTATGAAAATGATATAAGATGTAAAATGCTGTCATGTGCCTTGACCGCAAATGCCATAAACAAAAAGCACACTATATATTTTGATAACTCAATTGTTCTATATTCTGAAAAGAACATTTTTAAACGAAGTTTCTTCATATTCATATTCAAAAAGAAACAAACGTAATGAATAAACGTTCGGATATAAATGGACTTAGTTCCATTTACTCATATATTTTAAAATTATATAATGATAATTATCGTAGTGTGCCATCTGATGTTTCTCGAAATTAATATATTGTTTCATATTATACAAGATAATGCCATATTTTTATATTATATCCATTTTTGAAATGATATTTCCTGTGATTAACTTCTGAAGTGTGTTCCATCTTTATTAGCTACATACAAAGATTGATCTTAGTATGCGTAATTCCCTAGTAACTTGTAATTATGAAACTTAAAAAACTCAAGGGTTGATACGTCGATGTCTTCTTGCAAGCCAATTGAATATATAGTGCCTCAAGGTTCAATACTGGCCCTATTTTGTTTCTGCTGTTTATCAACGACATTGCTGGTCTGGACATTAGCGGTGAAATCTGCCTCTTTGCGGATTATACTAGTTTCACGTGGAGCAACCCAGATATTACGACACTACATTGGACTGTATCTAGAGACTTAGTCACGATTAAATCTTGGTGCGATTCAAATCTCCTATGCCTCAACGTTTCTAGAACAAAAGTTTTGTCATATAAAAGTACATTGCAGTCTTTTGAGCTGAATAACACCACTATTGTGGCCATTGAATCTGTGAAATTCTAGGGGCTTATTGTAGAAAACAGTTTAAAATGGGACTTGCACATCGATGCTTTATCAAAAAGGTAAAGTTCTGCCTGTTTTGCGCTGAGATCAGTTTCCAATGAGCTCAATTTGTCTACTTCTAGAACAGTCTATTATGCCATTTTTGAGTCGCACCTCCGATACGCCCCTCCATTCTGGAGTGCGTGTTGTGCGACTCAATTTGAACGTATTTTTAAACTGCAGAAGAGAGCTGTTCCGGTATTCACTGATACTTAGCAGTAGGACTCACTGTCAGGATTACTGTAAAAAATTTAAAATATTAAATCTTCCGTCCTCATTCATATTTCAATCTGTATGCTTCTTCTATTCCAGAGAGGCCATCTCACAACTATCCGCTTAGAAATACGGAACATAATCTTTATCTGCCAACCCCTCGCTCTGAGTTGGTTAAAAGATCTCTACTGTACAATGCAAAAAATGCCAATCATCTACCATTTAAAGTCAAGTCCATAAGATATTTTCCTGAATTTCGCAAGGTTTTGAAATCATACTTACTGGAGAGCCTTGTATCCAGTAAGCGATTTTTTTGTTAAAAACTGTTAATACTTAATATTAAGCTTCTTACACCCACTGGTTTAGTGAATATTATTTGATTTTTGATATCCTAAGGGTCTTTTGTAATGTAATTTTTTTTGTCACACGAAATTAAATCAATAACGGCTTTTCCCAGATTTTGCCAAACTTTCAATTAAATACCTACTAGATAATGCATTTTATGCAGTTAACGATTTTTTTTCACTAAGGCACGTTTGTACATAATTTGTTTTTGTTTTTTTTGTGATTTAATTAGTGTTTATCTTCTGACTGAATATACAGCTGTATATTAACTTACTTTCTAACCGAACATACAGCTGTAGGTTACATTCTTATTCTTATTATCTTATATTTTTATATTTTATAAATTTATTTAGTTTTAATTTAATTTTTAATTTTAGTTTGACTTTGTCTTGTTTGTGTATTGTTTAATTTTGATATTTTTATTTTGCTTTGGATAATGATTTCCGATTTACGAAAATAGTTTTCAAAAAGTTTTATTACAAGCAAGAAAGCAAAGAACAGAATGAGTCTTGAATCTAATTAACATATATTTATAATAAACAATTTATGATGTAATAAGCGGGGAAAAGGTTCATCGGGCGGTCACACAGTGTCAGCACTTTCAGTGTGAGAGTGTACGATGACTTTTCATGTCGTCAGCGTTGTGGCTCCCATAACTCCTCCCATCTGAAGAGGAAACGAAAACGGTGACTTTTGGTTTCCAATTTCCTCGGATCTTGGTGTTGTTTTTCTGTACCATCTTCTTAGAACCAATACCGTTAATCCGGCGATTGCAATTTTCTTGTTTTATATCAAGTGTTAGGTAAGGAAGCTTGGGTATGATTATTGAATGTTTTATTGGGATTGGGAATAGATGGAAGCCTTCAAAGTTTTCTGGTGAGAAAATAGGTAGACTTATAGCGAAAATTATTCTACTTCCAGAGAATTAAATTTGGAGGCTAGCTAAAGAATAATAATTCATAATGTTCTCAAAGATAAGGAATCTGGACTTTCCGTACATATTTACTAAGTGATCTATTAAGTTATTTAATTCTTCTGCAGAAATTACGGAGCTATAAAGTGCATTGGTTTTAGCAAAGGATATTGCATTTTCTAAGTTATCAAGAAAATATATGAGACTTTGACAATTAATAATAATCTGATCTAACGTATTCTGGGCTTTTAAATATACTACGATGTTGTCGATAGTTTTATTGACATAGCCTTGAAGGTATTCTAAGCGGTTCTTGATCAATTTTTGATTTTCGCCCAAAATTGTTACTGTTGTGTTATAACTATCTAGAAGTTTTCTGGATAAGGATATTTGTAACGAGAGTTCTTCTGCCATCATATTGTCATCGTTTGAAGCTCTAAAATCGCTCTATCGTATTTTATTCCATCGTCTGAGTCGAGAGTGCCAAATAGTCATTTAGAGGATTTTCCGACTATATCAACCAGGCCTCGTTTTAATCTTATTTTAAATTGTTCAATTTGTTATTTGCTTCCGAAATTAAATATTTTGTGTGACTTAATATACTAGTATATAGGTCTAAAAATAAACTAGGCTGATTATGAGTAAGGTGTAAAGATTTTTCTATATCGCTAAAGAAATATTCTAAATTATTTAATTGATCTTTTAGAGGTGTAAGATCAAAATAATGAATAAACGTATGTTTCGAAATATATTTAAAGCGTTGGCGACGATAGACCATAAATTGATTCAATATGATCTCATAGGTCATATTAGCAAATGGATCGAGAGAATTGATTCTACCATTTATAACGTCAAATGGTTTCTGTTTTGTAACGCTATATATATATATATATATATATATATATATATATATATATATATATAAAGAAAACTATAATTCAGTATTACTGAAATTGAAGATATAATATCAAAATGAGAATGCTATTCACCTTTATGCTTTTATTTCATCGGATACAGTCATCCACTAGAAGCGGATCACGTGATTTCAAGCTTATTTGCTTTCGTCAGTGCCACACAAGTGGAAGGTGTATCCGAAGAAACAAAAGCAACTGAAAGATGTCATAGATGCATGACAATAACCTCTCAGCAATTTGCGCCACCTAGGTATTAATAGCTAGTTACGTTTAACGTAAGGTATATATAAATATAAAGAAAACTATAATTCAGTATTACTGAAATTGAAGATATAATATCAAAATGAGAATGCTATTCACCTTTATGCTTTTATTTCATCGGATACTGTCATCCACTAGAAGCGGATCACGTGATTTCAAGCTTATTTGCTTTCGTCAGCACCACACAAGTGGAAGCTATATCCGAAGAAACAAAAGCAACTGAAAGATGTCATATTATCTTCAATTTCAGTAATACTGAATTATAGTTTTCTGTATATTTATATATACTTTAGGTTAAACGTAACTAGCTATTAATACCTAGGTGGCGCAAATTGCGCCCTACTGAGAGGTTATTGTCATGCATCTTTCGATGATCTTTGATAATGCGGTAAGGAGTGCAATTGGGCGATAGTTTGAAGCTTGATCTTTATTTCCTCCTTTATGCAAAGAATAATTATTGCCGTCGTAAGACAGTTTGGAAAAACTCCATTTTGCAATGATTTGTTAATTAAAGTAATAAGATGGTGTAATGTGCATTCCGGCATGTTTGAGAACATTTTCAGAGTAAGCCCATCAGCCCCAGATGAGGATTTGTTTTTAATGTTATTAATGGTACTGTTAACTGGAATTATGGTGTTCATTAAATTTTTTGCTACATTTACAAAGTAATTATTTAGGTTCTCGGGTGAAATTGAGATTGTGTTAGATAAAGAAGTCTTATTTCTTAAGTCATTCACAATAGACCACGTTTCTTTAGCAACATTACCGGAATTGGCCAGCGTCCTATTATAATAAATGTCCTTGGCACCTTTTATAGTCTTTTGATAGATTTTTCTGTAACGTCTTACTTAATTATGGTAGAAGACGCTGTCCGATGATTTTTTTTAGGTAAGATAATGAGCGCATGTTCTTTGCAGATGTTCGTAAGCCTTTAATAGACTAGGGTTTATGTTGTTTGATTTTTAGAGGCCTAAGAGAAAAGGATTTGAACGCCAAGTTAGATAAAGTTTGTATAAATCTAGGAAATTTGGTATTGGCATCGTCATAGAGGATAAACCAGTCTGTTGTGAGACATAGGTGCTTGAAATTATGAAATTTTTTATCAGAAAAAATACGGCATAATTTGCGCGAAGCATTTTTGCACGTAGATTTAGCCGAAAATTTTGTTAGTATTGCTTCATGATCCGAGAAGCCTGAACTAAGGACAGTACAGTCAACGAATTTTGGATCGAAAGATCATACGACATAGTCAATAGTACTAGAACTAGTTTTAGTTATTCTGGTTGGTGAGTCAACATGCATGATTATGCCAAAATGGACTGAAGAGATTCTTGAGCAGCACACACATTGGAAAAGTCAATATTAAGGTCGCCACATAAAATTAACTTGCTTTTTAAATGGAAGGGATTCAAGCAATTTTTGACTGAATATATGCACGTCAGCGTCAGGTGTTCGGTAAATACAAACAATATAAAGATCATAAGCTTTATGATAGACAATGGAAAATTCAAATACTTTTTCAGACAATACATTATCGAATTTAGTTACAGCCGAAAAGTCGCTATTAGTAGACACTGTCATTGTACCTCCATGAGTTAAATTACTTCTATTAAATCTAGTTACTGTGACGTAATATTTGATAAACACAGGCTCATCAACATTTAACCAATGCTCAGTTATGGCAATGATTTCTGGAAAATTAAGTTCTTCTAATAAGAGAAATAATTCATCTATTTTGTGTCTTAAGGACTGAATGTTAATAAGAAAAACACTAAGCTTGCCATCGTCCAATTTTACAGAGGGTGCTTGATCCTATGTTCGCGCCAATTTAATTAAAAGTTTTGATTTCTGTTTGGAGAGCCAGTAGAAAAATATTTGCCATGACTCTCCCTAATTTTCTGAAGCTGTTGAAGTTTCTCGGATGAAAAGAAAGACCTGAAGTCAGCAAGATCAGCTTCCACTTCGGCTGAGCCAATACCATACGCGTTTTGGTAGCGATAATGGTACTTATGCAAAGTGTCCACGTCACAAGGAAGTTCCCCTGAAGCTAGAGTTAATTTGTTGCTGGTGGTGGTGTGCCCTTCAAAACATACACTGGATGGATGGTCATAGAGATAGAAGAGCTTTTAATAAGGGACAGCCGCACTATAGGTGGAGTCATCGGGTCAATATTTAGCAAATCATCTTTCCTTGCATTTTTTCCATGACAAAGTCTACATTTTCCTACGCAAGATACTTACAGGTAGCTAAAGCCTCCCTGTCAGATCCAATCTTAACAGATTTGATCTGCCTAGCTTTTACAGGTGTTAAAATCGCTCAAAATAAAACCATTCTTTGAGACTTTTTTTATTTATACTAGTGTATTTAAATATATGTTTTTTTAATCAATATTCAATGTAATAGGAACAAAGTGAACTAACAATACGAACAATATTGATACTGACAATACTACTATGGTACTAATACTGACAGTAGTTTGATTAAATATGGAGGACATAAACTATAACCTATCGTATTCCGAGGATATAGACTAATAAGTCATATTCGACAGATTCGTATACATGGTGGCATTCATACTAAGACCAGTTTAGATTTCCATAAAATTTGTGTAAAACATCTTTGCGCGAAGATAGTTGCAGAATTTTCTCTGTTTGAGCTTAAAAATATGAAGATTAGATTCTTTGGTGCCTACAGATCACCAGATGGTGACAGTAATATTTTTCAAAATTATCTGGACAGAATATTATCAGAAAAAATAAACTCCAATAATAAGGTACTGGCTGTCGGTGACTTTCAATTAAAACTTTAAGACTTAAAACCAGTGACAGTAAATTAACTGAATGCAGAAATATTTTTTTTATCACATGATATGCTAGAAAAAGTTTTTGTCGACACCAGGATAACTAAATCTAGAGAAATTGGAGTAGAGATAACATTTTCAGTCTTAAAGTTATAGAGCCGCACTTGTCCGACCATAGAGGAATTTTATTTCCAATAAAAAATTATACGAAAACCTAACAAAAGTATCATGTGTTGATCAATGTCAAAATAATCTATCTCAGGTTTCACTGCTGCATTAGATGAAATTATCTAGAATATATGCCATTTAGATCCAGAAACCAAAGCTGCTCATTTAGTTATCTCTGTCAGATCTTTATACATCTCGTTTTCCATAAAAATAGGTATCCCTGAAAATAACTTTAAAATGTTGAGATTTCTACGTCAGATAACAGAGCAAAGTGAGCAGAATTAAAAAAAAAACAAATTTGGTACTTGTAGAGCTAATTAAGTGATGTGTTCACAAATTAATTGCTGTTATAGTTTTTTTTGTAAAATAGCTGCTTTGCTAGCTTTATACTAAAGGTAGCACAGCAACCTTTGAAAATTTACTTTTTTCAGAACATATTATAATGCTTTTAGGGCTAACCAAGCGCTAATTAAGTGCTGTATTCCGAAATTATTTACTCTTATTTATAGTTTTTTGGAACATGGATGCTTTGCTTTTAAAAATCAATTCTTTCGAAAATCTTATTTGCAGCTTGTAGAGCTAATTAAGTGCTAATCAATTGTTGTATTCCCAAATTAATTGCTCTTATAGTTTTTTGAAAAATGTAGCTTTAGATCTAAAGCTAGCAAAGCAACCTTTAAATTTTTTTTTTGAGAACTTCGTTTGTTAGAGCTTGTGGGGCTTACAAAGTCCTAATTAGGTGCCGTATTCCTAAATTAATTGCTCTTAAAGTTTTTCAGAAAATGACTGCATTGCTTTTAAGAATCAACTTTTTAGAGAAAATCTTATTTGGTTCTTGTAGAGCTAATTAAGTGCTAATTAAATGCTGTATTCCGAAATTGATTGCTCTGATATTTAAAAAATGGCTGCTTTAGATCTAAAGCTAACAAAACAACCGAAATTAATTGCTCTAATAATAATAATAATTCTTTGAGAGGGATCGACAATTTTGTTATGGTGGGGATATTTGAAAGTCATTTAGGTAGATTTTCTTAGGATAGTTTATCTACCTATCTACTTAATTTTAGGTAATCTATTTTTAATACTGAGATTTTAATGGTTTTTAATTTATTATCTGTCCCAATTGAGAAATGTACAATTCAGATACTGAAAAGCTAAGGGATAAAACTTAATTTTTGTAGGACCGGACTGTTTTCGATTGCTAACCGTATATGTTCATACGACTGTAAGATAGGTTTACCGATGGATAAGTTTGTTACTAACCACGTCGGTAAGTATTTTTCTTACCGATATAATTGTATTGCACGAAATCTTATAGAAATTATAGCAAATAATTTCGGGATACAGCACTTAATAAAATAAAATAATAAATATTGTTGCGTATGCGAGTTCGCAGATAAGTGAGACTAATTTAGAGTTATTAAATTAACTTTATTTATACTCGAAATAATAAAAATTACTTAACTTTACTATATTCTCACTAGCTTACTCCGACTATCACACTGTCTTTCACATTATGTCTCTTATGCCGACAATTCTCCCATATATATATCCGACAAAGGCTCCAGATCATTCGAGCGGCTTCTGGTCTTTGATTCGAAAACCGCCACTGGACGTTTCTCGAAATCTCTTTGTCGGCATTCTAAGAGTAGATGCCGACATGCTGCCGTCGCTCTCTTTGTCAACGCCGCTTTTGATATTTCCAACCACAGTTTATATCTCGCGCTTACTTCAAACGGATGCCGCCACTTTGTAGCCAATACCGGTGGCTGTTCCCCTTGCACGTTACAATATGTAGATTTTATTGATTTTTTATAAAAATTACCTCAAACAATTGTTAGTAATATAGTTTATGTACCGGAGGTATAGATTATATACTTTTGCTCTGATAGCGACAATCTCTGCCATTTTCTAAAAACTATAAGAGCAATTAATCTCGGAATGCAGCCTATAATTAGCCATTAATTAGCTCTACAAGCACCAAGTAAGATTTTCTCGAAAAAGTCTTTTTTAACAGCAAAGCAAGTCATTTTCCGGAAACTTTAAGAACAATTGATTTCGGAATACAGCACTTAATTAGCCCTGTAAGCACTAGAAGAGGTTCTCAAAAAGTCTGCTGGACTTAAATCTAAAGCTAGCAAAGCAGGCATTTAAGAAGACTATAAGAGCTATTAATTTCGGAATAACAGCAATTAATTAGCTCTACAAGCACCAAATAAGACTTTCTCGGAAAAGTTGGAGCAATTAACTTCTGAATAAAGGACTTAATTAGAACTTAAATTAGCCTGACAAGCACTAAAAAAAGTTCTGAAAAAATATTTTTTAAGATTGCTCTGCTAGTTTTAGATTTACAGCTAACAAAGCAGCCATTTCAAAAAACTATAAGAGCAATTAATTTCGGAATACAGCAATTAATTAGCACTTAATTAGCTCTGCAAGCACTAAATTTGTAATTTTGATTGTGCTCACTTTGCTCTGCTAGCTTCATGGACACAACAATTCTCCTGATATTAAAAATCTAAGGTCACAACTAACCAAGCTTCGCATTACTTAAAATATCGAAAAAAGTGGAGTTTAAAAATAAGATAATATCAGAATGAAAAATAAACAAAAGTCAGTCTGGGAAATAATAAATACAAATTTAGGTAAAACTAATAACCTAAAGAATGAGGGCCATTTATTCGCTGAGGACTTGCCAACTCCTTTAAAGATTGCATAAACAACTTAATGCAAAATTCTGCGAACTTTGTTGTAAATCTCTTCGATTCTTTCATGCAAAAAATACCAATAAACCATTTGACTTTTTACTTATATCCAACAAGCCAATCAGAAATATTGAACATTGTTCATAAACTGAAAAATTAATTTACACTATTACAAAGCGACGATAAATGCGGTAGTAAAGTAAAAATCCGCTGGTCAAATCGTGCTACCACTCATTTTTTCAGCATGTCAAGACAAAACAATGGTCATGTAACATTTTTTCGCAAGATGAAACGTTTAGCCAGAATCTGAAGAAACATGTGGAAAATACGGAATTTTATTCAAGCATAACTTTTTTTTGTGCTTTTTCTCAGAGATAGCGCTATATGTGGTTGGTAAAGGGCTCTCAGAAGAATAATGCAAGCAAGTTTAATGAAAATCCTTAGAGCCGTTTTAGCGCTATAGTCTTGAGCAAATCACGATTTTTGACTATAGCTGAACACCCAAATCATACAGGATTCTCATTCAGTGCCACTGGCGAGTGATATTGGTACCAAACAACATAAAAACGAAAGCAACAAAGTACACCGATTCGTTCCCTAGATAATGCTGTCACAGATAGACTGACAGACCAATGGCTGAAAATATATTTATTTGACTTAGACAACTCTGAAAGGTCAACATTTGTAAAAATCTCGATACCGAAAATTTCATACGATTATAATACTTTCCTTATATAGCTACTATAGTAGCGTAGGAAAGTAATTACGAGTCTATTTTGAAAATGAAAAAAAAAATATATTCAAAAATTGTTATTAAATTTCCCGCTTGAATTCTAAAAACGGCTGCAACGTCACAATATCCCTTAGTTATTGTCCCACGGTATTAAAGAAAGGAGGAATAGAGCAGAGAACACTATCTGACCAGAGAGAATATACAATATTGTATGTTCTCTCTGAGGAGGATTTGTTCATTGACTTGATTACTACGTCACTATCTTGGTCGATTTGGTCGCAGTCACGTGATAATGGGTTTGAAATTACAACTATTTAAATTGATTATATTTTAAATTCTAAGTGAAATTTATCCTGCATAATGTGATTTTTGGTATGTTAGGACTACCTATTATCTTCTGAACATCACTTTATATTGAATTTCCATTAATGTCAATTACTCAATTATGTTCACTCTTATAATACAAGAGAAAAACACTATATCTGTCCTCCATTAGTCAGACTTAGACACATAATTCATATAGATTTCTGGGCATTAAACTGTATAATGATTTTCCAAAACAATTCAAAAATAATATGTCTTGTGCATCACTCAAAATTAAAATCCGTAATTATTTAACACAACAATGTTTTTACTTCATAAATGATTAACTGGAACATGTTGTGCATGTGAGTAGGAAATCCTTTTTTATCCTTTTTTCTACATTGTTTTTACTATTAGTTTATTTTTTTAACATGTTCATAATTCTTGTCTTAAATTAAGTTATATGTACTTGGTCACTTGTATGTTTATCATGTCTTCATCTGAAGCGTATTTTACTTTATTTTATTTTATTTGATCTATATCACTATCCAGGACGTATGCATACATGCCTAATTTTCACATGAAATAAATATTTCTATTTCTATTTGATGTTGGAGACAGAAATAAGGACAAAGACGAAACTGAGCTTACATTTTAAAATCATTAGCATCTACAATTCCATTTTGCAAATTTAATTACAGAATATATGACAATTGAGTGATTATAATAAAGTTTAAGGAACAAAAAGTCAGATGAAATACTATTCGGCGAAACAACCAATGCTAGGCAGCCGCTGGTAGTTGCAAAATACAAGAAATATATTTTGGATCACTTTTCATCATCCCATTCCACTGCACAATATGGCAATAGCGCTGGACGCTGTATTTACTGTAAATGAAATAAATATACACCTATAGAATGTACGGAGCCCACATTGATGGCGCAGTGGAAAATATACGGCAAGGACGCCGTATATATATATATATATATATATATATATATATATATATATATATATATATATATATATATATATTATATTTGTAGTTTAAAACTTCACTTTTTTAAAAAATAATAATATTTATTCTAATTTATAAGTTACAAAAATACAATAATAATAATGAAGAAAAACAACGTGAACTGAGAGCTACTGCTTATTTGAACCAAGAACCTCGGGGAGCCAGGTGCAATCGTATTTAGAGTGATTTTATCCTGATTAAGCGTCATGTGACTTGCCCTTGGTTCGTCCGTTACAAGTTCTGGAGCATGAGATCTGCATGTTTGCATATTCTGATAAAACTACAATATTCTTAGAATATGGAATATTCCAGAGTATAGGAATTGCAAAGTTGCATATTTTGTGAGAATGTAAAATGTATTGAATTCTGAGAATGTTCCAGAGTGCAAAACTGCAAGTCAGCATTAGCTCTGAGAACGAAAATATGAACAAAGAAAAATAATAAAACACGTGTCGTTGAAATATGACACCAGTGAGACTTGATCGTTATTATTGAATATGGTGAATTATATTGAGATATAACAGTTAGAATAAAAATAAAATAAAATGTAAAAATATTTAAAAAAATGTAAAAGGTAAAATAAAAATAAAAATGACAGTGTCAATAAATGTTCACTTTCTTTGTAATGTCTCGTTGGGTTTCAAGTCCGGCTCTGGATTTGGAGATGTTTTCCTATGGAGTATAATTTTGAAAATTACATAGATGGTTGTTAGAATCACAATAATTACAATAGTGGAAACGGTGAACCAGGATATGTTTCTTTCGATGAAGGGTTTATTTATAAGTTCATCGAGATCTTTAGAATATTGTTCTAACTTGTACTTGGCTGATGAAAGATCGTCCATATTCATGTTATTAAGGTTGAATGGTTCCAGTTCTTGAACTAAAACTTTTTCTGGTATATGTAAACAGCAATTATAGTTGATCATCTCTGGATGTGGATTGTGTGAAACTTCGATGATGTTGCGTGTTTCTGCTTGGACTTCAGTGATACGAATAAAGGCATAGCAGTTTGTAGTTAACTTGAAGATTGAATTCTTGTCTACAATATGGTTTTGGTGTTGGCTTCTTTGCAGTGAATTGTTATGTGCAGTGGCTCTGTTACTAGAATAAGCCACATGTTTTCTTCCAGTTTTTGGAAGTTGTAACCTTGACCATGTATTAGAGATGTTTCGCAGTTTTCGGGAATGTCTCTGAAGTTTCTAAAGAGCTGTGCCTCGCAGATGGCATTTGCGTCTATTGGATATGGGTAGACATTGGAACACAATTTCTTGTAGGGTGCAAGTTGTTTGCACTGGCTAGGATCTTTTATTAGTGCATATGTCAAAGAATCATCATCTCGCGCAATTAATTTTTAAGTAAAAGATAAAATGTGATGAATACCAGTTCTGCTATCGTATATTGGGATAGGATAGAGGTGGAACATTGTGAATGTTTGAGGTTCAACTAATGGAATTTTTAAAACAAAAACGATTTCTGATTCTGTTGAAATGCCTCTAATTCAATGATTTCTAAAAATTGGGCTATACTTGAATGTTTAGCCTGTAGTGGTAAGTTATTTCTTAATAGATTTTGAGATATTTCCTTTAATGATATATGATAATTTAATCAGATTATCTGGTTCGATTATGGATGCATGAATTATTCTTAATCTAACAAATGTAATAGCATTCAAAATGTCATTGAGGTTATCTTCAAGGAACAAAAAGCTTTCCATCAGTTTTTCACATATTTCGAAGAAACTTAATTTTCGATATAATGTTTCATTCTATCAAAGTTAACTTTACTTCTTTGATTTGTTCTGTTGTTAAGAACAGTAGCTGAATTTCTATGAACCGTTAAATTTATTTTGTAATTTGTCCTTGATCTGCGATTCTTTAATGCAGACTTTGTCGCCTATATTGAATTGATATGGATTATTGGATACATGTTGATCAAAGCGGACTTTTGCCTTTTCTTTACTTGAGCTTATTCGACTTCTAGCTATTCTATAGTAATGAGAAATTCGGTTGTTTAGATCTCTAATATATTTTGTAATTAACTCTTTGCGATTGTATGTGTTTTCGAGAGGTCTACTTGAAGTATGACCAAATACTAATTCATACGGTGTAAAACCGTGTGTCTTGTTCATTAAACGGTTGTATGAAATGATAGCGTATGGTGAGATGTTAAACGGGTGCTCATTTGGGTGTTCTGATACATGCGTTCGAATCATTTCTAATATTGTGGAATGGAATCTTTCGAGAGATCCATTGGATTGTGGATGTCCTACACTGGAATTAGTTACTGTTATATCAAAGAGAGTGCACATGTCACGAAAAAGAGAGTTGTCGAATTCTCGACCAAAATCGCAATGAATTCGAGTTGGGGTAGTGTTGGAGGTACGGTCGGAAATGTTTCAAGGACCACATAATAGCTAATAGTTCCCTTTCTATAGTAGAATAATTTGTCTCAGCTTTGCAGAGTGTTCGAGAAGCATAAGCTATAGGGAGTTCTTTTCCTACTGATCCTTGAGAAAGTACGCTGCCAATTGCAAAGTTACTTGCATCAGTTGTGAGAAAAAAAGGATCGTCAAAATTGGGATAAATAAGAATTGGAGATGTGACAAGGGATTGTTTTAAGATTCTTGGCATTGTATATCGAAATTGAAAGTTGAATTTTTTTCAAGTAATTTGTTTAAGGGTTTCGAAAGTTTTGCAAAATTAGGAATGAACCTGCGATATTATTCTGTAAGTCTTTGGGTTGAGGAAAATTTTGTATGCAATCTACTTTTGATGGATTGGGTTTTACGCCATCTTTTGTTATTAAGTGGTCAAGATAAGCGACTTCCTTACGGAGAAATTCGCACTTATCGGGTTGTATCTTAAGATTTGGATTATGGAGACACTGGAAAACTTCATGAAGTATTTTGAGATGTTCATGGATAGTTAGAGAGTAGACGATAATGTCGTCCATATAAACTAAACATCTCTCGTTGTGTATACCTAATAGAATATTATCCATAACTCGCTGGAAAATTGATGGGGCATTTTTCAATCCGAATGGCATTCGAACAAATTCGTAATGTCCATTTTCAACGGTGAAAGCTGTTTTAGGAATGTCTTTCGAATCAATTTCTATTTGATGAAAGCCGGATTCCAGATCGAGGGTCGTAAAATACTCACATTTACTTAACTGGTCAAGGAGGTCGGAAATATTTGGAAGAGGGTATTTGTCTCCTACCGCCAGTTCGTTAAGTTTCCTATAGTCTATCACAACTCGCCATTTTTCTTTTCCTGATGCGTCTGATTTTTTTGGTACTACCCATACAGGAGAAGACCATGGAGAATTTGATGGTCGAATAATACCTTGCGCTAACATATTCTTGATCTGACTCTCAACTTCTTGCTTGTGTATGTGTGGGTATCTATATGATTTCGTAAAAACGGGTTTCTCAGCATTAGTGTCTATGAATGCTTGATTTCGTTTGTAAAAGTTAACTGGTCGTTTTCTAGATAAAATATATTTTCAAAATTTAAACAGAGATTGATGACTTCCTCTCTTTCTTCATCGTTTAGATGTTCTAAGCGTTATTGTTTTAATATTTCAGATTTTCTGTCCATCTGTTCGACAATAATTTCATTATTAAAATTATTAATGTTAAAATTGTCAAACGGTTCCATATGTAATTCTGGAATTTCGATATCTTTTGAGATAGCATTTGCATTTAAAATAGTTATAAGAAATTCATTTTTATCATTAATATTTACGAGAGAGTGAGGGACAAAAACCTTTTCAATTTCAAGACCGGTAATAATAGCGTCAGTATTTGTTAGTGCGGTTCTTAATTTGAAGACTTGTTCAGATCTGGGTTCTAATAATCCACGGTTCTTTATTGGTGTTTGAATGGTCTGATGCTTTCTTTCAGGATGGGATAATTATGGATTGCTTTCGGGAATGTTGTCGATAACCTTACCTATATAACCGGACAATTTTGAAATTTGTTTGTAAGTTTTGATCTTTGAAATTAATTACTGCCTTATAATGGTGAAGCCAATCTGCTCCAACTAGTCCATCGAACTGGATATCAAGATCGCAAATGTAAATTTTATAAGGATCGTTTTTGGCAAAAGGTATCATAACAGATTCGGAAATTAGAATCTTTTGGTCTGTTATTCCTTGGATAACAACATTTTCGGGGCTTCTATTTAGAAATGCTTCGCATGTTTTTGGTTGCTCCACTTTCTACGAGAATTCTAAATCTTTTTGAAGAGTCTTCGAAATAGTAGAGATTTTTAGAATTTACTGTAAGTGTTGAGCTTACATGAACATTTGTTCTGGTTTGTTGGCATACGGGTGGAGGTTGTCGATAGTCATAGTTTGAATTGGGGTCGTCTGTTCTTTCAAAACTGGTTTGTTGGGATCTGGGGCTGTAGAAGTTGGGCGAAGAGGAAATTTTTGATCATGAAAATCTTCGGATTGTGATGTAGAACTTTCGCAATTGTTTTGGAAAGATTCTAACTGATAATACTCTTGCGAAATTTTTTTATAATTTTCATCTTCATAAAAATCGGGAGTATAATTAGAATAGATTATTAAAATGATGCATACGATGTGGTTGTTGTCTTATATTTGGATTTGATTGAATGACAGATGGTCTTTGAACATTGGGATTGGGTTTAGAAAATTGATTGTTATATGAACTAGGTTGTCTATTTTGGGTTTGAGAAGATGATTGATTTTGAGGATTAAAGTTGCTGAAAGATGGTCGAAAGTTTTGTTGATAATTTTGAAATGAAGGCTGTAATGATCTTTTTCATATGGCCTGGTCTTTTACAATATGAACATTGTGGAAGATGGATAGGTTTTTTCATATTATTCTGAGGTCTGTTCTGAAATTTTTGATTCTCAAAATAAGATAGTTGAAGTTCCTTTTTAATTCTATTCAGAGCTGAAAGCATGTCGCTTGGATTAGTAGCTCTAACTAACAGGAAAGATTTCATATCCATCAATTACAAAATTGTAATTGATGGATATGAAATCTTTCCTGTTTTTGGTTAATTTATTCTAAATTCACGATTTTTGCCCTGAAGAAGAGAATAAACATTCTCGAAAGCTCGGCTTCAGTCAAAGAATTTTATTGAATATATGACTGCATCCCCAAGAACATCTTTTATATATATATATATATATATATATATATATATATATATATGTTATATGTGATTATAATTATTAATTAATTAAAATATAAATAACATCGTAATATTCTGAAAGTCACCTAAAGATCTTTCATATCAATCTCATAAGACAGCATTTCTTGAAACAATGACGATTCATAAAGACCCTTGAGTTGTAAACACCACATAAACAGTCAGCAATCCTATTGTTAATTGATACTTGTTTATTTCCTTAAAAACCGCTAACGAAATGTCGCGACTAGGGAAACAACTACCCATTGTAATTTGTTTATTGTTCTATTATTAAGAATGCTGAATCTTCAGAATTTAACATATAAATAATTGAATTTCAAGAGAAGAACTCACTCTTGAATAATTAGTGTAACTAGATTCATGTAGTCACTTTGTCAGTTCAAATAACCAAGTTTGAAATAAGTTTGTAATTTGTAACCAAATAAATAATTGTTTTTAAAAAAGTTAATTTTGCTCAGTGCAATATAACATATATATACATATATATTTCTGAACATGAATTCAATTGCTTCATAATCAAGATGATTATATATTATATATTAGCCGTTTCTGGTAAATAACTAGATCACGATGGGACTGCTAGGGCAAGCACCACTTCCGCCACTGAATAACGTCAACAACGCTTACGGTAAAACCGACAATTTCACATTGTCACAATATTACAAAATCCATACCAATATATATGTTACGGGATTTGTAACAATTAAAACTTTTTTAAAAACTTTATTTATTTAAACTTGTTTCACAACTTGTAGTTCAGTTTGACTTTACAATATTTAATTTTGAAAATAACAATCTGACTTAAAAGGTGACTTCAAAAGTGATTGAAGTGGAGAAGGATCCAATATTTATACCTTCTGTGTTATGACGTCACTAATTACGTTTCAGAACCTTTATGGTAAACAAGTGCAGGTGCCTTTTTGATGATTTTACAAATAAAGGTTCTAGAAGTTTCTCTAGTAATAAAGTACCAAATATTGCGTCTTTGATGAATTTGCAGGTTTCAAGGAGAAACATTAAAACAATAGGAAACTTGATATGAGCGTCTGAGAGAAGAACGTAGAAGATTATTTTAGATAAGTAACAATTAAAATTAGTATGTGACGCAAATTAATCAAAGTATAATCAATATTATACAAGATGTGGTTAGCATATAACAACTCCCCTTTTACAAAAAAAGTTTTTGCTATGCGAAAACTTTTAAATGATAAAAATATAAAAATTAAATTGATTAAAATATTATAAATTTGCAATACAATAGGACAATATTTTAAACATAGTGTTTCAATTTAATTCGTATTCTTCATATTCTGGATGAACACTGGGTCTTCTTCTGGGTAGAAAGGATTTCCAACGACCAACGTTTTTATCTGGTGGTTGTGGTGGATCATGAGGTGCTACTGCGATGCTCATTCCTGTAGGTCTTCTTCGTTTACATTTACAAAATATATAGAGCATAATGAATGCAATTATTAATACTATTACTATATAAGTAAACCATGAGATGTTCTTTGTTATAAAAGGTTCATTTATAATTTTGTCTAATTTTTCGGAATATTCATTCAATTTCTGTTGAGCGATGTTTAGATCTTCAGTATCTAATGTGTTGAGTTTCAAAGGTTTTAATTTTGGTAAAAACCTTTTTTCTGGTAAATCTTTACAACATTCATATGGTATTATTACAGGATTGATTTTATAGGTAATATTTTTGTAAGATTCGATAATATATTTCGATCTTATTCTAGTACTTCCAATAAATGCATTACAATTTGGTTTCAATTTTAGTATAGAGTTTCCATTAATTACTCTAGTAACTGGTTCTTGATTATTACAAGTTATAGTTATAAATAATGGATCAGAAACGATGATAATCCATAAATTTGTGGATATTTATTTTACATTATAATCTTTAGCAAAAAGTAGCGACACTTCACAAATTTTTGGAATTTCGGTCTGTTGTTTGAGAAGTTGAGCTTCACAGATAGAATTACTGTCAATCGGTAAAGGCAACATATCAAAGCATAATTTGAATCTGAAGCCAAGATCTTTACATTTATCTAAACTAGATAAGGTAACGTAAAACATAGAATCATCATCTTTAGCAACATATTTTTGACTTGTTGAAATAACATGATGAAGTCCAGTTCGATTGTCTTTAGTTGGTAAAGGGTAGATTCTATATACTTTATATATTTCTGGATCAACTAAGGGAATTTTGAGAATATACTTGATTCTTGAGTTATCTTGAAAAGCATGAAGTTCTATAATTTCAAAATACTTGGGAATATTTTTAAGTTCCACTGGTAGGGGTAAATTAACATTTTTGAGTGAATTAGAGATTTGCAATAATGAATTCTTGAGATCTCTTGGTTTTATTATAGAAGAGTGTAAAACTTGTAATCTTGCAAAAGTAATTCCATTCAGAATGTCATTCAAACTGTTTTCTAGAAATAATAAACTTTCAGAAAGTTTTTCACATATCTCAAGTATATCTAGTTGAGATTTATAAAATGATAAGTTATCTGTTATACCATAAATTGATTTTTCAATATTTTGAATGTCATTATTAAATGTTGATTCGTCTATTTGAAGTTTATGAATTGTATTATTAAAATTCTTTATTACTGATGTTGTTACTGATATTTGATTTTTCATCAAATTCTCTAACTCATGATCATCATGCATTAATTTATTGATACAATTTGAATAATATTCTCCATCACTGGCATCTAAGTTGCCGGTTATAAATTTCCATACTGTGCCTACACCGTTGAGTAAACCTCTTTTAAATCTAAAGTTATTATAATTTTCTGTATCAATTGTAACTTCATTGAATTTCTGCTCAACATCTGTCATAGATTGTTTCAGTAAACTTATATGCGTTTTAACTGTTGTATAAAAAGTTTTCATCCTATTTGTAGGTTTTTCTACAAGATCTTCTAAACTTTGTATAATTCTATTATTCTGAAGAATAGAATTTTTAATTGGTAATATATCATGGTAAACAATGAGTGTCCATTTAGAATTTGATATTTGAAGGTATGATTTCTCATTAAAATATATTCCTAGTGTATTTGGTATTGGGTCAATTGAATATTGACATAAGATATAATTACTTAGAATAACTAAAATTAATATTAACGATTTCTTCTTCAAGTTGTTCATTATTTGCGAACTATACCTGAAAAGAAATTTATAGCTCAGTATGTGGTATCATTCCATCAAAATTAAATTTACTTTTCATTCCTGTTTGTTCATTTAACACCACAGCTGCATTTTGTAAAATTTCAATTATTTGATAAGGACCATTAAATTTATTTTTTAATTTATCGCTGATTTGAGATTCCTTAATGTATACTCTATCTCCGATGTTAAATTCATAACGTTTTTCTGGAATCTTCTGATCATATCTAAATTTTGATTTTTCTTTGGAATCTTGGGTTCTCTGACGGGCAATTTGATAAAAATACTTAATTCGATTATTTAGATCTCGTATATATTTTGAGATTATTTCTTTTTCATTATATAAAGTTTCTGGAGGTCTGCCTGCTGTATGACCAAAAATTAATTCGTAAGGTGTAAATCCATGAGTCTTATTTTGTGAATTATTATAGCAAATGACTGCATAAGGTAAGCAGTTAAGAGGGTGTTCATTTGGGTTATCGCTTAAGTGTGCTCGAATGATTTCAAGAAGAGTAGCATTGAAACGTTCTACCGATCCATTTGATTGTGGATGCCCTATACTTGAATAAGAGATTTTGATATCATATAATTTACAAAGATCTTTTAAAAGTACATTATTGAATTCTTTTCCAGAGTCGCAATGAATTCTAATCGGTGTTCCGTAGTGTTGGAAAAATAATAACAAGGTGTTAACTATATTTTTTGCTGTTTTATTCTCAATTGCATATGCTTGTGTGAACTTTGTTAGTTCATCACGAATTACTAGGACATAATTTTTTGTTGGAATCTCTACAATATCTAAATTTATTCTCTCAAATGGTGTTCTTGGAGATTCTGTAATAACTAAAGGTGATGATAGATTTTTTCTACAAATCTTAGTTTTTTTGCATGTCTCACAAGATTTTATAAATTTTTCAACATCTTTAGTCAGACCTAACTAATTATATTTTTCCTTAATTCGCCTGATAGTTTCATTAATGCCACGATGTAAATTCTTCTTTCCATTGTGGTATTGATCGAGTATTATTGGTATATCCTCTTTCTCTGGAGTTTGAACTACGTTTTGACAAATTTTGAATTTAATATTAGTTTCATCAGAAAAGATGTAACATAATATTTCTAGAATTGGAAGATTTAAGTTATTTTCAACTGCATAGACTTTATTTGGGTCGATTTCTCTTTTATATTTATAAATGGAATAGAATAATCTTTCATTTACTTCATCTGGATTGAAAGGTATACATATAATATAATAAGTTCTTCTCTTAACTTTACAACTATGAACAATATTAATTTTGTTGAAATTGAAATCTAAATCTTCTTCGTATATATCTTTAAGAATTTCATCATGTAAATTATTTGTATGATTTTGCCACATTATTGTTATTATGTCTTTATTAAATCTATCTAATAGTTGTTCATTAGAGTATTCAACTTTCGAATAATCTATGAGAGAGGTTGTCTTGTAAAGTTTGCAAAAATTTCCGAACTCTACTGATATTTCATCTACTGTTATTTCTTCTTCTTCTGCAGTATCTGTTTCACTGTCAGATTTATTAGATGTTAATATTTTTGAACTTAACTTAGAGCATTCCTTGAAATAATTAATTTTGATTCTTGATAATGCATCCGCATTTTTGTTAATTTTGCCTGGTTTGTATAATATCTCGTAATCATATTCCTCTAATTTTAAACGCCAACGTGCTAATCTGCTACCTGGATCTTTAATCGAGAATAACCATGTAAGCGGACGATGATCTGTTATTAATTTGAATTTTCTTCCATATAAATAAGGCCTAAAATATTTTACTGCCCATACGATTGCTAGAAGTTCACGTTCAATTGTACTATATAGGGTTTCTGCTGGACACAACGTTCTTGATGCGTACGCGATAGGTAGATCGCTATTCAGTTGACCTTGCGATAGTACAGCACCAATAGCAAAATTACTTGCATCAGTTGTTAAAATGAAAGTTTTTTCAAAATCGGGATAAATTAATATTGGTGATGTTATTAGAAATTTCTTTAAGGTTTCAAAAGAATCTCTACAATCTTGATTGAAATTAAAGGGAATATCTTTCTGAAGTAACTTTGTTAAAGGTTTTGAAATTTTAGCGTAATTTGGAATAAATCGTCGATAATATCCGGTCAATCCTAAGAATGATTTAATGTCTTTTTCATTTTTAGGTTCTGGAAAATTATTAATTGCATCAATTTTCTGTGGATTGGGTTGAACTCCTTCTTTAGTTATGACGTGTCCTAAATAGGCAACTTCCTTTCGAAGAAATTCTCACTTCTCTGGTTGTAATGTTAAATTCGCACTTCTAAGTCTGGTAAAAACTTCTTTCAGTCTAGAAATATGTTCATGAATTGTTGGGGAATAAACTATGATGTCATCCATATATACGAGGCATCTTTCATTTTGCAATCCTAATAAGACGTTGTCCATAACTCTTTGAAATGTAGCGGGCGCGTTTTTCAAACCAAATGGCATTCGAATAAATTCGTAATGACCATTTTCTACTGTGAATGCGGTTTTTTGAATATCAGGTTTGTCTATCTCTATTTGATGAAATCCAGAAGCTAAATCGAGTGTTGAAAAGTATTGACACTTACCGAGTTGATCAAGTAAATCCGAAATATTAGGTAAAGGATATTTATCATCAATAGTAACCTCATTTAATTTTCGATAGTCGATTACGATACGCCATTTCTGTTTTCCAGATGCGTCTATTTTCTTTGGAACTACCCATACTGGAGAAGAATATGGACTAATTGAATTTTGAATTATTCCTTGTTCAAGCATTTTAGAAATTTGACATTTGACCTCTTCTTTATGGATATGTGGATATCTGTATGATTTGGAGACAACTGGCTTTGAATCAGAAACATTAATTTTATGTTTAACTTCATTAGTAAATGATAAAATATCGCCATCTAAGTAAAATATATCCGAGAAATCTAAGCATATCTGGGTTATCATTTCTTTTTATTCTAAATTTAAATGTTCAAGTCTGAGTTGATTTCTGATATTTTCTTCTCTATTATAATTTTGAGTATTTATTTGAGATATATGATTCATTTCGTAATTTTGAATAGACTCTAATGATAAATCTGAAAAATCTACTGTTTTCGATATTGCATTAGTATTTACATATACACATAGTTGTAAGGAATTCTCCTTTCTCATTAATCTTCACAAGTGCATTTGGTAAACGAACTTTTTCTTTCACTTGGGATAATAAAATAGCATCCGTATTTCGTAAATTGGAAGTTAATTTGAATACTAGCTCTGTACGTGGTTCTATATTTATAATATTAGAATGAGGGTTTTGAATTTTCGAATTGTCAGTTAAATCTTCAGTTATTATTGAATTTTCTACTTTATATAAAGGTATGACTCTATATTTTGTAATCAATTTTCTGTTGGTTATGTCTATAACACACTGATAATGTTCTAGGAAATCTAATCCTAATAATCCATCAAATTCAATATTAAGATCATAAATATAAATTTTGTGCGGATCGTCTGATTTTCCAAAAGGTATCATAACTGATTCATTAATTATGTTCTGTTATTCCTTGTATAGTAATATTTTCTTTAGATCGATTATGGTAATTTTCGCAAGTTTTTCTTTTGAAAACTGATATTCCTGCACCTGAATATATTAGAATTTTGAATTTATTAGACAAATCTTCTATATAATAAAGTCCCTGTGAACTAATAGTACACAGAGGTGTTTCTATACGAAAGTTTGTTCTAATTTCTCTTGCTTCACTGTGTTTATATGGTGGGTTTGGTTTTTTAATGATGTCTTTTGGGAAATTTCTTCTAAAGGTGGTGGAGCATCTTGAATCTGGGATTCGTGAAAATTTTGATTTTGATATTCATTTTGTGGACTGAAGTTATACTGATCATCTTGATAATCATATTCGTTGGGATTGGAATATTGATTATATTGATTGACATCTTGTGATTCGGAATAAGTGTAATCGAATTGATCAGCTTGGGAGTTATCGTTATAATAATATTCACAATTAAAATGATGTGCTCTTTGATTATTCGGACGAAAAATTGGATTTGGACTTTCAAATTTCTTTTTTTGAAGATTGGGATGGGGGATTGGAGCATTGCTAGAATTATTTGGATTTGAAGGTTTCGATACTTGGGAATTCGGTTGACTTTGTTGACTAAAATTTCTGTTTGGATAAAACTGATTTGAATTATTGAAACTTTGCTGAGGATTGAATCTTTGTGGGCTTTGGAATTGTTGTCTTGGATCATTATTATGTGAGTATCGAATGTTCTGTTGTTGCCTTTGCCTACATTCGTTAACTGTATGCCCTGACTTTTTACAAAAATTGCATAATTTGACTGGAGTATTTTTATTATTCTGTTTGAATTTCTGTGTCTCAAAATAATGTAATTGCATTTCTCGTTAAATGCGGCCGATTGCAGAAACTATATCGTTAGGGTTACTGGCACGTATTATCTGACCAATGCGAGGTTCAAGACCTGTCAACAATGTGTTAAGACACATATTTTCTATTAATCTCGTCTGTGCATTTTTCTCATCAGGATTCATGCGTTGTTTATTTATAGCTGCGTATAATTTAGAGTTCAAGGTTTGTAATCTTGATACGAATGTTAATGGTGATTCATTCGGCATCTGTCTTATTCGTTGCAAATCTTGTATAAGCGAATTTAGATCACGGGAGTCGCCAAAATGTGTTTCTAATAGATTTTTAATTTCGTTCCATGATTCTGGATTGCGAGAATTAACTAATTCTGCTGCAACTCCTTTCAATTTATTTTTTATATGTAATACTAGAAACATTTTCTGATCACCTACTGCCATACGGGTTGCTATGTCGCATGAATTTATAAAAGTAGTTAGAAAAATTTGATTTCCATCATATTCGGGAATTAGTGAAAACATTTCAGACAGCCTATATGGTTCTATCTGAGATTGTGTTGTATTTGCTTCAGTTGTTTCTGTCATTCTGAATGTATTTCTTAGTTAGTGTAAATTAATATTAATGGTAGATAATATTTAACGAAAGACAATAGAACTTTGTTTTCTTTGTTTCAAATGAGAATAGAATCAATATAAAAATGTAATGAAAGTGTGATTCTCTGCTTACGTTTTCCTTTTCTTTCGTTTGGTAAGTTGTCGGTTGTCTTCAGGACTCGAGCAGATGAAATCCTACTTCGTACGTGTCGACTACAGTTGGGTGATTCTCGACTCTCAATCCTGCTGCCGAAGAGACCGTCTTTTCTAGATGAAATCCTACTTCGTACGTGTTGACTACAGCTAAATGATGATCGATCTTCGCTCCCTACTGCCGAAGAGACCGTCTTCTTGAGTTGGAGACTTCTTGTTTCTTCTTTATTCTTTGGGGCTTGCTTCTCCCATAAAGGTTAGGAAACCACTGTTGATTCTGCTGCCAACGTTTGGGAATCCTACTGACTGCGCCAATTTTTGTTACGGGATTTGTAACAATTAAAACTTTTTTAAAAACTTTATTTATTTAAACTTGTTTCACAACTTGTAGTTCAGTTTGACTTTACAATATTTAATTTTGAAAATAACAATCTGACTTAAAAGGTGACTTCAAAAGTGATTGAAGTGGAGAAGGATCCAATATTTATACCTTCTGTGTTATGACGTCACTAATTACGTTTCAGAACCTTTATGGTAAACAAGTGCAGGTGCCTTTTTGATGATTTTACAAATAAAGGTTCTAGAAGTTTCTCTAGTAATAAAGTACCAAATATTGCGTCTTTGATGAATTTGCAGGTTTCAAGGAGAAACATTAAAACAATAGGAAACTTGATATGAGCGTCTGAGAGAAGAACGTAGAAGATTATTTTAGATAAGTAACAATTAAAATTAGTATGTGACGCAAATTAATCAAAGTATAATCAATATTATACAAGATGTGGTTAGCATATAACATATATAATAATAATAATAATAATAACGTTTATTAACAATATAAGAATAACAAATAATAGTTTGTCAATAAACAACAAATAACCTGCGAGACTCTCAAGTCTGTATGTAGGTGGTAATACATATTACATGAATTATTATTTTATCATTAATCATTACAAATTTAAGTATCAGATTATAAAAAAAAAGTAACGACTTTTCTTATGTATGACTGTATGACTACAAATATCTCCAAAACCACTTATCCAATTTCAATTGTTTACTTTTTTTAATACATTTTTTATATTTGTGCGTGTGTCATTGACTATATTTTATATTCATATAGCTTTTCTAAAATAAATAAAGATTGGGACTACTTCTCAGCGGCGTAGGCAATACGAAGCGACGGCGTCTATCGACAGCTGAAAAAATTGGTGATTGCTATAGCAAATAATGACTGTTACTTTTACTTTCCTTGAATGTTATTTTGTTTATTTTAATGTACTGAAGTTGAAATCAAAAATGAACTGCTTGAAGCATAATTTTCGCTCTAAAATGTTTTTTTTGTTGAATGTTTTTTATAATATGATATGTAAGAATCTCTACTATACCGACTGCTGCAGCAAACCTCATTAGGTTAATACCATGATGTAAAAAGATACCATGGTTAATACATTGTGTACCGAATAAGAAAAAAATTGAGTTTCCAATACAAAATTACAGAATATTGAAAATTCAACATAAACATTGAAATTGAATTGAACATTGAAACATTGAATTTCCAATATTTTGTATTGAAAATTCTACTCAGAGTTGAATTTTGAACACTGTATTGAGTATTCAATAATCTTACAAATTTATCCTTGCAAATTTTTTCCTGTATAGATGAAATAATATCTCCAAATACGTCAGCAGCAGAGTTGAATCAAATTATTTTAGAAAAATTGCAAGAAGAAGTCAAAGAATATCCCTCCATCGATACAGTTGTAGAGTCCGATACCGCTGTATACTATCCTTAAGAATTTTTGAGGTCTCCTAATCCTCCAGTGCTTCATTTTCATGTTTTAAAACAAAAAGTTGGAGCGTCAATAATATTATTACGTAATCTTCATCCACCTACTCTATGCAACGGTAGAAGATTGCAAATCAAAGCTGAACGTGATAATGTCACTGAAGCTAATATTTTTACTAGACCTGCATCCGGAGAGACGAGACAGCTCTAATCCAAAGTATACCAACAGATTTATCTTTTCAATTCAAACGATTACAGCTTCCGATTAAACTTGCATTTGTAATTACTATCAACAAGGCACAAGGCCAAATCTTTAAATTTGTTGGCGTAGATTTAAGAGAGGGTTGTTTTTCTTATGGTATGTTGGTCTTTCAAAAACAGGATGTTTCGAAAATCAAATGATTTTGCTACCCAAAAATCAAACAACGACTAAAAATATAATTTTTACAGAAGTTTTGGAATTTTACTTTTTTCTTACGATAAAGCAAATGTTATAAAATAAATTTTGTATAATAAATATTGTCAAATAGGTCATTTTTCCTTCTAATATTTATTTTTTCTAATGTATCCATAACTTTAACACACTCAAAATATTAACACCCATTACATTTACAAAATTCTTTTTCTTACTAAGCCACGCCGGGGGACTGATAGTACCACTATAAATGTTCATGTTATTTATTTTGCAGTTACAGCAATATGCTCTTTTATATAAAAATAAAGTTTTTTTTATCACTATCAGATCAAGTTTACTTTGAGTAGAATTTTGTAATAAAATTCTGCTTTATAGGAATCCTTATATTGGGAGTCATAAGTCTACGTTGAGATGTATTTGCTACTGTAGCTCCGTTTGTCACCTAATTGAAACTTCAAATTTTTCCTTTCTTTCAATGATCCTTCAAATATCGTCGAAACGATCAGAAATATATACAAGAAACATAGTACTATTTGATGGAGAATACAACTACAGTTTTGATTAAAAATAGATGCTAGGTATAGTAAAACCTTATCAAAATGACCTTTATTTTATGAGAAAAATTAAATATTCATTAAAATATATAGTGTTCCATTGAAAAAAATTACTTTAATAACTAGCACTTTTCTGGGACACCCTGTATATTTTGAAGGTAAATACAATCTGTCCTTTTGAGGACAATGAGAATTTGGTATGTCCTTATGAGAGAAGACTTACAACCGTATTCATAGAGCTTCCTTGAGGAATGTGGATTTCTTGTTCCTTATTTCTCGTTTCGTAATCATTCCTTCATCAAATAAGGAATTTTATTGCCTGTTTTCTCAAGGAAGCTCTCGAGGTTCCTTGAGGGAGCCAACCTAACCTCAGATCAGAGAGAAGATATAATAACAAAACAAATTCTCTCTGATTACAACCTCTAACTAGACGGTTTTATACTTGTGGGAAAGCACACGTTGAAATTTCTTTACGGAGCATAATGGACAATAATTTTTTGAATAAATGCCTCTGTGAATTTGAGGACGAAGATATTCAGTGACGACTTATTAAAAGGTACATCCGCAACATGGAAGATCCATTCTTAGTAATGCCCAATTAAGGAAACCGTCGAGGACTGCCTGTTTCTCCCTTGATGCAGTTGTTAATAACTTTACTGGTCTATACAACAGGCAGTTTTCAGGTTTGTAATTTTTTTGTTTATACAGAAGCACTATCACAACACTATCGTCTGAGGCATAGGTCATAATATCTCCTGTATAAATGAATAATTTTAAACTTATCAGACCGGTAGCTACAGATTGACGCGTCATTCGAGCGCCAGATTGTATATTTTTTAGAAAATAATTGTCCTAATTAAAATTTGAACGTGCGAATCACTGCACTAGATGACTTTCAATATTAAATTTACAAATGTTATTGGTATTTTGGTGTGTGTATTTGTGTTACTTACATCAATTCATGTCTTGAAAAGAAATGTATCCGTTTTAAATTTGATATCAAATTATAACTTGAAAAAACAAAAATATCAATTTGAGCTTGAGAGAGAGGGAGAGGAATAAGCGATAGAGACAAATCCTATGAGAAACCCTATGGTAACGGCATTTAATTATCTATATGGACTGTGAAGCCAAACCCACATATCCGAAGCTATTGATTGCATGAAAAGTGATATTGGATTGAAGGAATTGAAAATATCGCTTTACTATGTTATAATATTCAAATATTGTAGTAAACAAAATCTACAAAGAAGAGTTACCACAAAACTATTTAATCTAGCAGATCACAAATCACGTTTATACAAGTAGAAAATTCACAAGTTATATTATAAATATATTTTACGAAAAATTGGACCGACGTTATTAGTTGGTGGACTGAAAATTACAATATAATATTAATTCTATTGGTATATTTGAGAATTTAACATGCCTTCATCTCGAAAACCATTACTCTTTTGAAAAAATGTTCAATTTAAACGTGTCCGGATATTGTCCTATCCTAAAGAACCACACAGTCGAATTGTATACCTCCTCCGTTCGGGGTTCGTCGGTCAAAAATCGTTGAACGTTCACTAATACTTCTATTATTATTATTCTATTGCCCACGTATATTATATTGTTATTTAGAGATCTCAAAGCATCGCGGCGGAAATACACATAAGTATTTTAGATTCTATCATTTTAGCGTATGATGATGATGACATTTGTAATTGATGGCTATGAAATCTTTCCTGTTTTTGGCTAATTTATTCTAAATTCACGATTTTTGCCCTGAAGAAGAGAATAAACATTCTCGAAAGCTCGGCTTCAAACAAAGAATTTTATTGAATATATGACTGCATCCCCAAGAACATCTCATTCATAGGGTTGCTGCACTATGGGCTGTAGGATAATGAAAACTCTTTTTCAATTACCAAAGTTTCGATAGCGGTGGCTATCTTTTTCAAGGCTGTATTAAAATAAAAGAAAGTTACAAAGAAGTACTTAATACTGAACTTCAATTCAAAGGAGTAAACGATCAACTTCAATTCACAGAAGCAGACGAGTACAACCAGAATTCAAGCCCAAAGTGCAGGAGGCGGTATAAGGTTAGTATATGACATTGAATCATCACACCTCAATATATATTGTCACTAAAAATTATTTTAACGATAATAAAATGTCTGTAACAAATCCACAATCACCAAATAAGAGTGATGAACATAATATTGAACCATATAAATTAAGCGAAATATTTTCCTTAATCCCGGAATATGATGGAAATTCAATATTCCTCAATACTTTTATTAATACTTGTAATACAGCAACAGAGATAAGTGAAGCCAACCAAAAAATATTTTTGACTTTACACATAAAGAACAAATTACGTTCTAAAGCAGCAGAATTGATAAATTCTCGAAATCCAAGAACATGGATAGAAATTAGAAATCTTCTTGAAACACATTTTGGAGATACTCGAGATCTTACATCCCTAATACAAGATTTACAAAAAATGCGACAAAATTCAAATGAATTTCCTTTATCATTTGTAACAAGATTAGAAACCCTTCAATGTAAACTTTATTCTGCAATAGCTAGACAGAATATGAGTGCAGATATGAAAAAAGCGCAAAACGCTTTAATTGATACAATGGCCTTAAATACATTAGTGGTAGGTTTACAACTATCATTATCTACTATAATACGGCCATCGAATCCACCAGATTTGATTACAGTTAAGAATAGATTAAAACGAGAGTTACAATTAAATTATTATGAAGGACAGAAGAAAAGTTCATAGAATACAAATAACTTTTCTCAGATAACGAATTTTGATAAATCAAAATCAAATTATAATAAACCATTTAGATCTGGAAACACGAATCATTCTAATCAAAGTCATTACCAATCAAATAAACCTTCGACAAGTACTTCTAGTAATAATCAGAACAGTTTTATAAACAGATCACATAGTTTTCAGAATCAGAGTTCTAGACCTCAAGGTTTTCAAAATCAAAGCTATAGACCTCAAAATTATCAAAATCAGAGAAATAGACCCCAAAATTCTCAACCTATACAGTCTAATCAAAAACCGAATTTTACAAAACCTAAGACATATTTAATCAATGAAAATGATACGGATAATGACGAAAGTGAAAATGAACAAGATTTATCGAAGATGGATTTTCAGTTTCTAAGTCTCAAAGACGAACCTCCGATAAAGAAGTAATTATTAATACAATATCATCAAAAAATCTATATTATATAGAAGATGAAAAGAGGGAATTTAAACTATTGATAGATACTGGCAAGTATATCAATTGTAAATAATAAATTAGTTAGAAATATTAAAAAACGACATAAAGAAAATATACGAATACAAGATATTACTCGTGAAACATTATTGCTTACACAATCTATTGATATTGAATTTAAAGATAATGATCCACATAAAGTGTATGTTTATGATCTAGATATTGAGTTTGATGGTATACTAGGCGCAGATTTTTTACAACATTATGATGCTGTAATTGATATTAAAAATCGAAAATTATTTACAAATTTTGTAGTTACGCCTTTGATGAGAGTGCAACAATATCCAAAAAGTATAAGACATACTGTGTCAAATAGAGTAACTATTGAACCAAGAAACGAAGAAGTATTTAAATTAAAGTGTGATTTAATTAATACTGAAGCAGTTCTGATATCATAAGAAATAGATAGAGTCAGATCAAAACGGAGAATTTTTGACAACAATTTTAAATGTAAATGATGAAAAGAAAGAAATAATATTCCAGAATCTTGTAATTTGATAAAATTCAAAATACCCTGAGCGATAAATATACGGATAATGTAAATTCGATAATGAAAATTAATCGTTTAGATAAAATTCAAGAATCATTACGAGTTGATCACCTAAATGAAGAAGAAATAGATTTAATAACAAATCTTTGTCGTGAGTATATCGATATTTTTTATATAGAGGGAGATAAACTGACTTTTAAAAATGGAGTGAAATACTCTATACCAACTCGAGATCAGAAACCAATCTATACAAAGTCCTATCGATATCCTTATATTCATAAAGAAGAAGTAAAAAAACAAATTACAAAAATATTAGATGAAAATATAATTCAACATTCAACATCACCATGGTCAAGTCCGGTTTGGATTGTTCCTAAAAAAATAGATGCTTCTAATAAACAAAAATGGCGAATTGTCATAGATTAAAGAAAATTAAATGAAATAACTGTACGAGATAGATATCCTTTACCGAATATAACAGATTTATTGGATCAACTTGGAAGATGTGAATATTTTACAACTCTAGATTTATCATCAGGCTTCCACCAAATAGAGATAAATAAATCGGAAATACCTAAAGCTGCTTTTAGCGTAGAAAATGGTCATTACGAATTTTTACGGATGCCATTCGGTTTAAAAACCGCATAATCTACTTTTCAGAGAGTAATGGATAATGTACTTCTATGGCTTACATGGAGAAAGATGTCTTGTATATATGGACGATATAATAATTTTTTCAACTACGTTAGATGAACATATAAAACAAATTTCAGAAGTATTCGATAGATTACGAGCCGCTAATTTAAAAATAAAACCTGATAAATGTGAATTCCTAAGACATGAAGTCATTTATTTGGGATACATTATAACATAAGATGGAGTAAAACCAAATCCTGAAAAAATTAAATGTATTCAAAATTTTCCACAACTACGATCACCAAAGGAAATTAAATCATTTTTGGGATTAGCAGGATATTATAGAAGATTTATTCCTAATTTTGCTAAAATATGCAAACCGTTAACTAGACTTTTAAAAAAAGATGAACCATTTGATTTTAGTAAAGAATGCGATGAATCATTTGAAACTTTGAAGGATTTATTGACTTCAAGTCCAATTTTGATATATCCAAATTTTGAAGAAGAATTCATTTTAACAACAGATGCTAGTTCATTTGCTATTGGCGCAGTATTAAGTCAAGGACCTATTAATAATGATTTACCTATTGCCTTTGTATCACGAACTTTATGTAATTCAGAAACGAAATATTCAGTTATAGTCCACTTTTGGAAGTGATGGATTGGTTAATTTGTATAATATTCATTATTGGTCGGACAACAATCCTCACTGTTTGCGCGAGGTCTAACATCAGGGCCACTGGAGTCTCAAAGTATTGTGGCCGAAACTATTATAGGTCCCAATTTCTTTGATCAACCACTGAATGGTGCCGTGTTTGTTAATTTTCTGGTATATCAATTGCCTATTTTCTTAGAACATGTTTCATTGCAATTACAGTATGATATTTTTTGCAACTTGATGGTTACCCAGCAAATTTTTCGGGAAATGTGCGAGAATATTTAGATCGAATATATCCTCAGAGATGGATTGGAAGTATATTCCTTGATCACCCCGATCTCCAGACCTCTCCTGTTTGGACTTCTATCTATGTGACCGGTTAAAAGATATTGTTTACCAACTTCCACCAACAAGAGAAGACATGAAGAGGTCTTCGTAGCCTGACGTTTATTATTAAAAAATATAAAATTATGAAATTTTATCACTGAATCTTGAGAAAATGCTAATAAATAAGAATAAATACCAGTTTAATAGCGTTTCTAAAATTGTATTCTAACAAAATATTCTTTGTCCGATATTTTTGGCTAGGAATAAGATATCAAGATGTGGTTTTTACTAGCCTATCTAAGTATTATTTCACTATATTTTTATGAAAAAAAATCATATTATTGCTTTTGATTTTACGAGAATTTTGCAATTTTATGTAATTATATCGAAAGACGCGCTCTAGCGGCATCACTAAGAATTAGATATATTAAGGGTACAACGGGTTTGATAAAGCAATAATCGCTTTTTGAACGAGACCATGTTTGTTAAAATCCATTCAATCGTTGAGGAGTTAGAGCTATTTATTGAAAAGAACAATGAATTTCCCCTCACCACTTTATTTTAATAGATACGTCAAAAAGTGTTGAGCAAAAATTACGTAGCTTTAAAAACTATATATTTTTTGGTACATTTACTAGGTGGGTTATAATGAAAAAACACTTTACAAGTTTAAGATGGGAGTTACGCGCCCTGGCGACCTGGTTGGAAATCTGATAATATTTTCCAAGATCTTCTCATGATCACTTTAGTAGGTATAACTTTTTTAACCGCAAGTCTCCATGATGAATAGCTTCCGAGATACAGCACTTTGGACCATCCAACCAGCCAACATTTCCACGACACCGCCACAACAAAAATACACGTTTTAAGAATCATTCAACATAGAGCATCATCCTACTGACACAAAAATATAACGACTGCTATAATCAACCCGTATACCATAATAATTACAAAACGGAATGAACTGAACTTCTATATATGGCTTGACTTTGCGAGAGAATGTTTCGAACTATAGAAGAAAATGTTCAAAAAGAGGAAAGCCGACTGCCCAAAACCTAATCGAACTACACATCTACAAAAAGAGCTACCTAACATCAAAATCTCTAATTCACCAATGAAACTTGTATCATCGAAATCATTCATAAATCCCGAAATTGCTTTAACATTTTTCAAGAAAGTTATACAATATGATCCCTTTATAGTTACTTCAATCATTCAAAATCGTTCTCAGGAGAACAGCGCTCAAATTCCAAGATTTGACAAATTCGTTAGTAATTTTTGCTTAAAGTAGGAATGGGGTCGCTTGTGTGGACCCCTACCACTACCGTTTAACAGACTACGCCCTCTCCTCCCCGCTTTGACGCGAAGTTCAAGAAGGACCGTCAATTGCGCCACCTCTTGTTTGAAAGCTGAAGCTCTCCACCACGTATTGCTTAAACATGGCCGACCCGAGGCTAGCCGTTTTGTAACAGAAACATGAGAATGTGACATAGGAAGGTGCATGACTTCTAAATATGTATAAATTTGTTATAAATCGTAAGGTTTGTCAAGAAGTGGGCGACGGGCTTAAGGTGTTTATACAAATTCATTTACATCATATTTAATAAAACAATTATGAAATAAACGTAAACAAAACCACGTGACCTAAAACGCTTTTCTATTGGTTTGACGTCACTTAACAGTCGTGGCGCGAGCAGCATGCACCTGAATGGGGAATGCCTAATCGAATCTATGGAACCTTCATAATCTGTGGGTGAATGCCCCTTTGACGTTTGGTTACGTGCATAGCAAAAAGGAAGCAATAAGCCATATTATTTTGTTATTTCTTGTGTGTTTGAGTGTGTTTCTACAAGTTACAACTAGGAGACATGACGGAACAAGAATGCCAACAGGCGCAGTCCGATAGTTTGCCGCAAATAGACGCGTTTAAGTGGACCACATTTCTGAGTAAACAAAAATACTTTGTTAGTGCAGAAGCAAAAGGCGCAAAAGTGGAAAGGTAAGCATATACCATTATTACTGCGTATGGAAGTTCTAGTACTGTTTTCACAGTTTACGAGTATTCTCTGTACAGTGGTATGTGTAGCATAACAAAACCTATAAAATATTCCTTTCATTTTAGATCATCAAGGGCAAGTTACGGAGATAAAGCTGTTGGATATGTCCAAGTCAAGAGAAAAGGGGATATGCATTGTTAAGGGTAGGATAACTCCAGAACACAATGTAAGAAAAAAAACTTACACTGTTGATTGTTGTAGGTTGTAGTAGAATGTAATAAATCGTTGGGTGAGATCGAATCCGTTAAATGCGAAGATAGTGCAGCATCTTTAGGTAATATTCAATAAAGTACCCATTCTGCTTAGGTATATTTATTTTTTCTTGTTTTCTATTCAGGCTGATTTAAACATTCAATAGCATTTGTTACATGGCTTCATCGTAGAAGCGAGGAACCATCAACAACAGAAATCAAATGCTACTGGAAGAAACCTGTGCTGTGGATGGTGGTTTCTTCTCTTAAATTGAAAGGCGAAAGAACTGGGAGTACAGAATGTACCTGTATTTACCTCAAGTGGTGAATGTCTTGGCAGCATAATAAATGAAGGCAAATGGTTGGGTCATTTTAGTACTTCTTTCACTAAATATTTTAAAGAGCATTCTCCAGTTGTACAGCTATCGATTCACTATTTAGTCTATTTAGTGAATAATACCGAAGATTATTCGTATTTTCTAATATTTTGCAAGGAAAAAATGCTCGAAAATATTTACAAAGACGCAGAAGCACTCACAGTATCTCAATCAAACTCTTCGTTATGATTTGAATTGAGTTATGGATAACTGCAACTAGGGCATATAATAGTGTGCATTGCCAAAAAACTGATGGAGTGCTTGTAGACACTATTCTTGGGACTTCGAAACTGAAGACGACTGAAGCAATGTGGAGGGGAATTTTATTAGAGTCGGAAGTTCTACATAAAGCAAAAAAACAAACAGAACTCAGTATGGCTTATTGCTAAGTCCACACTATTCGTGGCTTCGTACTTCCCCAGATGCTGTTTCTTACAATTTTGTTATTGAAGTGAAATGCCCAACTTCAGACAAAGCATTTCAACGATATGTTAGATCGAATGGTGGGATTTCAGCAAAATATGCTGCTCAATTGCAGATGCAAAAGAGATGTGAAAAATTTTGGTGCAGTACAATAATTTCTGTTTTATGTCAAAAGGAAGGTTGTATATTTTGGGTTGAATATATTTTTTCTGAATTGAGCAGTTTTTTCTGTACATTTGATTTCAGTGAAATGACATAGATTACATATTTGTATTTCAAACATTATGTTCAAACACGAGCTGAAAATGGCAATGGGCAGGTTCCAAGACATCTACGGTTTGGTGATGTATGGCAATTTGAATTATGAAACTTTGGCATTAATTGAGAGGCCCCATTGTGATGTAACAGATGAAAATTTTCAAAAAAGCAGTAAAAAATGAGGTATGATGCATAATTTGAGGTGGCACGTTCGTTCAGTTGTATCTAATGGTGTATTGACGATAATCAGTAAGGACATTCAAGACTTTTTAGGATGCATCTAATCTTACGTTTGAGGAGAATATTTATGATGTAGATATTATAATTTCCGTAGCAGATGGTAATTAAAATCATTAAAAAATGTATCGTGTAAAGGTAGAGGCTGGTGTAGTAACGTTTTCGATGGTAGAGGAGGTGTTTTATCTCTGTAATGAAATTCATTTTGATAGGAAAGAAAATTGGTGGGATTCAAAATACCTGTATAGAGTTGTGTTGCCTGAAATTGGTCACACCTTAGGTTTGCATCATTCCGTCGACAATACATCAATTATGTTCTCCTATTTTAATGAGGCTGTGGCTGCTTTGCTGATATTGATGGGATAGTTTAGGTACTTGTTTGGGTAAGAACACCAAAAACCCTATTAAATGAAATTATGGATTTACGTGAACTGAGTATTAATGACTTGCAGTTTCTTGTTGTCAAACTCAACTTGTATATTGTTTATAAACATTGGTTATGTGTTATGAATCTCGAAACACGATCTTTCGACAGTTAGTACTTCAATTTGCATGTTCCTTTGCCAGACATGCCTAAATTTGAAAGAGTTAACGAACGCATTATATCAACATCCCAATAAAACCATAGTTTTGATTATAAACGACATTTTATATCCTTCAGTAGCCGGAATACAGGCTCTTGCGTCATCACGATTTAATATCTGCAGTTAATACATATATAGGTCAAGCGTTTATATTTTTAAAAGATAACCTTTTCGTTGAACTTGATGCATCAAATAGAGAAACGATAAGAAAGGAGTTTATTTCTTCAGAATTTTCAGCCATCTAGCACATCATTAATTCTTTTCGTTATTCGAATGGGTTTGTGTGTGTTTGTGTGTAACATTTCACAGATTTAAATTTTGTTTATTCCAATTCCATATTTTGTTGTTGCTTGCTCACTGATTGAGGTTAACAGATCACATAGACACATTAGACAAGAAAGCTTAACATTTTTCAATTGCGTTTTTTATTGTTAATAATTCCGCTCTCTAGTATTTTACTTTTATTATATTCCACTACTTTTTATGGACTATAAGACCTTTTTCGTTCCAAATAACATTTTCTCTTTTTGACCGACGAACCCCAAACGTAGGAGGTATCCAATTATTCGACTGTGTGCTTTAATTTTTTCTTTGGTTTATGCGCGCCTTTTATATAGTAATCGTACTTTAATTTTGATGATTTGTGATTCATTTGAAAGAGAAGGCTTAAAAAATAGCCCCATTCTTATGAATTTGCGTTTTTATAAACGCAAATCCAAAATCTCCTCCCTTCCGAAAATCGTCCCCGAAGGGGATGTAGATACAAATTTTCTCGAAAATCAAAAATTTGAGGTGGTATAATTAAAGATAGGACAATATCCGGAAACGTTTAGGCTGAAGATTTTTTCAAGAGTTACGGTTTTAGAATAGAATAGAATAGAATACTTTATTTGCACAAAATAACAAAAATATGTCTTAGCATCGTCTTGATTGATGTGTTTTCTTGATTACTTATATGTTAGACCTTATAAAATACAAATACATACATTCAAACATTTATGGTATAGATACAGTTATGTATAGCAATTTATAAATAACATGAAAGACATCACAGTTAAAATCTTAGTGCTGGGGAGTGATCGGCTTCCATGAATTCTTCAAGGCTATAGATGTTAAGTGCTAGAAGGATTTTTTTAATTTTCAATTTGAAGTTTGTTGTTTGGAGATCTCTAATCTGTGGAGAGAGTGTATTGAAAAGTTTTAAAGAGATGTTCATAAAGCTTTTGTGTGTTAATGTGAGTCTATGTTGGGGAATTATCAAAGTATCTTTATTTCTTGTGTTATGTAAGTGTAGGGTATTTGTTTATTGAATTTGCTCTCTTCTGCTTTAATGTAATAAAGGCAGTGGAAGACAAATAATGCTGGGATAGTTAGAATTTTAAGATTTTTAAAAATCTGCATGACTCCTTGGAGGGAGAATTTGTTATGGCTCTGATAGCCTTTTTTGCATGCTGAAGATTATTTTCCAGTTCGTTGCGTTCCTCCAAATTAGTACTCCCTAGAAGATTTGGCTCTGAAATAGACCCATACAGGCAACTCTGCATATTTCTGTGTTTGCAGTTTGTGAGAGTTTTCTCAATAAAAAAGTGATGCTAGCAAGTTTTTTGGATAGTGCTTGAATATGGTGTTTCCAGGTTAGTTTTGATCAAGAAGGAGCACCAGGAATTTTATGTTATCTATACTCAGTTCTTGTATTTGTATTTGTTAACACGTGAATTTCACTCATTATGCCGAAGAAAACTGTTTTTAATATAAATTATGGTGTAATATAATTGTCACAGCAGAAAAATAAGTACATGACAATCCATTTTCATCGTTTTCCTAGTAAAGGATCAGGACTTCTCTATACTAAAAACAATTTTGGTGTGGGCTAGAAAGAGGATAGAAGGTCAGCTTAGGAAACAGTTTTATTAAAATAATTTACACATTTATATTATGTTCCTTAATGCATATATAATATCTACTATGTATTATGGCTCAAAATTTATTAGTAACTTACTTGCTCTGTTCATAAATTTGCGAAACATCTCATTTGGAGTCACTGTACTTCTTAATTGATTTTCTTGTGTAATAGAACTGTTTTCTCTGATAAAAATACTTGCTCCTTTAAGGAAATACGATAAACATCTTATATTGTATTTCTTTAGATTTTGCTATACTTTTTAATGTATATTGATTCATTCAGCCTTAAAATATCTCTAGTGAATGCGGTCCACTATAACTATAAAAGAATCCATAGTACTTTTAAAGTTTTGATTTAGAACGAAGAATAAAAACACACTTGTTTTCAAACTGGTCGTTTTTTATCATTTACACGAAAATATATAAACAAAACTGTAGGTATGGCAAGTCGTTTTAATTTTATTTATATCACCACCTTTTATAGATTTTCAGTTAAGATAAACACAAAAACACTTCTTGTATCTCCGCTTCCATGATACCAGCAACTATATCTGCAAGATATAGTTTTGAACATTTATAAAAACAATATAAATAAAAAATATTTGAAAACAGCTTTCCATCGATTTTTAGAAATATCGTATCTAATACAATTTCATGTTTGAATTATTATTTTTGATCAATTTGCAGATCTGTTGATAATTTTATTGCTACTTATAAATATTCTTTATATATAAAACAAAGTCGTGTTGGTTACGCCACTTTATAGCTCAAGAATGGCTGGACTGATTTTTATGATCTTTGATTTGTTGGCTTAATTTTCAGCCTGAGTAGAAGAATAGCTATTAAGACTTTGGAAAATTAAAGGGGGAAAAATTATTATGAAGAAAATTCAGTTTCTCATACATTTTGTAAGGAACAGCGTTTTACGATATTGGATGAGCTCCATGGCTGAATTTTCGTAGATTTTTCGCTATATTTGTGTGTGTAGTATGTCACTGGACTGATTTGTGAGAGTCTGCCAGTGTGACTGAGTTTCTATAATTGAAAATCATTGACTAATACATATATTAGAAAACAGATTTACATAAATGCACAGAGAAATGTTAGAGTCGAGAGGAATATTATGTATTAGATATTAAATTCATACATTTAATGTATCTAAAAAGTACGAAAATTTGTATATTGTCTAACGACGAAGTTTACCTAGAGAGCTAACATGTTGAATGCGTTTTAAGAGTTATTTTATTTGTATCTCGAAGCTTCTCGTCTAAAACCTCCGACTCTAATAAAATTCCCCTCCACAATGCTTCAGTCGTCTTCAGTTTCAAAGCCCCAAGAATAGTGTCCACAAGCACTCCATCAGTTTTTTGGCAATGCACACTATCATATGCCCTAGTTGCAGTTATCCATAACTCAATTCAAATCATAACGAAGAGTTTGATTGAGATACTGTGAGTGCTTCTGCGTCTTTGTAGATATTTTCGAGCATTTTTTCCTTGCAAAATTTTAGAAAATACGAATAATCTTTTAGATCTGTATTATTCACTGAATAGACTAAATAGTGAATCGATAGCTGTTCAACTGGAGAATGCTTTTTAAAATATTTAGTGAAAGAAGTACTAAAATGACCCAACTATTTGCCTTCATTTATTATGCTGCCAAGACATTCACCACTTGAGGTAAATACAGGAACATTCTGTACTCCCAGTTATTTCGCCTTTATCAATTTAAGTGAAGAAACCACCATCCACAGCACAGGTTTCTTCCAGTAGCATTTGATTTCTGTTTTTGATGGTTCCTCGCTTCTACGATGAAGCCATGTAACAAATGCTATTGAATGTTTACATTCGCCTGAATAGAAAACAAGAAAAAATAAATATACCTAAGCAGAATAGGTACTGTATTGAATATTACCTAAAGATGCTGCACAATCTTCGCATTTAACGGATTCGATCTCACCCAACGATTTATTACATTCTACTACAACCTACAACAATCAACAGTGTAAGTTTTTTTCCTACATTGTGTTCTGGAGTTATCCTACCCTTAACAATGCATAGATCCCCTTTTCTCTTGACTTGGACATATCCAAAAGCTTTATCTCCATAACTTGCCCTTGATGAACTAAAATGAAAGGAATATTTTATAGGTTTTGTTATGCTACATATATCACTATGCCGAGAATACTCGTAAACTGTGAAAACAGTACTATAACTTCCATAAGCAGTAATAATAGCATATGCTTACCATCATCGACAGCACAGGTGTCTTCCAGTAGCATTTGATTTCTGTTTCTGTTGATGGTTCTTCGCTTCTACAATGAATCCATGTAACAAATGATTTTGAATGTTTATATCCGCCTGAATAGAAAACAAGAAAAAATAAATATACCTAAGCAGAATAGGTACTTTATTGAATATTACCTAAAGATGCTGCACAATCTTCTCATTTAACGGATTCGATCTCACCCAACGATTCATCAAAAATGAAATACATGACGTAGGTATCCTGATAGGCCTCTCCTCTTTGTGCGGATCTTCGTATGCGTTGCGGTTATGCGTACTGAAGGTGAGGGAAAGAAAAGAGATGTTTCAACATCTTTGTTAATTTCAAGAGAATATTGGACTATATGATGCTGTGTATAGGGTAAACGGTATAATACTAAGGGCCGATTTCATAATCAAATTTAATCTCTTATTAGTTTTAATCCTAGATTAAAAAAAATCATATTTTTTTTGGTTGGACATTTTATTCAAAGTAACTTTAGAAACACGAAAGAGAAGGTAACTAACCTTGTAAAAGTTATTGAAAAATGCACTATTTTTATTCCATCATCGAGATATGACTTGAACAAATTGGAGAATTAACTAATCTCTCATAAAGGATTCATTATGAAATCGGCCTAATAGGTATGTGATATATGATGTGCTTTATCAACTGGCGAATATACCCTTGAGTTATATAGCCTAGGTAATCTCAAAGTGATAACATGCAATATGAAAAAGATAATAACAATTTAAGAGTAACTTCCATATGCATCCATCCAATGAAGGATCAAGATATAACAGAGAAGTATCTCAACTTATTGGCAGAATGCAGGAAAACAACGGCAGAAAGGCTTTATTTACCATATATTTATCAAAAAAATATCACTTAATCACTTATTATACAGGTCCGCATCAATGACCATTATCCAGTTGTCCTTAAAACTACCTCTTCTGAATATAAAAACAACATGCGTTTCCAATACCATACCTATAGATCAGAAAAAAAGTTGAAGCTAGAGTAGAAGGAGAATAGTGGTATGAAAAGTATAATAATGTGCACATAAAAATACTAGACCTATATTAATGGAAGACTCCATAAATAAATAAATAACTTCAAAAATAACAAGGCAGTTAATAAGAAAAAAGTGCTGGATAAGTGACGGTTTGGCAAATTCCAGTAGAAAAACAAATGAGATTTATCAGTATTTTGATAAGAAGTGGAACAGTTGAGTATAACAATAGATTTACAGATCTGGTCACAGCGAAAATTATTAATTAGTATCAAAACCAAATAAAATTATATAAAAATAATGGAGAACACCTATGTAATAGCTTGAAGGAGATTACTAATGACCAAGAAAACAAAGATTTTCTAGAAGAAATAGCAGACACAAAAAAAATTATTCTCTTACCAATATTGAGAAAAATTAGGCGTCAAAATAATAAAAAATCAAGAAATCAAATTTCAATAATTAAAAAATACTTTCGAATTTATTATACTAATGGGAGGCTGTCGAAAGCGAGATTAAAATTGTTGAATGTTTAGATAAAATATCTGAAATGATTAAAAAATATCAACAACTACAGAACTCCCCTATGTTGCTAAATCAATAATTGTTTTGAGAAGAGGATTTTTCCATGTTCTCTTAAACAGCTCTCATTAATCCAGTATATAAGGAAATCGGTAACAGAAATAGAATTACTATATATACAGGGAAATCTCAATGATATCCACGATTGCGAACAGTTGAAAAGATATTTGTAAAACGAGACTAATCTCATTATTAAACAAATATCAAGTTATTTCAAAATATCAATTTGTTTCTAAGACAGCAAATTTGATACAGGATGTGACTGTGTATTAACCACGCACCTTTGCTGACTTGGTGAAAGCCTTTTACAGTTGCTAGACAACTTTGAAAATGCTCACAGGTATTCCGCTAAAAGTGTTCGAGAGCTATTTAAACAACAGGAAATCGTGTGTACAAATAAACATTACCCTAAGTAAATACAGGCAACTAGAATGCAGAGAAGGTACCACAAGGAACAGTTTTGTCTTGCTCATAAGAGTACTTAGGGAATCATCATAAAAAAGGGTATACAATTTTAAGACTCTGCAAAACATGAAATTCTAAACAGTAGGTATTGTGATTGTGAAATAAGAACGTTTTGCTTGAACTACTCGACACAATGGACCAGAACTCGAAAAAGAAAAGGTTTAAATATTGTGTGGTTTCTAAGTGTAAAGGTACTACGATTAAAATATGATATACAGTTATTTATCTCCGTCTCCGTAACTTTGTCTACTAGATTTGGAATAAAATAAACATCAATTTATTGAACAATAAATATTTCAATGACTCAAAATAGTATATAGTTAGTATTTCAATGAGCCTTCAAAAAATTCAACAATTTTGATAGGTAAAGGTATGGGTTTAATAATTGTACGAATTATTCTTGCACATAAAGATACCTATGTAAATGTTTACATGTATAACCAATTATAAATCATAATCTTATTACTTTTATGCCATGAAATCGCCTGCGAACCCCGTTATAAATTGTATGAAAAATACAACACCAATAACCCTAATAAACGAAATTATGGATTTATGTGAACTGAATATTTATAAACATTGGTTATGGATGATTACTCTCGAAACACGATCTTTCGACAGTAAGCACCTCAATTTGCATGTTTTGTTGCCAGACATGCCTCAATTTGAAAGAGTTAACGCATTATATCAACATAGTTTTGATTATAAACGACATCTTACATCCTTCTGTAACGTGAGAACTCACCCAAATAATAAAAGACACTCACACAAATATCTGGAGCCCTGGAAGCGTCTCGATTGCTCTTGAAGGAGAATGTTGGTAATAACATCCTGGGAATCCAGAAACATGGAGAATCTACTGATTTGGTCTATTCTAGACGAGAAGCTTCGAGATAGGAGCTTAAGTGGATATAAACAGACGGACCACGGAAGTAGTTAGTTAGTGATAGATAGTCAGTCGGTCATAGATCATAGACAGTAGAAAAGTCGTATATAGTCCGAGAAATAAGTGTGTATATAGTCGTGTAGTTATTGGTATAAATAAATAAGTAAAAATAAATCAAACCCGGTTTTAATATAAATTCCCGTTACATTGGTGTCAGTGTGGAATCAGTGAGTGATTATAAATTGGACAGACTTTAAGAGACTGCGTTTTCGTGCAGATTTGAGTGTTTTCGAGACTTTTGTTAGATTTAAGTTTAAGTTTAAGACTCTTTTGTTCGTTTTCGTTTTGGTGAAAGGACTTTTTGTTCGTTTTTGTGTTAGTGTGAAGACTTTTTGTTTTAATGACTTTTAAAACTCTATTGAATAATTGAGTTTGTTAATAAAGACAATTCAAAAATAAATTAGTGCAGTTAACCGTTAAACAACTACTCAAAGAACAGTTGGTGGAGCAGGATTGTGACGATTCCGGTAATAAAGCGACCCTCCAGAAACGGTTAAGGGTCCTGATATGTTCGAGTTCCACTCTCCGGAAGAACTGTTACTGAATGAAATTTCTAGAAATAATAATGAAAAATTCGATGAAGTCTCTAAAAAGTTTGATGAAATTTCTAGAAATAATAATGAACAATTCGATGAAGTCTCGAAAAAGTTTGAAGAAATTTCAAGAGACAACAATGAAAAATTCGAAGAAATTTCTAGAAATAATAACGAAAGATTCAATGAAGTAACCAGAATATTTGGGATGCAATTCGAAGAAGTCTCGAAAAGGTTCGAAGAAATTTATAGAAAAAGTGACGAAAAATTCGAGGAAGTAACCAGAACATGTGGGGTGAAATTCGATAAAGTCTCGAACAAGTTTGAAGAAATTTCAAGAATAGTTGACGAAAAATTTGTCACGACAGAAAAGAACATGGAGCTACTGCAACAGAAAATCAAGACATTGGAAATGGCAGTTGAGAATGGTCACTGCAGTGTACAAAAAGATAAAAATGCGAGCCAGTCCTTCAAAGGCGAAGCTATAGGGGGTTTAGCCGCAGGTAGTATGAGCGTTGAGCTACCAAACTTTGATAGAAAGTGCTCCTGGTCAACCTATCGAAAACAATTTGAAGCAGTGGCAAAAGCTAACCAGTGGACCGAAGAGCAGAAAGCTGTTTCCGTAACTGCCGCTTTACGAGGTGATGCAGCAGACATCCTAAGGTCTATTGCAGCTGGCCAAGCAAACTACCTTGTCTTGCTTTCTAAATTGGAGAATCGGTATGGAGACAGTCACCTTCAGCAAGTTTACAAAGCACAATTGCGAACTCTGGTGCAACGTGCAAATGAGAGTCTGCGAGAATTTGAGGCAGAGGTAGCTCGTATTGTGCGACTAGCATATTCTACAGTTGCCGATAGCTTCCTAGATGAAATCTGCACGAAAACGCAGTCTCATAAATTCTGTCCAATTTATTATCACTTACTGATTCCACACTGACACCAATGTAACGGGAATTTATATTGCAACTGGGTTCGATTCATTTTCACTTATTTATTTATACCTATAACTACACGACTATATTCACACTTATTTCTCGGACTATATACGACTTTTCTACTGTCTATGATCTATGACCGACTGACTATCTATCACTAACTAACTACTTCCGTGGTCCGTGTGTTTATATCCACTTAAGCTCCTATCTCGAAGCTTCTCGTCTAGAATAGACCAAATCAGTAGATTTTCCATGTTTCTGGATTCCCAGGATGTTATTACCAACATTCTCCTTCAAGAGCAATCGAGACGCTTCCAGGGTCCAGATGTTTGTGTGAGTGTCTTTTATTATTTGGGTGAGTTCTCACGTTACAGAAGGATGTAAGATGTCGTTTATAATCAAAACTATGTTGATATAATGCGTTAACTCTTTAACTCTTTCAAATTGAGGCATGTCGGGCAACAAAACATGCAAATTGAGGTGCTTACTGTCGACGTGTTTCGAGATTAATCACCCATAACCAAAGTTTATAAACAAACAACAAGTTGAGTTTGACAACAAGAAACTGTACGTCTTTAATGTTTAGTTCACATAAATACATAATTTCGTTTATTAGGGTTATTGGTGTTGTATTTTTATTATAATTTATAATTGGTTATACATGTAAACATTTACATAGGTATCTTTATGTGCAAGAATAATTCGTACAATTATTAAACCCATACCTTTACCTATCAAAATTGTTGAATTTTTGGAAGGCTCATTGAAATACCATCTATATACTATTTTGAGTCATTGAAATATTTATTGTTCAATAAATTTTTTTATTTCATTCCAAGTCTAGTAGACAAAGTTACGGAGACGGAGATAAATAACAGTATTACATAAACTGAACTCCAAATGTTAAAAAGTTGGCTGTTCTGTTTTAGAGTTAGAAAAAAAAATAGACGAAGTGTTATGTGTTTCCTGGTTCGGAGGAGGCTGTAAGCATCTTTATCATATATCATATTTTAATCGTAGTACTGTTACACTTAGAAACCACACAATATTTAAAGCTTTTCTTTTTCGGGTTCTGGTCCATTGTGTCGAATAGTTCAAGCAAAACGTTCTTATCTCACAATCACAATACCTAATGTTTAGAATTTAATGTTTTGCACAGTCTTAAAGTTGTATATCCTTTCTGATAGTAAAGAAAAAAATAATATGGTAATGAGTCCATTACAATGTCATGTGCAAAGTTTACGATGATTCCCTAAGTACTCTAATCAGAAAGATCGTTAATATATGTATATAAAGTAAAAATAATATCGAACCCAAAATTGTTCCTTGTGGTACCTACTCTGCTTTCAAGTTGCCTGTATTTACGTAGGGTAATGTTTATTTGTACACACGATTTCCTGTTGTTTAAATAGCTCTCGAACACTTTTAGCGGAATACCTGTGAGCATTTTCAAAGTTGTCTAGCAACTGGAATAGGCTTTCACCAAGTCAGCAAAGGTGCGTGGTTAATACACAGTCACATCCTGTATCAAATTTGCTGCCTTAGAAACAAATTGATATTTTAAAATAACTTGATATCTGTTTAATAATGAAATTAGTCTCGTTTTACAAATACTTTTACAAATGTTCGCAATCGTTGATATCATTGAGATTTCCCTGTATATATAGTAATTCTATTTCTGTTACCTATTTCCATATACACTGGCTTAATGAGAGCTGTTTAAGAGAACATGGAAAAACCCTCTTCTCAAAACAATTATTGATTTAGCAGCATAGGGAAGTTCTGTAGTTGTTGATTTTTCAATCATTTCAGATATGATTTTATCTAAACATTCAACAATTTTAATCTCGCTTTCGACAGCCTCCCATTAGTATAATGAATTTGAAAGTATTTTTTAATTATTGAAATTTGATTTCTTGATTTTTTATTATTTTGACGCCTAATTTTTCTCAATATTGGTAAGAGAATAAAATTGTTTGTGTCTGCTATTTCTTCTAGAAAATCTTTGTTTTCTTGGTCATTAGTAATCTCCTTCAAGCTATTACATAGGTGTTCTCCATTATTTTTATATATTTTTATTTGGTTTTGATACTATTAAATAATTTTCGCTGTGACCTGAACTGTAAATCTATTGTTATTCTCAACTGTTCCACTTTTTATCAAAATACTGATAAATCTCATTTGTTTTTCAACTGGAATTTGCTAAACCGTCACTTATCCAGCACTTTTTTCTAGTTACCTGCCTTTTTATTTTTGAAGTTATTTATTTATTTATGGAGTCTTCCCATTTAGTAATTAATATAGGTCTAGTATTTTTATGTGCACATTATTATACATTTCATACCACTATTCTCCTTCTACTCTAGCTTCAACTTTTTTTCTGATCTATGGGTATGGTATTGGAAATGCATGTTATTTTTATATTCAGAAGAGGTAATTTTAATTAAAGACTTTCTGCCGTTGTTTTCCTGCATTCTGCCAATAAGTTGAGATACTTTTCTGTTATATCTTGATCCTTCATTGGATGGATGCATATGGAAGTTATTCTTGAATTGTTTTTATATTTTTCATATTGCATGTTATCACTTTGATATTACCTAGGCTATTTAACTCATGGGTATATTCGCCAGTTGATAAAGCACATCATATATTATAACCTATTAGTATTATACCTTTTACCCTATACACAGCATCATATAGTCCAATATTCTCTAGAAATTAACAAAGATGTTGAAACATCTCTTTTCTTTCCCTCACCTGCACTACGCATAACCGCAACGCATACGAAGACCCGCACAAAGAGGAGAGGCCTATCAGGATACCTACGTCATGTAGTTCAGTTTTTGAGGAACCTAACATTTTTTCGGGAAAAAAGTATCCGATATGTTGATCCAGGTATCTAATAAACTATATGTGTGCCAATTTAATATAAATACGTTGTTTTTGCGTGATTGAATAATGAGCATCCAAGCATTTTCTCTCATTCATGCAATACAATCTCGAAATTCACGATATTTTTATTCCTAATTATTTTATTCACTTGTATCATTTGAAAGCTACTTTAATTTTTTTCAGTTTTACAGTTTTGTTACTGACAGTATGTATTTGGAATTGTTTGATGAAATCATTTATTCTGCATTTTACAGATAACCAATATATCATATTCCATTATTATATATAAAGATAACAACATACTTATCACATACATGGACATATCGTACCGGAAAAACGTTTCTTTGTTATCAACGCATACATTTTTTCAGAATAGAAAATACTAAAGGAATGCCAATTTTTTTGACGTAGTACAAAAATATATTTGAATTGTCCTGAAAATGTGTTTGCGATGTACTTAATCTGAATAAGCAGGATATTTACGAAAAATTAGCAAACGTTATTTCATGTGACCTGGTTAACTAATTGCCTGAAAAAAAATCACAAAAGCAGATTTTATTTTTCCGATTGCTATATACGTCTAGACTACGGTCTATAAACAGATTCTTAAGTTTTCATGGAAGATAAAAAAATTAAATTTTAACTACCAGAGTTAAGAAACAACGTACAAGATTGTATCCTCTGGATAATGATGCATGGACGTTTCGCATTATGTAAGATTCACTAGACAGGCTATTAATACCCCACATTTCTCATTCACTTTGCTCATGTTGCCATATTCCAGGCAGCTCTATTTTTGTTATATGTATTTACAGTATCAGAAAGTACTAGATTAGCCAATTCTGAAAATAATTATTAAAACGTGATGAACTTCGAAAGATCCTATGGTAGCCAAATAATATGTTCTAAAGGAAAATAAGGAGCTTGATAAAGCTTCCATGGAAGCTGTTTTAGTCGAAAGAAGAATAAAATTGTTCAAATTGAAGGAAACTCAGTTGAATGTTTAATAGATCTTACGATGATTTTGACCAATTTAATGAAGAGAGTAGATATACTAAGCCGTTTCTGGGGCGGAAATGGGCCTGAACTGCTTTTAAGGGGGTCGAAATAATTGCGAACTAATTGTATGAGGCGTACGCGGTAAATTTCCAACGGGTTATAGGAGAATCAATGTTGAGAGAGAGAGGTGCCAACATAATAACATAATGTGCAATTGAGAGATAGAAGATAAACAGATGACGTCACATATGAGTTAAATAATTATTTCAGAAAAAAAAGCGTGCAAGTTAGGATCAAACCTTCCACCTCTAAATAGCTGACAGGATGATTCCTGAGAACTTCTTCATCAGCAACTATTTCTTTATAAATATGCGTAACACTGCAGAGAGACAGATTCTGATAGACATTAGACATTAGATGTTGTATTAGTTATCATTCTGTAACTCTGTATTTCACTTCCTCCAAATAAATATTGTTTTTAAAAACTAAAGTTCGGTTCATAGAAACGTAATTGGCGCAGTCAGTAATATAGTGAAAGAAATCAATCGTGATCATCTTCGATTTTAATCGTTTATTCACTATCCTGAGTCTACGTCAGTATTGTGAAAATCCAGAACCAGAATTCTTCCTGCAGAAGAAGAAGCAGAAGCCACGACAATCCAGAAGCCAAACAGATATTGAAATGCATCGTGCCATCATCATTGTCTTGTGAGTACTTCTTGTTTTTCTATGTTTAATTGTCAGATCTCCTCTGTTCCAAGTCCTTAAGTGATCCTAGTTCAGAGTAATTATAGATATTTTTGATACCTTTCTTTTGTATGAAACAGTATTGAAAGATTGACTTGCAACGCAGGCGCAAATTAAAGGGCAAAAAATTTAGTAAAATAATCAATTGAATTCCTATTAGATTAATTCTAGGGAAAACTTGATTAAATTAAGCAGAAATCCTATTAGAAAGTATTTCTAGGGATAATCTGTTTTCAATCAATTGAGATCTCCTATTAGATCAAATTTTAGGGAAAACTCAATATAATTAAGAATATTTAATTGAAAAACTATTTATTAATTGAGGCCTCCTATTAGATGAAATTTCTAGGGAAAACTCAATATTTACTTATTAAAAAACATTGAATTTATCTTATTTTTATTTATAAGTTATCAATTTACAATATTTTGTAAATTACCTATTTTTTATTATATCTACATATTTTTACCTGTATATATTTTATTCTATTTTATTGAAATAAAATGGCAGTCCCACCATTAGGATCTACCATACGCGCAATGAGACCCGACTCATTAGCCAAAGCTATTGAGTTTATTCTGGAGGAAAATAATATTAGATATTTACAAAAATCATTTATTCAAAATGTACAACCGAATAAAAAGTTGCAACAAATTCCGCCACAATTTCAGAAAAAATTTTCCCAACCAGTATTTCAAAATCAATCACTTACACCTAATACATTCACTCAACAACCACAATGGAATGTAACACCTCATCGGTTTCCACAACCGCAACCAACATTCAGAAAATCAAATACTAATGTATGGGCACCGAAGAATACTCCCGGCCCATCCAACCTAACTAAACCGACGCCAATGAGTATTTCTATGCGAAATACCCATAAACCAAATAGGAATTTCGATAGACTTCCAATTCCTCAGCGACAATCTTAACAGCAAAAATATACTGTTGAAGAATTATTCAATATGGAAAGTGATCAATATAATCCATATGATCACACTGATGAGCAAGATTATGATTATTATCTCGATAATGATCAGGAAATTTATTCAGGTGGAGATCAACCATCTCTGGAACAGGATCATGAACAAAATTTTCCAGAAGACACCCATCCACCACGAAAAATAGTCGAACTTAATACATTCTCGGATAAGAAAGAACTCCCTTATATCAAAATTTTGAACCCCCCGCTTAAACTTTTAATCGATACAGGATCAACAAAATCATTTTTAAATCCCGAAATTGCCTTTAAATTGTATAGGAAATATATAACTCATGAACCATTTGTTGTTAGTTCCATTTTTCAAAATTATTCCCAAGATTATAGTGCTGAAATTCCCAGTTTCGATGAATTTAACAGCAGCTCAAACTTAAATTTTTTTCTATTTCGTTTTCATAAAACATTCGATGGATTAATAGGATTAGATAATTTAAAATTAATGAGTGCACAGTTAGATTTTATTAATGCCAGATTAATCACAGCATTTGCAACTCTTCCTATTTTTTATTACGAAACAGACCGGAAACAATTTTATTCAATCCATCTTGAACCACATTCGATCGCACGGGTAAGATTACCAGTAACAGAAGCAGACGGCACCATCTTGCTACCTCAGCAAAATGTGCAAGGCGCGAGATTACGCGAAACGTTAACAATAGCCTGTAACAATCTTGCATGGGCAGAGTTAATAAACAATAGCGACACTGAGATGGAAATAGCATTGACTGACCTAGTTAAATCAGCTGTCCTAAATACGAATAATTACCACTTTTTTAACGCTGAACTTAAACCATCGGATAAAAGAAAATTTTCCAATATTAAAGAAAATATTCGAACACAACATATGAATAATGAAGAACGTCATCAAAGTTTAAAACTTTGTAAAACATTATCGGACATTTTTTATATTTTCAATAACCCTTTAACATTTACAAATAAAATTAAACATCACATAAAAACAAAGGATGAGTATCCTGTCTTCACGAAATCATACAGATACCCCCACATACATAAACCTAAAGTTGAAAAACAGATAAAATCAATGCTCAATCAAGGTATAATTCGACCCATCTCCATGGTCGTTACCCATCTGGATAGTACCCAAGAAACCGGACGCATCCGGAAAGGTTAAATGGAGAATCGTTGTAGATTACCGGAAGGTAAATGACAAAACAATTGATGACAAATATCCTATACCAAACATCAATGATGTTTTGGACAAACTTGGACGATGTCAGTACTTTTCAAAATTAGATTTGGCGAGTGGATTTCACCAGATTGAAATGGCTGAGGAAGACGTCCAAAAAACAGCTTTCTCCGTAGAGCAAGGGCACTATGAATATCTCATAATGCCTTTTGGACTCAAAAATGCACCAGCAACATTTCAAAGAGTCATTGACAATGTACTGAGAGATTTACAAGGAAACATATGTCTCACATACATGGACGATATTATCGTATATTCGACCTCTCTTCAAGAACACCTCCAAAATTTGAAAAAAGTATTCGAGAGATTACGAGAGACCAATCTTAAAGTACAATTGGATAAGTCAGAATTCCTACGGAAAGAAGTAGCTTTCTTAGGACATGTCATCACCCCAACCGGAATAAAACCAAACCCGGACAAGATCAAAACTATTTTGAGATACCAAGAACGCGGAAAGGAATTAAAGCTTTCTTAGGACTTTTAGGTTACTATCGGAAATTTATCAAAGATTTTTCAAAAATCACGAAACCTTTCACGGCGTGTTTGAAAAAAGATGCCAAAATTAAAATAACACCTGACTTTATAGAATGCTTTGAAATTTGTAAGAATTTGTTAACAAATGCACCAATTCTACAATATCCCGACTTTACTATGCCGTTTAATTTAACTACAGATGCTAGTGATTTCGCTATAGGAGCAATTTTACCCCAAGGCCCCGTTGGCACAGATAAACCAATAGCATATGCGTCTCGTACTTTAAACGACAGCGAGAAAAATTATTCAACTATAGAAAAAGAAATATTAGCTATCGTATGGGCTACAAAATACTTTAGACCGTACAATGGCTTTTCTCATTGAAAGACCCTAATTCAAAGTTAATTAGATAGAGATTCAAGCTAGAAGAATTTGATTATGAAGTTGTTTTCAAATCGGGTAAAGCAAATAAAAATGTTGACGCTCTATCACGCATAGAATTGAATACAAAGGAAACATTCAGTTTGAACGACTATATGGAGAATTTTTATAAAGAGCTTGAAAATGCATCTATGTACAACAATGCTAGCTCTAATCATGAGAATCAGCAAGAACATGAATCTAGTTTAATGTCAACACAATCGGCTGATGAAATATATTATAATGTTAGCGAAGATGATTCCGCAACTGACACAGCTGATAAAACAATGGAAAACTTACCAGAACACCAGGAAAATAGTAGTAATACGATACATACGGCAGAAGAAGATCCAATCATGAATATACCTATTTCAGAAAAACCATTAAATTATTATAATAATCAAATCAGATTAGTTTTTATTCATTATAACGCCGCATCTCCAAAAATTGAACACATATTTCAGAATAAGAAACGAATTCATGCGCAAATAAGCCTTACTACTATGGAAAAGGATATTGTAAATTTCTTTAAAGAATTCGTTCCACCAAAAACAAAATTCGCTATAAAATTTGAGCCCGAATCACAATATGAGCCAACATCCGTTATAATTCAAAAAATGTTTAAAAATACAGCTTACGATCTTGTCAAATGTACTAACATTTTGGAAGACGTAAATTGTGAAGAAAGACAAAAAGAAATAATCCGTAATTACCATGAAGGAAAATCCAATCACCGCGGAATAAATGAAACGGAACAGCAGATTAGAAGAAAGTACTATTGGCCCTCTTTAAAGAAAGACATTGAAGATTTTATAAATACTTGTGAACTCTGTCAAACAACAAAATATGATAGGCATCCAGTTAAACCAAAATTCATGATAACGCCGACTCCAACAAAACCCCTTGAAATACTTCACATTGACACATTTCAAGCAAGTGGTCAACAATTCTTAACAATAATAGATTCATTTTCGAAATATGGTCAAGCATACCCTATAGAAGGAGCTAATGGTATTAACATCGTACGAGCACTCCTTATGTTCATAACACATCATGGTTTACCGGAAATGATAATCTCTGATAATGGACCTGAATTCAAAAATACATTACTTCAAGAATTTTTATATACCCATAAAGTTCTTATACATTATACAACACCAGAGAATCCTCAATCGAATGGAATGATCGAAAGATTTCATTCAACATTAATTGAACACTTAAGAATCCTACGAGGACACAAAACCCACTTTAACGTCAAAGAACAAATGCCATATGCATTACTAGGGTACAATAATAGCATCCATTCCACCACAAAACAAAAACCAATTGAAGTATTAAACGGTCATTTTAATACCAGAGACCCATTTGATCTTGACATTCAACGAAATTTAATGAATAATTATATCCAACAACATAGGGATAAAACTAAAGAAATTTATAAGGAAATTAATGAACTTAGTAATCGCCTAAAAAATCAAGTAATTTCAAAAAGAAACGAGACTCGACAACAACCAGTACAATATAAACCTCAAGATATAATATTTACCAAAAATACTGGTGTGAGAAACAAGTTACTCCCTCGCTTTTCAAGGAAAAAAATAACAGACAATAAAAATGTAACAGTGACATTACCCAACACCTCTTGTCACAAAAAGAATATAAAACATAAATCCCAATCTGTATTACAGGTGGACCCTCATATCTGCAGAGAAAGTCCGCATACAAAACCTGAAAGACAATCCAGGAATTCTACCCCTCCGGCTGGGAGAAGCCAGAATTAGAATAAGCAATCATGATTTCATCCACTATTATAATCTCACGCCTATAGGTTTTGAAATAGATAATATAAATAGTCATTATTATGATATATATACAGTGGTAACATCAAACAGTAGTAACCCGTATTTGAAAGGCTTAACAAATTTTTTACAAGCACTTAAATACCAACTTCAAATTTTACGTCAAAAATTTAATACTATACATCCAAATTATAGAACAAAACGAGGACTTATAAATGGCATTGGCAGTATTATTAAAGCCATTTCAGGAAACTTAGATCAAGAAGACGCTGAAAAATATAATAAAGCCATAGAACAATTACGAAATAGTCGAGTAAATGTTATTCAAAGGTTGAACCAACGTATGTCATTAACTACGGCTTTAATTGAAAATTATAATAAAACAATTTCATTAATTACTCACAATCAGGAAATTATTTCCAAGGAAATCAATACGGTAAAAATTAAATTGGACAAGACAATCTATAATTTTGAATATTTCTTCAAAATAAGGAACATTTTAGACCAATTGAGTTTATCCTTACAAATCTTATAAGAGCTTCTCACTGATTTTGATATTGCAATTACTTTTGCTAAATCAAATATTTTATATAACAACATTTTGCCACCTGAAAAATTGAAATTGTTGGTCAATTCTTTACAACGCTATCATACAAAAGAGCAACTTTTATATACTGATGATACTGAATTACTTAAATTTTACGAGATAATTAATGTAGATGCTTATTATTCAGATACAATGATAGTATTTATCTTGCATTTCCCATTACTTTCTCCCGAAAAATTTTCACATTATCATTTGTATTCAATACCTACAATAAATTTTACTACCCTTATCCCACCTGCACCTTATCTGACATTAAGCAGAGAATTTCATCAGTACTCCGAAGAGCCATGCAGAAAGATTAATCCTGGTTTTCTGTGTGAGAAAATCACTAGAAGAATTGATTCCGATACCTGTATTTTGCCAATTCTGAGGTTAACGCAAGAAGAAGCTCGATGCAACCCCGTTCCTTATATTGTTATTTTTCCAAAACCAACCAAAATTTCTACACAATTTACTACACCCACTATAGCCGTACTATATGGAACCTTCCTGATACAACTACCCCCAGGATGTGCTTTTCAGACAACCACTGGACGTTACATTAACTCACAAGATGTAACATATGAGCAACCCTTACCACTTCCACAGGTTCGAATGGTTTTGAACTCGACAAAAATGAAAATCAAAACCAATCCAATTCATCTTGAGCAAATTCCACTAGATGAATTACATAAAATTCACAAAGGCCCAATCCCACTCATGCCAATCGAAGAAATTTCAATGGACACCACCCATTTTTGGACAACACCCACCTTTATCCTAATTGCAGGAGCAATCGCATTTTTGGGATACAAACTCCGACAGCATCTTCAAAAACGACTACCCAGACCAACCTCATCAACAACACCTATACCAGAGGCTTCCGTTTTGTTCGTCCCTCACAAAACAACAATAAAATGAATTAATGAAATAGACTGACTTTGATAAGAGTGAGGTCTTGTTATTTATGAAATAATACCGAGGTCGAACAAAGATTAGGTACAGCTATTTGACATTAAACCATTTATTATATAAATTAAACAAAATTTGAGAGCTATAAAAAATATATTCTATCAAAGCATAGATGTTTCAAAGTTAAGAGAGAATTGGGAAGGTGATGGGGGATAAGGTTTACTGTTTTGTATTTGTAGTGATATGTAAACATTTAATCCGCTCAGCTTATATGCAGATACATATGAGAGTAGGTCCACAGAAACAAGTCCTACTTAAAAATAAATTTGGTGCGATTATAAACAATTTTCTATATACCAATGTTCCAAATGGAGTTATAAATATTGCAGTATGTTTTTCGAAATGTGATAACCGCTATAATTTTTCACTTATGAGTGAAATATTAGTGAGCTATGGTCATTTGAATACATTTGCTTACAAATATCCATCAAAGACGACAACAGCCTCTCACTCAAATTTAAAATTAAATGTAATATTTCCAAATGGTATAGAGGGAGACACTTGAGAATTATCTGCCATCCAAGAAATTTTGAAATTAAATGAAGATATTACTGCCCGAAATATTTTAGATGAAAGCATGTGCAGGAATATCATCATCATTTAGGATGGATGATAAACTGCAAGAAACCATTAAGAATACATTTATACTTGTCTGTTCTACATTATCTTCACTGCTTGTACTCTTATTGAAATTAGTGATTAAGAATGTTCAAAAGTTTCTTCTAAATAATAAATAATTATTTATCATGAGCTTATTATTTTAAAATAATCATTGCCATAAAAAATTATACACTGTGTACGACCTCTATATGGTTTTTCTCTCCTCGTCCTCTAGTAATCTCAGGAAAACGTGTAGGATTTCTAAAAACTTTTGCATTCCACCTTTATTCACTGCTGCTGCTGGTGATGGCCATCTTATTGAATAACAAAAGGACCTGCAGTTTTTTTATACACAATAATAATGTCCTTTAGTTCACTTAAATCATTAACATGTTTTTCTAACCCAGTGCATTGTAAAATTGGGGCAGTTGTAATGTACGAAACATGGTAGTTTTGTCTGAAAAATAGTTGCTTCTATATTTCTTAGGAAATTTTATCCAAACTGATAATGATTCTAAAGGCGCAGCATTTTTAACTAGATATTCAATGGTAAATCGACTAATTTCATTTTCTTCACTGTTCTAATCTTTTTCACCTTGGAAATACTCCATGATGGTTTCTCAACTCATATTTTTTTGTCTATAGTAGTAACATTCACAGTAAAACTGAGTTCTAAATGTTTTCAATACCATTTTAAGGAAAAATGTGAGCTCGAATAGTGGCACATGCGTTGTTCTGTACTGCCACACCCTAATCTATCAAGGAGTTCCTAACTGAATTTTGTGCAGTGAAATAAAAAAAACATTTTTTATTATCATATATTTTATTATATAAGAATCAAATTATAAATCCATATATATAAAATATCAACGTTTCGAAGGCTGAGTCTGTACGATGAAACGGTTCGAAGGTGATTCATACAGGATGTTGCATCGCTATTGTTGAAAGTTGGAATAATCCACCATAAATTTTCAAAACTCTCCAAATTCACAATTCTAACATGTTGTTCTTTATCTACCAAAAATTTATTCTTTGTTGTAAGGTGAAATCAACGAAGCCGGATCAATATCTTAGTATTTTAGTCCATTATTTTTTTCCCAACAAGCTCCACATCTATCTTCTTTGCTAAGAACAGAGAAGGGTTTGTGTGGCAGCAGTAATAAATGACTGCATTAATCTCCAACTCTTCTGCGAATCTATTTGAGTTGGAATTGTTGCTCAACATTGAAGCTTTAGATATCTACGAACGCTACTCTCATGAGCCTTGACATGCTTCAGTTCCAGTTTGACACCTACGGTGGAACATTTAACACTTCTTCTCGTCTAGAACAATCGATAACAAAATGATGATTATTAGTAAATTCAGCATATCCCAGGAGCGGAGTATGTTGAGAGGAATTTTTGTAACTATATCCGAGTTGCCTATTGTTGAAGTAGGCTTGCGGAAAGGCAACTTTGTCGAAGGTTAGATGCATATTTTTCTTCGAATAACATTCTCCGTTGAGAGTCTACTTGATATTCGTTATGTCCATATAATTGAAATTTGTAGGATCTTTGTTAATTTTATTATAATCATGATTTGTTTGAAAGCACACGATGGCATATCGGGGACTTTCGAGAAACGAAGAACTTTTGATTGCCCAAATTTTATTGTTGTCCCCAATCTCCAGTTTGGAGAGAAGAGAACTCCCATTTTCAGAATGGAATCAGGATGGGTGTATCGGTTTTTATTGCATTCAAAATCTAAAATTTAATTTGATCGCTCGGGTACAGTCTTTTCACATTGAGTTCCACATTTTTAATTTCCAATTGTACAGTCACACCCATCTGTTCGGTGATTTAGAAGCAGTTATCAGGATTTCCAGTTGGCACCAAACGAATGGAATATTTGCCTCTGAATGAATTCTTAATAGCTTTCAATAACGGTCACCGATTTTGAACGTATTTCTTATGCCGTTTACCAATCAGGACGAGTTATGGATATAATCCAGTAGTGTGTCTCATACAGTTGAAAGTGTGAGATATAATTTTATGGTGTGCCAGAAAAGGGATATATTATGATCGTAGCTAATATTTATATTCGGTAGAGATTCTTGCAATTGATTTCGGAAACTTTCTATAGGTATAAAGTGAGAGGGTTTAGGTAACATTAATTATGGGGTGCCGCAAGGCTCTGGTCTGGGTCCGGTCCTCTTTTTTATTTATTTTAATTACTTGCCAAATAGTGCCCCATTAGCAAATTTCACCCTTTTTGCGGACGACACCACATTAGCTCATGCAAATAGTGATATGAACACTTTGTTGGATTTCAACTGCCTATTCGTATAGTTTAGTTTGTGAAAATAATATGGACATAGTATTGAACACAGAAAAAAGCAGCGCGATATTGTGCAGTTTTAGGCGTTTTTGGCCAGGAAGGTGAAATAAATTTCTCTGTGTACAGAGAAATCTATTTTTAAAATATAAAATGTCATCTCCTCAGGCAAGTTATGCTATAGTAACACAAACTGAAGTATTCCCATCCAAAGAACAAGCAATTATTATTGAAGCACTAGAAGGAATTCCAATTGTTGAATATGCCCGTGTAGTAGGAAAAATTGTAGGACCAAAAGCCATTCGTTTCATCTCCAAAATATCCAACAACAGAATTTGTATTTATTTATCTACCAAGACTCAACCGGAAGAACTAGTTTCAGTCCACAAACAAATCCTAATAAACTACCAAGTGCTTCCGATCAGACATCTAATAACAAAAAACAAGCGGATTATCATATCGAACGTTCATCCATTTATAACCCATGCTGAGATTGAAGCAGTATTAAATAACCATAATATCACACCTGTATCTCGTGTCTCATTTTTACGTGCCAGTCTTGGTGACGAAGAATATAGCCACTCCTATAGTTTTCGCCGCCAAGTTTTTGTGAAACCTGAGGATGAATCTTAAATTCCTCAGTCGCAGATCCACAATGAAGGTTCGTCCTACTGGATATATTTTTCTGGAGATTCCATGACATATTTTATTTGTAAACAAGAAGGCCATTTAGCAAAAAATTGTCCATCACCCAGCTCAACTACACCAGTTGAAATGCGAGGTCAAACAGAAGTGCCATGTGTAAACACCCTCGTAGATCAACAAATACCAGACAATTTAACAATACCCGTCTCACCAAAATCAGCTGACAAGACGTATTGTTCACCTGTAGAGGGAATGCAAATCTTGGAGGCGACTATCTCTGAAAGAGCTAAAAGACCACTATCTGACTCCTCGCTGCTAAATGAATCAACATTACATGATGAAACCAATATGAAATCCACACAAAAAGAATTTAAATCTCCTAATAAGTCAGATGCCATCCATAAATCAAAGAAAACAAAAACAGGCGAATATCATTTTAAAATATCTCCCGAGAATGCACTTGAACCACTCAAAAAAGTTATAACGACAAACACTGACAACTTTGATTTTAACTACAACGAGCTTAAATTATTTATTGAAAACACGTATGGTACTAATAATATAAAGGAAATTGCGTCAAATGTAACGGAAGACCTCCTAACCCTAGCTGCCAATCTTAGGAAACTTTATCCATCGCTGAACAATCGAGGTATGTAAACCAGATTCTCGAAAATAATTAAACAGATAGATCCTGAGGGCCTATCCGAGGGATCTCTTACTCCAGCATCCAGTGCTTCTGATCTTATCAGTTCCGAAAAATAGCCTGAGAAACAAAAATTCTAAAAACCAAGATGCCTGTTGACACTTTACAACATTCAGTTTTGCCGCCCATCCAAGTTCAACATCTTCCGGACAAAACAACGAAAGAAACACAGACAAACTCAGATGAATTGAAAGTACTTTTCTGGAACATTCGTAGTGCCAAATAACATCAGATAGAACTTGAATCAATAATAAAAAAGTTGGATATTGTAATCTGTGTAGAGTCGTGGTTAAATGAAGATCAGAGCTTCAATTTTCCTGATTTCAACACATTCAGACTCGATAGAACTAGAACACGCGGAGGAGGTATTGTATATTTAATTCGCAAAAATATATTATACAAGGAACTAGGTGATATTAGAACTATAAATAATAAAATAGAAAATTGTGGTATTAGTCTATGTAACACTAATCCCAAAATAGAAATGAAAACTTTGTATAGGATTCCTGGATATAATTTAACTCAGCAAGAATGGGATGCAGTTGTAAATATTGCAGACGTACCAAATAAAAACGTACTATTTGTTGGCGATTTCAATTCACACCATGCAGCATGGAATTGTGAAAGAAACAACTACAATGGAGAGCGCCTTTTGCGGTCTATAGAAGATAGTAGTCACTATATTCACAACTGCAACTCATCCTCCCATATAGATAAATATCTTGGTAAATTATCAAATATAGACCTTATTATGTCTACAAGCTCCATGGCTGATAAAATAGATGTTAAGATACATGATGAAACTTGGGGCTCTGATCATTTTCCAATATTTATAAAGATTAACACTAACAAACAAATTTATCACAAAAAGTCCTTCAGGATTTATTCAGTTAAAACTAAATGGGCAGAGGTAATTGACTCATTAGACGATAAATTTGATTTTTTTTTCACCAGAGACTTTGTGGAATTATCAGCTAAATATAAATACAACATTCTTATAAATATTATAAGAGACAGTTTTCAAAACAATACACCCATGAAGCGCTTAGTTAAGCCCTCGGCTCATAATAATCCTGTTTAATGGTGGGACCAGGAATGTGATGAGTTGAAGAAACAAAGAAAAATTGATTTTAAAAAATGGCAGGCTTCTAATGAAATAGAAGATTTAATCCGATACAAAAAACAGCGGCTACTATCAAAAAAGTATTAAAAAAAAGAAAATAAATAGCTTCAAAAAATTCTCTGAAACTTTAAACTTCAGAACAGACAGTAGATATCCATGGAATAAATGCAAAATATTTAAAAACAAATGGTTAAACACCCAACCCTTTAATATGTCAAACAACTTAAGTTCAGACACTGGTAGCAAAAACGCTTTAGATAAAATAAGTCCTCCCTGGGTACCACATAATCCCAATTTTATACCCGCTTGCAAAAAGAATGAATTTCTTGACACACCTTTTGACTTTATAGAATTTAATAGAGCATTGGAAAAAAAAAGTTGTAAATCTGCTCCTGGTCTAGACGGTATTGGTTTTCACGTGCTCAAGAAACTACCATTAAAATACAAGCTAATCCTATTAGACATATTTAATAAAATGTATACAACAAATGACTATCCTCCTGAGTGGAAGCAAAGTTTAATTCATTTCATAAAAAAATCGGACGGCCAAAATTTCAGGCCCATCTCTTTGACATCGTGTCTATGCAAATTATTTGAATCTATGCTAAATAAATATTTTTTACAAAAAATTGGACCGACGTTATTAGTTGGTGCACTGAAAAGTATAAAATAATATTAATTCTATTGGTGCTGTTACTTTTGAAGTTGTGCAGTTGTAGGTAGATTGATAACTTTTGGCACCAACTTCACAAGTACCACCACCGAATTAATATTATTTTAAACTTTTCAGTGCACCAACTAATAACGTCGGTCCAATTTTTTGTAAAAAATATTTATTTCACACTTTTGAGTGTAACATTAGTCACGAAAATCGTTGAACGTTCACTAATACCAATGAAGATAGTACTTATCCTATTACCCACGTATATTCTTTGCTTGTAGTTCGCTGCGGAAATACGCTTGAATATTTTAGTTGTTACCTTTTTAACATCGATTTTACTCGAAAACAGTAACTCTAAGGGAAAAATGTTCATTATAAATGTTGCTACAAATAATTATGTCCTTCGTGTACTGCCCAAAGATTTTCAATTTTCGACAGAAATCGCCCTCTCCACATTGCACATTTGAGAATTATACATGCGTCTATCTCGAAAACCGTAACTCTTTTGAAAAAATGTTCAATTTAAACGTTTCCGGATATTGTCCTATCTATAATTATACCACCTCAGATTTTAAATTTTCGAGAAAATTTGCCCCTTCCACCCCCTTCGGGAGCGGTTTTCGGAGGGAAGGAGATGTCGAATTGTATACCTCCTCCGTTTGGGGTTCGTCGGTCAAAAATCGTCTCGAATGGTGGTGCGAACATAATATAATCCCCGCTTCGCAAACCGGATTCAGGAAAGGGCAATCGTGCATTGATAATCTTGTAAATATGACGCTGTACGCAGAGAGTGGTTTTCTGAAAAATAAAGAAACATTGGCAGCATTTCTTGATGTTCAAGGAGCTTAGAGGAGATAATATCAATAGCAATATACTTTTGAATAAATTAGCTGAAATCAACTGCTCTGAAAAATTTGTGTCATTTGTAAAATTTCTAACCTACGAAAGACATGCATTTACAGATAATGGAATGAACAAACACCGAATTATTAATAAAGGAGTATTACAAGGGGGTGTATTAAGTCCTTTAATCTATACGATTTATGTCAAAGATATTACTCAGAATCTTCCAAAACATATACAAATATCGCAGTTCGCAGATGACATAGCGTTATATACAAATATAAAGAGAGAGAGAGAGAGAGAGAAATGCTTTATTGTCGAAAAAATATAAATTTTGTAGACAAAGCAAAATAAAAAAATCAAAATCAAACAATACAAAAACAAAACAAAGTCAAAACTAAAAATTAAATTAAAATTAAATAAATTTATATAATATAAAACAAAAATATAAAAATATAAAGATGTAAAAATATAAGATAATAAGTATCAGAATGTAACCTACAGCTGTATATTCGGTTAGAAAGTAAGTTAATATACAGCTGTAAATTCAGTCAGAAGGTAAACACTAACTAGATCACAAAACAAAAACAAATTTTGTACAAACAATAAACCAGTGCGTGAGCTGAGCAGAAACGTGCCTTAGTGAAAAAAGTCGTTAACTGCATAAAATGCATTATCCTAGGTAGTAGGTATTTAATTTAATCTGGGATAAGCCGTTATAGATTTAATTTCGTGTGACAGATGATTTTAAATTACAAAAGACCCTTAGGATATCAATCATCAAATAAATAATAATAAAACCTTTCAATAGATGCAAAACCACTCTTGAAAGGTCAATAAATAGTATCAAGGATAATTTGAAGATGTAAGGATTAGATATATGTTCACAGAAAACAAAATTGCTTCACTTTAATAAAAAGAAAAACTCTCCAGGTAAAACAGAGATTAAAATTGACAAAGCAGTAATAAAGTCTAAGGAATCTGTACGATTTCTGGGAATACTAATAGATTACCAAATGTCTTTTCAACCACATGTAAATCACGTTCAGAAGAGATGCTCTAAATCAGTCAATATGCTAAAATATCTAAGAAGGACATGGTGGGGAGCAAATCCAGAAACTCTTATCACGATCTACAAAAGTTATGTCCGTACACTGATAGATTACGGTTCATTTGTTTATTTTCCACTTAAAAAAGCACACAAGCAGAGTAAATACAGATCGGAGCTCTACGTATTGCACTTGGTTACAGAAAAAGCACACCAACAAATACAATCTTAGAGGAATCCAAACTGCCAAAAATTACAGAACGGTGCAGATTCCTAGGCAATTCTTTCTTTACTAAAATCGCATAAAATCAAAGCACCATAACAAACAAAAGCACCAAAAATTCTCACAAGAAACAAAAAAATTAAACTTAAAAGAAATAGACTAATACAAAAATGTGTCGAAGATAGTAGATCTTTAACATGCGATAAACTCTATATAAGTAACAGCTACAACGTGTTCAAATCAAAATATAAAGTAACAATGCAACCAATTCCAATAAACGTAGAAATAGAAAAACATCCAAAAATCCCATAGAAATATTTTCAACAATCCCAAAACTAGAAAATACAATGGACATTTTTACTGATGGTAGTAAGTCTCAAAATTCCCTCTCGGTAGGCTGCTCTATTTCTTGTAAGGACCTCAATTTCTCATCAAATAAAATCTTTTTTAAAGAGGCCTCGATATTCACCGCTGAATGTGTTGCCATAAATGTAGCGCTGGATCTCGCAATATGTAATCCTAATAAAAATTTAGAATATTCACAGACTCCCTTAGCGTATTGAAAAGTCTCTCAAATAACAGCATCGATATCAAGACTAATTCATACATACTGGATGCAAAAGAAAAATATTTATAATTTAAAAATCGTAATAATAATAACCGTATAGAGTTTCCATAAGGGAATCGAAGAAAATGAGACCGTGGATAAGCTTGCTAGAGAAGCATCACAACAAACACCATGTGCGACCATACAGATTCCTTTGACTGATTTCCACGAAACATTTAGAGAGAAATCACTACTAAATACTAGGGAATTAATTCGGAAGACAGAAAAAGGGCAACAATACTTTCGTTTCTTCAGTACACAAAATAATAAACAGATTACCTAGAATAATTACGGTCACAATCAATCGATGTAGAAGTAATCATTATAATCTAAAAGCTTCGCTTGCGAGAGTCGGAATCATAGAAGATAGCCAATGCAGTTGCGGATACGAATGTGAAGATCTAAATCATGTGCTTTGGCAATGTCGCATATATAATGATCAGAGAGAACTTTTGCTCCATAATTTGCAAAAACATAAAATGTTCCCACCATTCAAGATCGTCCCAGTGTTAGCTGAATTAAATGTCGAAATACTAGTTGAAATATGTAGTTTTCTAAAAAAAATGTAAGTTGAACATATGATGGTACATGGTGAGATTGCCAATCTGCTCATCTTCCCAATTATGCTCAATAATACTGTGCACGTGTAGATCTGTATAGGTACCACATTTCCTTGTTTAGTAGTTTTATATAGTACATAGCATAGTCGTACAAAATAATTGTAAACAAAACTAATGTAAGGCTGTATAAACCCAAAAGGGTTTTTGGTAAGCTTAAATAAAAAAAACACTTTGTTGATGAATGCACAGAATAGTCTTACTTTGACACAGTCTTGGCTCAATGATAACGAGTTAATCCTCAACAAGGAAAATTATGAAATCTTAATTTTCTGTTAAAACATTATAACGTTCGTAACAACCCACACTATGTTAAGTTTTTGGGGGTTCTTTTGGACAGTAATTGACATGGGAGGAGCATACAGTTTTTGTCTGCAGGAGTATATCACGGAAAATCTTCCTACTACGCAACCTGCTTTACTGTCTGTCACAGACAACATTATTAATGGCTTACCATGCACTTATCCAGTCTTCAATATCCTACACTTTATTAGCGTGGGGCCACTCAACACACACATCAACCGTTTTCTTCCATGCAAAGAAAGGCTGTTAGGGTCATTGCTGGATTACAATATAGAGATTACTGAGGGGGTGCTTTCAAACATTTAAAGATCCTTACCTTGCCCTGTGCTTACATTTTGCAATGCCTTATGCATGTAAAAATAAAAATAACTACAGAACAAATGAAAGTTTACACTCCTACTCAACGCGTAATAAAGTTATGATACGTCAAGATTATTTAAGACTTTCGAAAACAAGAAACGGTATAAACTATTATGCAATCAAGTTTTTCAATGTTTTACCAGGTGATGTCCCAGTCCTCGAGTGTGTACGTTTTAAATCAGTAATTAAGCGGTTCCTGGTGGAAAATGCGTTCTACAATTTTGATGAGTTCTTATCAACCGATTTTTCTTAGTTGAACCATTAACTTAGATAATAAATTATTTTGTTGTTTTGTTAAATCTTACACTGTAAGCGTGATTTTACTATATTATTTTTCTCTTTCAGTTTACCTGAGTACTGTTTATTTATGACAAATATTGTATATATTTTAAATGTATTTATATGTATGTAGGTATATATATATATATATATATATATATATATATATATATATATTTGTTTTGGTTTTGTTTATCGACTTATCAAAGCTTAATTGTATGTATATGACCAGTAAAGATCTATCTATCTATCTATCTATCTATATCTCAAACTCACTAAGTTTCATGTTGTCAAGCGACTGAAGCGCACGTATATGACTTGATAGTCTATAAATATTTTTTACAAAAAATTGGACCGACTTTATTAGTTGGTGCACTGAAAAGTATAAAATAATATTAATTCTATTGGTGCTGTTACTTTTGAAGTTGTGCAGTTGCAGGTAGATTGGTAACTTTTGGCACCAACTTCACAAGTACCAGCCCCAATAGAATTAATATTATTTTATACTTTTCAGTGCACCAACTAATAAAGTCGGTCCAATTTTTTGTAAAAAATATTTATTTCACACTTTTGAGTGTAACATTAGTCACGAAAATCGTTGAACGTTCACTATACCATATCAATGAAGATAGTACTTATCCTATTACCCACGTATATTCCTTGCTTGTAGTTGTTATTATTGAGATCTCAGAACATCGCTGCGGAAATACGCTTGAATATTTTAGTTGTTACCATTTTAACACCGATTTTACTCGAAAACCGTAACTCTAAGGGAAAAATGTTCAGTATAAATGTTGCTACAAATAATTATGTCTTTCATGTACTGCAAACAGATTTTCAATTTTCGACAAAATTTGCCCCCTCCACCCCCTTCGGGGGCGGTTTTCGGAAGGAACGAGATGTCGGATTCCCGTTTTTATGAATATGGGACCATTTCTCAAGCCTCCTCTTTCAAATGAATCAAAAATCATCAAAATCGGAGTACGTCTACTATATGATAGGCGCGCACAAACCAAAAAAAAAAAAAAAAAAAGCACACAATCGAATTGTATACCTCCTCCTTTTGGGAAGTCGGTCAAAAATAGCTAGAAACAAGTAAGATAAGTAGAAATAATTAATAATAATTAAATTTAAATCATCGCCGACCATACATTAAGTGAAGCTAGGTAAATAGGATACAGATCGTTCATAAGATAGAATAAGTTGGTAATAAATGATGAACAATACAGTGCAGACGAAGAAATCAACAGCAAAAAAGAACAGCAAATGAGATATCACTAGAAGGAGAAAGTCCAGATATCCAAGCAAGTAAACTCTCAAGAGACTCTCCGACAAAAATCTAATAAGAAAAATACTAAAAAAAGAAAGTTACATAACACAAGCAATGGACAAGGATATGCTAAGCAATATAAACGGAAAACACTTGCGAAGTCTACGAAAACATTAACATGGAAAATAGCGGCGACATGGAATATAAAGAGCATTACTGGAAAAGAAAATGAACTAGAAGATGCATTTGAGAAGTAGAAGGTTGATATACTGGAAATAATTGGAACAAACAAAAGGCCAAGGCATGATAAAACTGCACAATAACAATATATTAATATACAGTGGACTATCACAGGAAAACAGAGCAGCTGCAGGAGTTGAGTGTATAATTAATAAACAAATTGAAGAACAGATACAAAACTGGATACCATGGAATGAACGCATACTAACAGCAGAGATGAAAAATAATAAAACATGCCCGATAATATCAATAATAATCGCTTATGGGCCAAATGAAGACTATAAAGCCACACATAAAGATAAACACTGGAAAGAGCTGACATGAATAACAGACCAAACTAATGAAACAAAATATTTATATGGAGATATCAATAGCAGAGTTGGACAACAGGATAGTGAATACAAAACAGTCATTGGAAAATTTTGAGAATTAACTAGAAATAATAATGACAAGAGACTACTTGATTTTTGTCTCAAACGATTTTATAATAACAAACATGTTTTTCATTCATAAAGATATACACAAATATACCAAAGAAGTACAGAGTAGAAATGAAGAATCAGTAATTGACTATGTAATAACAGAAAGTCAGTACAGAAAAACAATAATGGATACAAGAGTTAGAAGAGGACCAGAATTAGGAAGTGACCAGTATCTAGTAATAACGACAATACGGGAGAAAATCGAAAAACAAAACCCATCAACCAACAAGGTCTTATACACTTAGAGATAAAGAGATAGAAGATAAATACAAAAATGAAAAAAATATTAATTTCATAAATAATAACACAAGTAGAGAAAGTAGAAACTTAGAAAATGATTGGGGAAAATTTAAACATAAACATAAATAGGAAAAACAATAATAAGAAGCAAACGGCATGGTGGATGGACGAGATTAAAGATCAAGTAAAAAAAAGGAAGCACCACTAAAACGATAATAAAGGCGTTCAAGAACAATCAATGGAGAAAATTGGGTGAGAAGATGGAACAAGACTCTAAAGGGGACCAAAAACTATTCTATCGAGCACTTAAATCGTTACGAATAGAAAAGCAACATCATACGCACAGCATCAGATATAAAAACGGTGAAATTATAACAGAAGGAAAATATATTATGAAAAGATGGCGAGAGTATTTTATGGAACTTCTCAATGAAACACAAGAAGGGGTACAAATAGAAGAAACTGAAATACAACAAGAAGAAGGCGAAAATGAAATGAAAAATATTGGACAAAATGTGAAGACAGACTGCTAGAAATCTACAAAAAGATATGGACCGTAGAAAACTACCGGAAAACTGGAAGAAATCGTTGAATATCCCGATACAGAAAAAGGGAGACGCAAAGGAATGCAATAACTACAGAGGAATAACCTTGTTATATACAGCAATGGAAATGTTTGAGAAAATAATAGCGAAAAGAATAAGATCCAAGATCGAAAGTACATTAGAAGAATCACAGAGCGGGTTTAGAAGTGGAAGAAGAACACAAGACCATGTTTTCACGATTAAAAAAATCACAGAAAAAGCAAGCCAAGAAAGAAAAGTTTATATGGCATTTTTAGAACTAGAAAAAGCTTTCAATTCTGTACAAAGACATAAAATATGAAACATTTTGAAGGACCGAGGCGTAAACGATAAGATCGCAAGACTAACACAATAAATATACAAAGGCAACTTAAACTCAGTAATTAGAAACAATATAGCCTCGAAAACATTTACAACCATTACAGGACTAAGACAGGGAGGAAGCCTTAGTCCGCTTTTGTTCCTCATATTCATGGATGATAATATTAAAAAATGAAAGCCCAGAACCAAGAAATTGGAAATATTCGACTAGAAAGAATATCAATAAGCGAAGGAGCATTTGCAGATGACGTGGTACTACTGATTGAATATGAGAAAGACCTACAAACCAATTTAAACATATGGGACACGGCATTGAAAGAAAATGGATTAAGAATAAATGTTTTCTGTTTCGAAGTGAAAAGCCTTAAAATATTTTCGTATATACAGGGTACTCCATAAATGCGATACGAGGCAAAAAATTTTTATTTTAAGTGGAACATCCTACATTTTATTCACTTTTTGGATTAACCCAATGTTTCTTCACACTTTTTATCAAGCATTACCTATACCAAAATTTTACGGTTTTTGAGAAATTTTACATTTTATCAAAATATTGCTCTTTACAGGTACTATTGAAATCAGTCATAATTTATTTATTTCAAATCGTACAAACCAAATCTTTGGCAGATTATTAGTACATAGTCTCCCTTACTTTACTCCCCTTTGAAAATCTGATTAGATTCTACAGGATGTTCTCAATACTATACAAAATGTGAGCAATTTAATACAACTAGATCTTATTTTTTTATGGAATGCCTCAATCATTTTTAGTTATAGCTTAAGGCTTTTTTTATAAAGCATGTCCCATACCTGTCTGTAATAATTGCCGAGTTTTTTTGATTTTTTCCAAATTTCTCCTTAAAACTCCACAACACCTACCTTTACTTCAGAGAAATTTTGCTCGGTTGGCCATGAATATAATTATTTTTTGATTTTGACACTGTTAGTTTGCAAAATTCGTAAAAGATAGTTTCTATTTATAATCAAAATGAATTTTTCAAAAGATGAACTGGTTAGAATGACTTTTTGTTTGGGCGCAAGTGACGAAAACTGTTTACTAGCAACTAGAATTTACGCACATAGATTTCCACACGCGGAACGCCATCCAAATTGTTTGGCATTTGAAAGAAATAAAGAAAGGTTTGAAAGAACTAGAAACGTAAATTATGAAAGAAATTTGGTAAGAGAAAAATCAGCAGCCAGTGAAGAAAAGCAAATGGCTGTAATGCAGTAGAAATTCCTCATGTTACGTGTAGGCAAATTGCGCGGGAATTAGATGGTATGGAAAAATCGACCATCAATAAAATTACAAAGAAAGCTAAATTTCACCCATATCATGTACAGCTGGTGCAAGATTTAACTGACGATGATTTTGTTAATTGCCGCAATTTTTATCGTTGGGCGTTACATAGAATCCGACAACAACATGACTCTTTTGATTATGAGCTGTTCACAGACGAAGCTAGTTTTCATAAAAACGGCTATGTAAACCGCTATAATTTTCATTATTACGCGGATGTAAATCCAAGACATCTGATACGACTGGATTATCAATATAGATGGTCGCTTAATGTATGGGAAGGCATCATGGGGAGAAGACTTTTCGGACCATATTTCTTCAACGGTACGGTGAATGGAGAGAACTTTTTACATTTTATGCAATATGAATTGGAGGATAATGTCGACCATTAATCACTTTTGTGTGTTTTTAGACCCATTTATTATACATAGAATTTCTATTGGTTAGGTATTATTATTTTTCTAAATTTTAGTTGTCGCTTGTTTAATAAAATTGGTATTTTAATTATCATGATATCTTATTAAAAAATTCCGCTGATTTCAATTCAATTATTATATCCATATCCAACCGAGCAAAATTTCTCTGTATTAAATGTAAGTGTTGTGGAGTTTTAAGGAGAAATTTGAGAAAAATCAAAAAAACTCGGCAATTATTACAGATAGGTATAGAACATGCTTTATAAAAAAGAAAACAAGTCTTAGGCTATAACTCAGGTAAAAAAATTGGGGCATTTCGTTTAAAAAAAGATTCAGTTGTTTTAAATTGCTCACATTTTGTATATTATTGAGAAAACCCTGTAGAATCTAATAAGATTTTCATAGGGGAGTAAAGGAAGTGAGACTATGTACTAATAACCTGACAAAGATTTGGTTTGTACGATTTGAAATAAATACATTTTTACTGATTTCAACAATACCTGCAAAGAGCAATATTTTGAAGAAATGTCAAATATCTCAAAAATCGTTGAATTTTGGTATAGGTAATGCTTGACAAAAAGTGTGTAGAAATATTGGGTTAATCCAAAAAGTGAATAAAATGTTAGATGTTCCATTTAAAATAACAATTTTTTGTCTGGTACTTATGGAGTAAGTACCCCGTATATAAGAAAATATGTTTAGGCTCTTCGAAACAGGAAACAACTTTGCAATTTACATTTTTTACTGGCATCATCCCGAAATGAGATATCCTCCGATATAGTACTAATTAGACACCCTATATATTTATATTGACATTAGAACTGAATGCTTTTTAAGAATTGAGATTTTTATCAAAAGCATGAATTCGCACATGAAAAATTGTATGATAGAGTATGATAAAATTTTAGTATTTCAAATTCGACATTAATTAAATTGAGCTTTTCGTGTTCAATACCTTACAAATACTAATAAGCAATATTCAATAAATATCATTGAAAATAAATGAATGAATATTATTCATAGACTATATATGAATATTATTCATAAATTATATAACATTATTGTGCCTAGGTATTTATGATTTTATTGAACAAAAGAAATTCAAAGAAAACAAAGAGAAAACCAGTAGACCTTTGAGGTTCATACTACGAACTACCCAGTACAGTAAGTATATCAGTTATTGCAAAAATGTAACTTGAAATCATACGAACTAATGAAAGTTATTTTCAATTGCATTTCAATCTTGGACAATTGTTTTAGTTAATTTTAACTTTCAAAGACCGCCATTTCGAAACTACAATTATATTGATTATATAGATTTTTCATAGTGTTACCACAAAAATTTTACAAATTTTTATATTAACTAAAAACACCATAAGAGATTAAATATAGTACCAGGTCGTTCTCGAGATAATTTAAATTTTTCAATTATTTTTTTTTCAATTTCAGTGTCTTTTTGTCACATAAAGAGGTATCTATTATAAAAAACACTAATAGTTAATTTCGCGACAATAAGGATTTCCTCTCGATTAGAAATCCGTTTACACTAAACATCCACCAGGGTAGGTGTTTGTGCGAGGAGACCCTAAACTTATACCAAAGTCTATCTAAGGATACACTTTGCTTATACTAGGTGCGTACACTAATATTAAAAAAAGAAAAAATATTCCTATGTATAATACCACTTTTCATAATTTGCTTAACTACATTTTTTGTTGCTATTTGTGAAAAACATGTTTTTTGTAAGCGACAATGGCTATAAAAAAATGAAGAGGGTTGAGGATAGAGTAGGTACCCGACCACAGTACCAGTGACCTTAAATACTTAGTATCAATTAGATTAGAGAAATATGAACATAAATAAAATATCAACTAGTTATTTTTTGGTAACGTGGTCCGGCTGTATATAGTAATATTTGTGTTTCAAATGAGCCTGCAAATTTTCTATTTTCAATGCAATTCAGCTGTTCTAGAAGCAGCTGTTCTTTATAATGCAATGGAAATGATTGTATTGAGGCTTTTTTAAAAATTGACTGGAATTGAGTTCCATAATTTAATGCCGACTTACGTAAAAGCAGCACTTCTGTGGAGTGGAATGAAAAACATAAATTTAGTAGAAAGTTTCTTACATATGTAAGGATGGGTAATATTCCTTTAATTATTTTTCTGGTTGATATTTAATTGACATGTTATTTGATAGGACGGATTTCTAGACAGAACAAAGAACGTTTTTGAATGTTGACATTCCTGTTCATATATCTCCTTAAATTCTAAGCAAGATGTCTATAACTGACAATCAAAAACGTCAATTGTCGTGTCCTGACTATAAAATTAGTATTCTGCGATGATAGCTGTTAAGAGTGATTCTTTTTAGGTTGGAGTTGAATAGATATATTGTATACTATATGAATATTGGAGATTTTCGCCATTATTGGTGTGCAGACGAATTAAATAGTAATTAGGTGAGTGATCACTGAGCTTTCTTGAAATGAGATGATGAAGTGTCGATGAATGATGCGTGAAAGAAGGATAGATATTACTGGATACCATTGGCCTGCATGAGGGTTGGCTGAGATATTGTTATTATCATGGATATTATTATTACCAGGAATGTTATTATTATCATTATTATTATTATTACTGATCAGTAATTAGGGACGCCACGGTTGCACATGAGTGTGCGATGGGCCTGGAATAGGTGCCCTGGGATTATTCTCGATGCCGTGGTGGGCGTGCGTGTTTTTATCGCCGTTAGCTTAGTTATGAATTTAATTAGGGACGCCACGGTTGCACATGAGTGTGCGATGGGCCTGGAATAGGTGCCCTGGGATTATTCTCGATGCCGTGGTGGGCGTGCGTGTTTTTATCGCCGTCAGCTTAGTTATGAATTCAATTAGGGACCCCACGGTTGCACCTGAGTGTGCGATGGGTCTGGAATAGGTGCCCTGGGATTATTCTCGATGCCGTGGTGGGCGTGCGTGTTTTTATCGCCGTCAGCTATATCTTGTACTAGTGTTGCCATGCAAGAGGCTCATACCGTTTCTTTTACCAGGTGAGCTGCTTCCTCCCGAGGGGCTCGGCATCCACGATGCATATTTCCTGGTGGACCTGGGCATTATAATATAACTGATATTTGGTTTTGATATATATATATGTTGTTTCTTTTGGATTATATAAACAAATTGTTCTCATTTCTTTCTCTATATTTAATTAGATCACCTTAAACATATTCTTCTTATAGTTCAGAAGTGGGATTTGGCTTGCGCCACAAAGGTGCAGTTACCCTTTGAGCACAAATATCAAATTTAACTCACGATGAGCTTAACACGTCGGCATGGAAAGAAAGCGAGCACTTCCACACTCGCCCGAGTCGCCAGCTAGTGCATCCGCTATTACTAACAATGATATACGGAGCTCAGATGGCATGGTATCTACAACCGCAACATCTTCAACTTCGGAGCAGCTGGGTCAGTTAATGAGAGAGTTGGTTCAACAACTTCAACCACGAGAATCGTCAGGATTTAAGGGCGACGCAATCCCTCCCTTTGACCCTGAGAATGAGGGACACGACATAGGTAAATGGTGTCATACAATAGACGAGTTAAAGGATGTTTTTAGGTGGACCGAGGAGACAACTGTCTATTATGCCATAGCCAAACTTAGTGGGTTGGCCCAAACTTGGTATCGTAATCTTCCCACGGTGAAGATGACATGGGACCAATGGAAAGAGAAGCTACGCGAAGCTTTTCCACTGAAAAGCACCTTCTCCGACAAGCTGGAGCAAATGGTACATCGTAAGAAGGCTCCCAAGGAAACCTATACACGGTATTATTACGAAAAGCTATCTCTCTTAAATACATGCGAGATATTTGGGGAAAAAGCCGTCTCCTGCATCATCGGCGGTATACAAGATCCTTCAGTGAAAAACTCAGCAAGCGCAGGAAATTTTGCGACGCCCGATAAGCTGTTATCATTTTTGACCACCATACAAGAAGTTCCGTCGAACCCGAAGAACGCATCGCTTGAATATAAGAGGAGACACGCAGTCGACACCAAGAAGGAATTTTCTCGTACGCGTAGCTTGGGAAATTGTTTTAGGTGTGGCAGGAAAGGCCACCATGCTTCTCAATGCAGGGCTGTTTTCGAGAAAACTTGTTCTTTTTGCAAGAGTAAGGGGCACACTGAGAGCACCTGCTATCGCAAGAAAGATCAGCCCAATAAGCCCAATAATACTGTCGCATGACTATGTGGAAGCAAAGCAAAGACAAATCCTAATTTAAAATACTTTAAAGACATTCGACTAAACGATCACCCTACTCGTGCTTATATCGATCTCGGCAGTTCTTGCAGCACTATTCGTCAGACAGAAGCTGAACAATTCCAATTAGAAGTGAATGGATACGATTGGATAGAAATTGTAGGATTTGGTGATGGAAGAGTGCGAACGTTTGGTTCTTCGACTGTCAAATTGGATATAGATGGTGTGGAAGGGGAAGTGACAATCCATGTTGTACCGGATTGGACCCAAGAGATACCAGTTTTGGTAGGAAGGACTTTTACGGAGCTACCTCATGTAATTGTTATAAAATACAAGGATAGTTTAAAATTCACCATGATGACAGAAGAGCTTCCGGTAGTTATAAATGAATCTGTTGAAAAGGTGCCATTATGGGTGACAGATGCGGTGGTAATTCCCCACGATCATGCTGGAAACATTTCGGTGGAGACTGATGCTAACTTCAGAGGAGATTTATTCGTTGACTCGGCTCTTATGCTGGAACAAAGTAAGGAGAGCGGGAGACCCCGCGCTGTACTTTCACTTTCATCCGAAGGAAAAGGGTTCATACCCCTTGTGAATCTATCTGACAACGATTTAGTGGTTAAGAAGGGTAGACTTATTGCTAGAGGACGGCCTTGTTTTCCTCAACTGGATGAACAAATATTACGGGTTGATTTGTCGACCAGATATGGATTGGACTAGTGTAAAGGTAGGACCGGTGGGGGAAAAGGAAGAAGAAGCTTTACGAACTTTGCTTCGCGAATTCAGCGTATGCTTTTCAACTGGATTTGAAGATTTGGGCCGGTTGAACACAGGGGATGAGCTTAAAATAAAGTTGAACGAAGAGAAACCATTCTCTTACAGACCTTATCGCATGGCTGAGAGCGAGAAGGAGAAAGTGAGAGGTATTGTTGCTGAATTGATCAATAATGGTATCATTCGTGAATCATCTTCAGAATATACGTCTCCGCTTCTTTTAGTTAAGAAGAAAGATGGCTCGCCTAGGATGTGCATCGACTACCGTAAATTGAACAGCTTGACAGTCAGAGAAATTTTTCCCATGCCAAGAATAGATGAGAGAGTCTGGATAGACTGCATGGAAGTAAATTCTTTACCAGCCTTGACTTGCGCGCTGGCTACCAACAAATTCCCATAGCTGAAGAGTGTAAACATTTGACTGCGTTCGTAACCCCAGAAGGCTGTTATGAGTACAATCGAATGCCCTTCGGTCTGACTAATGCTCCTGCAGTTTTCCAGCGCATAATGACTAAAATCTTGGTACCAGCTAAGGGACTAGTAGAAGTGTTTCTGGATGATATCCTTATTCCATCAGCTTCGGTGCAACAAGGAATGGACAATTTGGAAATCGTGCTGGAGTTGTTGAAACGCGCTGGTTTAACATTGAACTTGGAAAAATGTGCATTTCTCATGCAAAGTGTTATTTACTTGGGATTTGAGATTGGTGGCGATGGTGTAAGACCAGGGATGATGAAGGTTCAAGCAGTTTCTCAGTTCGACACTCCAAAAAGTATCCATCAAGTGCGCCAGTTTCTCGGACTAACTGGATATTTTAGACAGTTCGTCAAGAATTATGCCATCATTGCGAGACCACTTACGGCCAAATTGAGGAAGGGAGAGCCATGGTTGTGGGCTGAGAAGGAGCAGATTGCTTTTGACGCCCTGAAACAAGCATTGATCACGCGACCCATTCTATCTTTATACAATCCAAAGGCGGTGACGGAGGTCCACACTGATGCGAGTAAGCTCGGTATCGCTGGAATCCTTTTGCAAATACAAGATGACGGAAAATTACACCCGACAGCGTTCTACAGCCGACAGACCTCAGACGGTGAGCAGAAGTATCATTCTTATGAGTTGGAGACGCTAGCCGTAGTTGAAACTATCAAGAAATTCCGTGTATACCTTTTAGGTATACAATTTACAGTTGTTACGGATTGTAATGCGATCAAGGCTTCGCAGTCAAAGAAGGAGCTGGTTCCTAGAATCTCGAGATGGTGGTTGCAGCTTCAAGAATTTGATTTTCATGTTGTTTATCGCCCGGGGGATAGAATGAGGCACGTTGACGCCTTAAGTCGTAACCCCGTTGAAGGACGAGTGCCAGAAGAAATTCTCCATATAGAACAGGCAGATTGGGTCCTTAGCGGACAACTCTCAGACGAGAAGATATCACATATTCGAAAGGTATTATCTAAACAGCCGGAGACAGATGAGGAACGACGCATCTTCAAGGAATATGCACTTCGTGATGGGCGCGTTTATAAAATTACTGCTCGAGGATTGCTTTGGTTAGTACCGAGAGGTATGCGTCAACAGGTGGTGAGAGCTGCCCATGATGAAATGGGGCATTTCGCGGCGGAGAAAACACTGCTTCGCCTTTGCAGGAATTACTGGTTTCCCAGGATGAGACAATATGTACAGAAATACATCGCCTGTTGCGTGCCTTGTCTATTCAACAAGACGCCAAGTGGAAAGAAGGAAGGTTATCTCCATCCTATACCGAAGGTGCCAGTGCCCTTCCACATGGTTCACATTGACCATTTAGGCCCTTTTCCCGCGAGTGTCAGGAAGAACGAGTATCATATCACACTAGTCGATGCATTTACCAAGTTCCTCGTAATGAAGGCAGTCAGATCAACTGCTTCCAGACTAGTGGTAGAATTTCTGAAGGAGGTGTTTAATAATTTCGGAACCCCATCGGTGATCGTTTCGGACCAAGGATCAGCGTTTACCTCCAAAAGTCTTAAAGGGTTTTGCTTAACACGTAACATTAAACACGTTTTAAATGCGGTGGCTACGCCCAGAGCAAATGGGCAAAATGAGCGGTTTAACCGGACTATACTTAGCGCTCTTACAACATCCTGTCCAGACGAGACCAAATGGGATGAACAAGTTTCTACAGTTCAGTTTGCTATTAACACAGTTGTCAGCAAGGCCACAGGAAAGACACCATTCGAATTATTATTTGGATATCAACCCCGAGAAATTACAGATCCATTTTTGTCGCAAGAAGTGGCCCGCATTCCCGAACTGATAGCCGATTTCATCCAGTTACGTCAGGAGGTTGCCGAGAAACTAAAATCGGATCAGGAAAAACAAAAGGAGCGTTTCGATGCCTGGTGGACCTGGGCATTATAATATAACTGATATTTGGTTTTGATATACAGGGTGGGCCAAACTCCTGTATTTCTTCGATATTGGCTGAACTATAAGATATATCATAAAAATTATACAACAAAAGTTTATTGATGCAGTCTGTTCCATAACCTAAAAATATTTTAAATTATACAGGATGTTCCATGAAAAAGTTACAGGGTGTCGACCTGTTAATTCAAATAGAACACCCTGTATTTTATATGATATTTTGATTAAGAATTTCTTTACAAATACATTTTGTCTGAAACTATTTTCTATGTAATGAATAGTTTTAGAAATAAACTAGTTTTTTTACAAAAACATAAATCTGCAGAAGGTCAAATGATGAGCTGTCATGTGATTATCTTTCAGTATTTCAATAAATTTTTAAATGATAGAGATTTACCATAGTATGGACTTTCTTCTAGCAGTTTTCATTACAAAGTATGCCGTAGCACTTCTCAGTAAAAGAATGGTCAAATTGAAGAACTTCGAAGTACGATAACTTCGTTTTTTTAAATGGAATGCTATATTTTTCAATATTTAAAAAGAAACACGATTTATTTTTAAGACGTTTCATATATCATGTTTCTATGGTGAAATTAAGCCATTTTCTTGAAATTTTAGATTTATTCAAGAAACTACCAAATTTAAATAATTTTAGTACTAGCCTGTTCTTAATATTTTAATAAGTGCCGTTTCTGTCAGAAATTTACGTACTCCATTAAAGTCTTAAATTTGTTTCCAGTTCCTGTAATTTTCATGCGTTTCTAATATAAGATTTTGGTATTTCGTTAAGTTCTCGTTTGAATAGTTTCGTTAATTGTCTTGTTTATTTTTATTGACTTTGCTGTTGTTTAAAATTAATTTTGTCTTGTTTACTTTTATTGACTTTGCTGTTGTTTAAAATGAATTATTCCCAAGAAGCACTTATTTTTATGACTTCAGTTCTTATTGAGTGTGACAGAAATAGTTTGCTGGCATCTAGACTCTACCGTCAAAGACATCCGGAACGTCGTCATCCCCAGGTTCAATCTTTTAACCGGCTGAATGAGAGGCTTTATAGAACTGGTTCAGTACATTATGAAAAACGGGGTGAAATAGCTAAGAGAATCTTAGTGGATACTACAGTGGAGCAAGTTCTTCTAACTGTTACAGATAATTTCAGCACAAGTGGAAGGAAAATTGAGGAACAGTTGGAGGTATCAAGAACTAGTGTCAGAAGAGTGTTAAAGGCACATACGTTCCATGACTATAAACTGCACTACTGCCAAAATCTCAGTGATCAAGATTTTGTTAATAGGTCGATGTTCTGTGAGTGGGCTCAAACTAGATTGGATGAAAATGAGGATTTTTTCAACGGTGTTCTTTTCACAGACGAGTCAACGTTTAAAAATTTTTATGTACCGAATAAAAGAAATGCCCATCACTATGCCCAAGAAAATCCTCACCTCTTGAATCAGATAGACCATCAACACCAGTGGTCTATCAACGTGTGGGGCGGTATATTGGGAAGAAGTGTGGTAGGACCTCACTTTTTCGATGGCCGGCTAACTTCAGCTTCCTATTTGAACTTTTTAGTGAACCATTTACCAGTGTTACTTGCGGACGCAGAGGAAAATATCGATATTGATAGATTTTGGCTTCAACAAGATGGAGCACCTGCGCACACAGGTCAAATTGTTCGAACTTTTTTAAACAACAATTTTCCTATGAAATGGATTGGCATTGGTAGCAATTTTCCATGGCCAGCGAGAAGCCCTGACTTGAATAAGTTGGATTTTTTCCTGTGGGGATACTTGAAGGGTCATGTGTACAGCACTGCACCTACCACGCGAGAAGATATGATGCAACGCATTGAAAATACATTCCAAGCAATTACACCAGCGATGCTGGATAATGTCGACAGATCGCTACGTCACAGAATCCAGCTTTGTGCTAACGAAAATGGAGGGCATTTTGAACAGTTGTTGTAAACAGTTAATAGTTTTCTATTTGTTGTTATTATTATATTATTTTTGTTTCGCCTTGAGTTTCATTAAATTTAATACATGATACTATTATATTTTCTTGGACTTTAAACACTAAACCAATAATTCAACAAAAGTTATGTTTTCATTGTGGTACGTAGGCTATCTTTCAAGTTTTCAAACATTATCAAAACAAGTATAATAAAATTTTCTTCAACAGTTCTTGAATCACATAACTTGAAAAAATAACGACTGGACACACCAACAATTTGTGTTCGATCTACGCCAACGGTTCCAGACACCAAATAGTATTTCTTGAATCAAAAAATACCTATTACGTTTCAAACAAAAAACTGTTAAATTCAAAATAAAACATATGTTTCTTAGAAATATCAGGAATAAATGCCCGAAATGTCATTTTTCATGTACCTAATAGACACGTTCACAAGTGAACAATTAAAAAAACTCGCATAATAATGAATAAGCACTTATTATATAAAAAAAATTCAAGATTGTGATATCCGGTTCATGGATACCCAGATACACTTCTTAATCTTCCCGGGGAACCAATAATTAGACCCAGACCCGGTTTTTGCTACACTTGTCATACCGAAACGCCTGATTTAATTACCAGTAAATTAGGTTTTTCTACCTAATTCTTCCATACATCGTACGTACAAAAACTCAAAATTATACATCACCTTGCTACCCGTACTTACATTACCACCATTTCTAGTATAACAAATTCATATGAAAATGAAGGAACCAGGTAATGCATAATGAGCGATTACTACACATAAGTACTCAATTTAAAGTTGCAGTCGGAATATGTATTATCTCGAAAAGAAGAAAAAAACAATTATAAAGTTTCTTGAACACTGACAGAAACGTCACTCTTACTATAATAAAATTTAAAAATAATCATAATTTGGTAGTTTCTTGAATAAATCTAAAATTTCAAGAAAATGGCTTAATTTCACCATAGAAACATGATATATGAAACGACTTAAAAATAAATCGTGTTTCTTTTTAAATACTGAAAAACAAAGCATTCCATTTAAAAAAACGAAGTTATCGTACTTCGAAGTTCTTCAATTTGACCATTCTTTTACTGAGAAGTGCTACGGCATACTTTGTAATGAAAACTGCTAGAAGAAAGTCCATACTATGGTAAATCTCTATCATTTAAAAATTTATTGAAATACTGAAAGATAATCACATGACAGCTCATCATTTGACCTTCTGCAGATTTATGTTTTTGTAAAAAAACTAGTTTATTTCTAAAACTATTCATTACATAGAAAATAGTTTCAGACAAAATGTATTTGTAAAGACATTCTTAATCAAAATATCATATAAAATACAGGGTGTTCTATTTAAAATAACAGGTCGACACCCTGTAACTTTTTAATGGAACATCCTGTATTATTTAAAATATTATTAGGTTATGGAACAGACTGCATCAGTAAACTTTTGTTGAATAATTTGTATTATATCTCTTATAGTTCGGTCAATATCGAAGAAATACAGGAGTTTGGCCCACCCTGTATATATATATATATGTTGTTTCTTTTGGATTATATAAACAAATTGTTCTCATTTCTTTCTCTATATTTAATTAGATCACCTTAAACATATTCTTCTTATACATATACCTTTTATACGTATAAAAAAGGGACACAAAGACATTTTTCTAAAAACAATTTTATATGACACAGGAAATCGGACCGATTACAATAAATATTAATTAGGTAATACCTAAGACTAAATATGAAATTCAAATTGTTCATGACAGTTTTTTTTCGTATAATTTGTGTTTAGGGTGACAATCACAATTTTCAGAATTCATTTAGCTCCTTATTCAACTGCCTTTACTTCGAGAAAGCAGCACTTCTTTCTTAAAATTTTATGGCTAAGTTCTCTGAATATAAATAAAATAACCTTTTCGTGCTCAAATATCGTTATAATAAAATAAGTCAATTATTTCTTTTAACTATAAGCTAATATAATCAATAAAAAATCCTTGAATCCAATTATTATAAAGTTCTAATATTTACGAGAAAAATAAAACATGTTGATAATTGGTTTCCAGTATTTTATTAGAAATATTCAATTGAATTTATATTCCCGGAAAATCTGAAGACACCGAGCTCTGGCACTATACATGTAGTAGAAATCGTCTATTTCATTTCGTGAGAATCTTATTTTCCGAAAATTCTTATATCTCAGAAAATCTGTCAGGAACCAAAACAAATTATTAGATATACAATAACAACTAAACATGGGAGGTTTGAATGTTTTACATTTTATACTATCAGGCCCGTGGGACTCCACACAACAATGTAACAAACAATTATTTTTGTAACGTTAAGTTGACCTTGTATTTGGCCATAATTATGATTTATTCCACCTTTATGTGCAGATTTTCGTCTGACACATTTAATACCTACATTTCTAATTTATTTATCTAATTATATTAAACGAGCAATGCTTGTATATACACTGTGTCCAATTAAGTCGAAACCATATGGATTTTTTTTATTATTGGTTTTATGAAAAAAAGGTATTCTTGATAAAAAGTTCTGCAAAACTTCAAATGCAATCATCAGATATTAATTTTTTTCATCCGTATACGAGGTAAGTCGAAAAATATGAATTTTGCTCAAGAGTAAATTACCTTTATTTTTGAAAATAGTGAAAGTTTTTATTAAAAAAAGTTGACCATAATTGAAAAATCTTGTCAGATATCCAATATTATTCATCCGCCTTGAAAAATCATATTTTATTATTTTTATTACCTTCGGTGTATTAGCACTGATAATTTACGTCTACCGATAAACATTTAATCTAAGATGCACTGACTCCAAACGTCAAATCTCTAGTTCGTTTTAGAAAATAGAAGAAATGGCGGCTCTATTGACTAGTAACGAGAAAATTTAACTATTTTTTACTGTCTGAGATAAAAACTCATAGAGAAGCAGCAGCTATTTTTAACAACCGACATCCGAATAGAAATATTCAGCATTCGATAGTTGCAAAAATTATAAATAAATTCAAGACGTCTGGAAGTGTTCACAATAATTTTAATAAATATTTTTTTCAATAAACTAGCTGATGTGTAATTTACAAAATCAGCATGTGTATTTTATTTATACCAAAAGTAATTTTTTATAACCGATAGATAATATTGGATATCTGACAATAGTTTTCAATTATGATCAACTTTGTTCAATGAAAACTTTCGATATTTTCAAAAATAAAGGTACTTTACTCTTGAGCAAAATTCATATTTTTCGACTCACCTCATATACGGATTAAAAAAATTGATATCTGATGGTTAAATTTTGAGTTTCGGACTATGCAGTACTTTTTATCAAGAATAATTTTTTTTCATGAAACCCATAATAAAAAAGTTTTCCACATGGTTCCGTTGCAGCTACGATCGGTTATTATGTCAAGTGCCCTACGACGACTCCCTGCAGTGGTTTGCTGATGAGATGAACAGTTTGGCTGACGTCACATGGTTCCATAATCTTTCAGGTTTTGATTTTCTTTTTATCATTACATACACTGCTGCGAGAATTGGAGGAAGAGCTGACCTACTTCCCATCACAAATGAAAAGTATATCTCATTTACCAAACAATAGATGAGTACCCTATTCAGTTCCGCTTCATGGCATCCTACCAAGAAAAGTTAGCATTGTATTTACCAGAATTTCTAATTATGAAGTCACAGTTTCCAGAATTAGATGACATCCATTTTTCACTTTTAACGCAGAAGCCATAATGCATAATGATTACATCGACTGCTTTGACTGATTTTCTTACCATCCATAGATGATTTTTACAATAAGATAAATAATAAAACATGTCCTCGCTGACTATACCGACAACTCCATGACCTTTGAGGTAGCTTCCCATGTAAAAAACACGTCGACCTGTGTATGATGACTGATATTATACTCCTAGCCGATGCCTTTGAACGATTTCGCGCTAGCTGTCATAAAGCGTACAATATGGACCCTGCCCACTATTTTACCCTTCCAGCCTTGACGTGGTATGCCATGTTGGAGTATGCAGGAAGTGAGCTGGAATTTTTAACCCACGATGATATGTTTCTGTTTGTTGAACGAGACATTCGAGAAGGTTTGAGGCAATAATGTGGCAAGAGACGGGCCAAAGCTAACAAAACGTACAACTGTGATCCCAGCAAGCCTCAATTACTTTTAAAGTACTATGTTGTTGATAATAACATGGACGAGCAATATCGCAATATCTACTATATGGAGGCTTCGAATGGGCTGATACCAATACTGACGTTACCACTAGCACAGATAATGATGATGTAGGATATATATTGGAAGTAGACTATCCTAAGCCATAAACATCTTCATGATAAACATAATGACATACCTTTCTGTCCACAACATATTAACCCTAAGACTGGCAAGCCCCCTAAAAATGCTAGAAAGCTAACCAAATTGACGGCTACATTGAATGATAAACAGATTATTCATTATAGGGCTCTTAAGTAGGCATTGAAACGTGGACTTGTGCTCAAGAAAATTCAACGATTCATGAAATGTGAGCAATCACCTTGGCAGCAGCCTTATATCGATTTAAATACGGAGTTTGAGAAAACATTAGAGAATATTCGGAAAACGATTGATATTCGCCAGCATACATTAATTATCACACAGCACCAACCAATGAAAGCAGAGTAGACGTGGTCTTTATGCCGCTAAATTCGAATTCCCCGCTAAATTCAAATTCAATGTACTGGCGGCTGGCAGCTCTGCTTGGCGTTTCTGTGCTTTATGAATTTCAAATCCAATCTAGATTCAAGTTGCCTCCGTTGTCTCTGCTACGATCGAATGATTTGATTCAAATTTATTTGCCGTTTCACCTTTTTGATGGTTAGATTGTTATTTGCAGTATTGAACTAGAACATTTTAATTATATCTCATCTTTTTGTGCAAAAGAGCTAAATTTAGTATTAAAGAGCAATTTTCATTGCTTAGTTTGAACCGGCCATCTGAATTAGGGAACAACAAACGTATGTTCTAGGTTAGTAGAATGATTGGAATATTTATGTTTAATATAAGACGTTTTAGGAAGAGTGATATATCTTGTGAGATTTGCCATAAACAATTTGTAAGACTGTTTACAAAAAACAGATACTTAAAATTGATACATCATGAAGAAAATGTGGAGAAAATAAAAATTCAACGTATTCTATGCCCTTTGTGCCCAGGAGAAAAGTGTTCCGTTGCTATGAAGATTTGGATAAACATGTATCAAATATTCATAATGTAGAGGTAAAAAAATCTATTTTATATTTCAGCAATCTTCAAGAGTTTCAATCGTGGATGGAAAATCGAGTAAATCGAGAGGTCAGATATGCATGTAGCAGGAGAAATAAACGTAGCAATGCAGAAGAGCATATATATTACAGATGCAATCGTAGTGATTTAATAGGTCAAATTGAGTATATATGTGAAACATTTAAATAGTTTATTAGACATTTGTTAAGGTTACGTTATCAAATGCGAACGACGTGCAATCAAGTCTGGAGAAAGCATTAGACAATTATTTTCATGTTTTTTTCCCTATTTTACAGATAATTCACTAGTTTGAAGGCAGAGGGAAAGGACACATTAAAGTCACCTGGCAATAAAATGGTAATCTATAATTCAAAATATAAACTCGCCTGTGCAGTTTGTATTAAATACCGGAATAGTAATTAGTATTTAATTGAGGGTTTTTACAGATCGTCCTGCCTCTATTCTTCTAGAGAGGTTTATTTGCAACTTTTTCGTCAATATATGATTATTTAGCTGGTGAACTATCCAGACCAAGCTTTCAATTTCTCATCAAAATTTTATCATTGAAAGTTTGTGCAAATCATGAAACCAATTGTTTCATATATCCAGCGTGGAAAAATTTCGTTACTTGTGGAATCCACCAGTTCTGTCCAAAATGGTGTATTAAAAAGTGGTGAAACATCATGGTGCTGTTCACATCGAACTTGTAAAGCCAAACTATATACAATGGGAAATGAGTATTTAATTTTCAAGAAATATATAAATCATACACATGATATCGATGCGAGAAAAACGAATTCGACATATCGTATCTGCTTGTGTAAATAGAAAAGCTACAGAGAACCTCCATGAGAAGTCATCCTATATAATTCATAAGGAATTACTTAGCCATAAAAGCTGTCTCGAAATTATTTCTGTGAAAGATCAAACATATATTCGAAGTAATCTTTACAACATCTGAAGAAAGGTATTGCAGGCAGAACCAAAAAAATTAAAAGAAACTTTCGACGCTATCGAGAAAGCAACTATTAAGACCGGAAAGAGAACGTTTTACTTGTAAGTGATAAAATGATTAAAATTATTATTTTTTCATATTTAACAAAAATGCAGATTTTATGTCAAAGTGATAAAATTTGTATCGATGGAACTTTTACATATTGTGCATTTTTTTTCCCAAGATGTTCACTGTACATGTTTTAGTTAATAGACAATATATACCCATCCCCTTTTGTTTGTTACCCTATAAACGGGAAGAGAGCTACAAATGCGCATTTCGAAATTTACGTGAAAATTATGTCACTTTAGGATTTAGTTTAAACCCTGAAACCATTACTTTTGATTTTAAAGTAGCAGGCCACAATGTATGCCGCTTATTATGGCAGGACTCAAAAATTATAGGTTGCCGCTTTCATTCAACACAAGCATGGTTTAGAGATATACAAAAATAAGGTTTAGGTCAGGAATACAGAAACAAAGATAGTGAAGTTGGACGCTGGTTGCATTTTGTATTTTGTTTAATTTTTCTAGATCCTAGGGAGGTGCGGGACAGTTTTGTTTTTGATCTACTCCCCATTCAGCCACAAAAATAAAAAATTACAAAGTTCTCAGACTATCTAGTGAACATTTATAATTCAAACAAGGCTAGATTTTCTCCAGAATTGTGGGCCGATTTATCTGTAATCATCGAAAGAAGCACTAACGCATGCGAAGCGTTTCATTCAAAATTTAACAAAACTTTTATTCAACACATCTTTCAATTTTCATTTTTACTGATATTTTTCTAACTCTACAGATTGATACGTATATAAAAACTCAAAGCATTACCATACCTGCTATATAAAAAGATTTTTCGACACGTAACAAACAAAAACTAATTATTCAAAAAATAGAAGAATACAAAAACGGGAAAATTGCTCGGTTCACATTTATAAAAATGTATGTATCTTTATACATATAAATCTTCTGTTCGTGTGTATGTATGACTAAACTCCTCCTAAACGGCTGAACCATATTTAATGAAATTTTTTGTGATATTCAAGAGGATTCGAGAATGGTTTAGATTCACAGTTGGATCTGATAGAAGGCGCCGTTGTCGGTATGTCAGACGGCTGGACCGATTGGAATAAACATTTTTGTGTGTATTCGAGAGGATTCGAGAATAGTTTAGATTCTTAATTGGACCTGGTAGATGGCGCCGTTATCGGTATGTCAAACGGCTGGACCGATTGGGATGAAATTTTTTATTTATATTTCAATGGGTCCCTGGATGATTTAAAAAACACCCGGTAGGTGGCGCTGCTGTCAGCATATCGCTTAAAGCTTTTCCGGTAAATTAAATTGTCTTATATGTTTAGCTATTAGTGTTAATTTAATTATGGTTACAATGTTGTTAAATAAATTAAATATTTGAAATATGTATTTTTTGATTATTTTGCTTTATTCCTTTCCCAAGGCGGGTTTAATACTTCTCTTATATGACTACGTTAAGTCGTTTTGAGCTTTTGTCATAGGTGAGTTTTAATGAATTTATTTATCTAGTCAATTTTATATCGATCAATTATCATTTTTCCTTTCTTCAGACCGCCATTCTGCTTCTATTGTGCGTTCTTTTTTATTATTATTATTATTTTCAATATTCGACATTTCTCAGTCAACTCGACTGGAAATTCACCTTTCCAAGACACTCAAGAATCAAAGGATTATGTTCTCATTTTACTTCGTATTGAGAAATTCCCTGACGGTGATGCAGGTGTTCAGTATCGCAGCTTTCTGGATTTCGATAAAGTTATTTCTATGCAGATCGATTTTGGAAACTCGAGTGTTAGAGATTAGTACAGAAGACGATACAATATGGCTCTGTTTCTACCTTTCCCGCTTTCCACATCTGTCGAATCTTATGTGAAATATCTGTATACTTGTTAATGTTCTCCCTATATTGTTGTTAAGTACCGAGATGTCTATTAGAAGGACGAAGTTGGCTTTTTTATCTACTACGATGATATTTGGTGTGTTATTCGTCACCTGTCTGTCAGTGAGAATAGGCCTATCATAGTTGAGACGAAAGTAGTAGTTGTCCAGCAATATTATTATTTTATAGGTAATTTTATTTCTCATGTTTTTCACATGGTGGAGGTAAAGAGGGCTTTCGCAAACTCATTCCTTGTTGAAATGATCTTTAATAAGTTGTCTCAAAATCCTACTTGTTTCTAGTATAATTGATTTCTGCATTACTGTTATTAAATGGTCTGGAAGCTTGTGTTGTTTAAATTCTTTTGGTAACTGTGGTGGTATGAGTCCCGTAACGGAGATGACAATTGGTAGGATTAGAGCCTTATCCATTTCTTCGGCGAGGTCCGTGTACTTTATATTTTTCTCTGCAAAGGTTTTTTGTATGTTGTGGTCCACTGGGTGAGCAATATCTATCAAAGTTGTGATTTCATTTTGTCTATAATTAGATCTGGTCTGTTATTCTGTATTGTTTTATCTGTAATGATTTTTAGGTCCCAGTAGACTTTATATTGCTGCTTCTGTATTTGTTATATGGATCCTCTATAATTTATGAGTCAGGTTGAGTCTGTTTGAATACTCTGTATTCGTTAAGTTGGGAAATACTGATGTTATATGTTGTATTGTTTCTGATGTCGTTCGTTCGTTCGTGTTTATACATATATTTTTATCTTGGCATCTAGTTGAGTGCGCGTATTGCTTTCTAATCTGTCCTTATACTTACTCTCTATTTTCTCTTTAATTTTTGTCGTGTTGTATGTAATTATTTCTCTTATGCCTACATATTAATATATCTCGTTATTTAGGGCAGGGAATGTTATGTTATTTATTTTTAGATTTATTTCTTTCACCTTTGTTCTTTTACCTTTCTTTGCTATGATTGATGCGCATTTGTCTATACCAAATTCCATTTTTATATCATTAGAGAAGGAGGCAGTACTAAGATGAACCATTTAGAGCTCCAAGTATTTCCTCGAAAAATTTCTCTTTTGATTTTTATATTATCTGTTCCGATTTTTGTGTTTGGTAGGCTCAGTGTTAATTCTGATTCTCAGTTTTTCATTGTATTTAAAAAAAACTTTATAACCATTGAGTCTATTTGTATATTTTTAGAACATGAAGCAGCCATGAATGAGGAATTGGCTCGTAGACTTTTTGATAATTTTTGTTAGCACTCTGAGTTGTTTCTTGCAACCCTTAGCTCCTTCTGCGCACCCATTCTGTTCTTCGTTTTCGATATTTTGCTCCATTATGTGTTAGGTGATTTTTTCGGCTATTGTTTCTGTGATGATTTTATACAATGTATTCAGATAAGTGATTGGTCTATAGTTCTTACGTTCATGTGTGTTTTCATTCTTGGGCTTAAGGTTATACCGCGCGATGATGACTATGTAATTTTTGATGAGTATGTTATAACATGTTGGATTAACTATGCCATTTTCTCGTGTGAGGATATTAGGTGTTTCTAAAACTAATTATATATTTTAACCAGTACCGGTACTTTCTAGTTTGGTAGTTGTTTCATTGTTTTACCTAATTTTTCTGTTGTTATTGTAACTAGTACGATGGGCTTTAGTGTCTCTGTTCTTGCTTCTTCTGTTTCTATTCACTTACTTGTTCTATGTTCTACTGGAGTTGACCATAGAGACTTCTGAGTTTTAGATTTCTATTTTCTTTGGCGGTTTTGTGTTTCCGGTTCCTGTTTTCTTTTGCTCAAAGTTTTGGCAGAATAATTTCTCGTATGCTGTAAAATGTATGTTGTCATGTTTTCTTTGATGTGATATGTTACACCTCTTCAACTTTTTACTTGATGCCATCAGTTTCTGTTTAAGTATATTGCGTCTGTTATTTCTGTACGCAGGGCGGCTTTTATGTTGTATTTTTTATAGTTTTTCTGTGCTTTGGTTTCGGGTATTTTAATAAGTTGTTCATGTGTGTTAGGTCGCCACATATTTTACTGATTTTATTCTATAACCGTTTTCACCAAGCTCGTTTTTCTTTTGTGCTCTTTCTTTCCTCATTTATGCTCGCTTTGTTGTATGTATGGTTATTTCTCGGATATCTTCTACAGATTGAATACAGTTCACATATTTTTTGATGTAATAATTATATACATGTAGTATGTTTTTGTTTTCCGGTTATACTTAAGTATTGGAATGTTATCTCTATAGACTTCAAAAAGGATTTTGTTTTTGTTAAATACTCGCCCTATTTCTAATATTTCTTATCCTTCTGTTTTGTTATCAGATGTTTGTTTACTTCTTCCTGCTATTTCTGTGTCTTCTTGGGTGTTCGTTTGGCTTGTTTGTGATTTTATTTCTGCTTCAGAGGGTATACGGAACGATTGGGTATTTTCTTCAAAATATTTTTCTTCTGTTTTTTGATGCTATATTGTTTCCGTGAACGTCTAACCGTATCTGTACTTTGATGGCTTGTCTCTATCACTGTTAAGCATCCCTTTTCCTCGACTGCTGTTTTTCTATCGCAGACTTTTTGTTCGGTACATTCGGATTCCGAGTAGACCTTCTTTCATTCTGCTAGAAAGAACTTCCTATTTCCCAGTGTTTGTGTTTCGTAATGAGTGGCTCTAAAAAAGGAATTCTCTATATTATTTTATTTAGTCCATCTTATCCTTTGTTCCTTTCTCGTGAGAGGAGTAGATTGTGACTTTCGTAAATTAAGAGTGGGTAGAGCTGATTCTTGTATTCCTGGATTGTTGCCTAAGTGGTCAACTGCAATGGTCGGTTGAGAAATCCCACGTCGTTCCCAATCTTGGTGATGCTCGTCCCAGGCTCGATTCTTTTGGCTGGTTGGCCAAACTGGCGGATAACTGGTTCCGTGGAATCGCTACTCCCCAAAACAGTCTTACAATAATTACAGTAATTGTTGTTATTATTAATATTGTGCGGGGCTATTATTATTATTATTATTTCACGATTAACAGGTTTCTTTTCAGGTGCTTATCGGCTTCTACAGCAAGATTAGCATTCTGTGTCACGTTTCAAAAACCGATCTAACAATGTGATGATGTGAGGATGACTGATTTTTACATAGGTTGGAAGGTTTTTTCAGGTATTTTCAGTTTTAGTAGGTTTCTCTTCATTTTTTTTGGTACAAACCCAATTGTATCACAAGAGGAACAACTTCTACACTTTCAATCTTTCACAGTGCTTTGATCTCTCTACTTGAAGGCGGGTACTTCTCTACTTTATCTTTTATTTTCTCTTCGATATTTTTGTTGTTAAGAATAACTATACCCACAAGGAAGGCTTTATTATTCGCTTTGTCTACAACTGTTATGTCGTATTATGAGAGCACTAATCAACACTAATGCTTTTTGCATTGTCAACAGATTGTGGGTTTCAGGAACATCTTTTATAGCATCAATTGTGGCCTTTGTTATCAGACCCGTTGCCCCGATTACAATAGGTATGACCTCGGCTTTTATGTTCAATTGTCGTTGAATTTCAATTTACAGGTCCTTATATCTTATATTTTTCTCAGCTTCTTTTTGTGTGATGTTGTAATCGGATAGCATGGCAATGTCTATTATCACGCTGGTTTTTTGTGCCTTGTTTTTTCGATTATGTATGGCTTGTTTGCTTTGTTTTATTAGGTATTATTATTATTATCTTTTCTCACATAATTGTGGTTTTATTTTGTACTGTCGGGCTATGCCAAGTCAGTGCATATTCTATTATTACTATTCTGAATTAAGGAATGATCTGATTATATGGCATGTTTTTAGAATTACCGTTTTCTGAAAGTTTCTATGTATGTTTGTGTTGACTCCTAGTTGTTTCATGTGCGATTTCAATGTCCGTGGTGTGAGGCCTGTCACTGACATAATAAGAGGGATAATTATAACTTTTTCTTGCTTCCAAAGCATTTTAATCTCCATTGCTGGTCGTTGTATTTGGTGATTTTTTCATTGTATTTTGTTTGGATGTTTGTATCACTAGGAATGGCTATGTCAATTAGGTATGTGTTTTTTTCTTCCTTTAACTGAAGAGTAATATCTGGTCTATTGCAGGATATTGTTTTGTCTGTTTGAATATTTATATCCCAGTAGACTTTGTTGAAGTTTTTGTTTTCGAGTATGGATGTTGGTGTGTATTTATAGTATGGTTCTGAGTTTTCTACAAGTTAACACGCTATGGCCAGTGCTTGGTGAACTACTTTTGCTGCTTCGGCAAGCAATGCACAATTGCTGTGTATTCTGGGCCAGCCAGGATCTTACATCCACTTGTAATGTGCTCAATTATTTCCTTCTGAATGTGGCATTTTCTGCATATGTCGTCTATAATAGTCGGGTCTTTGATTATATATTTACCATAATTCTTTGTTGCTATAACTTGATGTTGGATAGCGATCAAGAATCCTTCTGTTTCGAGAAAGAGCTGAACATCTTTTAACCATGTGTATGATGATTCTTTGTCGATGTATTCTTGTTTCATGCGGTATCTGTGTTGTCCATGGAGGATTTTCTCCGACCAGGTATTATTTTTTTCTTTTTGTAATTGCATGTCATTGTATGTGTCTGCTGGGTAGTTTTTTAGGGATAGGTTGAGGGGCGTATAGTTTTTATCTGCCTTGCTTATCGCTGTTTGGAGACTAGTAGTAGTAGTAGTATGAAAGAAATTTCTGAGTGATTGGATTTGCCTTGTGTGCAGTGATGTTACATCTATAATTCCTCTTCCTCCATCATTTCTTTTGATTTTTAGCCTTTCTTTACATGAATTGGGGTGTAGTTTTCTGGGTTTAGTAAGTTCAGAGCGTATGAGGATGTTAAAATTTTATAGGTCTGTTTGGGACCAACGGATAATACCGAATGAATATGTGAGAGAAGATATGGCATATGTATTTGTGGCCTTAGTAAGGTTCTTGGAATTTAATTTGGTTTTTATCAGTTTGGACAGTCTATTTTTGAATTCACTTATAAGTTCTGTTTTGTTGTGGGTGTGGTTTAGTTTGGTGCCTTGATGGAATCCTAGGTATTTGTAAGTTTCTTCTCTGAGCATGTTGTTTAGTGTTTTATTATTAGCTGTATGAACGTTATGATGTTCTTTCCACTGGCCTCTGTCTATATGGAGCACTCTGCATTTACTCTTTCCGAACTCCATGCAGACGTCTGAGGTGAATGTTTCTATGATTCTGAGAAGATCACTCAACTGCGTATCCGTGGATGCGTAGAGTTTAATGTCATCCATATATAATAAGTGGTTTATTTGTTTATTATTATTATTATTATTATAATTATTATTATTAATTAAATTAGTCATCGCATAGAAGTACATAATAGCCATCTGCACGTCTGTACAGCTATAATGGCCAAATGGTAAGAATAGTTTTGATAATAATTTAGTGCCTAATGAGTGTTAGTTACGTTTCCCAAATTTGATAAAATAAAAATTTAAAGCTTTAAGTTAACAGTGTACTATTACAATAAATGCTATCAACTGACTTCAGCGCTAATGTTAAGAGCTAATAATTTAGTGCTTATCCTGTACCAAACAGGAAAATGTTATGCTTCCAAAAATAAACAGTTGATTATCAAACTACCAGCCTTTAGTTAAGTTGGCAGTGTACTATCAACTGAGCTCATCGCTAAGTTTAAGATCTAATAATTTAACGCTCAGTTAGTGCAGCCAATCTAATCACAAGAATGGTCAATCAAGATCATTGATTTTCTATTTTTTTATTAAAAATCTTGATATTTTGACATCCACAGCAGACTGTGACGTAACGAGCGGATATCTAAGTCGATTAACACTAACTAACGGATAAAAAAAATATTGTTCAATTAGTACTGCTCATATGTAATATAAATTTCAGCATTATATTTATTTGTTCATTGGTCGATATCAAACTCTACTAGTATGAGAGCTACAGCAAAATGGATAATGAAAAATGGAAATCCAAAATTTATGCCACTCACTAGTGATGGATAATCATTTAGTACTCGATTATTCCTGTCTGCACATGCAGAAAGTTTACTAATTTAGATATCTGTTTTTTACTTCCCATTCTGCTGTGGATGCCATACTAGCATGGTTCAACAGCACTAATTGAGCACTAAATTATTAATGCTTAACATTAGCTAGCAGTTTTATAGTTTTAAATTCATTTTTGGCAGCATCAAATATGCCCTTTCGGCACTTAATTGGCAATAACTGAACACTACACTATTAGTTCTTAACCTTAGCAACGAAATCATTTATTAGCATTTTTGAGAAATTTCAGTGCTAACTTAAATAAAAGCTAGCAGTTTTAAAATTTATAGTTTATTTTGGGAAGCATAGTTAGTATCGTGTCACTCCATTGAGGAACATAGGGCGCCCATAAGAAGGTTATGACCATCTATGTCTATCATTGGCCTAGTTTTTAATTTGTCACCAGCTTTTTCCCGGTTCTTCAATTTCCATGAGGACAGCTCTTTTCCACGTTATTGTTGATCGACCTCGCTTCCTGACACCTTGCGGATTCCCTCCCAAGCCTGTTTTGCGATGTGGGATTGATCTCTGCGGAGGGTATGGCCTGTCCACTTCCATTTCCTAGATTTCATTTCAGTTGCAACTGGTTTCTGCTGCGGCGTTGCATAAAAGTCCTTATTACTGACATGACAGAACCCTTTTATGTTGCATATACTCCTCAGACACTTGCTTACAAACACAGTATTCGTTGCTTTAATACCGCAGTGTGTTTCCATGTTTCGCAAGCGCAGACTTGTCATGACAAACGCTTGTCTTGCTTTACCTACCTTTACGTGCCTTTTTGGAAGCATAACATTATAATATTTGGTACTTAATTAGCACTAAATGACCACTCATTTAATATCGCTGACTTATAGTGCCTAAGTATGTTGATGTCATTTTGGAAATAATACTTAAGTAACTTAACTAAGAACTAGCAGTTTTTAAATTTAGTGCATATTTTTTTAAGCATCTAATTTGCCTCTTTGGAACTCAATTAGCACTAAATGAGCATTAAATTATTTTCACTGACTTAGAGCGCTGAAGTCAGCCGATATAATTTTTGAGATAGTACACTGCTATTTTAATTGAAAGATAGCAGTTTTCTAATTTTGAAGTTTACTTTTGGAAGCATGAAATTTGACTATTTCACCTTAAACGAGTACTAAATAACTTCTAAATTAAAATCAAAACAGTTAGTGATTCTGCCAACTTGACCATACTGGTTTTACGAGCGCACTATCTGCGACAATTCAACAGCAAATATCGCAAATTTCAAATTCAGGCATCTCGGCAACACTGTCTTACTCATTATGGGCCGATTTCATAATCAAATCTAATCTCCTATTAATTTCAATCCTAATTTAAAAATTTTATATATTTTTCGATTGAACATATAATTCAAAGTGACTTTAAAAGAACGAGATATAAGGTGACTGACGTTATAAAAGTGATAAAAGAATGGAGTATTTTGTTCCGTCATCAAAATATGAGCTACACAAATTAAAGAATTAACTAATCTCCCATTAATATGAAATCAGCCCTGGTAATAGCAATAGTAATATAATAAGGTTTGTTACATAATTATGTATTATTATCACAACAAAGATTTAATATCAGTCACTCCACATTTAGGTCACCGTTTCATTTTATATTTATTTTTTAATAGCACATTGATTTTATACACGTTTGAAGATCGAAGTTTTACCACGCCCCTTATGAATATCAATGTAGATATTAATTATTCAAAATTATCTTTACAGAAAAGTTGAAGTAACCAAACCCATGATACTTAAAGATGATTCTCTTTGTTAGAAGAAAAAACTTTAATATTAATAAATTATCATAAATCCTGTATCTGCAGTGTAAGAGACTACATCCATTTATTCCTCTGAACTAGTGTCAAAAGATATTCAACATGCTCAACCGTATGCAAAGAAGGTATGATCAACTATCCATACAAAAAATTAAAAAGTCCTTTATAATTTCTACAAGAATGTTTACATGGTCTTAATTAAACTATACGCAACATCCTTAGTAATAATATTATCACCTCTTGCCCATGTATAGAATTATTTTGATATTTTACTACTTGATAATTCAAAGAGCATTAACCAAAAACTGATAAGACTTCTTAACTTTCAATACATATTCATATTCAAATATATTGTCAACTTGGAACGAATAAGAAATATTACGAAGGTAACTACACAGGAAATTGTAAATTTATTTGAATGATTTGACACAATTATCAACATTGTGGTTTTCAACAGGTGTCATCAACAAGTATGGAATAATAAATCGACTGACTTACTCTGATTCATTATTCTCGAAGATAAGCTGTCCTTTGACTTTGACGTATTCTTTTCCCGCCTTAGCAGTGCCATCTTCCGTCCAATAGGGGACAGCAACGCGACCTCTAGCACCGGAGCAACGTATCACACGCAACTCATATGTCCCGACACTCTCCACCAACTCATGGTCCTGTGCCTCAAATTTGAAGATACCACCGTGGTCGTCATCCAAAATAATTACAGTGGCCAAAGTGGGTGGGTACAAGCACCCGTTAGGCTGAGAAGAACACAGTCTTATGTAGAAGTGCTCATCGGGCTCGAAGACCTCGTCATCGATGACCTCCAGAATTATCCTTTCAATAGAAGAAAAAATGGTCAATATCATGATAAGCAGAGCAATTATGTATATAGTTATTTGAATCAACGGGTCTAATATACATGGTGATCAAAATATTCTTCGGGGATGACAAACGAAATTTCGAATAACAGATAAGGATATGGTCAAGATTCATCTTTCAAAATTATACAGATATAACGTTTTCAGTACCATTCCTTTTTTTCTTCAGTTAATAGAATAACCCAAATTACTACTCAAGTGCGACAATGAAATGTCCATCAGAAAATTCTACAGTCCTAAAGCAGCCGCATTTTTCTAGAAGAAAACCAGTAGAAGACTAGCTCTCAGAGTGTTTACACGCCTGCACACGAACATTGTCAAAATAACATTCACACACGCAAACGAGTGCTTTCAGGGAAAGAAAGTATCGCAGAATACTAATATAGAGAATGTAGAGGATTATCAAACGGGGTAGGGATTTGAGCTTTTCTTTATACAGAATTATATTTATCCCACCGTAGCTCTTATCTCCTATAAATAAACATATATACTTAGTCTACGTTCAATCTTTCTCTCCAGCAATATGTTCTATATTGCAGCCACTTACCTAAATTAGTTTTAGGTAAATTCCTTATAGAAATGTACCTATTGCGATCGTTCACACTTTTGAATTTCGAAAAAAAATCAACGGCATGTTGTTATATGTCTATAAGTTAGTCCAAAAAACATTTGGTTCAGAAGTTATATATATATATATATATATATATATATATATATATATATATATATATATATATATATATATATATATATATATATATTGTTTGATTCTGAATTCTTGACTGGTTTATTATTTGATAAAATAGATTTTTGTTGGGGATGCAGTCATTTAATAAATAAAATTCTTTTGATAATGCCAAGCTTTCGAGAATGTTTATTCTCTTCGTCGGGGCAAACTAAAAATCGTTACAAATTTTCTTAACCACATAATAGATTATTAATTAAAGTACTTACATTTTTACATAAAATTAACCACAAACAGGAAAGATTTCATAGTCATCAATCAGAAATGTCATTAGTTATTTATAAATGTCATGGTAACGGCATATCTAGAGTTGAAAGTGTCTAGATTCAAGTTTTCTTAGAAAAGATCATATAAGAGTTATCTTTGTGTTTGTAGCTCTTTTTTAACAGGTAACACATTAAACTTGAAAATATTGAAGCAGATATAAGTTTAGTAAAAAGAAAAAGTTATTATTCAATTATTAAAAAAAATATATTTATAACAGACTTAGAAACACATAATATAAATAAATATATACCCGTACACAGGCTAGACTATCTGAATTCGTAGGTATTGCAGTATAAATTCAAGTTTATTATGTCAATAATATTATTTACTATTTTGTTAGGCATTCAGGTTATTTGTTAATTATATATAATCATATTCTCTCACAATACGACATACATAACTTTAAAATGAAATAATGGAAAGCGTCAATTAAAAAAAAAAAACAAAAAAAAAGTCACTCTCTCTCACAAATTAACCTAACCTAATAGATATATCTGCTATTTTAATAAATTTCTCAGGTTAATTTGTGAGAGATTGACTTGTTTTTTTTATGTAATTGACGCTATCCATTATTTCATTTTAATGTTATGAATGTCGTATTGTGAGAGAATATGATTATATATAATTAACAACAAATAATCTGAATGCCTAACAAAATGGTAAATAATATTATTGACATAATAAACTTCAATTTATACTGCAATACCTACGAATTCAGATAGTCTAGTCTGTGTACGGGTATATATTTATTTATATTATGTGTTTCTAAGTCTGTTATAAATATATTTTTTTTCTAATAATTGAATAATAATTTTTTCTTTTTACTAAACTTATGTCTGCCTCAATATTTTCAAGTTTAATTTGTGACTTGTTAAAAAAGAGCTACTAACACAAAGATAACTCCTATATGATATTTTCTAAGAAAACTTGAATCTAGACACTTTCAACTCTAGATATGCCGTTACCATGGCATTTATAAATAACTAATGACACTTCTGATTGATGACTGTGAAATCTTTCTTGTTTGTGGTTAGTTTTATGAAAATTCACGAATGTAAGTACTTTAATTAATAATCTATTATGTGGTTAAGAAAATTTGTAACGATTTTTAGTTTGCCCCGACGAAGAGAATAAACATTCTCGAAAGCTTGGCATAATCCAAAGAATTTTATTTATTAAATGACTGCATCCCCAACAAAAATCTATTTTATCATATATATATACGGGCAGATTTCTCACATCCGATGGCAACTTGTTATGCATTTTAATTCCACAGTAGGCAGCGGGTAGTAGGACATGTAACTGTGCCGACAACCACTGCTGTGAGGGCAAATACCACTGCCGCCATCGAATAACTTGATAAATTGTAAGGGCAATACTTATGAACTTAACATAGTTGTTGTGTAGCGTTAAGCCATTCTATAATTTGTGAATAAAAGTTTGTGAATGGGACATTATTATTTCAATAGTTGCTATCGACAAGCTAATTGCTAATCTCAGAAGTGGGAGCTTACAACGCTATGGCGTGAAACATTCTTGGAATTTGGGAACATTTTTTCTGTGTTGGTATTTGATCACTATTTTCCTGTAGTTAGACATTGCGGACGACACTAGTGCTAAGGCTATAAAGTGTATTCCAGGAATCAGGAGACAACTCCAAACGATAATTTCTCGTATAAATGTATGGGAAAATAATTCCAGAAAGAAGACCATAGCGGAGCGTTACACAACCGTTACCTAATGCTCGTATTTGGCTCCCTTCAAGAGGGAATTCCAATCTTTATGTCCACGCAGAGTTGATTTCTCAGATAATTCGTTTAACTTTATGAATACTGACTGTAACAAACTTACTTACTCTGATTATGCTAGACGCTCATTAGTGCGATTTCGCATAGGACGTGGAATGACCGAAGAATTAGGTAATTACTGCAGTGGTATCAGTGATCATAAAGGCTCATGTGGTGAATTACAAAAAAGAGAAAACTCAAATATCAAACCGAGGTGTATTTCTTTCGTTAATTTTGGTATTAAGCGATTTGTAAACAAAACACAAAAGGGAAACTGAATGCTATACTAGACTTGTCTAAGGAGTTATATTAAATGATCATTGACAATTGTAGAAGAGTTTATGTCGGACATCAGTCTTATCGAATCATTGATGATGTTAGGGATGTTGAAGAATGTTACTATTTGAGAATAATTAAGAATTCTGAAAAAGAGAATCAGCTATATGGATTATCTTTTTTAACCCAAAAGAAAATTAGAATCTTACCAAATCCTCGGCACGTAGAAGAGGAACGTGCATAAGATCAAAATATTAAAAGTAATAATAATATCTGGTAAGTCTATAATTATAGATGAAAATCAAAATGTAATTTTCAGTAATGAAAAGAAAATTTCCTAGTATCATTGCTGTGAATAAATATATTGGTAGTAACAGATACTTAAATTATTTTATCAGTGAATTTTAGAAGTCTTAAGGCAAATGATGAAAAACTATAGTTATCTATTGAGAGTCTTGATATGTTAGCTAGCAAAAAATTAAAATATACAAAACTTGAGTTTTTCTCACAACCTTGTTATAGAATATTTTATAATCAAAGTAAAATAAATATCACTGTTGGGGATGTGATTTACATAACAGAAATAGTTGATAAGAAAACTGTAATTATACAATTAGAAGAACTAAGCATAATTAATATGGTTATAGAATTATAAAATAATATTATCTTAGGTATTTCGGGGTTACAGGGTTCATGATTTGCCAAACGCAGATTTTGTTTTACAATTAAACAATATTTAGATTCTGAGACTGATAAAAATCTATTAATAGGAGATTTCAATATAGATATACTAAAGCTAGATTCAATTGGCTTAGGCTTGGACCATTTTAATTCACCCATTTGTAAGCGTTTAAAGAATTCATTATCCAAAACCAAAAGAAGAAGCCCAGTATATTAATGATATTTAATATGATAGACCAAACAAAGCCACAAAAATAATTATCTGGAACAGTATACTATCTCTGCAAAACCCCAATGAAGCTACTGAGATTCTTATAAATAATCTGTCATTATGTTTTCCAAAATAAACAAGATTTATTAAACAGAATGCAAATAAAATTAAAGTAGTACCAAGAAATAAATGTATTAATCCATTAATAATTATATCATTCATAAGAAAATTATTTCTCTATACACTTGGAAACTTGAACCTAAGAATAAGTTGCTGAAATTTGATTTAAAAAAATCTTGATAATGTATTACATTGACAAAAACTACACACGAGAAGAAAGTAACTGAAAAAGCTTCAGGTGACAAAAAAAAATTATACACAAAAGCAAATCAAAAACTTTGCAATAGGACTAAGAAAGATGAAAATATAAAATACATAAACGATTTATTCGAATCAAAAAAATCTACGATCCATTACAAAGTTTGAATAAGATGAACAACTATTTTTGTAAAATTGGATTCAAGCTATGTAAGCGAATGACTCAACCATCAACAAAATCTTACAAAAGTCCACCCATAAATCCTAATACAATATTTTTGTATCCAACAAACGAACCGGAAATATGCAAAATCATAAAGAAATTAAAATTAAAGAATGGGGCTCATAGCATCAATGCAAAAAGCTATTATCATTAGTAGATTTTAAAACTGAACCTATCCCACATATCAATCTATCCATAGAAAGTTATGGGTAGCTAGACTACTTAGAAAAACAGAAGATAAACCAATACACAAAAGTAAGAACCAATATTCATAATCAAACTATAGACCAATATCGCTGATTTCCGACATAGCTAAGATTTTTTAAAAAGTTGTTCACTCTAGACTTTTATATTTATTTACACAACAAAAAATATTTTCCACCAGACAATTTGGCTTTCTAACTAGCCGGGGTACTAATCATGCATTAAGTACTATAACAACTAATCTCATTCACAATGCATTCGACTATGATGAACATGTAGCCGTTACTTTCTTGGACTGGCAACGGCTTTTGAGCTGCTATTAAACAAACTATATAACTACGGGATTAGTGGTGGACCTAATATGCTCATAGTAAGCTAATTAAATACTAGAGAGCAGAGAGTAACAGTAAATAATGTAGTACCAAAGTAATTATTGTAAAATCACGACAGAGGTACCGCAAGCTATGATTCCAGGACCTTTATCTTTTCTTATTTATGTCAATGAACTATGAAAAGTATGCCTGAAGATGCACTACTTACTCTCTTTGGCTGATGATAGAGCTGTAATCTTGATTGAAAATATATTTCTTACAAGAAATTGAACCGACGTTATTAGTTGGTGCACTGTAAAATACAAAATTATAATAATTCTAGTGATGCTGAAACTTTTGAAATTGTGCAGTTGCAGTTATATTGAAAACTTTTGGCACCAACTTTACAAGTACCAGCACCAACAGAATTAATATTATGTTGTATTTTTCAGTGCACCAACTCATAACGTCGGTCCAACTTTTAGTAAAAAGTATTTATTTAACACTTTTGAGTGTAACATTAGTCACGAGAATCGTTTAACGTTAAATCATACCATTACCAAAGATTGTCTAATCTTTGCCATTACTTATGTATATTCTTTGCTTGAATTTCTTAATATTCAGAACTCTAAAAACATCGTCGCGGAAATACTCATATTATATATAGACTTTACTATCGTTCTAACTCGAAAACCGTAGATCTATGGAAAAATAAATAAACAGTCTAGTCTTCAATTTGGAATTCTCAGATATCCACTTTTCGAAAGAAATTGCCTCTTCCTCATAGCGAAAATACAGATATTTCAAATTTTAACACCGCTGAAACTCAAAAATCGAAGATCTTTTGAGAAAAATTTCAATTCAAACATTTTCGAAAATTCTCTTATCTTCAATTCTACCATTTCCGATTTTAAAGAAAATTGACCCCTCCACCCTTTTCGGGTGCGGTTCTTAGAGGGAAGGAGATTTGGGATCTGACTTTTTATGAATATGTCTTCTCTTTCAAATGAATCAAAAATCATCAAAATGGGCGAACGCTTAATGTACCTATACATCGCGCGCACAAACCAATAAAAGCATAGCCGAATTGTATACCTGCTCCGTCTGGGACCAGAGTAGAAAATAAAATGAATAACTGTCTAAATCATATAAGCAAACGGTTGGCTGTTAATAAACTATCACTCAATATATTAAAACAGTATTACTTTTGGTGCTTATACAGTAATAGTGCTCGTGAAAATATCCTCTTAAAAATTAATGAAAAATTGGTAAAAAGAGCTGATATCTGTAGAAACTAGAGTGTAGTGTTTGACTACAATATGAAATGGAATAAACACATCGAATACGTGGTAAATGGACCTAAATACCTTGCATTTATTTTTCGTAACATTTGCAAGTAGGTACTTTCCATTTGATTCACCTATTCACCTAAAATACTCTATATCCTACTCAATATAATTGTATGGGGTGGTGCGTACCCTACTAATTTGAATATATTACAGATAATACAATCAAGAGCTTTGAAAATTATATCCAAATCAAATTCTAGCATTACCTGTTACCCGTTCAACAATGAACAATTCTTTACCCCAAAATAAAATAAATTTAACTATAGTTCACTAATGAATCAATTTAATGATCCTTTAACTTTTACTACGCATAAAAGTATTCCCCTTCCTATAAGAAAAAAGGAGACAAGTAGCAAAAATAACCGCAATAAGGTAATATCAACAACCTACAATGCACCGCCTAATAACTTCAAGTGAAATCCAAAATCAATATTCATAACTGATTCTAGCATATTCTATGTATGGTATTTATATCAAAAACATTTTACATTAAAAATAAGTATATATCTATTAATTCCTGTTTATTTAAATTTAATTTCAGATTTAAGTATAACCAGCCTGCACAGAGGAAGTAGGTAATATCCCTCTGCAGATTACTAATTTAATTACTTATTAAGGTTCATTGAAACAATGTGTTGTAATATTTGACTGGTCATTATAAATAAATAATTAACAAATAGATAAATAAATATTGGCTCGCAGATTTCTGCTAGCAGAATCTAGTCAAATATTGTCAATGTACCCAAACACCTTCATTTAGTGGAATATGAAGCAAATCATTTGATTCAAATTTTTAACCAAATTAAACGTTGAGTTTCCGGGGATAACTCTGGATATTGATTTCGTTGTGGTTCCTGGCCGGTTTTTGAGTTCTCCAGGTATTCTTGGTACATATATACGTAATAAAAACGGTGTAGCTTACACTCGCAATCGAGGCATTAACTGTTCAACATTCTCAATTTGGGGTCAAGTGTTTATGAATGTATTAACATGATTGAATCGCTAAATAACGCTTGTTATCTATCAATAATGAGCTTTCTGGTTGCTGGTACTGCTACTACTACCGTCACTAACGAATCTATGCACATTTGACTACACAGTGAGACAGCAGTTGCCTATAGACCTTATATAATATGTTACCATGAACAAATACGAGTTCATGAAATTATTAGAGAACTGCTTGATTATAGAATACTTAGAGAGCCCGAATCTGAATGTCCAAGCCTGTTTTATTATATAAAAAGAAATATGATATTGACAGATTGTATGTGGATTTTCGAGCAACTAATGCGAACACTGTGAATATGATCATTATGCATTGGCACTTATCGAGGATCACATTGATCGAGTAGGAGTAGAGGTAAACATGCACGATTATTCAAATGCTGGTCAGATGTGGCCGTGCGCCTACAAAATTGAAGCTCTGGTTAAGACCCGTGTACCTAGCAACGTTAAAGATGTATGGCAATTCCTTGGCCCCGTTGGATATTTTGGCAGATTTTCGGATTATTCACTTGAAACAGCTTGTATTGTGAACTTACTGTGTGCAATTTCAGTGGATAATTGAAAACGAATATGTTCGTAAAGATATCATTGATCATATACCTTCTTAGAAAAAGTTGAGGAAATGTTGACCATGCTTTCAGAAGCCTATAAACAAATTAAAATCCTAGGGGATTTCAATATTTATTTCAATACGAACAATGCAACTCGCAGACGATTTGAAGATATACTTAATTCTTTTGCTTTAGAGGTAACTATATTCGAATATACCAGGATTAGTTCTTCTTCCTCTTGTATAGATACATAGTCACGAACATTACTGACCAATTTAACACCAAAGTGATCGAGTGCTGTCTAGCCGACACACATAGCGGCGATCAAGTAAGATTTGGAGAAAAAGTTAAACCTCTCCTTCTCGAAAATTTTTCACAGTCTTTAAAGGAGGTTGATTGGAGCATTTTTGATGCATCTGGAAACGTAAACATTTTGGCAGATTATCTGGTCAATATATATGCCTAGCAACCTGAAAAATGTTTCCCACTTAAAAAAAATCGTACAGACAAATCCCCAGCAACTTGGTATAATGAACATTTAAAAACCATGAGATCAACCTTACTTAACATAAAGATGATATATAATGTAACCAAAAATACTCACGATAAAGTTTTATACGAAAACTATAAAAACACATACAAAGCAGCAATGTTAGAGACAAAAAAGATAACCTATGGAAACTTTATAATAACATCAAAAAATAAAGCAAAAACTAGTTGGCGGTTGGTCAATTTTGAGTCTAACAGAAACAAAACGCAAAATGATATACGCCTTAAGGATAATACTTTAAATGAACACTTTGTTACTGTTGTTGGAAGAATAATATCGTCCCTGTCTCCAAATAGTATAAGAGCTCTCAACTACTTGAAAACTGCTCCAAAGCCGAAAGGAACCTTCTTCCTTGGACCTGCCACACAATGTGCGGTATGAGCAATAATGTATTAAAGCATATTTCAGATGTGCTGCTTAATCCACTACTTTGATCAACCTGTGCTTTTCACAAGAACGATACCCTGACACCTTTAAAGTATCAAGGGTAAATCCAATATTTAAGAACGGAGATACAAATGCACCAGAAAACTATAGACCAATTTCTATCATATGTATCATCAGCAAGGTCCTAGAAATTATACTGAAAGACAGACTGATAATGTATTTTGATAAATATAAACTACTACATAGACGTCACTATGGTTTTCAAAAATATAACTCCACAATTGATGCTATATTCAAGATTATTAAAGACTGTGTAGATGCACTGGATAATGGTAGACATACAGCTCTAAATCAACTAGACATGAGTAAAGCTTTCGACTGTTTCGCATGACCTGTTAATTGAAAAGCTTGAGCATTATGGCATAAGAGGTACACCATTACAATTATTCAAATCCTATCTGGACAACAGATGTCAATTTGTATCTTCAAACAATTTATCTTCAACAACAAGACACATCAAGTATGGCGTCCCCCAAGGATCTATCTTAAGACCTATTCTTTTCTTAATTTATGTCAATGATTACCTTTTCTAACAACAATCGAACAAAACCGTTATGTTTGCTGATGACACCACAATCTACCATTCTGACTCCAACCTACAAGATCTCAAAAATACGTTACAAACGGTAGTAGACAACAGCAAACATTGGTACATCGATAATTATCTAAGATTGAATGACAAAAAGACACAGAACTTAATCATCTCCAGCAATAGGAATGTAAGATCTGACAGCAGCATAAAAATACTAGGACTGTATACAGGGTGTAACTGAATAAGTGTAAAACATTTAAGGAGGTGATTCCTCATCGAAAAAAAGATAGGATCTTTCATATAAAGAAACTTCATTGGAGCATCCCTTGTTAAGATACAGCCCCTTAAAGGGGGTACATAAAATTTGTATAACAATTTTTTTCACAAGCACTGAAAAAGTTACAATATTGAAATTAACCTGACGTTTTGTACTACCAAAAAGACACTTAGCCAGTAATTTATTTGGTTTACCCCATGGTTGTAAGGGGTGAAAAACGCAACCCCTAAAATTTATTTCCAATGTAACTTTTTGTCTTATTATTTGTTTACCATTTAAAAATTTATTTCCGATAGCCTGTTTCATTCTAAACAAAAAATGTCTCTTGGGTTTTTTGCCCAAAATAAACCAGTAAGCAGCAAAACATTTATTTTACGAACAACTACAGAGATACATCGTCATAAATGCGAACTGGATTTATTGTTATTTTGTAGTTAGTACCTGCATTAAACGATTAAAGGGTAATAAACAAAACTAAGTTATTAATAACAACACACAACATGTAGAAATCATAGTGAATGTTCAATATGTCTACCTTCAAACATTACGCATGCGTCTAGACGTCGGCGCATTGAGCCACGTATTCGCTCAAATATTCCTGGAGTCTCTCTGATTACCCTGCACGCATCGATGATGCGGTTTCTTAAGTCCTCTACATCGCGAACAGGAGTACGATATACCAAATGCTGTGAATGGCCCCAAATAGAGAAATCGAGAGGATTGAGATCCGGGGATCGAGCGGGCCATTTATGTGGTCCTCCTCGACCTATCCACTGATTTGCATATGTTTCAGTTAAATGCTGACGTGCTACTTGACTAAAATGGGCGGGAGCCCCATCATGCATAAAAAACATATCCCTTCTGACGCCCAAAGGAACTTCCTCCAGCAGTACTGGATGCACTTCTCTTAAAAATTGAACGTATGCCTCACCATTTAATCGAGGAGGTAGAAAATGAGGCCCAATTAAATCATCCCCAATAACTCCGAGCCACACGTTAAGAGAAAACTGTTCTTGATGGCTAGTTTCGACAATAGCGTGAGGGTTTTCATCAGCCCATATGTGGTAATTATGAAAATTAATAATCTTGTCCCGAGAAAAACTACATTCGTCTGTGAATTCTATCGTCTTCAGAAAGTCACAATTTCTTCTAATCATTTCCAGCATCCAATTGCAAAATTCAAGACGGTTCGGAAAGTCTCGCGGTAACAGTGTCTGTACTCGTTGCAGATGGTAAGGGTATAAGAGTTGTTCCTTTAAAATTCGAAATACCGTCATATGATCAACATTTAGCTGGAAAGCAATCTTTCTAGTACTGGTAGTAGGTTGTTCTTCAATCAAATTAAGTACTGCTTCCTCAAGCTGTGGTGTTCGTATTTCTCGATGGCGACCACAATCCTGCGTTCTTTTGTCGAATGAACCATATTCTCGTAATCGTTGATGAAGTCGAGCAAATATTCTATGTGAAGGATGCTGCCGTTGAGGATACATTTCAGCATATCTTCTAGAAGCTTCTAACCCATTCCCCTGCGACAGACCGTAAACGTAATGCATATCAGCCATTTCCTCATTTGTGTATGCCATTTTATTAACAAGTGAATTATTAAAGTAACAAAGTAAGAACAGAACAACAACACACAATTAGTATTAATTCAATTTCGAAAATTCCCAAACTGACAGCATCATACCAATTTAATTGTCACTATCGCTAATAGCGACCTACTAGATAGATTAGTTTCGTATTTTCGCATTTATGACGATGTATCTCTGTAGTTGTTCGTAAAATAAATGTTTTGCTGCTTACTGGTTTATTTTGGGCAAAAAATCCAAGAGACATTTTTTGTTTAGAATGAAACAGGCTATCGGAAATAAATTTTTAAATGGTAAACAAATAATAAGACAAAAAGTTACATTGGAAATAAATTTTAGGGGTTGCGTTTTTCACCCCTTACAACCATGGGGTAAACCAAATAAATTACTGGCTAAGTGTCTTTTTGGTAGTACAAAACGTCAGGTTAATTTCAATATTGTAACTTTTTCAGTGCTTGTGAAAAAAATTGTTATACAAATTTTATGTACCCCCTTTAAGGGGCTGTATCTTAACAAGGGATGCTCCAATGAAGTTTCTTTATATGAAAGATCCTATCTTTTTTTCGATGAGGAATCACCTCCTTAAATGTTTTACACTTATTCAGTTACACCCTGTATAGACAGCGCTTTAAACTGGACAGACCATATAGATAATTTACGTAAGAAGATTTCGACACAGTTATTTGTATTATGATAATTAAAACAGTTCTCCAATACAAATACGTTGATATCAGTGTACCTACTATGCACAGATCCATGCACAAATCACAAATGGAAATACTTTATGTGGTTGCGCCAGCTCTGCTTTACAAATATCTCGTTTGCAGAAGCAAGCTATCAGAATAATGTCTGGTGCTATTTATAGGAATCATTGCAAACCGCTCTTTCAGACCCCAAAAATTATGACACTTCCAAGTTTGTACATATTTTATACCGAATTGTATATACACCGTAATATTAGTAAATTCACTTCAGGATCTGATATGTATGATCTTCACACCAGATACGCTGATCTGTTGAAATCGTTGGGACGTCGTCTAACAATGACACAAAAAAACAGTGTAAACCTTTACATCTATAACAAACTAGAATACAATTTAAAAACTCTAAGCGTAACTAAATTCTAAAGATGACTGAAGTAATATTTTAAAGAACAAAGTTTCTATTCAATTCAAGAATATTTTGAAACTGTAATTAAATGTTAGATTTAGACTGATATCTGTGATACCTATATACTCACTACCAAAAACCTTCTCCATTTGATATAATTCTGATTACGATTATAATATTTTTAACTTCTTATGTGTTGTAGACGTTCACCTATAAATAATTATTTTTAATATTTCTCTAATAAGTTACTTTTTTATAATTATATTTTTTCACTATATACCTGACTTGTCATACACTTTTTGTAAAATGGTCAAATAAACTATATCTATCTATCTATGACTGATGAACCAGTTTTGAGCCCATGTATGCTGAGGTGCATACTGATGCATCGGGGATATATAGCCGTATAACTTAGAACGTATGCTCGTTACCAATCATAAGAGCTGGAAACTTCTCAAGGCTCTGTAGCATTTTAGACATTATTTAATTGGTAATAAATTTGAAGTTGTAACCGATTGCAACGATTTGAAACTGACCCAACGCAAGAAAGATCTATCACCGAGAATAGCTGGGTGGTAGATATTTAAGCCGAGATGGAGTTAACATGTATGAGATATCTTGGCCGCACAAATGGGCCCAGATAGCACTCATGCTGACGATGAGAAAATATCTCTGTTACAGAAGCTTAATGACGGTGAGCTTGAAGAAAACGTATTGATGTTTTATACTAAGATTGTCGGAGAGCAGTTACATCTTTTTGTTAAATCCCAAAGGGCCACTTTTTAAGCTTATTACAGGAGTTCCATGACTAGCATCAATATACTTGGACAAAAAACTATTGATTTGATAATCAAACACTTTTTGTTTCCGGGATTACGATAATTTGTACGAAAATACATCCAGCTCTATATCGTCTGTTTAACTCATAAGAAGTTACCACGATAGCCCTTGCAGCCAATCAAGTCATTGGACAAACCAAATTTAATATTATCATTAATGGGAAATAAGACGTGAAATTTATATACTATATATCAATAGTTGCAGCTTGACGGAGCGTAATCTCAAATTATAGTTTCAATTTTTCAATAAACATAAAACATAAAATACTAAACACTGGACTGGACCATGTCTGCGCGACTCGTTAACGGCTGGTAGCCTGTCAACTGTTGTCGACAAAGTTTCTTAACTATGTCGCGCTCTACGGACCCCCCGAATAGAACACCAAAGAATCACGATACAGAACCATTATTTTTGGTTGTGGACTGACACCAACACACACTAAAATGTACAGAATACTCATCCTGGGGACCCTTCTTGACAAGAGTGATTGATAGTTTGTTGTTCTAATTGTAGATGCTATTACCAACTACTGTAATTTATATCCGATTTTTAGACAAGAAGCTAACGGACTTAAACGTGTGTTAGAGGATGCAATCTCATTATTCGGTACACCCCGATTGATTTTATCTGATCAAGAATGTTTGTTTACTAATTGGATTATAACCCTTGGAAGTGACATTCATCTCATTACACCTGAAATGCACCAAAGTAATTGAATTGAACCACAGACAAGAAAAATGGACTAGTATCCTTGGATAGTCCGTGATATAGCTATGGAAGCAACTGTACTGGGTCTGTTGGTGAACGTTTGGATTATTATTTGTTATTATTTATTACAGATTTGCCAAACATGGTTGTCACAAAAATTCTCGCCTATTGTTTGTTAAATTGGTAAGATTTATGTTATGTTATATTTCAATATTTTGGATTATAATACTACTTGGGGTGACCCAAAGAGACTTCGATGTCAGTACTCAGTACGACGTAATCATTTATTGCTTACTTAGTAGAATTGTAACTATCTTATTACTATTATTTATATTCATTAAATGGCGACCGTAACAGAACATAAGAATAACGATTTTACACATTATAATGTATATCATGTACCGGTATCATGGTATCTAATTGTTCAACTACCGACTATTATAGTATGGTTGAGTATTTCATTATTTAGTTCTAAAATTTGTAGACTTATTCTCGAACATTCCAGAAACTATATCTGAGGTACAGTTTGTCACACTATTGTCAGTTTGACAAGCGTCTAGAACATTATTATAAGTATCTAGAATAATCATAGAATATTCTCGATGAATGTTATGTCAAGATCCAGATATATAAAGCCGTGTCGATCACGGGTCACAGTCAGTTTATTGAATCAGTTAATTGGAGTTAAGTCGATAGCAGTTGAGACGCGGTAGTCAAAGCGACACGTTGTGACAGTTGTATACTACAGAAGGTAGTGTACAAGGTGCTGTAACTATTCGATATTTTTTGACCTAAGAATTCCTTATTGGAAATTAGATGTAAAATGATCGATTTTCTGCCCAAACTCTCATAGACCTTTTACTGAACTTCCCCAGCACAAAAAAATTACTTCGTAACCAGAGGTATAGTTCAATCCCGAATATTGAATGGCTCTTCAATTCACTGTCTACACCCTGGTATGGAGGTTGGTGGGAGCCAATTTTGTGTTGTTTTATCAATGGACCTGAAAAATTTAAGATTAAAATTAATTCAAAGATAATTGTGCTTCAAAACTTCAAGGAGGAGGTAGAATGTTAGATTTTGTGTTTCATGTTCCGAGATTCGTCTGATACCTTTGATTATATGGGAACATAGTCCATAATGAACTAATATATTTTTTATTGATCTCCTTTATAGATTATATCCTTAAAATATAGAGAAATAGAATCAACTGTTATTAAAAGCTTGATTACATCGACTAGGTTCAGCATCTCTACTGACCACTCCATAATTGATTAAAAAGCAAACTCACTATTCATGCGTACAAGAAAACACCCGCCCGCAATGATTCAATTTCCACCAACATGTCAATCATTCAAATCCATTTTTACCCAAAATAACTTTTATTCAGCAAAGTCAACGATCAAAATTTGAACCCTAATAAAAATAGATTTGTAAGTCCAAATCGAATTATTCATCCAAATAAACAGGCATCATATCATTTTAATTGTGTCAATTAATATAAAAATATTATTATGACGATCAATGTCAGTTATGAATCATAGAGTAATAAATAGAATATTATGAGTTCGACTACAGTTATTCCGAATCTGAAGACGTCATCACGACAATCAATATTCTGATTTAGATGAATTTTATCATGTTGAAAAAAAATAGCTATCCGCAAAGAGCCTTTTAAATTAAAAATTTTCACGAAGCTATGATAAAGGCTATTCCATCTCATTCAGAATGAAGAGTGAAGCAGGCGAACACGCTTACAGATATACCTACTCGTGCAGATGCCAAGTTTGTTGGCGAATCAATTAGTATCGGGTTAGATTGATAAAATTGTTGGTGTGGTTTATGTTAGGTAATATTTGTTTTTCTTTTGTTATTATTTAAGCCTACGGTTCCAACTCCCAATCATTATTTAAATATCAATACTACTTTCAAATGTAGATAATCTTTTGCAACAATGTAGATACCTTCTTGCGTCGTTAAAATAACAGGCTCCCTTCCTAATAACTACCCTATTTTTGACCGACGAACCCCGAAAGGAGGAGGTATACAACTCGACTGTCTGCTTGTTTTTGGTTTGTGTGCGCCTTTTATTTAGTAATCGTATTTCAATTTTGATGATTTTTGATTTATTTGAAAGAATAGGCTTAAGAAATGGTCCCAAATTCATAAAAACGGGAATCCGACATCTCCTTCTCTCAGAAAACGGAGACGCAAATTTTCTCGAAAATTGAAAATCTGAGGTTATCGAGATAGAGGCATGTTAAATTCCCAAATGTGCAATGTGGAGAGGGCGATTTCTGTCGAAAATTGAAAATCTGTGGGCTGTACATGAAGGACATAATTATTTGTAGCAACACTTATAATGAACATTTTTCCCTTAGAGTTACGGTTTTCGAGTAAAATCGGTGTTAAAATGGTAACAACTGAAATATTCAAGCGTATTTCCGCAGCGATGTTCTGAGATCTCAACAATAACAACTACAAGCAAGGGATATACGTGAGTAATAAGATAAGTAGTATCTTCATTGGTATTAGTGAACGTTCAACGATTTTCATGACTAATGTTACACTCAAAAGTGTGAAATAAATATTTTTTACAAAAAATTGGACCGACTTTATTAGTTGGTGCACTGAAAAGAATAAAATATTAATTCTGTTGGTGCTAGTACTTGTGAAGTTGGTGCCAAAAGTTATCAATCTATCTGCAACTGCACAAATTCAAAAGTAACAGCAACAATAGAATTAATATTATTTTATTCTTTTCAGTGTACCAACTAATAACGTCGGTCCAATTTTTTTTAAAGAATATTTATTAGGTTTTCTATTTTCTGAATGAATTTTATCTTTGAAATTGATTGCATAATAAGAAATTGTAATTGATTCTAATCAGATTTTAAATATAGAATCAGAGAATTCACAAGATTATCAAGGCAGAGTCAATAGAGTTTTTTTAAATAACATATATGTAAGTAATTACAACATTGACTTTATGTGTAAACAACAAAATGAAGAGATTATTATACTATTTTCTGTTATATAAATGGAGAATTCTGCAATTCTACAATAGAGATGGCACATATCTTCGTGTCGGGATCTGTTTTTGTGGAAAACATCTAAATGACAATATAAATACAGTGACATTCGCAATGTTGGGAAAAATTCAATCATCAATAATTTCACCACATAATTTTATATCTGCCTCCAGGAGATATCACAAAATCTGGTGAGAAATAATCTTCCTTTACCAATAAAATTTCTTCAAATAATAGAGCTTGAGGCATACCAACACCAATTTAATTTTCCATGTTGGTCTTCATCACATTCTTTCAATTTGTTATATCTTCATACATTGTTTTATATGTTACTTAATACTGTTCAGATAAGCATACTGAAGTGTGTGCAATAAAATGACACTATAATAACAAAGACAGTGTGCTAATTTTCTTGTTATCGTTCTTCAAGAGGCGAAGTTGAGGTTTTCCGTGAAAAAGTTGAATCGATTTTAGATAGATATTATAAGTCAAACTGTAAAACAATAGTGTTAGGCGATTTTAATCCCCATTCATTAAGTAAATCTTATCAGGAGTGTCTTAAAAATATCATGCTAAATTTTAATTTAAACAACAAAGTTAATATTCCGACACGAATTTCTGCGACCTGCCAAACGTCATTTGACTTTATATAAATATACCCTCATGCTCTGAGGGGTTCGGCGAAAATTTTCTTTCTTCAGATCATGAAACTGTTTTGTTTAATACTGGTGCTTCAATTAAAAAATCAAAATCACAAAAAAAATATTCTAGATCATATAATAGTGATAGTATTAACTGTTTTATTTCCATTCTTAAAAATGAAAATATGTCTGAAATTTGTGTCAAAAATAGCACCAATGAAAAATTCAATTATCTCTACTCAACAGTTTTGGAACATATTAATGACATTTTTCCTGTAAAACTGAAATATCAAAATATACATAACAATGCATGGGCCACATATGAAGTAAGATTATCTAGCAGAAATCTCAAAGCAATACATAGGCGCTTGAGGGAACTTCCAGAGTTGGGCGCTTTATATAGATCAGAAAGCATAAAAGACAAAAATCTTGTTGAAAATGTTAATAAATATTTTTTACAAAAAATTGGACCGACGTTATTAGTTGATGCACTGAAGAGTATAAAATAATATTACTTCTATTGGTGCTGTTACTTTTGAAGTTGTGCAGTTGCAGTTAGATTGATATTTTTTGGCACCAACTTCACAAGTACCATCACCAATAGAAGTAATATTATTTTATACTTTTCAGTGCATCAACTAATAACGTCGGTCCAATTTTTTGTAAAAAATATTTATTTCACACTTTTGAGTGTAACATTAGTCCCGAAAATCGTTGAACGTTCACTATACCATATCAATGAAGATAGTACTTATCCTATTACCCACGTATATTCCTTGCTTGTAGTTGTTATTATTGAGATCTCAGAACATCGCTGCGGAAATACGCTTGAATATTTTAGTTGTTACTATTTTAACACCGATTTAACTCGAAAACCGAAAACTCTAAGGAAAAAATGTTCACTATAAATGTTGCTACAAATAATTATATCTTTCATGTAGTATCGAAAAATTTTCAATTTTCGAAAGAAATTGCCCTCTCCACATAGTAAAAATACATATTTAACATGCGTCTATCTCGAAAACCGTAACACTTTTGAAAAAATGTTTAATTTAAACGTTTCCGGATATTGTCCTATCTGTAATTATACCAACTCAGATTTTCGATTTTCGAGAAAATTCGCCCCCACCACCCCTTCTGGGGCGGTTTTCAGTGGGAAGAAGAATATAAAAGGCGCGCACGAACCAAAAAAAAAGAGACAGTCGAATTGTATACCTCCTTCGTTCGGGGTTCGTCGGTCAAAAAACAATATTATCAAAATAAATTTCAGAACTCTGAAAACTCATCTAAAATGATATGTATGGTCTGTTGTTACAGAAATATCAAAAGGTACAAATAAAAAGTCAAATATTTCTAGAATCGGGAATGGTTCCGGTAAGGTTATAAGTGATCCTACTGTAGTAGCAAATCACTTCAATACCTTCTTTGTGGAGGCTCCTACTCGCATATTGGACAGTCTCCCACAAGTAGTTTCTTCAACAAGTACAATTGTTTCTTCTAACCACGAACAAATTTCTCAAAATAAAATGTCTATTTTGAATTTTAAAAAGAGGAAATATTGGAGATTTTAAAAGCAAAAATAAAAAATAAAAGAACCTCTGGACCGGATGAGATTCCGACGTTCCTATTCAAACAAGCAATGGCTGAATCATGTCTTTAGCCTGTGACGCATCTTAATAACCATTCCTTCCAAACAGGATGTTTTCCAAATTGCCTGAAGCTATCTAAAACATGTCCTATTTTCAAGAACGGTGACTCTAGTTTACCAACAAATTATCTACCTATAACACTAACTTCCTGCTTCTCTAAAATATTTGAATATGCGATGTTGAAACGGCTACTTGACTATTTAACAAACAATAAAATAATTTCTCCCAGAAAGCAAGTGTTTTTAGTCGGAAGATGCACTACAACGGCTATTCATTCTTTCTTGACAGAGGTCGTAGAAAGCCTCGATGCTGGGGAACGCCCTGTAGGTATTTCCTGTGACCTTAGCAGGGCGTTCGACTGCGTGAACCATGATCTCTTGCTAGCAAGGATGAAATCCTACGGTATCGATAGAGTAGTTCTTAAGTGGTTTAGTTCATTTCTTAAAAATCGTAAATAATTTGTGCAGATTGCAGATGTCTCTGGAAAATCTCGGCGCTCTGACTACCTGGACGTCGATTTAGTGGTTCCTCAGGGTTCCATTTTGGGACCTATTCTCTTCTATAATTATATTAAAGCGTGAGACCTCTATAAAATTTTTAGGTATTGTACTGAACGATGTTCTCTTTTGCGAAGAGCAGTGTACAGAATTTTGTACCAAGCTAAGTAGTACATGCTATGCAATCAGAACTTTGAAAAAAGTGTTAACAGGAAGGCAACTACTGGAAGTGTACCATTCTCTTGCTCAATCCCGACTAATATATGGGGCTGAGTTCTGGGGTGTTTCTCCTAGGGCTCAAAATGTATTTCTATACCAAAAACGTATATTACGCCTAATTGCAGGAAAAAGTTAACCCATTTCTTGTGTACCTTATTTTCAAAAGTAAAAAATTTTTACAGTGCCATGCATAGTTATATATCAAATGTGTACTTATGTTTTTTCAAATCAAGATCTTTCTCTTAGAAATAATAACTACCATAATTATAATACCAGATTTGAAAATAACTTTATGCTGTCAAAGAAAAGGCTTAATAAAACCAAGCTTTTTGATACAAGTTTGTGACCAAAACTGGCCTTTAAAGTAACCTAATAATTGTCAAGAACTAGGTCCTTTTAATAAAAGGTCTTCAAATGATTCATATCCCATAAATCAATCATTTGTGACCAAAATTATATCTTCGTTCAAATATATTTCTATTGGTTCCCTTTCATGCATCATTTTATTTTGCATCATGATGGGGGTACAGAAGAAAATTAAGAAAAATTATCCATTATCATTTTACGTCCAAAAAGAAAAACAGAAATCGAAAATACTGAATTGAAATTTCAACAAATGGAATATCGAATGTATCTAATGTATATGCAAAATTCAAAATTTTATTTTATAGGTCATTTGTTAAAAAATATGTAAATTGGACTTGAAAAAGTTATGAGACTTGAAATGTTTCCATTTGCTTATTGCGTTTTTACACCCGAGTATACAAGTGTAAGTGCATATTGTAACGAACGTGGGACATAGCTTCGGCGCCATTATCGAGTCGTGTGTGATTCGTCGGAGGGCGGAGAGCTTTGGCGTGTGCTGAAATTGGTGGGGCCCGGGTGACGTGAGTGTGGGACATGGTTGCTATTGCTCAGCGATACATGCCCGGGTAAAGAGATTTACTTATTTCCTTCACTAATTCCCATAATTTTTTTGAATCGTTTTTGTTATTTTTGATTTGCGTATTATAATAATTTTATTTTGTTTTTCTTATGAGTACATTCAATTTTTTCCTGTAATTTGTATATTCTCTTCTTAGTCGATCGTTATTTGGATATTTTCGAAGAACCTTATTCATTGATTTTTTTTGTTTATTGACTTGAGTAAGCCATTTGTTACCCAGGGTGCAATTTTAACATGTTTCCTTTTGTGAGTTTTTACTTCCGTACACGCATTCACAGTGATATCAATGAATGTGTTCTTTTGCTGAGAAGACAGTGGCCCAGGATATGTTTCTGAATGTTTCATGGAGTTTTTTGAAATTGATGAAATTAATGGTTTTGTTTTTCCCTTGCTTGAAATGTATATTATTCAACACAATTTGGAGAATGGTCGTATAATGATCTGTAATCGATGTTTTGAGTATTATGGGAATTATTCTTTCGTGAATATCAACTGGAGATTTCATAAAAATATGATTAATATAGGAGCGACTGTTTGCTTGGACTCTCGTTGGATTATTAATCGTAGAGATATATCCGTTTTCGTTCAAAACATTTAAATATTCGGAACAAGCATTTTCGTCCGGATCTAGTAAATCAATATTCAGATCTCCTGTGAATAAACATATATCCTTAAAATTATCATTATTTGTTTCTAGGAACTGGTTTATGTTATTTATGAATTCTTTGGGGTCAAAGTCAGGGCATCTATAGACAGCTGTTACAAGTATACTTATTCCTTCATTTAACTGAATTTTTATTTGTATGGCTTCCATTGCTTGGTAGATTTCAGAATTTATATAGTTAAATTTCAATGATGATTTTATGTACGCTACAACGCCATCATTCTAATTGAAGTTACTCTCATTATAAATCATATCGTACCCATTAATATTAAATAAGCTTTGGTCTTTAATATTCCACGTTTCTGTAAGAATCAGACAGTCAATATCCGCATTCAAATTGTGTAAAATTTTTTGGTTTTTTACTCATCTAAATTTTTGTTTATGCTGCGAATATTCATATTTAAAATTTCAAAATTACTGTTGATGTTATTAACCTTCAATATTTCAGTGCATGAATTGTGTTCGAAATAGTAGGTCTCGATATTATTGACTTCAAAATCGTGTATGTATTGATCCATTTCGTGTTGAGTATCGAATTATTCGACAAAATAGAAAAGGAATCACATTATAATACGGGTGATCACTCTAACATATAGGTAATAATATAATATATAAATATAAAATATCATAATAAGTAATTTTTATCGACATATGAGGTTTATGAGGTGCTAGGTTTATTGCTTCTCAGTGCTCTGATTTCCTTTTCCTTGATCTTCAGTGGCTGGTTCTCTTAGCTTCTTTGGTATGATTTGTATTTGTTGTTCTTTTCTTATCAGTTGAAGTGTTTCTGGTTGTCATAGGTGGTAAAAATAAATTATGGTGCAACTGCTCTCTTGGTTCCGAAAAGATTTCTCCTGACTTGGATAATTTGGTATGATGGTTAGGGTTGCTAGAGCACTATTATTTTTCGGATCAAATTAAGGGTTCTATTCAATAACATTGAATAGTTAATTACGAAAAACGAAACTTCCTCTATTTACAACAAAAAGCAAGAGAAGGAATTTCACTTGGAATGAGCATGGAATGCCAGGGATATGTCCAGATGAAAACCATGTGTTACGGAGTGTGAGGAATAGTATTCTATGTTTCATTTCATCTTATCAAAGCTCAAAGTAACTTAGTTAAGCAAATGAAACATAGAATACTACGAATCTCAGATTCTCATTTCCACCAAAAGAATCTGAAAATTTTGTATAATATTTTTATTGACAATTCTTATCCTCCTTCACTTTTGAAGAAAATATTGTATAATAACACAACACTTTCTGTAGAGTATATTAATATTGCTCCAAGGCAAACTACTCAGGTAAATGAAGTCCTACCATATATACATCAAATTACACCAAAACTCACAAGAAATATTTAAGAATGTTAATGGTATCAAAATTGATAGCAGAACGATTTTAACAATTAATTCAGTTTTCTCTAAACTTAAAGATAAGGTCTCCCTCATGTCTCAACCAAACACTGTTTATTGTATTCCATATCATGACTGTGACAAAAATATATAGGCCAATCCACCAGACTTCTGAAGGATAGAATAACATCTCATAAAAGTGATAGTATCCTATATCCTGAGAGATGTGCCATTGCTGAACATGTTCATTCATTACATTATAAAATGGACTATGATTCTACCAAAATTCTAGCCATAGAAAAGAATGAAAGACGGCGTTGTTTTCTTGAAATGGCATTTATCTACCAAAATATCAATTCCATTAATAAGAAAACTGATATAGATCATCTGAATGAAGTATATTCATATTTATTATCGATACAACATAGATAACCATTTATGCACAACAGAACAATTGTCTATCTTTCTATCAAACCCAGGCCACTAGATATTTCACATTATACTCAGCCACCCTTTAAATATAAAAGAAAAATATTTTTGACAATTTTGGGTTTATTTATATGCTCAAGTGTAACAATTTATCATGATATACATCCGCTAAAAGACTTTTTTCATTATTTTAGCTATTCTTATATATAGACTCATTTTTGTGCAGTCCTGAGCCACTAGATACTTATATACAATCTGAGCCAAATATACAATTTTATGGATTTATGTTGACAAACCTGACTCGTGCGTTGTTGCCAAACTGCATACTACTCATAATTGGGCAAAGTTTGCATATATGTATGTATCATTTTATATTTAATTGATATTGGATTACTAAAAACAGCAAATATATTGAGTTTGCATGTGTGGGTTTGTATGTGCCGTTTGGGCTCTTACAGTATTCAAGATATCCCAACCCAATTTTGCACACATATTTATCATACCTCAGTCAAATTACTGTAAAATTTGCAGTGCCCGTGGGACTCTTTGTGGTGGGTTCCGTACCTGAAAGTCTATTCTATGTAACTCTTTGGGTGGATTTTGATGGTCTTTTTACCATGTATGTTTGTAGAATGATATTAGAATATAAACTAGTAGCGGCTGTAAGTGTGACTTGGGCCTCCTATTCTGTTCTCTCTTGGTGTCTGTAAATGGATTTGGGTTGGGTGTTCGGATTTGTTGTACATGTGAGTAGGTCTCTGAGGTAGAAGGGTTCCAAACTCAAGGCGTCTATGACTTTATGGTTTCATACCACAATCTAACAAAGTATATGCCCGAGATGCCGGGTAAAACAATAATTAAACAGAAGCAGGAAACGTTATTCACAGGGTATTAGGTAGGTGCAATGAGTTTTCCTGTATAAAAGTCCTATACAACTGATTTTAGGAAAGTTATTCCATTGTTAAATAAGCCGAAATGTTCTTCTAAAAATACATTTACTTCACTCTCCTTAGGACTTACAACTAAATTTGTTCTTGTCTGGGAACCTACTCAATATTAGAATTTATAATTATGCCATCGTTGATGATCTGTACCGCCTCATCCGATAATCGTTCATCTAGAATATAATCTATTAGATTTTTTTCGGAAATGGGAGCTAAATCAATGTTTATATTATTTATGTCTAAGCCCTTAAGTTTTTCTAATCCTCCTTGAGATGCAAAAAGCAACAATTTGCAAAGTTTTGCTGTCTGGTAGGATCTATCGGAAAGTCTGTAAAGAATACAGTGTGTCTGAAGGGCCCCATGAATCTAGATAGTTCTACTAAGTTACTCTCTGAAAACTGAAGTAACTGAGTTAAAGTTGCCAAATGTTTGCTTAATCTAGTAGCGCTTATGGATTTTGGATTTTCAATACCACTCTTACTAGCATTTTTATACAAAACTTTGGCACCGTCTATAAAATTATTGCCTGTTGTATGAAATATATAGTCATTATTATTATTATTCACAAAATTACCCCTGTATATACAGTGATTTCTTTAACGTGCCCATTAGAAGATTTTCACTTATAAATCGAGACAAAAATATGAAAATTTGATCCTGACTATAATCAATAATATTTACAAGGTCATGGAACTTCCGGTTACACCGTAAATTGTACCATATTTGTTTTTTCAAATGGAAGCCAAATTTTTATTAGATGTTTGAATTCCGCGCATTTATTTTCGTATGAAAAGCCCCAGCTGTTATAAGTTATCTCTCATAGTTTTTCTGCAATTTTACTGCAAAAAGTTCTCTTGACAGATGTCTATTCAATAACTCATATCTCTCTTATTGTAAACCGGAAAAGCAAAAAGTTGTTTTTAATCGGTAGCCCAATTTTGGGATCTCCTTCAGAAGGCCCATAATTTTGAAAATTGTCTTGTTAACCACTCAAAAAAATTTAATATGTCAATGACAAAAGTTAAAAAAAAATTTTCTTAATAACACATACCTATTTTTCAATCGTCATTAGGTAGAAAATTGAATTTTAGTGGAATTCCACTCTATTATGTTTTTTTTCAAATCATAAATACGATGATTGAGATATTCTACAATATTCTATGCGAACGTCTTTTTTACGAATTTCAAAAACATAAAACAATTGCTGTTACTGATACCACGTTTAAGATGTCAAAATGATAGATTTGAAAGATGAAGTACAAAACATCAGTTACAAAAATTTAAATGAATCAGTATTTGTTTCAAGATAGCAGGTGGGGAAATAGAGGTCCGCGACTTTCGTTGCCAAGTTCGCCGGATTTGACTTCACTTGATTTCTACTTGTGGGGGAGAATCAAGGAAGAGCTGTATAAAACAGAACCTAAATCTCTATAGAATTTAATAGAGAATATGAAATAAGAAGAGTTACAAATTATGCCCTCTAGGAACGTTTTGTTGAATGCTGAAACCAAAACGGTGGATACACAGAGCAAGTTTTGTTTTTGTAATTTTTTTCGAGTTCATACGTTTCATGAATAAATGGTTTGTAGGTAAGGTAATAAGCGTGTCCTTAATGCTATGCTCGATGCTAAATATCAAAACGTTCACTTTATTATTTTGTTCAACTTGGGTTATTATTTTAATCCTACTGTTAAGTGGATTTTTGTTCCAGTAACCTTGTCTTAAGAATGAAAATTTATTCCTATTCATTGGAGGTAGGTATGTATGTGCTATTATGAAAATTAAAGTTTTTTTACTTTTGCCATTGACGTCATTAATATTGTAACGTTTAACCCGGTGCTAAACGTTGTGGGGTGAGTTCACTTGCGTAATACTCAAAAGTTCACGAATTGCTTGCAATGGTTTATTTTTAACACTCTGCACACGACCTTCTGTTGTAGTACAACTTTCACAACTTGTCACTTTGACTATTGCGTTTCAAGTACTATCGGCTTAGGTCTCCAATTGAATGATACAAAAAAATGACTGTTATAAACTGACTGTGACCCGTGATCGACACGGCTTTATATATCTGGAGCTTGACATGACATTCATAGAGAATATTCTTTGATTAGCTAGACGCATATAATAATGTTCTAGAGGCTTGTTAAACTGACATTACTGTTACAAACTGTACCTCACATATAGTTTCTGGAAGGATCGAGAATAAATCTACTAATTCTAGAACTAATTAATCAACTACACAGCCGACAACTATAGTAAACAAGGTAGTAGAAATAAATGGAGACTAAATAAATAATAACCGTCAGTACATGACGTTACCGTATTTTTTTGGAGTCTTAAACAAGACAATTTTCAGAATGACAATAAGAGAGATATGAATTTTTGAATAGATATCTGTCATAAGAACTTTTTGCAGTAAAATTGATATACGTCAAAAACTACGACAGATAACTTATAACAACTGGGGTTTTAATACTTGATTAAATGTGCGGAATTCAAATATCTAATAAAAACAGGGGTTTCTATATGAAAAAATAAAGTTAGTACTATTTCCGGTGTAACCGAAAGTGCCACCACCTTGTAAATATGTTCACTAAATTGGACAATGTTGATTATAGCCAGGTTCAAATTTTCATATTTTTTAATGATTTTTAATAGTTTTTTTTTTTTCCAATATAATATCTTATTTTCATTTAAACAAACTAAAAGTTGTAAACATTTTAAGAAATATATATGATATAAAATACAGGGTGCTCCATTTAAAAATATTGGGAAAATATGTCAGTTGAGTTTTTAATCTATATATATATATATATATATATATATATATATATATAATTATCCTGTTTCAGATATATTATGATATTTCTGAATATTAATTCAATTTGATACATAATCAAGACCATTATATAACATAAGCCGTTTCTGGTAAATAACTGTGCCGACAACAACTACTGCGAGGTCAAACACTCTAACAGTTGCTGACGTTATTCAGTGGCGGAATGATATTGAATCTCCTGCCAATGTTTTTGAATACTAACTTCCGCGAGCGCATAGGGTATATTAGTGAAAATTGATAAATGACGAATAAAATAATTGTTAATATTATTATATGCCACTGTTAAAATTTGAGTGATGAATTTGCATATATATATATATATATATATATATATATATATATATATATATATATATATATATATAACCAAACTGACAAACATTCATAGGGTTGCGGCACTATGGGCTGTAGGATAATGAAAACTCTTTTTCAATTACCAACGTTTCGATAGCGGTGGCTATCTTTTTCAAGGCTGTATTAAAATAAAAGAAAGTTACAAAAAAGTACTTAATTAAAAGGATATAAGAATCATCGAAATAATAATCAAGAAAATAGTTATATATAAAAACACGTTATACGAACTCCAACTTACATTGATTTGAGTGTTAAATATAGTTAGGTACATCATTAATTCTTATGTTATCAAAACTAAATTGAATTTCTACATCTCATATTAAAATACTGAACTCAAATGTACGAGAATAAAGGTAGAACAGAATATTATGGTCATAAATAGCAAAAAACTAGAATACAGAAACAGGGGAAGATTGTGTTTTTACTTTTTATTTATTTAAAAAAAATTTAAATACATGGAATTCAAAGTTACTGTCTTTTATTTTGTTCTTTGATTTGTGTGTTCTTTGTTAATTTTATCTATAGGTTGCATGTCTGACGTCTAATGTCTAAGCTGTCAATTAAGAATTAAAAATAAAAACAAAAACAAACAACAAACGTATGGCGCAAAGTTGTAATATTTGTAGTTTAGTTTCCTTTCTAAACCAAATAATGTAGGAAATGACTAAAAACAACAACAGTCATGTATGATCTAGGGTGCAACAAGTTCAAGTCTGGTGAGTAATCTATGTTAGAATTGTATATTGCAATTGTTTATGCATGTTCATTCTCTTCTAGTGCATTTTCATTTTCTCTTCTTTGTAGTTGTGGTCTTCTGTGAAAAGACAACAAATAGGAATAAACCTGACTCAGACCATGGATGTCAGTTCTTTTGTTCATGCTGTTGCACTCCTTGTCTATTTCCACCATTTCAAGAAAGATGCGCTTATGCCAGTTCTTTTCTATGTGAAGCACTCTAGGGTTATCCAGGTCAGGTAGATGTTTAGTTGAGGTTGCATGCTCTGCCAGAGCACAAAACGTCTTTTTTATGTTAATATCACTGCGATGGCCTATTATTCGATTTTTAAGAAGTTGGATGGTTTGTCCAATATATTTCATTTCACAGTCGGAGCATTGAATGCTATATAAACAGTGAGATATGTTGCTGGTAAGTACTTTATCTTTAGTTCTGGTATATAATCGACTGATAGGTTTGATGTTCTTTTGTGCTATTTTTAAGTTCTCTTGACAACAGGATAATCCTAGATTGGTACACTAAACCCACCAGCTCTGGGAGATACATCAATTATAAATCTCACCATCCTGTTAGAATTAAAATAAATTTAATTCTAGCACTGAAAAACAGAGTTTCAAAAATTTCACATCCTAGTCTGAAAAATGAGAGTCTAAGAAGAGTGTATAGAATTCTCACAAAATGGCTATCCATCTGGGTTGTTACGCAGACTCATATACAACACAACGGTAGATCCACATACAAGGCAAACCTGTGAAGAAAACCAGAATTTAGTGGTTAGATATGGTTCCTTACCTTACATTGAAGGGCTTTCTACTAGACTAATAAGTGTATTTAAACAAGAGAACTTCAAAATAGCACAAAAGAACATCAAACCTATCAGTCGATTATATACCAGAACTAAAGATAAAGTACTTACCAGCAACATATCTCACTGTGTATATAGCATTCAATGCTCCGACTGTGAAATGAAATATATTGGACAAACCATCCAACTTCTTAAAAATCGAATAATAGGCCATCGCAGTGATATTAACATAAAAAAGACGTTTTGTGCTCTGGCAGAGCATGCAACCTCAACTAAACATCTACCTGACCTGGATAACCCTAGAGTGCTTCACATAGAAAAGAACTGGCATAAGCGCATCTTTCTTGAAATGGTGGAAATAGACAAGGAGTGCAACAGCATGAACAAAAGAACTGACATCCATGGTCTGAGTCAGGTTTATTCCTATTTGTTGTCTTTTCACAGAAGACCACAACTACAAAGAAGAGAAAATGAAAATGCACTAGAAGAGAATGAACATGCATAAACAATTGCAATATACAATTCTAACATAGATTACTCACCAGACTTGAACTTGTTGCACCCTAGATCATACATGACTGTTGTTGTTTTTAGTCATTTCCTACATTATTTGGTTTAGAAAGGAAACTAAACTACAAATATTACAACTTTGCGCCATACGTTTGTTGTTTGTTTTTGTTTTTATTTTTAATTCTTAATTGACAGCTTAGACATTAGACGTCAGACATGCAACCTATAGATAAAATTAACAAAGAACACACAAATCAAAGAACAAAATAAAAGACAGTAACTTTGAATTCCATGTATTTAATTTTTTTTAAATAAATAAAAAGTAAAAACACAATTTTCCCCTGTTTCTGTATTCTAGTTTTTTGCTATTTATGACCATAATATTCTGTTCTACCTTTATTCTCGTACAGTTGAGTTCAGTATTTTAATATGAGATGTAGAAATTCAATTTAGTTTTGATAACATAAGAATTAATGATGTACCTAACTATATTTAACACTCAAATCAATGTAAGTTGAAGTTCGTATAACGTGTTTTTATATATAACTATTTTTCTTGATTATTATTTCGATGATTCTTATATCCTTTTAATTAAGTACTTCTTTGTAACTTTCTTTTATTTTAATACAGCCTTGAAAAAGATAGCCACCGCTATCGAAACGTTGGTAATTAAAAACGAGTTTTCATTATCCTACAGCCCATAGTGCCGCAACCCTATGAATGTTTGTCACTTTGGGTATATATATATATATATATATATATATATATATATATATATATATATATATATATATAAATATATATATATATATATATAAATATATATATATATATATATATATATATATATATATATATATATTGAAATATTGAAATTTTAACAACCTTTTTATTGGTATACCTACATGTTATTAAATAAAATTGTCATAGCCTTGCGGATGAGCTTTTTGTTTTGGCTGTTGAATATAAAGCAGACAGGGTTCGAGTCCACTTCAAGGCAGATTTTTTTTTCATCTATTTCTTTTCAATAAATATACTATATATTTTTTTAATCAGGGATCTATATTAAGAAAATGTACAATTACATCAAATTTATATTGTGTGTTCATGTTTTATCAATATTTGTTATTTTTTTTATTAATTTTTATTTTTTTACCTGTGTATTTTATGAAAAATTGCTTTGAACAAAAGTTGTAGGTACTGATTATATCTATAACCTAAAATTATTTTTAATTATATTTACACTACTGCTCTTTTTTGATAATTTTTTTAAATGTTTGAATGGTCGCCATTTTGAAACTGCTTACCCGATATTGCCCAATAACGAACTCGACCGAGATATTTGAGAGATTGATTTTTGTATATATGTATATATATATGTATATTGTATATATATATATATATATATATATATATATATATATATATATATATATATATATATATAAACTTTTGAACCAAATGTTTTTTTGGACTAACTTAGTGTGGATTCATGCAGCAGAAATTAACGAGTAACAAGTAACAATTAACAATTACAAATAGCAAGTAAAAGTTGAACTTCTTATTTTTCAATGGGAGTGTTCATGCAGCCAAGTAACAATTATCAATTAACGAATAAGAAGTAGAAGTTGGCCAACTTTTAACTTTCTTACTTTTATTTAACGAGGTGAACGAGGATTGGTCAGGCCGATGATGTAAATAACCTCACTTTTTGAAATATTTGTGTATTTCTTTGGGTACCGCGAAAAATGATTCGGTATCTTCCATTTTTATTGAAAATTTTGAATTCTAAACACTTGTTTTCAGTTATCCAGCGGGGACAGAGGTTATTTTGTAAATGAATACCGCGGATGTCAGACATGTGCGCATGCTTACTTTTTACTTAATTTGAGTGCATGAATGCTACATTTTTATATTTGTTAATTGATAATTGTTATTTTATACTTTTTACTCGATAATTCTTACATGATGCTGCATGAATCCACACTTATAGACATATAACAACATGCCGTTGAAATTTTTTCGAAATTCAAAAGTGTGAACGATCGCAATAGGTATATTTCTATAAGAAATTTACCTAAAATAAAACGAAATTCTTATTTATAAAATGTTTCGCCTCTGGCCAGAGGCATCATCATTTATTTATTTCTTTAGGCTTAATACAATCTGTTCTTGGATTTAAACAATATGGAACAATATTATTAGTTTTGCATCACAGTAGGAAAATTCTTCTGTTTTTTTCTTTGACCAGTAAATCCTTATGTTTTATTTAATCTCTATTATTAAATATATGTTGATAATTATTATTGCAAAATTTTGTGATTAAAAAAGAATATATTGAGCTCAAGCCTCAAGCCTCAAGCCTACATCAGAACATTGATTCATCGCTTTTGGTTCTTTGTAGATATCAATCATCTCTTGGATAAGTCTCTTTTTATAACTTGATTCAAAAACTATGATTGATGCAACTTATATTTCATACACTTTAAAAAATATATGTATATTAAATACAAGTCATGGAAATACACTTTAATAATATAATGAATGATAGAATACTGGTAAAATCAATAGACTGAAATATTGCTATCATGAGAATCTTAATTTATAGTAATAAATTGCTGGTGTCAGCATGGATGACGTAATGCTGTGTCGATTGAATAACTACACATTATTCCTCCCTCCTTAAGATGGAACTTTTCCGGGGAAAGTGACTCTGGAATCATCGGGTTTAACCTTTGGACGAATGGAAACTTCAGGCTTGGCTCGTTTCCTGGAAAGCTTGAAATAGCTAAGCGCAATTAAAGACAATGTAATTATGATGTATAATGAAACAGTTCCCAGCAGATGCCAGAGGTTGAAGGTTGCGTTGAACTGGATTTGTTCCGCACTGGCATGTGGCATGTTTCTTATATCTGCTAGTTTGATACTTCTCAGGCTAACTTTTGCCAAATTAACTTCATTCTTCGGAATCTTGATGTTGAAATTCTCGATGATCGTTGGTTGCCCAGTAGCGTTATCTTCAAATAGTAGCTGATCTTCCTCAATAAAATATTGGCAATCTGGTGAATTTTCAAACAAATATATGCCTTGTGTTATTTGTTTAGTCCAGATCCCTTGGCATTTCGTTTTGATTAATGTGGATTTTGGAAAGACTCCCAAATACTGATTAGTCTCTGGGATGAACTCGAGAATGGTTGCATTCGGTAATTGGTAGTGAACAGAACTGGAGATTTTATCGGCCTTAATTGTCTCTTGGTCGCAGATAGAAGGTTTGAATGTTCGCAACTTTGGTGAACATAAATATTGGTGACTGATAATATCACAAATTTCAGAAATTGGAACCCAGTCAGTATCAGATTTTAGAGCATATTTATTATTAGTTATATAAGTTGAAAATTTCTTTGTGGGTATAGATAAAAAGTAATAAAGTTCATAATTAATTTGTTTGTATAATGGAATTTCGAGGGTATAAATAATTTCTTGTTTAAGAACCAAACATCTAGGATGAATGGGCATCTTATAATTTTCGATGCTACCTTCAGATACAGGAAAAAGGTAAACTAAGATTGTAGAAATTTGGGATTTTTTTAAATTCTGCACACAATTCGGCAGATGTAATAATGCTTGGGCGAAGAATTCTGTGATGAGAAAACGTAATTGAATTCTCAATGTCTTGTGCTATATTCAGTATAATATTCAACAGTTGGATTAATTGATTTAAGGTGTCTTTCGCAAACAATATATTAGTTTGTGATATGTATGAATCTTTAATTGATTCCAATTGATTTATCCTTGCCAGCAACCTTTTATCATTATGTCTTATATCATTAATAGTTTGATTGAAATTTTCTATGAGTGCGTTGTTTACTAAATATTGTCCGTTTATTTTTTTTTGTAATTTGAACTGATTTTTCTTAAGCTCTTCTAGAAATACATTTATCTGCTGGGCATCGTTTGCGTCCATGTTACCTGTTATCTTTTTGATGATGCTTCCTAATCCGTCAATAAGGCCCCTTTTGACCCTTGATGGAGTTAGGAACGGATTTAGTTTTTCAGTTATCAGATCAAAATTGTAGTTAATTATCTAACAGTAATTATTTAATTCTGATGAGAACACAATATCAGTCGATGTAAATTTTTTTGCGTAATCAACTTGTTTTGAAATATTCAGAGGAGATCGATCAAAAAAGTAAATATATATATATATATATATATATATATATATATATATAAATAAATGTAAGTAAATAAATTGGATGGGTAGTATTCCTGAGTTGATGTCGATATTCCGAATATTTGTTAGGATGGGTGTTGCCCACAAGACGAAGACGTACCTGGAACAGGAGATGGTTGTTTAGTCGGACGTTTTATGTAGTCCATATGTAATTTGTGAAACTTTCGACCAGTTTTACTTTTGTCCACTTGAGGTTTGATAGTTTTTCTTTGAGGACTAGTCTCCAAAATAATTTCCCTCGTGGTGATTTCTTATTAATCTTTGTTGATCCTCAACTGTGATTACATCTTCCAAAATTGTTAAAAATCTGTTAATTTTGACTGTTGAGTTGAATTTTTCCATTAAGATACGTGAAAATTCTTCATATAATAAATCATTGTCGAAATAACAAGAATAATTAACGTTAGGTGTGATATATTCTCTAACAAAATTTAAGAAGTTGCTTCTGTAATTAAAATCAGAAATTTGAACTGTAAATCTCTGTTTGTTGAAAATATTGCTTATTTCAATATCGGCGGGATTACTTCTCACTGACATGAATTTTATTTTTTTATTTGCGAAGTTTAATGGATGTTCTGAAATGGGTATGAGACATGCTGGGTTTTCTTGATTGCTGTGTATTGTTGCGTCATCCATATGATAATTAATATCAATTTCACTTTGTTCATTGTCGTCGGGTGGCTCTACTATTATGGATCTGTGGTCATCTTCATCGGCGCGAGACATGATTTCACTAAATTGTTCCATATAGCGGCTTATTGGTGATTCCACTGTAGTTGTATTTGCGTTTAAGTTAGGAATTCGTGATAACGCAACCGCGTTGCTGTTCAATTTTCCCTTTTAATAACGGATGGCATAGTCAAACTCTTCGAGTTTAAATCTCCAACGTACCTGTTTGGAATTGGGTTCTTTTAAAGAAAAGAGCCACTGCAAAGGTTTATGGTCTGTAATAATAGTAAATTTGCGTCCATATAGATATGGTCGAAAATACTTCGTTGTCCAGACCACTGCGAGTAGTTCCATTTCTATGGTTGAATAATTGACCTCGTGTTCGTTTAAAGTCCGAGAAGCGTATGCTATTGGAAGATCCATATCTGATACATCTTGTTCTTTGATAATACACTACCTATACTAAAATTGCTAGCATCACAACTTAGAATGAACGGTTTATCAAAATCTGGATATTTTAATATAGGATCGTTTGTTAGTAGTTGTTTACATAGTTCAAAACAATTCTTGTAATCGGTGTCATTAATGTTTATTTCTATATCCTTCTTTAATCTACAAGTGAGGGGTTTTGTTAATTTGGCAAAATTATTTATACATTTTCTGTAGTATCTCAAAAGACCGAGAAATGATTTCAACTGTTTTGATGTTTTTGGAATTGGGTATTCAAGTATTGCCATAATTTTGTCTACATTTGGTTTGATACCCTCTGATGTTATAACGTGACCCAGATAATTAACGTCCTTACGAAGGAATTCGCTTTTGTCCATTTGAATTTTGAAATTGAATCTCCTAAATCGATCGAATACCTGTTTCAGTTTTTGAATATGCTCTTGTAACGACGTGGAAAAGATAATTACATCATCCAGGTAGACAATACAATCTTTGTTTTGTAAATCGCGTAGAACATTGTCCATAGCATGTTGAAATGTTGACGGCGCATTCTTAAGGCCCATTGGCATACGGATGTACTCGTAATGGCCATTTTTTACTGAAAAAGGTGTTTTATGGATGTTTTGAGGGTTCTCTCTATTTGGTAGAACCCAGACGCTAAATCCAACGTACTGAAATATTGGCTTCGTCCGAGCTTATCAAGAATATTACTGATATTTGGTATCGGATATCGGTCGTCTATTGTTTCTTCATTCAATTTCCTATAGTCGACAACAATTCGCCGTTTTTTCCTGTCGGATGCGTCCTATTTTTTAGGTTATACCGAAATTGGGGCACTCTGCTTTATGTACGTGTGGATAGCGATAGCTTTTTGTATGAATCGTTGTCTCATTTTTCAAGTTGATGTTATGTTTTACCGCATTGGTGAATGTTAATCGTTATCAATATAAAATATATCCGAATAAGAATTGAGAATTTCGACAATTTGCCGCTTCTCCTCAATACTGCAATGATCAAGACTTACTTTATTAAAATCAAAGAATTGCTTTTGAGTTTCTAAATTGTTAAAATTTGGAATAGAAAATTCGTTCTCGGGAATAGCTAAAAATGGATTCGAGACATCTAGTTTTTTCTTAGAATTAGAATGATTGGTTACAAATATATAAGCCTGGTGATTCTTCACTGTAATCAGACTCTCTGGAATTTCGAAATTTGATATACGTTGTTGCGGTAATAAAGCAGTGCCGTGTGCAATGTTAGAAATATGAATTTTTATTTGTTGTTCGGAATTCGGCATTACTGTTATCAAATTGTTATAGTCACTCAATTTTTCAAATTCTAACTTTATTTTTGTATTCGGTAAATCTAGTTCGTTTGATGCTAAGTTAATACTAGAATTTATTAAAGCTAAGTTGTCGACGCCAAGTAAACAATCAAAATAACGATGGAATTGAAATATATGAAATTTAAATGACTTTCTCCTTGCTTTGAAAATTGGTGGACAATCAATCGAGATGCTATACTTCTCTCTCGTTGTACCATGGGCAGTAGATATAATAAAAGGGTCTTCGTTTATGAATTTTGAAAAATATTTTTCTGCGATTATCGGATTAATGAAAGATTTAGTTGAAACAGTGTCGATGAAACATTTTAACTTAACATTTTGAGATGGAATAGTAATAAATGGTAGTTGTGTTTGAGTGTGATCAATATTCAATAATTCTGCAAATCCATCGAGGCTGCTTCCTCTAAAAAAGAATCTCCTGCAATAGCATTTTCATCAGGGTTGTGTATGATATCATTTTGGTTTTGTTGATCCTCATTATCTATTTCATTATTATGAAGTTCTTCCGCAATCCAATTTCTCTGTACTGATGAAGGTTTGAAGCTATTATATTGAATCGGCCTATTATTAGTATTCCTGGTCGATATACTCATGGGAGTCAGATTATATGAGGTGTATTAGCTCTAGAATTAAAAGCGTTTGTCATTTGACTTGATCTCTGTTGATTACTTTGCTTATTATATTGAGGTGAGAAATAATTTTGCCTTACTGGTGGTTGATTGAAATTTTGATAACTAAAATGGGTAGGAGGATTCTTCGTAATTGTAAATTTATTATTTTGCGGCAGACTGGGTTTTGATTTGTTGAAGTTTTGAGGTTGGTTAATATTAAAATCGCTCGTTAACATATTCAGTGCATCATTGAGGCTTTCGGGTTTCCGGGTACTTAGATAATCATCTAAAGGGTTTATTTAAATGCTTGCCATTTAGATCAACACGTATGAGAGCCACTGAACCATTGAAAAAAATTCATGCAGTCACATTGGGACCAATCAGTCAATCATCATATCCAAAAGGATATAGGTTTATTTCTGTATTTGTGGATGACTATTCGCGTCTTGCCATGCCATACGCGATGAAAAATAAAAGTGAGACGGGCCACTGTTTCGAGGCTTTCATACGAAGTGCGAGAAATCTATTAGGACGCGATGCTTAGGTGTGTTATTTGAGATCCGATCAAGGTACGGAATTTGCAGGAGGGTATACGAGCGAAGTTTTAAACAAAATAGGAACCGAGATACAGTACTATAGCCCAGACACTCCAGAACATAATGGCGTGGCGGAACGTTTTAATCAGACGATTAAAAAGAAAGTCAGAGCTTACATGTATGATGCGAAACTCCCTGAGAATATGTGGGACTTAGCACTAAGTGCTGCTGTGTATGCTTATAATCGTACACCTCATAAATCAAATAAAATGATCGTGCCAATTAGCAAATTTGCTCCGGGCCATAGTTTCAATGTCAATCAACTAAAACGTTTTGGATGCGTAGCATATGTTAAAGAAAGACGGGACCAAAGTTCAGATTTGAAGGACGACGCGTGATACTTGTTGGATATACTCCGACTGGTTATCAGTTTTTGAAACCAGAAGATGGGAAACTTTATGAGACTCGAGACGCGAAATTTAATGAAAAATTAGTGTACGGTGATAGATATAGAAAAGGGAGTATTACAGATTGGTCAATCCAAGAAACTAAAATTAACAAAGAGAGTTGGTTAGTGTAGTTCCCAGTTGATACTAATAATGAGCGTGAACCATTAAAAATGGAGGGAGAAATTCCTATCAAAAGAAAGATAGGACGTCCGCGCAAGTATCCAAAAGCTCCAACAGCAATTCAGACAAAAGACGAGACTATTGTTGACAAGACGAGAACAAATAACGAAATCGAAGGCAAAATATTATTTACAACGCGACTAAATGACGAGTATGATGATAAGCTAGATAGTGTAGAAGACGAGATATATTATGCACTACTAGCGAAAGCAGAAGTAGAAGCCGCTCTGCACAAACTAAACCGCAACAAATCTCCTGAACCAGACAATATTGTCGCAGAAATGCTAAAGAACAGTGGTAATAGAGGGATAGAGGTACTACACCAGATTTGCACAAAAGTCTGGGATACTGGAAGATGGTCCGAAGACTGGACGAAGTCAGTCTATATCCCTATACATAAAAAAGGTGCTAAAGACGATTGCGGTAATTACAGAACCATCGCTCTCATTAGTCATGCCAGCAATGTTCTTTTATATATCATACAGGAACGACTAAAGAAATACCTCCTACCTCAGATCCCCCCAGAAAAAGTAGGATTTGTACCAGGATGCGGAACACGAGACCAACTTATGAATCTGCGACAGATAAAAGAAAAGGTATATGAATACAATGTCCCGGCTATGTTATGCTTCCTTGATTACACTAAAGCATTCGACACAGTACAATGGGGACAACTCTGGAGTATCCTGAACGAGATGGGGGTACCGAGGCATCTAACATATATTATAAAATCCCTGTACGACAACAATTCAGCACAGATAAGAATAGAAGGGAAACTCTCCACAAGTTTCAGCATTGGAAAGGGTGTTAGGCAAGGTTGCGTTCTATCGCTCATTCTTTTTAACATCTACGGAGAATGGATCATCAGGAAGACCTTGGAGAACTGGGAAGGTGGAATCTCTGTTGGTGGGAGGAAAGTGTCAAATCTGCGATACGCAGGTAACACGATCGTCCTAGCGCAGAAGGAGCAGGAAATGTATGAGCTTCTTCAGCGGGTGGAGACTGCAAGTTTGGAATCAGGCCTACGGTTAGATAGAGACAAATGCAGCTTAATGATTGTGGATAGATCTCAAACAATACCACTGCCACTTCAACTTATCCACGATATACAGATAAGCGACACCGTTATTTAGCTCGGTGCAAAAGTAACGAATAAGGGAGGTTCGGAGCCATAAATAAAAAGAAGAATCGGAATGGCAAAGGAAGCCTTGGGTAGACTGACGAAGATCTGTAAAAACCACAACATCCGTAAAGTGACCAAGATAAGGCTTCTTAAATCACTAGTGTTCTCTATTGCAACCTATGGATCAGAATCCTGGACACTAAACGCAGCATGCCGCAGAAGAATAGACGCATTCGAAATGATCTGCTATCGCAGGATGCTAAGGATGCCATGGACGGCTCGCAGAACAAATATGTCTATACTTAGAGAACTGAAAATTCAGGATCATGAAAGGCTGCTCCCAACAATACAGAGACGCTCACTAAAATATTTCGGTCACGTGATACGAAAAGACGGAATGGAGAAACTTATGATCCAAGGAAAAGTGGATCGAAAAAGGAAAAGAGGTAGATCCCCAGTAGATTCATAGACCAAGTCAGCGATCTCGCAAATATGTCAGTGGTAGGGGTCATGAGAACGGTGGAAGATAGAGAAGCATGGCGAAGAGTTACACAGAACCATGAATAAGTCACGACTTTCGGAATCGAAAAACGACTAGAGAGAGAGCGAAAATAAGCAAAGATCCTATTACATACGATGAGGCAATGATGAGCACTGAAAAACGTTTGTGGAAAGATACGATTGAGAAGGAATTGAAGTCGATGCATGAGAATGATGTGTGGGAAAAAAGGCGCTTATCTGGGACATATAATCACCCAAGATGGTGTAAAAACAAATCCAACCAAAAAAAATGTCTAAAAAATTTTCCGGGAACTAAAAATCCAGAAGACATTAAATGTTTCCTTGGTTTAGCAGGACATTATCGTCGCTTTACACCAAATTTTGCCAAAATTTCTAAGCCCCTTACAAGACTTATTTTTAATACTGAATGTAAAAATTCCTTCAGCAATATACTGCACTTACTTCAGATCCTATTTTGAGATACCCAAATTTCGAAGAACCATTTATTCTCACAACCGATGGTAGTGCATTTGCCCCATCGGGAATGTTTTATCACAAGGTCCCATTGGTAAAGATCTACCAGTAAGTTATGCTTCTCGAACATTATGTAGTGCAGAAACAAAGTATTCGACATTAGAACGGGAACTCCTTGCTATTGTATGGGCAGTAAAACATTTCCATCCTTATTTATTTGGAAGAGAATTTACTCTAGTCACTGACCATCGTCCATTAACATGGCTTTTTTCCATTAGAGATCCCGGAAGCTGACTAGCTAGATGGCGACTCAAATTGGAAGAATATGATTTCAAAATTGAGTACAAGCCAGACAAAATTAATTAAAATGCAGATGCGCTTTCAAGAAATTAAAATTAATATTTTCAAAAATGTTCAAATTTACAATCTAAAATTACAATTTTGGCGACTAAAGAAACTAATCAGGTTACACCATCAACAAGTAAAGACCCTAATGATCCTATAGAACCGCAACAAAGTGAAATACGTATAGACGAACAGGACGAATTAATGACAGATTAATTCAATAGATTTGTCGACCTACAAAATAAAATCAATATGGTTATTCAAAAATTGAAACATCAAATGACCAGTTACTAGATAAGGCTCATAAGAATATTGTTAGGTACTTTATTTTAGCAAAATAAACTTGAAGATTTACAACATTATAAAATTATTGAAGATATTTTTGAAGAAAATGTAGATTTTCAGATGATTTCAGTAAATACTGTTTCTAGCAAAACTGTGAAAGATCGCATGTATTTTATAATACCTCTTACTTACGATCCAGAGTTTATAGTTCAATAATTATTTTATTCATTATTTAAAGAACAAAGTAAATTTGATCCTTCAAAAACCAATTATATAGAAAATAATCTTGAGATACCTATTTTCGAAATATTCTCTTTTATTTTTGCTAATATTGATTTTAAATTTGTAGTCTGTCAAAATATAGTTAAAATACCTGACCGTGATGAAATACCTATTATATTGGACCAGTATCATAAAGGCAAAAGTAATTTACATCGCGGAATAAATGAAACTATACGACGGATAAAATCTAAGTATAACTGGACAGAACTAACAAAAGATGTAGAACAATTTATTAAGAACTGTGAAACCTGTCTAAAAGTAAAAATCTGTCGTAAGAATTTAAGCACTCCTCTGATAATAACAGAAACATCAAAAAGGCCGATTGAAAGAATCAATATTGATATTTTTGAGTATCCGACAAGAAATTACGCTTTATCAATTCGAGATGAGTTAACTAAATTTACTCAAGCTGATCCTATTTCTAATAAAAAAGCTTCAACAGTAGTAAATACTTTATTGATATTCTTTCAACATTTTGGAACACCTTTGAGAATTCATTGCGATTATGGTCGAGAATTTGATAATTCATTAATAAAAGATTTGTGCAGGCTTTATTGGCCGTCCACAATCGAATTGTTCGTTCGTTAGAAAGATTTCACGGAACACTTGTGGAGATGATACAAGTGGAAAGTGATGCCATTAAAAAGAGATAGAAATGGTTTGCTTTGCTGCTAATGCATGTGCGCGACACCTGTTTATATTTGATATATGTATATTCAAACAAGTGCTGGCAAACCACATAACACACGTAGGTGTTATATGTTGCAAACTATACCTATTTATGTATAAATGTCCCAAATGATAGCAAGATACGAAATGCGCGAGAGGATGAGCAGAAACAACTGTGCGAGAGAGAAACGATTGTCTGTACCGTACTAAAAGCTTCAAGATCTCTCTCTTCACTGGCCATACAGGAGTATTATTATATATGGTTATAATAATACCAAAAACAAAACAACTGGTTTTTCCCCATATGAACTGATTTTTGGTCATACGTCTAGTAGACCACCTGAAACTGTATAATGAGGAGGCCCTTATTACCAAATATATACGTGATTTGAACAACAGAATGCAACATTATTATAAAATTGCACGAGCAAACACAGCAAGTCAAAAAGAAAAAGAAAAATTAGATTTGTTGAAAATATTTCAGGAAAGCTTCCAGAATATAAATTAGGAGATAAAGTTTATCTTGAAGAATTTCAAATTAAAGATAAAAGTCAAAATTTGTTTAATGGTCCTTTTGAAATTGTGTAATTATTTGATAATGCTGCAATAGTCTTAAATCCACAAACTAGTCAAAAAATAATTTCGATAGACTGAAACCCTACAATGAGTAGTTTCTTTGGTTTCAGATTCTTCGTGCTGATAAATATTATATCAACTCAGTACACACTTACTCCTGTTAATAACACTGTCGGAATCTTTTTCTATGAAGAATGTACTATCAAAATTAAGAATAAAAACTGGACACATTAAGTTTACAAAGATCTGGGCCCAATTAAGAAAGCAATGGAAAACTATGATTTACAAGGTTTTAAGTCAGAAGTTCAAACACACATAAGTTTTTTATCACAAATTTCGAATTCAATAGGTCAAAAATATAAGGAAATTATACCAAAAACTAGATCGTGTAACTCCAGGGCAACGCGAGGTATATTTAATGGCATCTGGAAACTGTTTGTAAAACTATTACTGGTAATTTAGCTGCATCAGTTGGAAAACAAATTTCTGTTACAACTTCTATTGTAAAAAATTTTAATAATACTATTGAAAAATTATAAATTGATGAGAAAACGTTTAATGATGATATATATAAAAGAGATTCAAAATACTTTGATGAATATTGCTGATGATGTCGCATTTTATGATGCACAAATAAGGATATTGAATATATTTGAATCACTTATGAAAAGCTTTATTTTCTTAGAAGATTCTCTTAATACCATTTTAATCACTTTTGTTCGAATAAGATTATTACATATCTCAATAATAGCACCTTCAGAATTAATCAATTCATTACAAGATATAGCAAAATCTCTTTAAGAAATAATTCACTGTTACAACCGTATACATCAAATATAGCTTATTATCTCAATATTATAAAATTAGAAGCATCAATCAGAATGTAAAATAATATTTGTTTTCAAAATTCCTCTCCCTGATCCAGAAGCTTATATATGATATCGACTACCAACTACAAAAAAATATATTGCGCGGGATGATGATTCGCTGCTGTATTTGTCATTGCGAAACCTTGATAATTGCTGTTATTGTTGTACTGCCAACTCACACTACTTGTTATAATAAACGAATAAACTGTATTTAATACTGAAAAGCACAACTTTATATGATTGATAATGAGAAAGCTTTTGCAGTGTCTTCACGTCTAAACTACACACTCGGTTCTCTGCACTGTTTACCCATCTTCCTCTTGTGCGCATGCCTGTTCTCCTGTTTCTTTCTGGTTCGATGTTGGTTGCACTTGTTTTCCATATAATAATGCCGAGATTTCAACAATTGCAAGAATCTTGAAAGAAGCATAAATATCTGTTCTGATTTCCTCCCATATCCAATTAAGAAGATCAACTCAGATGCCCAAGGCATGTCAAACATCTCTTCTTGTTGTTAAAGATTATAATATATACCAAATTGATTTAAATATATGGCTAATCACTGTTTCGGACCCTCTGCCAGTTACAGTTAAATGTGGAAATAGAGAAATGAAATCAGATATTATTAAAACTAATAGATTACTGAAATTACAGTGTACTGCCTTTATTGGTAGTACAAGAGCTCATGCCCAATACCCAATTGACATATGTAAGGAAATTACTTATCGAAGTCATCCGGTCACAATTCCATTTGACTGTTGCAAGGATATTCCTGAAAAAATACAACACTATCAACCACGGAATACAAACTACTGACAGCCGACACGGAACACAAACTTCTCACAGCCGACAAGGAACACTGTCAACCTCAGAACACAAATTTCTGACAGCCTAGACGGAACGCAAACAACTGACACAGACCAATGACATGGAATACAAAGAATTTGTCAAGGTGCACAGGCATCCAAGCATATAATCTTCCTACAGAGCTACGCGGCTTCCCGCATGTTCATTATCAAAAAGTTCAATAGTTATCTCCAAACCTACCACATATCTGTATTAAATTATTCAGCGGTCGAGCGTCGTAAAAAGGACAGAGCTATGGAGAAAAGTGAGCTGCCATTACGATCGAGAGATTCATTGTAAAGATTCATGTATTAGAAATATGAGAATAATATAATATTTTATTCTCTATAATATAATGAAGTAGTTGTAATTGTTAATACCGCAGGAAATTCATAAGCGATAAGCTTGAAGACTTATTATTTCATGAAAGTATACAGGGACAGACAAAAGGAAATATAAATAATTTTATTGAAAATTTTACATGGAGGATTTCTCATGGAGACATGGGGGACCTGAAGCTTGTGGGAATGGAGGTTGGAACATGAAATTTTATGAAAAATAACAGGGACAGGCATGTTGTTGGTTATATACGGGGTGACACAAAAAGAAACACAAATAATTTTTATTGGAAATTTGACATGGTGGATTTCTTTATCGTTTAGTATATACAGGGGTGATACAAAAAGGAATAAATTTGACATGGTGGATTTCTCCTGTGAGCATGAAGACATTAGGTATGCGGGGTGTGGAGGATGGAACATGAAGCATAGTGGTTGCAGCAGAGTTAAAGTTCTATCAGGGAACACCAAGTTTGATGCAGTGAATGAAGGTTTTGCCAAAAACTAAGCACTTCCGGTATATAAAATAATTGCTAGAATAATAAAAATGTTATATTTGGATTGTACGTGACACGTAGATGCCAAATTTATAATAAAATGACCACTTCTGGTCGGTCACTTACGGACGTCCGATTTTGATGAAACGGGTATCAATGGATTCGCATTTTTGGATGCCAGAATGGCATAAAAAGATAATTTGGTGAATATGAGAGACGGAACTTCGAGAAAAGTTTAAAAAAGACTATGTAAAGAGTACTCAACAAAAATGATGAAAACCAAAAAAAAAATATCTGAAGCGAACCATTAACTTGAAAAAATCGATATAACATATTTTATAAAATGTCACTCTGCCAAGATCGGTCAAAAATCAGTTTCAATGAAAAGAGCGAGAATTAAACATGGTTGCAATTGTCTGCTGCGTGGTAGAGCCTTGCTTGCAGCAAGAGTCTTAAAGACTTTATATTTTTCAATGTACCAGCAACTGAGACTTTATAGACAGGAACGATAAAATATGCGCGTAAAACAGAACAAGGAAACAGATTGATGTGTAAATTTGCCATAACAAACAGATGCATCAAATTCATAACTGAAATCAGGATCAAAATACTCTTCCCTTTGTCAGCATGTTACCATAAAGACCATTGCTAGTTATTTATCCAATTCGGCCTCCAAAAAGACTTTAATAAGCATTTATTTATAATATTTCTATTAAATGTTTAATTCTAAACTTATTTCACACGTATCACAATAAACTCAAATTCACAATAGAAACCGAAAAAAACAGCACCATAAATTTTCTTGATTTAACATTACATCAAATTAACAACAGCATACGGACAGAATGGTACACCAAAAATACATGGTCTGGAAGATACTTGCACTATCTATCACAACACCCTTTTTCTCAAAAAATCAGTTATAAACAGTCTAGCAGATAGATCAATAAAACTCTCAGATCCTAAATACTGTGAAAAGTCAATTAAAAAAGCAATATTAGTACTTGTAAACTTATTAATTCAATTTTCAAAAACAAAATTTTAACACTATATAATACAAATAAATACAACAAAGCCCCTAAAAACGATACCCAAAACTACCTTACTCTAGCATACATAGACGGTTTATCAAAAAGCTTACAAGAAATTTTCAAAAATTATAACATACCTGTCAGTCATAAAGCCAATAATCTTCTGAAAAATACGTTTAGCAAATTAAAATCTAAAACTGATAAAAATAAAATCACCCACGCAGTCTATCAAATACCATGTATAAATCGGCCAAACAAGTCAATATATTGAAATCAGGATGAAAGGACATAAATATGACAAAAAAATAAAATAGCACTAATAAATCACGAAATCAAGGAAAAACATAAATTTAATTATAACGATATCAAAATACTAGCAACTGAGAAAAACTTAGTCAAACGCAAAATTTTAGAAATGATCCACATTAAAAAAACAACAACTCAATTAACTCAAAAGCAGACATCAAAAATCTAAGTATAATCTATAATAACATTCTATAGAACACAGAATAAATATGAAATTTATAAATAAACACTCTGTGTACGAAACAATATTTTGACCAGACAGTTCCAACCAAAATACCAAAAATCCCCAGCTTAACCTCACAAAAATAAATTTCCCATACACAACTTCCTGTAGCGCCATTATCTAATTCCAATAAATCAAAAAAAAACAAGTACCTATATTTTTCTACACAACAAAAATTTCTATCAGTATAACATGCGCCCAAAAAGAAAAAGAAGAAAAGGAGAATGAAAAAAGTAAAGAAAGTTTTATTTTTAAGTTTCAAGGTTATCGAATTCATGTTTTAGGTAAGAGAAATTAATTCACACTTATTATTCTCACAAGAACTACCTACAGCCTCTCGATAAGCAACATTTCCTTTTTTTCTGTATTTTGTAACCTCTCATCTTCAGATTGTTCTTCTCTTTCTCTTCTTTCTCGGTTCGCAACTTGTGTTGTGACCATTGCTGTTCCTTGCAGGTGTGCCATGTGTAAATTAGATCTATTAAAAATTTTCTCAATATATTTACTTTGATTTAGAAACATAGCACGACGATTTTTATCTCTCTCTATTGTGATGCCTAAAAATTCTTTCGGTTCACCAAGGTCTGTCATATCAAACTCATCGTTCATTCGTCTTTTCACATCATTCAATTTATTCTCATCATTGCTCGCTATAAGTATGTCGTCTACATATAATAGCGATATTAAAAATTTCTCATCCTTATGCCACGTGAATAAACAAGGTTCTAACTTCAATTTTCTAGATCGATTCTTAATGCTATTTCTGTGAACTTGTTGTTCCAACGTTTCAGGCTTATCTTTAGACCATAGAATGCTCGTTCTAATTTACACACTTTGTTTTTCTTTTCACTCTCATCAATCTGTAGTCCGTCTGGGAATTCCATATATATTTCCTCATCTATTTAAAAAGGCTGTTTTTACGTCTAGTTGACACACGTTTAGGTTATATTTACTTACAATAGCTAGCACAGCTCGTACCAACGACAGCCTAGATACCGGAGCATTTGTTTCTTTTAATTCGTATACAATTCTATCTTTAAACCGTCTAATGACTAATCGAGCTTTGTATCTGAATTTATTATTACTCTCTAATTTTCGTTTTAATACCCATCGTGAGTCTATAAGATTTGCACGTTTCTTGTCGCGCATCATGCTAGGTCTATTTACCAATTCCCACACATCATTCTCATGCATCGACTTCAATTCCTTCTCAATCGTATCTTTCCACAAACGTTTTTCAGTGCTCATCATTGCCTCATCGTATGTAATAGGATCTTTGCTTATTTTCGCTCTCTCTCTAGTCGTTTTTCGATTCCGAAAGTCGTGACTTATTCATGGTTCTGTGTAACTCTTCGCCATGCTTCTCTATCTTCCACCGTTCTCATGACCCCTACCACTGACATATTTGCGAGATCGCTGACTTGGTCTATGAATCTACTGGGGATCTACCTCTTTTCCTTTTTCGATCCACTTTTCCTTGGATCATAAGTTTCTCCATTCCGTCTTTTCGTATCACGTGACCGAAATATTTTAGTGAGCGTCTCTGTATTGTTGGGAGCAGCCTTTCATGATCCTGAATTTTCAGTTCTCTAAGTATAGACATATTTGTTCTGCGAGCCGTCCATGGCATCCTTAGCATCCTGCGATAGCAGATCATTTCGAATGCGTCTATTCTTCTGCGGCATGCTGCGTTTAGTGTCCAGGATTCTGATCCATAGGTTGCAATAGAGAACACTAGTGATTTAAGAAGCCTTATCTTGGTCACTTTACGGATGTTGTGGTTTTTACAGATCTTCGTCAGTCTACCCAAGGCTTCCTTTGCCATTCCGATTCTTCTTTTTATTTATGGCTCCGAACCTCCCTTATTCGTTACTTTTGCACCGAGGTAAATAACGGTGTCGCTTATCTGTATATCGTGGATAAGTTGCAGTGGCAGTGGTATTGTTTGAGATCTATCCACAATCATTAAGCTGCATTTGTCTCTATCTAACCGTAGGCCTGATTCCAAACTTGCAGTCTCCACCCGCTGAAGAAGCTCATACATTTCCTGCTCCTTCTGCGCTAGGACGATCGTGTTACCTGCGTATCGCAGATTTGACACTTTCCTCCCACCAACAGAGATTCCACCTTCCCAGTTCTCCAAGGTCTTCCTGATGATCCATTCTCCGTAGATGTTAAAAAGAATGAGCGATAGAACGCAACCTTGCCTAACACCCTTTCCAATGCTGAAACTTGTGGAGAGTTTCCCTTCTATTCTTATCTGTGCTGAATTGTTGTCGTACAGGGATTTTATAATATATGTTAGATGCCTCGGTACCCCCATCTCGTTCAGGATACTCCAGAGTTGTCCCCATTGTACTGTGTCGAATGCTTTAGTGTAATCAAGGAAGCATAACATAGCCGGGACATTGTATTCATATACCTTTTCTTTTATCTGTCGCAGATTCATAAGTTGGTCTCGTGTTCCGCATCCTGGTACAAATCCTACTTTTTCTGGGGGGATCTGAGGTAGGAGGTATTTCTTTAGTCGTTCCTGTATGATATATAAAAGAACATTGCTGGTATGACTAATGAGAGCGATGGTTCTGTAATTACCGCAATCGTCTTTAGCACCTTTTTTATGTATAGGGATATAGACTGACTTCGTCCAGTCTTCGGACCATCTTCCAGTATCCCAGACTTTTGTGCAAATCTGGTGTAGTACAGAGGTACAGGGATAGAGTCCCTCTATTACCACTGTTCTTTAGCATTTCTGCGACAATATTGTCTGGTTCAGGAGATTTGTTGCGGTTTAGTTTGTGCAGAGCGGCTTCTACTTCTGCTTTCGCTAGTAGTGCATAATATATCTCGTCTTCTACACTATCTAGCTTATCATCATACTCGTCATTTAGTCGCGTTGTAAATAATATTTTGCCTTCGATTTCGTTATTTGTTCTCGTCTTGTCAACAATAGTCTCGTCTTTTGTCTCAACTGCTGTTGGAGGTTTTGGATACTTGCGCGGACGTCCTATCTTTCTTTTGATAGGAATTTCTCCCTCCATTTTTAATGGTTCACGCTCATTATTAGTATCAGCTGGGAACTCTACTAACTAACTCTCTTTGTTAATTTTAATTTCTTGTATTGACCAATCTTTAATACTCCCTTTTCTATATCTATCACCGTACACTAATTTTTTTCAAAAACTGATAACCAGTCGGAGTATATCCAACAAGTATCACGCGTCGTCCTTCAAATCTGAATTTTGGTCCCGTCTTTCTTTAACATATGCTACGCATCCAAAACGTTTTAGTTGATTGACATTGAAACTATGGCCCGGAGCAAATTTGCTAATTGGCACGATCATTTTATTTGATTTATGAGGTGTACGATTATAAGCATACACAGAGGCACTTAGTGCTAAGTCCCACATATTCTCAGGGAGTTTCGCATCATACATGTAAGCTCTGACTTTCTTTTGAATCGTCTGATTAAAACGTTCCGCCACGCCATTATGTTCTGGAGTGTCTGGGCTATAGTACTGTATCTCGGCTCCTATTTTGTTTAAAACTTCGCTCGTATACCCTCCTGCAAATTCCGTCCCTTGATCGGATCTCAAATAACACACCTTAGCATCGCGTCCTAATAGATTTCTCGCACTTCGTATGAAAGCCTCGAAACAGTGGCCCGTCTCACATTTATTTTTCATCGCGTATGGCATGGCAAGACGCGAATAGTCATCCACAAATACAGAAATAAACCTATATCCTTTTGGATATGATGATGGACTGATTGGTCCCATTGTGTCTGCATGAATTTTTTTCAATGGTTCAGTGGCTCTCATACGTGTTGATCTAAATGGCAAGCATTTAAATAAACCCTTTAGATGATTATCTAAGTACCCGGAAACCCGAAAGCCTCAATGATGCACTGAATATGTTAACGAGCGATTTTAATATTAACCAACCTCAAAACTTCAACAAATCAAAACCCAGTCTGCCGCAAAATAATAAATTTACAATTACGAAGAATCCTCCTACCCATTTTAGTTATCAAAATTTCAATCAACCACCAGTAAGGCAAAATTATTTCTCACCTCAATATAATAAGCAAAGTAATCAACAGAGATCAAGTCAAATGACAAACGCTTTTAATTCTAGAGCTAATACACCTCCATATAATCTGACTCCTATGAGTATATCGACCAGGAATACTAATAATAGGCCGATTCAATATAATAGCTTCAAACCTTCATCAGTACAGAGAAATTGGATTGCGGAAGAACTTCATAATAATGAAATAGATAATGAGGATCAACAAAACCAAAATGATATCATACACAACCCTGATGAAAATGCTATTGCAGGAGAGTTACATGTTGAGAACCCCTGGTATGACGTAATTACGAAGGGATAAACAACAGTCAGCATTATTTTAGTATAAATATAAGGAAAGATTGTAAACGTAGAATTCACAATTAACTTGTACTTCCAGTGAGTCGTTCTAACAAATAAATCTTGTTTTTAAAAATCTGCTTCTAACAAGAAGAGATCTAACTGGCGCAGTCAGTAGGATAAGTTCAGGCGTTGTAGTGCACCAGAAAAGTGAAAACGACAACGTTGAAGTCTCAACTTCTTCACTGGACCAAATCTACAAGAACCACATCATTGGATCGAGAGTAGTTGGAGAATTCGGGGAAAGGAGTTCCAAACCTACAGCCGACAGTTCATCGAACCTGTAAGTGCCAAAAATTCCTTTTTGCCTTTCCTACCTTAGGACAAGGATAGCGAAAGATAGTTTAGGGCTTTCTAACTTACGAATAAAGATTAGAAAGATAGGATTAAGAAATTCCACCCTTAGGACAAGGTACGGAATTAGAAATAAGAAACAAAGAAACACAAAGTAGATTAGAAAAGAAAAAACCTAGATATAAGAAAAACAAATACATATATATTTTCTTTAGAGTTAAGTATTTCTATTGATAACTAGAATTTGAGCAAAGTAAATCAGTAAATTTAATCAAAATTGAAAGTCTGCTAATTGATGATTATGTAGATTGGTTTCAAGTTATATTAATTTCAAATATTAGATATGGCAGCACCAGAAATAAATTGGAATTTATTCCGTTCAAAGGTAGAAAATATCAAATCGTATAATGGTGATAGTAACACCCTGAGTAGCTTCATCAATCGATGCGATACTTTGGTTAAAAATTATCTAGTTTTTAACGACGCTGATTTGAACGCCCATATTTTTTGTTGCATACAAAATAAACTTGTTGGAAGAGCAGAACAATTAGTTGGTAATAGAACTGAGTTAAATACTTGGGAATCACTAAAAGCAGCTCTTAAACAATGTTTTTCAGACAGACGTGATTTAGATTGTCTTATTCAAGAATTAACTCGTATAAGACCTAATAAAGACGAACATATCATAAATTTTGGACATAGATTACAGTTAATTCGCAGTAATGTAGCCCAAAGAATAAGTAATGATACTGATTTAACAGCTGAAGAAAAGCTATTAAGTATCAAACATCATGAAAAAACAGCACTGAATACTTTTATAGCCGGATGTACAGGTATTTTACGTAATAATTTACATCTGATAGGACCTGAATCATTAGAAGATGCAATGGCGTATGTAAATGAATACGAAAATTTCGAGAGACTTTATGGGAGTATACAACAACCAAAAGTTGAAATAAATAAGAATGTCCCACAGAAAATTCCACAAAATTATTTTCAAAATAATCCCTGGAATAATGTGAAACCACCAATGAGTAATCAAAGCATATTTAATAGAAATCAATTACCAATGAATAATCCATTCCAAAATCAATTACCATATAATCAATTCCAAAATCAAGTACCCTATAATCCATTTCAGAATAGAAATCAAATGAATTTCAACCCTTTTCAAAATCAATTTCAACAAAATCCATTCCAACAAAGAAATTTTCCCCCACAACCAATGAATAATATGCATTTACCAAGAAATTACCCTACGAATCAACAAGTGTTTGGTACACCCAGACCACAATCAAATGTTTTTGCTCCAAGAAACATTCCTCAACATAAACTACCTAAACCAGAACCCATGTCTATATCGTCACCCTTACCTTCAACTATTAAAAATAGACCAAATCCTGAATTACATAATAAGGAATATGAAAGTAATGATTATGATATTAGCTATGATGAGTATAATCAACAATATTATCAAGATCATACCGCTGATCTTGAATACGATGACAAACTGTATACTGAATCGCAAGATGATTATCAAGATGAACAATTACCACAAGGATCTGAAGATTCTGATGACGTAAATTTTCCAAAAGAGCCTCGGAAAACTCAGATTTAATTGAAATAAATATGTCAACATGTAATCCATTAATGTATATAGAAATAATGAATCCAAAATGTAAATTATTTTTAGATACAGGAAGTTCACGATCAATAATACGACCAGCAATCGCAGAATATTATTTTCCAGAAACAATTTATCATTCAAGTACCTTAATTAAAACAGCAACAGGTAGTAGGAAGATAAAATATCAAGCCTCAATACCATCATTTCCAGAATTTGCTAGTGATTATATAATAAATTTCATATTATTTGATTTCAATGATTTTTATGACGGCGTAATAGGTTTACAAGATTTGATAAATATGAATTATAACATAGATTTGATAAATCAAAGATTAATTAATCCATATAATGAAATACCACTAAGAGTTAGACATCCATCCGATGTAAGTTTTACTTTCTCTGTAGATGCGTATGAGAAACTTAAGAAACTTCTACCAGTAAGTGTTGATAATGGAGAAATTAGAATACATCCCGGAAAAATTGGAAAATTAATAATACCAGAAATATTAACAGTAGCAAAGAACGGTTATGCGTTAATAGAAATTGGAAATCCAACCGGAAATATGATAACAATTACTTTTCATAAACCACTTCCAGTAACAGAATTTAATTCTGATGATTATGAAATACATTCTTTTGAAGAAACATTAGAAAATTTTCAAGATCATACACCTGAAATCAATAAAACGAAAATTGAGAAACTAATACGCACAGATCATATGAATTCGGAAAAAAAAGAACAAATAATAAAATTGTGTAAGAGATATAGTGATATATTTCATAGACCGGAGAATAAGTTAACTTTTACATCAGAAATTAAACACGAAAGACCACAGATGAAATACCCGTTCATGCGAAATCTTATCGATATCCGTATGTACATCGAAATGAAGTTCAAAAACAAATCCAAGAAATGTTAGATAAAGGGATAATTCGACATTCAAATAGTCCTTTCTCTGCACCAATTTGGATTGTACCAAAGAAAATGGATGCGTCTAAACAACAAAAATGGCGACTAGTAGTTGATTATCGACAATTAAATAACAAAACTATTGACAATCGTTACCCCATACCAAATATTACGACTATCTTAGATAAATTAGGCAGATGTCAATATTTTTCGACAATTGACTTAGCAAGCGGATTTCACCAAATAGAAATGCATGAAAATTCAATACAAAAAACTGCATTTAGTACGGAACATGGACATTACGAATATCTACGTATGCCCTTTGGTTTAAAAAATGCTCCTGCGACATTCCAGAGAGTAATGGATGAAGTATTAAAAGACTTACAAAATAAAATATGTATGGTCTACATGGACGACATAATAGTCTTTAGTACAGGACTACAAGAACATATACAAAATTTAAAATTGATATTTGATAAATTACGTAACGCAAGATTAAAAATTCAGTTAGATAAATGTGAATTTTTAAGAAAAGAAGTTGAATTCTTAGGTCATTTAGTAACAACTGATGGAATAAAGCCAAATCCTAAAAAACTACTATCTATACGAAATTTCCCCTTACCAAAAACTCATAAACAAATAAAATCATTCTTAGGATTGACAGGTTATTACCGAAAGTTTATAAAAAATTTTAATGTCAGAACCTGTATTAGTTTATCCAGATTTTGATAAACCATTCGAATTAGTAACAGATGCTTCTAATTATGCTATAGGAGGAATATTACAACAGAATAATCATCCAATATGTTATGCATCAAGAACATTAAGTCCAACAGAAATAAATTATAGTACAATTGAAAAAGAATTATTAAGTATAGTATGGTGTTGTAAGTATTTCAGACCATATTTGTTTGGTAGAAAATTTAAAATTTATAGTGATCATAAGCCATTACAATGGTTATTTTCATTAAAAGAACCTAATTCTAAATTAATAAGATGGAGATTACAACTTGAAGAATATGATTATTCTATTGAATATAAGAAAGGTAAAAATAATCAAGCAGCTGATGCTTTATCAAGGAATCCCCCAGATTTAGATTTCAATGGAATAGAAACAGCTTCTATGGATAATAATCTAGATGAGTTAGATTTTGATGAAATTATTAGAAGAGAAATGAGTAAAGATATTCCATTTGAAGAATTAGATGGTGACGTAATTGATGAAATTTTAAAAGAATGTGAAAAACAACCAGACGAACAGATTGATAAAAATAAGAAAATAAATATTATCAGTCAAACAATAATAAAACCGCCTAACAATGAACGTGACGTTGTTCATGATAATGACGATGATAATGATACTATTCATACATCCCACGAGAATCCCGCATTTGTAATTCCAATCTCGGAAAGACCTATAAATAGCTTTAAAAACCAAGTGTTAATTACAATAGGAGATAATCTACATTTGATATGCAAGCAAGAGAAAATCTTTGAAAATACGAGATTAAATGTTACTTTATCAAGAGTAAACATACATCAGCATATAATAGATCTAGTAAAAAATTATTTCCGACCAAAACAAACTTATGCGTTGTATATAAAAAATGAAGATTTAATTCCTTTATTTTGTAACGTAATGAGAACTACGTGTCTGAATACTTTATTCAAAGTAATACAAACAACAAAGCTTTTAAACGACGTAATAGATAAGGACGATCAACAACAAATGATATCATTCCATCATTGCACAAAAACTGCACATCGTGGAATAAGTGAAACAAAAGCCGCCCTTGATAAACTCTATTATTGGCCAAGTATGAGACAAGACGTAGAAACCTTTATAAATAATTGCGACATATGTTTAAAAAATAAATATGATAGAAATCCTCCGAATATAAAATATAGTATAACAAGTAATCCGAGTAAACCATTTGAAGAATTGCATATGGATACATTTCAAATAGCAAATAAAAGTTTTCTATCTGTATTAGATAAATTTAGCAGATATGGAAATCTTTATCCAATTAAATCTATATCAGGAGTAAGCGTATTAGATGGTTTATTAACTTTTATAACACATCACGGGATACCTAAAAAAATAACTGTAGACTCAGGAGTTGAATTTAAAAACTTTGATTTGAAAAACTTCTGTGAATTACATCATATTGAGTTACATATCACTACACCAAAGAATAGTAATTCAAACGCCCCTGTAGAAAGATTTCACTCTACTATTATTGAACATTTTAGATGTTTAAGAGAAGAAAATAAAGATTTTGACACTGATCAATTAATTAAAAGAGCAGTTATAGCTTATAATTCTTCAATTAATAGTATAACTCATTATACACCAAATGAGATAATTCATGGACATACTAATACCATAGATCCATTTGATTTAAATGATCACTTAGTAATTTCAGATTATGTACAAAATCATAAACAAACAACGAAAAGATTATATGAAAAAGTTAAGGATCTTAATGAAAAATATAAAGAAAGAGTAATTAATAAAAGAAATGAAAAACGAGAAAATCCACCCGATTTTAGTAAACAAAAAATAGCTTATATTAAAACAAAAGCGAGAGATAAAAAGTTACCAAAATTTAAAAAGGTCAGTTTAATAGAAGAAACTGAAAATAAAATAATAACTCCAAAAGGAGAATATCATAAAAGTTTAACACGGAAACCACGTAGTAATAAGTGTAATTTGTTACAGAGCAAAGATGAACCAAAGCCTGGTACTTCTCGTGACTCTGATTAGCTCTTGTTATACCATCGAAATAACAAAAGTTGAAAATCCAATATTACCAATACAACTGGGTAATAGTAAACTTATATATACGAAACATACGTTCATACACTATCTTAATTTAGAAGATATATTTAACCAAATAAAAAGTATTAATCAGACATTCTCTATAATAAAGAATGCAATAACCTTAGAAGATAAGACAAATATATCCAAGAATATAATATCCTATCATGGACTCACAGAAAACTTATTATCAAGAACCGAGTATCTAATCCAAAGTCTTTTAAAGAAATATGAAAATTTATATCCACATGTTAGAAATAAAAGAGGACTATTCGACGGAATAGGTAAAATACATAAATGGCTTTTTGGTACATTAGATGCTGATGATGGTTTAAAATACGATCAAGCAATACAAACCTTACAACATAATCAAGGAAACATTATACATGAATTAAATTTACAAACTTCCTTATCAAAAAAGTTAATTGATAATTATAATGATACAGTTAAGAAATTGACAAGTAACCAACAGAAGTTACTACAGCAACTGGAACTTTTCGAGAATTACGTGAACAAAGCCATAACTAATACAAAAATGTATATTAGTTTTCAAGCTACAATCATTCAGATAAATCTAGATTGTCAAAGTGTAATACATTTTCTAGATAATATTGAAAATGCTATATTATTTGCTAAAGTAAATACTTTGCATAATTCTATCATATCAAGTTCAGAAATCAGAGATATTATGAATTATTTAAAGAAAATATATAATGAAAATCAAATACCAAACTTTGAAAATATTTTAACATATTACCAATTTTTTGGGTACACAAGTAAGTTTTGAAAGATCTAAAGTAATCTTTGTTATTCATGTTCCTATCCTTAGAACTGAATCCTTAAACTTATTTCATTTATACCCAATAATCCAAAATAACCAAATATTCATACCAAAATACCCTTACTTGGCACGAACAAGAACAAAATACCAATTTGAGGAAGAAGATTGTCCCCAACTCGAAAACGTATATTATTGTAAAGAAAATGATTTAATTGAAGATCAATGTGTTTTAAATTTATTGGATGGAAGATCAATAAATCAATGTCAAGCTATTCCAATTGAATTTCATGAATCCATAATTGAAGATTTAACTGAAGAAGAAATCTTAATTATACCAGCAAAAGAAGAAAAAGTATTTTCAAAATGTGTGACAGATGAATACATCGCTATCACTCAACCAACCCTTATCCGAATACCAAAAGGATGTGAAATTCAGATACAAGAAAGAAAGTTCTTTCATACTAATGGTTCGAATCAAATTAAACCACTAGTTCTACCAAAACTCAAGAATACAAACTTCCAAATGGAAAAGTTTCACAAGAAGATCAACATGTCAAGAATAAATTTTGAAGAAATATCCAGAATTAATGAACTTGCTAATCATTTAATTCCAATTGAGAATAATCAATCAATATATTCAAATGTTTCAATCAGTTTACCTATAATAATCATTATTCTAATAATTGCATTAATTTATTGGAAATATCTACGAAGAAGATGTCCAATACGATTTAAGAAGAATACCGTTCCAGTTCATGAAGAAGAAGAGGATCAATCCGAAGGAATCGAGATGGTCCAACCCCAAAATCCAGCTCGAAAAAATCATTCCATTATTTTTTCAGCTTAAGGAGGGAGAAGTTACATGTTGCAGAACCCCTGGTATGACGTAATTACGAAGGGATAAACAACAGTCAGCATTATTTTAGTATAAATATAAGGAAAGATTGTAAACGTAGAATTCACAATTAACTTGTACTTCCAGTGAGTCGTTCTAACAAATAAATCTTGTTTTTAAAAATCTGCTTCTAACAAGAAGAGATCTAACTGGAGATTCTTTTTTAGAGGAAGCTGCCTCGATGGATTTGCAGAATTATTGAATATTGATCACACTCAAACACAACTACCATTTATTACTATTCCATCTCAAAATGTTAAGTTAAAATGTTTCATCGACACTGTTTCAACTAAATCTTTCATTAATCCGATAATCGCAGAAAAATATTTTTCAAAATTCATAAACGAAGACCCTTTTATTATATCTACTGCCCATGGTACAACAAGAGAGAAGTATAGCATCTCGATTGATTGTCCACCAATTTTCAAAGCAAGGAGAAAGTCATTTAAATTTCATATATTTCAATTCCATCGTTATTTTGATTGTTTACTTGGCGTCGACAACTTAGCTTTAATAAATTCTAGTATTAACTTAGCATCAAACGAACTAGTTTTACCGAATACAAAATAAAGTTAGAATTTGAAAAATTGAGTGACTATAACAATTTGATAACAGTAATGCCGAATTCCGAACAACAAATAAAAATTCATATTTCTAACATTGCACACGGCACTGCTTTATTACCGCAACAACGTATATCAAATTTCGAAATTCCAGAGAGTCTGATTACAGTGAAGAATCACCAGGCTTATATATTTGTAACCAATCATTCTAATTCTAAGAAAAAACTAGATGTCTCGAATCCATTTTTAGCTATTCCCGAGAACGAATTTTCTATTCCAAATTTTAACAATTTAGAAACTCAAAAGCAATTCTTTGATTTTAATAAAGTAAGTCTTGATCATTGCAGTATTGAGGAGAAGCGGCAAATTGTCGAAATTCTCAAATCTTATTTGGATATATTTTATATTGATAACGATTAACATTCATCAATGCGGTAAAACATAACATCAACTTGAAAAATGAGACAACGATTCATACAAAAAGCTATCGCTATCCACACGTACATAAAGCAGAGGTCGAAAAACAAATCGACGAAATGCTGCATCAAGGTATTATACGTCATTCTAATTCACCCTTTAGTGCCCCAATTTCGGTATAACCTAAAAAACAGGACGCATCCGACAGGAAAAAACGGCGAATTGTTGTCGACTATAGGAAATTGAATGAAGAAACAATAGACGACCGATATCCGATACCAAATATCAGTGATATTCTTGATAAGCTCGGACGAAGCCAATATTTCAGTACGTTGGATTTAGCGTCTGGGTTCTACCAAATAGAGAGAACCCTCAAAACATCCATAAAACAACTTTTTCAGTAAAAAATGGCCATTACGAGTACATCCGTATGCCAATGGGCCTTAAGAATGCGCCGTCAACATTTCAACATGCTATGGACAATGTTCTACGCGATTTACAAAACAAAGATTGTATTGTCTACCTGGATGATGTAATTATCTTTTCCACGTCGTTACAAGAGCATATTCAAAAACTGAAACAGGTATTCGATCGATTTAGGAAATTCAATTTCAAAATTCAAATGGACAAAAGCGAATTCCTTCGTAAGGACGTTAATTATCTGGGTCACGTTATAACATCAGAGGGTATCAAACCAAATCCCGACAAAATTATGGCAATACTTGAATACCCAATTCCAAAAACATCAAAACAGTTGAAATTATTTCTCGGTCTTTTGCGATACTACAGAAAATGTATAAATAATTTTGCCAAATTAACAAAACCCCTCACTTGTAGATTAAAGAAGGATATAGAAATAAACATTAATGACACCGATTACAAGAATTGTTTTGAACTATGTAAACAACTACTAACAAACGATCCTATATTAAAATATCCAGATTTTGATAAACCGTTCATTCTAAGTTGTGATGCTAGCAATTTTAGTATAGGTAGTGTATTATCAAAAAAACAAGATGTATCAGATATGGATCTTCCAATAGCATACGCTTCTCGGACTTTAAACGAACACGAGGTCAATTATTCAACCATAGAAATGGAACTACTCGCAGTGGTCTGGACAACGAAGTATTTTCGACCATATCTATATGGACGCAAATTTACTATTATTACAGACCATAAACCTTTGCAGTGGCTCTTTTCTTTAAAAGAACCCAATTCCAAACTGGTACGTTGGAGATTTAAACTCGAAGAGTTTGACTATGCCATCCGTTATTAAAAGGGAAAATTGAACAGCAACGCGGATGCGTTATCACGAATTCCTAACTTAAACGCAAATACAACTACAGTGGAATCACCAATAAGCCGCTATATGGAAGAATTTATTGAAATCATGTCTCGCGCCGATGAAGATTACCACAGATCCATAATAGTAGAGCCACCCGACGACAATGAACAAAGTGAAATTGATATTAATTAACATATGGATGACGCAACAATACACAGCAATCAAGAAAACCCAGCATGTCTCATACCCATTTCAGAACATCCATTAAACTTCGCAAATAAAAAAATAAAATTCATGTCAGTGAGAAGTAATCCCGCCGATATTGAAATAAGCAATATTTTCAACAAACAGAGATTTACAGTTCAAATTTCTGATTTTAATTACAGAAGCAACTTCTTAAATTTTGTTAGAGAATATATCACACCTAACGTTAATTATTCTTGTTATTTCGACAATGATTTATTATATGAAGAATTTTCACGTATCTTAATGGAAAAATTCAACTCAACAGTCAAAATTAACAGATTTTTAACAATTTTGGAAGATGTAATCACAGTTGAGGATCAACAATGATTAATAAGAAATCATCACGAGGGAAATTATTTTGGAGACTAGTCCTCAAAGAAAAACTATCAAACCTCAAGTGGACAAAAGTAAAACTGGTCGAAAGTTTCACAAATTACATATGGATTACATAAAACGTCCTACTAAACAACCATCCCCTGTTCCAGGTACGTCTTCGTCTTGTGGGCAACACCCATCCTAACAAAAATTCGGAATATCTACAACAACTCAGGAATACTACCCATCAAATTTATTTACTTACATTTATTTACTTTTTTGATCGATCTCCTCTGAATATTTCAAAACAAGTTGATTACGCAAAAAAATTTACATCGACTGATATTGTGTTCTCATCAGAATTAAATAATTACTATTAGATAATTAACTACAATTTTGATCTGATAACTGAAAAACTAAATCCGTTCCTAACTCCATCAAGGGTCAAAAGGGGCCTTATTGACGGCTTAGGAAGCATCATCAAAAAGATAACAGGTAACATGGATGCAAACGATGCCCAGCAGATAAATGTATTTCTAGAAGAGCTTAAGAAAAATCAGTTCAAATTACAAAACAAAATAAACGGACAATACTTAGTAAACAACGCGCTCATAGAAAATTTCAATCAAACTATTAATGATATAAGACATAATGATAAAAGGTTGCTGGCAAGGATAAATCAATTGGAATCAATTAAAGACTAATATATTGTTTGCGAAAGACACCTTAAATCAATTAATCCAACTGTTGAATATTATACTGAATATAGCACAAGACATTGAGAATTCAATTACGTTTTCTCACCACAGAATTCTTCGCCCAAGCATTATTACATCTGCCTAATTGTGTGCAGAATTTAAAAAAATCCCAAATTTCTACAATCTTAGTTTACCTTTTCCTGTATCTGAAGGTAGCATCGGAAATTATAAGATGCTCATTCATCCTAGATGTTTGGTTCTTAAACAAGAAATTATTTATACCCTCGAAATTCCATTATACAAACAAATTAATTATGAACTTTATTACTTTCTATCTATACCCACAAAGAAATTTTTAACTTATATAACTAATAATAAATATGCTCTAAAATCTGATACTGATTGGGTTCCAATTTCTGAAATTTGTGATATTATCAGTAACCAATATTTATGTTCACCAAAGTTGCGAACATTCAAACCTTCTATCTGCGACCAAGAGACAATTAAGGCCGATAAAATCTCCAGTTCTGTTCACTAACAATTACCGAATGCAACCATTCTCGAGTTCATCCCAGAGACTAATTAGTATTTGGGAGTCTTTCCAAAATCCACATTAATCAAAACGAAATGCCAAGGGATCTGGACTAAACAAATAACACAAGGCATATATTTGTTTGAAAATTCACCAGATTGCCAATATTTTATTGAGGAAGATACTATTTGAAGATAACGCTACAGGGCAACCAACGATCATCGAGAATTTCAACATCAAGATTCCGAAGAATGAAGTTAATTTGGCAAAAGTTAGCCTGAGAAGTATCAAACTAGCAGATATAAGAAACATGCCACATGCCAGTGCGGAACAAATCCAGTTCAACGCTACCTTCAACCTCTGGCATCTGCTGGGAACTGTTTCATTATACATCATAATTACATTGTCTTTAATTGCTCTTAGCTATTTCAAGCTTTCCAGGAAACGAGCCAAGCCTGAAGTTTCCACTCGTCCAAAGGTTAACCCCGATGATTCCAGAGTCACTTTCCCCGGAAAAGTTCCATCTTAAGGAGGGAGGAGTAATGTGTAGTTATTCAATCGACACAGCATTACGTCATCCATGCTGACACCAGCAATTTATTACTATAAATTAAGATTCTCATGATAGCAATATTTCAGTCTATTGATTTTACCAGTATTCTATCATTCATTATATTATTAAAGTGTATTTCCATGACTTGTATTTAATATATATATATATATATACATATTAAAAGTGTATGAAATATAAGTTGCATCAATCATAGTTTTTTAATCAAGTTATAAAAAGAGACTTATCCAAGAGATGATTGAAATCTACAAAGAACCAAAAGCGATGAATCAATGTTCTGATGTAGGCTTGAGGCTTGAGCTCAATATATTCTTTTTTAATCACAAAATTTTGCAATAATAATTATCAACATATATTTAATAATATAGATTAAATAAAACAAAAGGATTTACTGGTCAAACAAAAAAACAGAAGAATTTTCCTACTGTGATGCAAAACTAATAATATTGTTCCATATTGTTTAAATCCAAGAACAAATTGTATTAAGCCTAATGAAATAAATAAATGATGATGCCTCTGACCAGAGGCGAAACATTTTATAAATAAGAATTTCGTTTTATTTTTTATTTTGGAATCGTTATACCCAAGAACATACCCAGATATATATATATATATATTTGATAAAATAGATTTTTGTTGGGGATGCAGTCATTTAATAAATAAAATTCTTTGGATTATGCCTAGCTTTCGAGAATGTTTATTCTCTTCGTCGGGGCAAAATTCGTGAATTTACATAAAATTAACCACAAACAGGAAAGATTTCATAGTCAGCAATCAGAAATGTCATTAGTTAACTAATGTCATTTGTTTGAATCAAACATTTCAGGAATTGTGTAAATAGAACTAAAAAATAGAGGAGGATGATTTAATTTTAAGAAATTTTAATTTTGTCAAATGTCTTAAGTGTTAATTGTTTTCCGTCCATATGGGCGAAGGAAATCCTAACTTTGTTTTTGCTCGTTATATTTTGTAACCTCGTTTGCAATACCCTGAAGATGAAAATATATTTTTCGAAAGCTTGGTTAGCAAGAAGAGTATTCTTTTTTTAAGCCCCATAAAAATTATTCGGCAGATTACCCAATCATAGAGTTTAGTTGTTCTAACAAAGACTGCCGTACTTCCAAATATATATATATATATATAGATTTTGATTTTGTATTCTTGACTGGATTTATAATAAATAAAAAGATGTTCTTGGGGATGCAGTCATATATTCAATAAAATTCTTTGTCTGAAGCCGAGCTTTCGAGAATGTTTATTCTCTTCTTCAGGGCAAACTACAAATCGTTAAAAATTATTTCAACAACAACTTAATAGTATTATAAAAATACTTACAATCGTGAATTTAGAATAAATTAACCAAAAACAGGAAAGATTTCATAGCCATCAATTACAAATGTCATTATTTATATTTGTCATGGTAACACAATAAGTAAAAAAGTATCTAGATTTTGTTGATACAAATGAATAATACTGAATGATCTTTATATGTTTGTGGGTATTTGAACAAGGAGCACAATTAAATTAAAATTATTATTAAGGCAGATACAGGTTCAGTTAAAAAAAAAATGTAATTTAAGAATATTGCATAAATACTTATATATATTTACCCATACATAGACTAAATTACGTTTAATCTGGGCTTGAACTGACAGTTAAAAGAAAAAGATACATAATATTATTTAAAACTTCTATATAAGTGTAATCATATTCTCTCACAATACGAAACATATAAACATGATTATTCTGAAAGTGCACTGATACTTATTCACTCAAAAAAGGCCGATTTCTCTCACTAATCAACCTCTAAATTTTTGGGTGAAATAGATGTTTTGAAATCCTAAAACACTTTTTAATGTTCTTTCAAATATTCATAAATATTCAAAATAATATATAAAATCATATTCTCTCACAATACGATATAAGAATGAAACATTTTGAAAATCATTCACTTTTCAAGAAAACAAGCTGATATCTCTCACTTATATTAACACTATGAATAAACGCTCAGATATAAAGGGACTTAGTTCCATTTATTCTTATATTCTAAAATTATATAATGATAATTATAATAATTTTTCTCCAGATGTATCTCAAAATTAATATATATAAATATTTATGTATAGTTAGGTATGTAATATGTAACTATACTTGACATGTAATATTTATTTTTTGTTTATATATGTATTTATGTATGTATGTGTGTGTATGTATATATGTGTATGTATGTATGTATGTATGTGTATATATGTATATTGGTTATAAATGGATTAATGTGTATGGGATATATGTACCTATATAAAGATGAAGGACTGGTCTTAACTGATTTTATAGTAATTAACTTTAGAATCTTAGTTTTCAATAAACAATAGAAATATTTAGATCAACTTATTAGTGAGAGAAATTTAGTTGATCAAAGATAATTATTCTCTTAAAATTCATTATATGTTTATCTGAGATTAAATGTATAATCTATTTATGAAAGATTTTCATAACATTTAATGTTTTTGAAAATATGCATGCTGATTAGTGAGAGATATCAGCTTGTTTTTTTGAAAAGTGAATGATTTTCAAAATGTTTCATTCTTATATCATATTGTGAGAGAATATGATTTTATATATTATTTTGAATATTTATGAATATTTGAAAGAACATTAAAAAGTGTTTTAGGATTTCAAAACATCTATTTCACCCAAAAATTTAGAGGTTGATTAGTGAGAGAAATCGGTCTTTTTTGAGTGAATAAGTATCAGTGCACTTTCAGAATAATCATGTTTATATGTTTCGTATTGTGAGAGAATATGATTACACTTATATAGAAGTTTTAAATAATATTATGTATCTTTTTCTTTTAACTGTCTGTTCAAGCCCAGATTAAACGTAATTTAGTCTATGTATGGGTATATATATATATATATATATATATATATATATATATATATATATATATATATGTATATATATATATATAGTATATAGTATATAGCATATATATAAGTATTTATTCTTAAATTACATTTTTTTTTTTAACTGAACCTGTATCTGCCTTAATAATAATTTTAATTTAATTGTGCTCCTTGTTCAAATAGCCACAAACATATAAAGATCATTCAGTAATATTCATTTGTATCAACAAAATCTAGATACTTTCTTACTTATTCTGTTACCATGACAAATATAAATAATGACATTTGTAATTGATGGCTATGAAATCTTTCCTGTTTTTGGTTAATTTATTCTAAATTCACGATTGTAAGTATTTTTATAATACTATTAAGTTGTTGTTGAAATAATTTTGTAGCGATTTGTAGTTTGCCCTGAAGAAGAGAATAAACATTCTCGAAAGCTCGGCTTCAGTCAAAGAATTTTATTGAATATATGACTGCATCCCCAAGAACATCTTTTTATTTATTTATTTATATATATATATATATGCAAATTCATCACTCAAATTTTAACAGTGGCATATAATAATAATAACAATTATTTTATTCATTATTCATTCCATTTCTCGAATTTTAACAATAATTTTCAAATACCACCAGAATATATTTTGATCAGTCTTGATGTTTTATCAATTTTCACTAATATACCCTATGCGCTCGCGGAAGTTAGTATTCAAAAACATTGGCAGGAGATTCAATATCATTCCGCCATTGAATAACGTCAGCAACTGTTAGACTGTTTGACCTCGCAGTAGTTGTTGTCGGCACAGTTATTTACCAGAAACGGCTTATGTTATATAATGGTCTTGATTATGTATCAAATTGAATTAATATTCAGAAATATCATAGTATATCTGGAACAGGATAATATATATATATATATAATATATATATACTATTCTCTGTGGAATTCTTGAACCATTATATATAATTTTATTTTGGATTTATCTTGGGATTTAGGTTCGGTTGCACTAAAGGGGTCAGATATTCATTGTATATTTTAATTTAAGACGTTTCGCTTGGGGCTCCAAGCTTCATCAGTTATAAAAAAACATATCACTGCTAAAAATATTAATAAAATAAATGACAAAAATGAAAACATATAAAATTACCTTTCGTACCTTAAACACCTATAGGAACAAGTTTATTCTTTATTGTAATTAATCATTTTTCTTTTTTATCATGTTTGTTCTTATGGCATGTGTTGATTTTTATGACGGGTCTGTTTTTACGCTATATATGTTTTGAAAGTCAATATAAAGACTGGTGTATTATGTTTGGTGTGTATTGTTGTGTCTATGCTACCATCTGTTGTAGGTTTATCAGGAACTCTTTTGCTATGGTGGTTGTGGTTTATTTGAAATTGTGGAATGGAAGAGGAATATTATTTAACAACAGTATTAATACAAACACTTTGTAAAAAAGAGAGGAGATGGAGTTTCTTTTTATTAAATAATTTTGTGGTATAATTTGCAGAGATTCTTAATGTCAGTTTTATCATTCACTGTATTGGGGTTGAGCTTAATATGAATCATTTCAAGAAATTCTCTTTTCTTTGTGTCTCTTTCGGTTGCTAAAATTTTTATATTATTGTAGTTAAATTCGTGTTTGCTTGTTTTTTTATGTTTATTAAGAGCTGTTGCAGAATTTTTTGTATATTTGTGTCCGTTTATTCTACCTTCGAGGTGTTGGGAGGTTTGTCCAATGTAAACCTTGTTACAATTTTCTCCATTACACGAGATTTGGTAAACTACATGTGTTTTTTTGTTGGTTGGATTATCAGTTTTTAATTTGGAGAAAGTTATTTTGTTTAGGGTATTATATCCCTTGTGTCCAATCTGAATATTGTATGGCCGCGTAATATTTGAGAGTTTTTCCGATAGTCCTTTAATGTATGGTAGTCCTATATGAAGAGATTCAGGATGATTTGTGTTTGTTTTTTTTGGTGTATTGTAAAACTTATGAATCCTGCTTTTAAAAATTTTATTTATGATGGCTGATGGATAGTTATTATTAGTTAATGTTTTCTTGGCTTTTTTAATAGCTAAAAGTCGGAATTCTGGGTCGGATAGTGCAATCGCACGGTCTGCAAGGCCGATGATAACAGATTTTTTCTGGGATAATGGATGGTGAGATTTATAATTAAGATATCTACCAGACCAGGTTTCTTTTGTATACCAGCTTGTTCTTAGAGTTTCATTTATTCTATGTATCGTCATGTCAAGGAAATTGATTTTATTATTATTTTCTAATTCAATTGTGAACTTTAGCTTAGGATGGAATGAGTTGAACATTTCTTGGACATAGTTTGATTTTTCCTTTGGAATTAATAATATGCAGTCATCGACATATCTGCGATAGAGTGGCAATTTGAAGTTTAATTTGGGTATTATGCTAGATTCAAGTTCTTCGAGGACAAGTTGTGCAACAACACTAGAAATTGCAGCTCCCATCGCGCAGCCTTCGATTTGTTTATAGAATTTATCTTTGTATTGAAAATATGTGGAAGTGAGAGTATATTCAATTGCTTTTTGTAATTCATTAAGTGGTAGTGTGGTATAGTTTTTTATTTTTTCCCAATTTTTTGTTATTATGTCTTGTGCTAGTTTTAATGGGATATTGGTATATAATGATACGACGTCTAATGATATAAGTATGTGGTTTGTTGGTATTTTTATATTTTTTATTTGTGATTTGAAATGAAACGAGTCTTTGATGTAATATTTGTTCTTGCCAGTGATATTGCTTAGGATTCTTGCTAAGAATTTGGATAGCTGTTCGAAATTGAATTAGAAAATAATAATAAAATCAATTTCCTTGACATGACGATACATAGAATAAATGAAACTCTAAGAACAAGCTGGTATACAAAAGAAACCTGGTCTGGTAGATATCTTAATTATAAATCTCACCATCCATTATCCCAGAAAAAATCTGTTATCATCGGCCTTGCAGACCGTGCGATTGCACTATCCGACCCAGAATTCCGACTTTTAGCTATTAAAAAAGCCAAGAAAACATTAACTAATAATAACTATCCATCAGCCATCATAAATAAAATTTTTAAAAGCAGGATTCATAAGTTTTACAATACACCAAAAAAAACAAACACAAATCATCCTGAATCTCTTCATATAGGACTACCATACATTAAAGGACTATCGGAAAAACTCTCAAATATTACGCGGCCATACAATATTCAGATTGGACACAAGGGATATAATACCCTAAACAAAATAACTTTCTCCAAATTAAAAACTGATAATCCAACCAACAAAAAAACACATGTAGTTTACCAAATCTCGTGTAATGGAGAAAATTGTAACAAGGTTTACATTGGACAAACCTCCCAACACCTCGAAGGTAGAATAAACGGACACAAATATACAAAAAATTCTGCAACAGCTCTTAATAAACATAAAAAAACAAGCAAACACGAATTTAACTACAATAATATAAAAATTTTAGCAACCGAAAGAGACACAAAGAAAAGAGAATTTCTTGAAATGATTCATATTAAGCTCAACCCCAATACAGTGAATGATAAAACTGACATTAAGAATCTCTGCAAATTATACCACAAAATTATTTAATAAAAAGAAACTCCATCTCCTCTCTTTTTTACAAAGTGTTTGTATTAATACTGTTGTTAAATAATATTCCTCTTCCATTCCACAATTTCAAATAAACCACAACCACCATAGCAAAAGAGTTCCTGATAAACCTACAACAGATGGTAGCATAGACACAACAATACACACCAAACATAATACACCAGTCTTTATATTGACTTTCAAAACATATATAGCGTAAAAACAGACCCGTCATAAAAATCAACACATGCCATAAGAACAAACATGATAAAAAAGAAAAATGATTAATTACAATAAAGAATAAACTTGTTCCTATAGGTGTTTAAGGTACGAAAGGTAATTTTATATGTTTTCATTTTTGTCATTTATTTTATTAATATTTTTAGCAGTGATATGTTTTTTTATAACTGATGAAGCTTGGAGCCCCAAGCGAAACGTCTTAAATTAAAATATACAATGAATATCTGACCCCTTTAGTGCAACCGAACCTAAATCCCAAGATAAATCCAAAATAAAAATATATATATATATATATATATATATATATATATATAGATAAATTATGTTCAAAGTATGTAAAAACTCAACTGACTTATTTTCCCAATATTTTTAAATGGAGCACCCTGTATTTTATATCATATATATTTCTTAAAATGTTGTTACAACTTTTAGTTCGTTTAAATGAAAATAAGATATTATATTGGAAAAAAGAAAATAAAACTATTAAAAATCATTAAAAAAATATGAAAATTTGAACCTGGCTATAATCAACGTTGTCCAATTTAGTGAACATATTTACAAGGTGTTGGCACTTTCGGTTACACTGGAAATAGTACTAACTTTATTTTTTCAAATAGAAACCCCTGTTTTTATTAGATATTTGAATTCCGCACATTTAATCAAGTTTTAAAACCCCAGTTGTTATAAGTTATCTGTCGTAGTTTTTGACGTATATCAATTTTACTGCAAAAAGTTCTTATGACAGATATCTATTTAAAAATTCATATCTCTCTTATTGTCATTCTGAAAATTGTCTTGTTTAAGACTCCAAAAAAATACGGTAACGTCGATAGGTAGTCATGTACTGACGGTTATTATTTATTTAGTCTCCATTTATTTCTACTACCTTGTTTACTATAGTTGTCGGTTGTGTAGTTGATTAATTTGTTCTAGACTTAGTAGATTTATTCTCGATCCTTCCAGAAACTATATATGAGGTACAGTTTGTCACAGTAATGTCAGTTTAACAAGCCTCTAGAACAATATTATGTGCATCTAGCTAATCAAAGAATATTCTCTATGAATGTCATGTCAAGCTCCAGATATATAAAGCCGTGTCGATCACGGGTCACAGTCAGTTTATAACAGTCATTTTTTTGTATCATTCAATTGGAGACCTAAGCCGATAGTACTTGAAACGCAATAGTCAAAGTGACAAGTTGTGAAAGTTGTACTACAACAGAAGGTCGTGTGCAGAGTGTTAAAAATAAACCATTGCAAGCAATTCGTGAACTTTTGAGTATTACGCAAGTGAACTCACCCCACAACGTTTAGCACCGGGTTAAACGTTACAATATTAATGACGTCAATGGCAAAAGTAAAAAAACTTTAATTTTCATAATAGCACATACCTACCTACCTCCAATGAATAGGAATAAATTTTCATTCTTAAGACAAGGTTACTGGAAGAAAAATCCACTTAACAGTAGGATTAAAATAATAACCCAAGTTGAACAAAATAATAAAGTGAACGTTTTGATATTTAGCATCGAGCATAGCATTAAGGACACGCTTATTACCTTACCTACAAACCATTTATTCATGAAACGTATGAACTCGAAAAAAATTACAAAAACAAAACTTGCTCTGTGTATCCACCATTTTGGTTTCAGCATTCAACAAAACGTTCCTGGAGGGCATAATTTGTAACTCTTCTTATTTCATATTCTCTATTAAATTCTATAAAGAATTAGGTTCTGTTTTATACAACTCTTCCTTGATTCTCCCCCACAAGTAGAAATCAAGTGAAGTCAAATCCGGCGAACTTGGCAACGAAAGTCGCGGACCTCTATTTCCCCACCTGCTATCTTGAAACAAATACTGATTCATTTAAATTTTTGTAACTGATGTTTTGTACTTCATCTTTCAAAACTATCATTTTGACATCTTAAACGTGGTATCAGTAACAGCAATTGTTTTATGTTTTTGAAATTCGTAAAAAAGACGTTCGCATAGAATATTGTAGAATATCTCAAACATCGTATTTATGATTTGAAAAAATTAGTAAAAGTAAAAAATTAGTGGAATTCCACTAAAATTTAATTTTCTACCTAATGACGATTGAAAAATAGGTATGTGTTATTAAGAAAAGTTTTTTTTAACTTTTGTCATTGACATATTAATTTTTTTTGAGTGGTTAACAAGACAATTTTCAAAATTATGGGCCTTCTGAAGGAGATCCCAAAATTGGGCTACCGATCAAAAACAACTTTTTACTTTTCCGGTTTACAATAAGAGAGATATGAGTTATTGAATAGACATCTGTCATGAGAACTTTTTGCAGTAAAATTGCAGAAAAACTATGAGAGATAACTTATAACAGCTGGGGCTTTTCATATGAAAATAAATGCGCGAAATTCAAACATCTAATAAAAATTTGGTTCCATTTGAAAAAACAATTATGGTACAATTTACGGTGTAACCGGAAGTTCCATGACCTTGTCTCGATTTATAAGTGAAAATCTTCTAATGGGCACGTTAAAGAAATCACTGTATATACAGGGGCAATTTTGTGAATAATAATAATAATGACTATATATTTCATACAACAGGCAATAATTTTATAGACGGTGCCAAAGTTTTGTATAAAAATGCTAGTAAGAGTGGTATTGAAAATCCAAAATCCATAAGCGCTACTAGATTACGCAAACATTTGGCAACTTTAACTCAGTTACTTCAGTTTTCAGAGAGTGACTTAGTAGAACTATCTAGATTCATGGGACCCTTCAGACACACTGTATTCTTTACAGACTTTCCGATAGATCCTACCAGACCGCAAAACTTTGCAAATTGTTGCTTTTTGCATCCCAAGGAGGATTAGAAAAATTTAAGGGCTTAAACATAAATAATATAAACATTGATTTAGCTCCCATTTCTGAAAAAAATCAAATAGATTATATTCTAGATGAACGATTATCGGATGAGGCGGTACAGACCATCAACGATGGCATAATTATAAATTCTAATATTGAGTATGTTCCCAGACAAGAACAAATTTAGTTGTAAGTCCTAAGGAGAGTGAAGTAAATGTATTTTTAGAAGAACATTTCGGCTTATTTAACAATGGAATAACTTTCCTAAAATCAGTTGTATAGGACTTTTATACAGGAAAACTCATTGTACCTACCTAATACCCTGTGAATAACGTTTCCTGCTTCTGTTTTATTATTGTTTTACCCGGTATCTCGGGCATATACTTTGTTAGATTGTGGTATGAAACCATATTGTCATAGACGCCTTGAGTTTGGAACCCTTCTACCTCAGAGTCCTACTCACATGTACAACAAATCTGAACACCCAACCCAAATCCATTTACAGACACCAAGAGAGAACAGAATAGGAGGCCCAAGTCACACTTACAGCCGCTACCAGTTTATATTCTAATATCATTCTACAAACATACATGGTAAAAAGACCATCAAAATCCAGCCAAACAGTTACATAGAATAGACTTTCAGGTACGGAACCCACCACAAAGAGTCCCACGGGCACTGCAAATTTTACAGTAATTTGACTGAGGTATGATAAACATGTGTGCAAAATTGGGTTGGGATATCTTGAATACTGTAAGAGCCCAAACGGCACATACAAACCCACACATGCAAACTCAATATATTTGCTGTTTTTAGTAATCCAATATCAATTAAATATAAAATGATACATACATATATGCAAACTTTGCCCAATTATGAGTAGAGTGATATTATAATGTGATTCCTTTTCTATTTTGTCGAATACTTCGATACTCAACACGAAATGGATCAATACATACGCGATTTTGAAGTCAATAATATCGAGACCTACTATTTCGAACACAATTCATGCACTGAAATATTGAAGGTTAATAACATCAACAGTAATTTTGAAATTCTAAATATGAATATTCGCAGCATAAACAAAAATTTAGATGAGTTCAAAATCAAAAAAATTTACACAATTTGAATGCGGATATTGACTGTCTGATTCTTACAGAAACGTGGAATATTAAAGACCAAAGCTTATTTAATATTAATGGGTACGATATGATTTATAATGAGAGTAACTTCAATTAGAATGATGGCGTTGTAGCGTACATAAAATCATCATTGAAATTTAACTATATAAATTCTGAAATCTACCAAGCAATGGAAGCCATACAAATAAAAATTCAGTTAAATGAAGGAATAAGTATACTTGTAACAGCTGTCTATAGATGCCCTGACTTTGACCCCAAAGAATTCATAAATAACATAAACCAGTTCCTAGAAACGAATAATGATAATTTTAAGGATATATGTTTATTCACAGGAGATCTGAATATTGATTTACTAGATCCGGACGAAAATGCTTGTTCCGATTATTTAAATGTTTTGAACGAAAACGGATATATCTCTACGATTAATAATCCAACGAGAGTCCAAGCAAACAGTCGCTCCTGTATTGATCATATTTTTATGAAATCTCCAGTTGATATTCACGAAAGAATAATTCCCATAATACTCAAAACATCGATTACAGATCATTATACGACCATTCTCCAAATTGTGTTGAATAATATACATTTCAAGTAAGGGAAAAACAAAACCATTAATTTCATCAATTTCAAAAAACTCCTTGAAACATTCAGAAACATATCCTGGGCCACTGTCTTCTCAGCAAAAGAACACATTCATTGATATCACTATGGATGCTTTGAATGCGTGTACGGAAGTAAAAACTCACAAAAGGAAACATGTTAAAATTGCACCCTGAGTAACAAATGGCTTACTCAAGTCAATAAACAAAAAAAATCAATGAACAAGATTCTTCGAAAATATCCAAATAACGATCGACTAAGAAGAGAATATACAAATTACAGGAAAAAATTGAATGTACTCATAAGAAAAACAAAATAAAATTATTATAATACGCAAATCAAAAATAACAACAACGATTCAAAAAAATTATGGGAATTAGTGAAGGAAATAAGTAAAACAAAAAAAACCCGTCAACCCGTAGATTCTATCGAAACTGAGGACGGCTGTATGTTAATAGACAAGAAACTTATTGCAAATGACTCTAATTCCAGGCTCTCAGAAACGGGTAGGAAACTATCCAGTGAAATAAAAGAAGATCCCAACTATGTCCCACATAGCTCCCTTATACCTAATTATCTCGTCCTCACTCCAGTCGAGTCAACCGAGATACAAAATATAATCAGACAATTAAAAAATAAAAAAGCGGAAGGAGAAGAAAATATAAAAGCCGAAACTATAAAGATCATTTCTAGCTATATCGAAGAACCTTTAATAAAAATCTTCAATCTTTGTATAGAGACAGGAAAGTACCCATCGGCATTTAAACATACAATGGTAGTCCCCCTCCATAAAAAGGAAACACCCAGAAAGTAAGCATTTACCGACCAATATACTTGATCACCCACCTCTCAAAAATATTCGATAAAATTCTAAAAAACAGATTAGCTTCCTTTTTGATCAAATTTAATATCATTTCTGATAATCAATTCGGATTCAAGGAAAATATGTCAACCCAAGATGCAATCCTAGCTTTAACATCAAAAATAACAGAATCTCTGAACAAAAGCAGTCCATGTTTATGCATATTCATAGATTTGTCAAAAGCGTTTGACACCGTTAGCCACGAACTCCTTTTACAGTCACTGGAAGACATTGGCGTTAGAGATATTTGCCTAAAACTCTTCAAGAGTTACTTAAGCGAGAGAACCCAGGCTGTAAATGTTGATGGTGTGGTTAGCGGTGTCGAAACAATTGACTATGGCATACCAGAAGGAACAGTCCTAGGACCAACTTTATTTAAGATTTATCTGAATGGACTATTCTCACTCAACACATGTGGAGAAATTATCGGATTTGCTGATGATACAGCAATTGTTTACCGGGCTGATAACTGTGAAAACCTGAAACAAAAAAGCAGAGACTGACTTCCAATCAATAAAATCATGTTTCGAATATAAATGGTTCACCATCAACAAAGAGAAAACAAACTATTTACCATTCAGCTGTAGTATTCGTGGTCTGCCCATTTTCGGCAAACTGGAAATTATAATGAATGATGAACAGTTCTCTATAGAACCTGTGTGTGAACCCATTTAAAATGAGACCCTCATATAAATTTTGTTACAAAAAAATTGAGATGTATATTATATAAGTTCAAAAAACTCAATGACAATTTACCTTCTAGCCATATGAAAACTTTATATCACGCACTAGTTGAGGTTTGGGGTGGGGCTTTGAAAACACATATGAACCCATTGGAAATAATACAGAGACGATTCATAAAACTATTTTTTTCAAAAAATCACAGATATTCATCCGATTTAATATACTCTTAATACAAAATCTTCGACCTCAGAAATTGTACTTCTTCCTCACGTGCATAAAATATCAAAGAACAAGGCATAACAATCAACTCCCAACCCACAACTGCAACACCCGGAAAAAAAATCATTATGTGCCACTATTGATGATTAAAACCACAACACAGAGAATGTTCAGCTACTTAGCACCAAAGTTATAAAATACAATTCCTAATGAGTTGAAATGTATAGATAACAACAGAACATTCAAAAAAATACATACAGGAAAATTGAACTCTTTTATAAGTATCGCAATTCCATAGGTGATATTTAATTCTCTATATCTATTTGTATAATGTAAGTTGATAACTATTTTCCCATAATGTGAATTGAAATTTAATCCTGTCCGTAGTATACTGTTTTAAATGTTATTATTTATGTAAGTATGTGTATAATATGAACTTTTGAAAACTACATGTAACTTGAAATTGAGATTCAGTCTTGTATTTAGTATATACTGTTATAAATATCTACTTTAATTGTGTGCTAACTAAACTATTTTCTCGAAACAAGTGTTTACTCACTTATCGAGTAGATTATTTATTTACACGTTTCAGTTGATTCAATGCATAATGTTATATTTTTTTAACTTTCTTAAAATGTAAATAAATATTATTATTATTATTATTATTATATTATTATTATTATCAGTACAATATTTTACCACTCTTGACTTAGCTTCAGGTTTCCGTCAAATCGTAAATGAACCAAAAGATATATCCAAAACAGCTTTCTTAGTTGGTAACGGTCATTATGAATTCGTTCGTATCCCGTTTGAACTCAAAAATGCCCCGTCCACTTTCCAACGCGTCATGGAAAACATTTTACTTGGCATTCAAAATGAAAGATGTCTTGTTTATATAGATGACATAATAATTTACTCTTCCACTATTCATGAACATTTCTCTCGTCTGAATGAAGTTTTTAACAGACTTCGAAAAGCCAACTTAAAAATTCAACCGGATAAATGTGAATTTCTCAGAAAAGAAGTCGCTTATCTTGGACATCTTGGACCCAAGATGGTGTTAAAATAAATCCAGCCAAAATATAATGTCTAAGAAATTTTCCGGAACCGAAAAATCCAAAATACATAAAATCTTTCCTTAGTTTAGTAGGATATTATCCTCGCTTTATATCAAATTTTGCCAAAATTTCTAAACCCCTTACAAGACTTTTACAGAAAGATATTCCTTTTATTTTCAATATTGAATGTAAAAATTCCTTCAACAATCTAAAAACTGCATTTACTTCAGATCTTATTTTGAGATACCCAAATTTCGAAGAACCATTTATCCTCACAACCGATGCTACTGCATTTGCCATTGGCGCTGTTCTGTCACAAGGTCCCATTGGTTAAGAACTACCAGTAAGTTATGCTTCTAGCAGATTATGTAGTGCAGAAACAAAGTATTCGACATTAGGACGAGAACTCGCCTTGCTTTTGTATTTTTGAAGAAAATTTAGATTTTCAGATGAATTCAGTAAATATTGCTTCTAGTAAGACTGTGAAAGATCGCAAGTATTTTATAATACTTACGATCTAGAGTTTGTAGTTCAACAATTATTTTACACATTATTTAAATAAAAAAGTCAATTTGATCCTTCAAAAACTTATCATATAAAAAATAATCTTGAGTTACCTATTTTACAAATTATATTCTCTTTTATTTTTGCTAATGTTGATTTAAGATTTGTAGTCACACCTGACCGTGATGAAATACCTATTATATTAGAAGAGTATCATAAAGGCAAAAGTAATTTGCATTGCGGAATAAATGAAACTATACGACGGATAAAATGTAAGTATATCTGGAGAGGACTAACAAAAGATGTGGAACAATTTATTAAGAACTGTGAAACTTGTCAAAAAGTAAAAATCTGTCGTAAGAATATAAGCACTTCTCTGGTAATAACAGAAACACCATAAACCTCGTTTGAAAGAATCAATATTGATATTTTTGAGTATCCAACAAGAAATTACGCTTTAACAATTCGAGATGAGATAACTTAATTTACACAAGCCTATCCCATTTCAAATAAAAACGCTTCAACAGTAGTAAATACTTTATTAATATTCTTTCAACATTTTGGAACACCTTTGAGAATTCATTGCGATTATGGTCGAGAATTTGATAATTCATTAAGAAAAGATTTGTGCACGCTTTATGACATAATGCTCACTTTTTCTAGCGTTGGACGTCCACAATCGAATTGTTCTTTAGAAAGATTTCATGGTACACTTGTGGAGATGATCCGTGCACATAAGACAGAAAATCCAGACGAACATCTGTTTAATATATTGCCATATGTGGTTATATTTTATAATAATACCAAAAACAAAAAAAACTGGTTTTACCCCATATGAACTGATTTTTGGTCATACGTCTAGAAGACCACCTGAAACTGTATAATGAGAAGGCCCTTATTACCAAATATATACGTGATTTGAACAACAGAATGCAACATTAATAAAAAAAATGCACGAGCAAAAACATCAAGTCAGAAAGAAAAAGCAAAAATTAGATTTGATAAAAATATTTCAGAAAAGCTTCCAGAATATAAAGTAGGAGATAAAGTTTATCTTAAAGAATCTCAAATTGAAGATAAAATTCAAAATTTGTTTAATGATCCTTTTGAAATGGTGCAATTATTTGATAATTCTGCAATAGTTTCAAATACACAAACTAATCAAAATCAAAAATTAATTTCGATAGACTGAAACCCTACTATGAGTAGTTTCTTTGGTTTCAGATTCTTCGTGCTGATAAATATCATATCAGCTCAGTACACACTTACTCCTGTTAATAACACCGTTGGAATCTTTTTCCATGAAGAATGTACTATCAAAATTACGAATGAAAAATGGACAAGTTTAGTTTACAAAAATCTGGGCCCAATTAATTAAGCAATGGAAAACAATGATGAAATACTTATAGAAATTTTAGATACTTTAGAAGATCCGTCTCCAAGGTTTCTAACTTTTAAGTCAGAAGTTCAAACACACATAAGTATATTATCACAAATTTCGAATTCAATAGGTCGAAAATATAAAGAAATTATAGGAGAAACTAAATCATATAACTCCAGGGCAAAGCGAGGTATATTTAATGGAATCGGAACTGTGGAAAACTATTACTGGTAATTTAGATGGATCAGATGGAGAATATTATAATGATTGTATTAACAATTTATCTCATGATGAATTTGAGTTGGAAAATATTAAAAAACAAATTTCTGTTACAACTTCTGTTATTAAAAACTTTAATAATACTATTCAAAAATTACAAATTGATGAGAAGACTTTTAATGATGATATAAAGAAAAGCAAAATACTTTGATGAATATTGCTGATGATGTCGCATTTTATGAAGCACAAATAAGGATATTGAATATATGTGAATCATGAAAGGAAAGCTATATTTTCTTAGAAGATTCTCTTAATACAATTTTATATTCTATCACTTTCGCTCGAATAAGATTATTACATAGCGCAATAATAGCACCTTCAGATTTAATCAATTCATTACAAGATATAGCAAAATCTCTTGTAAGAAATAATTTACCTTTACAACCATATACATCAAATACAGCTGATTATCTCAATATTATTGAACTAGAAGCATATCAATCAGAAAGAAAATAATATTTGTTCTCAAAATTCCTCTCACTGATCCGGAAGCTTATATATTATATCGACTCTATTCAATACCAATATTAGATGATCGAACAGGTCTCTATCATATTCCACCAACTACAAAAATATATTGCGCGGGATGATGATTCACTGCTGTATTTGTCATTGCGAAACCTGGATAATTGCAAGACTCTTGAAAGAAGCATATCCATATCCAATTGACAACGATGCAATTTTTGAAGCACAACCATTAAAAAGATTAACTCAGATGCCCAAGACATGTCAAACATCTCTTCTTTTTGTTAAAGATTATAATGTCTACCAAATTGATTTAAATCTATGGTTAATCACTATTTCGGACCCTTTGCCACTCACAGTTAAATGTGGAAATACGGAAATTAAATCAGAAATTATTAAAACTAATAGTTTGCTGAAATTACAACCCGAGTGTAGTGCCTTTATTGGAAGTACAAGAGTTCATACCCAATACCCAATTGACAAATATAAGGAAATTAAGTATCGAAGTCATCCAGTCACATTTCCATTTGACTGTTGCAAGGATATTCCGGAAAAAATACAATTCCCAGAACTAGAACCTCTTAAATTGAACAAAATTGATTCAAAAGATTTGAATATTGCACAACACAAAATAAATCGGTATTCAGAAGAGTTAGAAAAAATGATGAAACAATCCCCGATCAGTAAATATACGCATTGTTTTACCATTTTAACTATTGTAATAATAATTTTATTGGTAATACTTTATGTGACCTGTAAATGTAGACGAAAGCATCATCGAATTGGAATAGCTTTGACCAACGATTACCCTCCATCACCACCAGGACCAGGTGCCAGTGTTTCATTCTTGCAAAGTATTAGAAGAATTCTTCCTAAAAAAGAGCAAGTATCCATGTCGGAGAACTCATAGAAGAAAACATCGAATTAAATTAAAATAAATCAGTAACTTAAAAAGTTGTTGCAAACTCCACCAATTTTTCTTAAATGTGGAAGTTGTTATATGAAGTTATATTTGCGATATTATAAAAGTCATAGTCACAAAGTATTATTTGTAAATATTGTATTTCACCATATCATATTACATCTACAAGACGCAGTTTTAAGAAGATAACAGAAGTGATAAGGATATTTACGTGCCAGAGATAAGGAAAAGTAGTCAGCAAGTTACCATAAAGACCATAGTTGGTTATTTATCCAGTTTGGCATCCAAAATGATATTACTAAGTATTTATTTATAATAATATTTCTAGAAGTTTCGATTTAACCTTAAGAGAAAAGACCTATTGTATTTATTTACGTTATTTTTATATTTTTTGATGATTAAACATTTTGGATTATGCAAATACTAGATCTCCAGCTAACGACATCACTTGTGAATCTTCTGGTGAATGTGTCAGTCAACTTCTGAGTCTAGATTCATACAGTCATGTAAAGTTAAGTTTGTATTATTATATTATTTTTTTGATTTATTAAATAATGTTTTTAAAAAATTATCTTGGAGTTGAGTGATATAACATATCAATATTGATTCTTTCAAACAGGGTTATCGGTGTTTCTGTTATTACCAGAGGAGTGCTTAAATTCTTACGACATATTTTTATTTTTTGATAAGTTTCACAGTTCTTAATAAATTGTTCCACATCTTTAGTTAGGCCTGTTATCCCGTTATATTTATATTTTATCCGTCGTATAGTTTCATTTATTCCGCGATGTAAATTACTTTTGCCTTTATGATACTGTTCCAATATAATAGGTATTTCATCACGGTCAGGTGTCTTAACGATATTTTGACAGACTACAAATTTTAAATCAATATTAGCAAAAATAAAAGATAATATTTCTAAAATAGGTACCTAACTCAAGATTATTTTCTATATAATAAGTGTTTGAAGGATCTAATTTACTTTGTTCTTTTAATAATGTGTAAAATAATTGTTGAACTACAAACTCTGGATCGTAAGTAAGATGTATTATAAAATACTTGCGATCTTTCACAGTCTTACTAGAAACAATATTTACTGAATTCATCTGAAAATCTATATTTTCTTTAAAAATATTATCAATAATTTTATAATGTAAATCTTCAAGTTTATATTGTCAAAATAAAGTAACAATATTCTTATGAGCCTTATTAAATTTTTGAATAATCGATTATTGATTTTGTTTTGTAACTCATCTGTCATTAATTCATCCTGTTCATCTATAAGTGTTTCACTTTATTGTGGTTCTATAGGATCATTAGGGTCTTTACTTGTTGATGGTGTAACCACATTAGTTTCATTAGTTGCCAAAATTGTAATTTTAGATGGTAAAGTATGTACATTCTTTAAAATGATTAATTTTAATTCTTGAAAGCGCATTTTATTAATTTTGCCTGTCTTGTACTCAATTTTGTAATCATATTCTTCCAATTTGAGTCACCATCTAGTGACTACCCTAAATTTTCCTCCAAATCAATAAGGACGGAAATGTTTTACTGCCCATACGAAAGCAAGGAGTTCTCATTCTATTCGAATACTTTGTGTCTGCATTACATAATGTTCTAGAAGCATAACTTACTGGTAGATCCTTACCAATGGCACCTTGTGATAGAACAGCGCTAATGGCAAATGCACTAGCATCGGTTGTAATAATAAATGATTCTTCGAAATTTGGGTTTCTCAAAATAGTATCTGAAGTATGTGCAGTTTTTAGATCGTTGAAGGAATACGCATTTGTGCTTCCAATAAATTTGCAGGCTGACTAATATGGATAAGTTGACCAAGACGAGGTTCAAGTTTAATGGAAAAGAGCCATGTTAATGGACGATGGTCAGTGACTAGCGTAAATTTTCTTCCAAATAAATAAGGACGGAAATGTTTTACTACCCATACAATAGCAAGGAGTTCTTGTTCTGTTGTCGAATACTCTCTTTCTGCATTACATAATGTTCTAGAAGCATAACTTACTGGTAGATCTTTACCAATGTGACCTTGTGATTGATCAGCGCCAATGACAAATACACTAGCATCGGTTGTGAGAATAAATGGTTCTTTGAAATTTGGGTATCTCAAAATAGGATCAGAAGTAAGTGCAGTTTTTAGATCGTTGAAGGAATTTTCACATTTAGGATTAAAAATAAAAACATCTTTCTGTAAAAGTCTTGTAAGGGGTTTAGAAATTTTGGCAAAATTTGGTATAAAGCGACGATAATATCCAGCTATACCGAGGAAAAATTTTAAGTCTTTTGGATTTTTGGGTTCCGAAAAATTGTTTAGACATTCTATTTTAGCTGGATTTGTTTCAACAACATCTTGGGTAATGATATGTCCAAGATAAGCGACTTTTTCTAAGAAATTCACATTTATCTGGTTGAACTTTCAAGTTGGCTTTTCGAAGTCTGTTAAAAACTTCAGTCAGACGAGAGACATGTTCATGAATAGTGGAAGAGTAAATTATTATGTCATTCATATAAACAAGACATCTTTCATTTTGAATGCCATGTAAAATTGTCCATGACGCGTTGGAAAGTGGACGGGGCATTTTTGAGTCCAAACGGGATACAAACGAATTCATAATGACCGTTATCAACTGAGAAAGCTGTTTTGTATATATCTTTTGGTTCAATTTCAATTTGAAGGAAACTTGATCGTTCAGGCCCCAATATAGAAATATTTTTTGAACAATTTGAAAATATGCTGCATGATTTTCATGATCAATACTCCAATATATGCATTTTGGGAGACTTTAACATTCATTTTGATGTCGAGTATGATGATTTAAAAAATTTTACTTGCATTCTGGATAGTTTTGGCTTAAGAGTGACAATAAATGAAAAAACAAGGGTAACTTTAACTACCGCGAGTTGCATTGACAACATCCTTACTAATATAAATAGTGAGAGTTTGTCGACGGCTGTAATTGAACCATTCATCTCAGACCATTATGGCCAAATATGTACAGTTAATTACAATGTTCCTTTGAAAACAAAAACATCGTTGAGAAGGTCAATATCTGCTTATAGAATTCAAAAGATAAATCAAGAATTAAATCACTTGGATTGGAAGAAATACTGTCTCGATGCAAATGACTTATCTAGTATGTTAACTACCAATTGCTCTAGACTTATCGAAACTCATCTTCCCCTTAAAAAAGTTACATCTAAGAAATCACCTATTAAGTGGTTTACCGATGATCTAAAAGTAATGCGTAATCAGCTTTCCGCAATGAAAATTATTCGCGACGTTAGACGTGACGCAGTTTCTAACAGTATATACAGTATTATGTGCAAACATTACAAAGCCGCTATAAAGGCTTCGAAAAAAACATCTTACAATAATTTTATAATTAATTCAAAGAATAATTGTAAAGATATTTGGAGACTGGTTAACTATGAGAGAAACGCTGGTTTTAATAGTGATATAAAAGCCGACTTGTCAGCTAAACAGTTTAATGTCTTTTTTGCCTCTGTTGCTCGTGATATTATTGCTTCCTTGGAACTTGATCTCCAGGACCAGCAGAGCATTATGAATGACATCCCTGTTTGCAATGAAATGTTTTATTTAAGTCCAGTAACAGAAGATGAAGTTCTACTCACGATTTTTGCCTTGAAAAGATCATCATGTAATGACATCTACAATCTTAATAGTAACATTTTGAAGGATATAGGTATGTACTTAGTCACACCCTTGACTCATTTATTTAATATGTCATTGCAAACTGGGGTGTTTCCGGAATGCTTTAAATTGTCTCGTGTGGTACCAGTTCATAAGAAAGGCGATATCAATGATACTAACAACTATAGACCAATATCCATAGTACCCTTATTTGGAAAGCTCTTTGAAACTTTATTAAAGAAGAGATTGATTGACCATCTCGAACGTAATAGTTTAATAAACTGTAACCAATATGGATTCCAAAGTGGCAGATCGGCAATACAAGCTGTATGTAAGGTAGTGGGTCACATAGTTGAGGGCCTTGAGACAAGTCATATAGTAGGACTTACTATGTGTGATCTAAGTAAGGCATTTGATTGTGTCGCCCATGATATGCTAGTTTCCAAATTGTCAAGATTTGGTATAGTAGGAACTCCGCTGAAACTATTTTCTTCGTATTTAACTAATAGAAAACAATGTGTTACATACCTTCAAGACATATCTTCAATTAAAAATATGGGGTGTGGCGTACCGCAAGGGTCCGTTCTGGGCCCTCTTTTGTTTTTAATTTATATAAATGATCTTGAACGGGCTATTATGCCGTTCAAGTGCGTTTTATTTGCAGATGATACTACCTTAATTACTACTGGAAAGTCACTCGGAAATTTGGAATCTCATATGAATAACGTGGAATCACTGGCTAACAAATGGTTTACTAATAATACCTTAAAACTAAATCTTGAGAAAACACAAAGACTCACTATATCTAGCAACAGAAGAATCACTAACGGTAGTTCTGCTAACTTACTAGGTATTGTAATTGATGACCGACTAAATTGGGTGGATCATGTCAAAAAAGTCAAAGGGAAGCTTAGCTCCGGTCTATTTGTTTTACGTCGCCTAAGGGATTGTATTGATCAGAAATCTTTACTTATTGCTTATCACGCACTTCTCCACTCACATATTAGTTATGGTGCAGTAATATGGGGTAACTCTTCATCATCATTCAAAATATTCAAAATGCAAAAGCAGGCCGTTCGAATTATCGCAAGGGCTGGATTTCGCGACCACTGTAAACCACTGTTCAGGAAATTTCAAATAATGCCCTTGCCGTGTGTTTGGATGTATCAACAGCTCATCGAAATCCATAAAAGTAGATCGATATTTCATACTAACTCCGATAACCATAACTACCCTAGTAGACATGGACAGAATATTTTAAAGCCAAAGATTAAATTGAAAGTATCTGAAGAAAACTCTCTTAATTTTGACATCTATAATTCGATTAATCCTGATATAAGAAGACTTAGCTTATTTTCTTTCAGACGTAAAATTAAAAGTTTCTTACATTATCATGCCTTCTATACTTTGACTGAATTTCTAAAAAATGTTAGGACTAACACAGAACTCAAAATAAACTAATGTATACAACTGCAGTCGTGTTTATTCTACAAAAGATTTTTATTGGGGAATGGGTCCATTAATGAGTGAAATTTGTTTAATTCAAGGAATTTTATTTGTTGATTGGCTGCGTCCCTGTGAGAAGTCTGTATATATGTGTATGTATATGTATATATATGTATATATGTATGTGTGTATATATGTATATATATTTCTCTATTTCTCTATTTATGTTTATACAATTTCTCTTTGTTTGTCTTTATGTATTACTGATTCAAGTTTCATACATTTAGTGCCTTACTGTTCATTTAATTTTTATTCCTGACATGCTACAATTACCCATGTAAAAAGTAGTGAATAAACGTTCTGTATCTGTATCTGTATCTGAAGCTAAGTCAAGAGTGGAAAAATATTGTTGGTCAAGGAGATCAGAGATGTTGGGTAATGGATATTTATCATCTACCGTAACTTCATTTAATTTACGACAGTCAATCACCACACGTCATTTTTGTTTTCCTGAAGCATCAAACTTTTTTGGCACAACCCAAACTGGGGATGACCATGGCGAAATGGAATGACGTATAATACCTTGCTCCAACACTTTGTTCACCTGAGTTTTTACCTCTTCTTTGTGAATTTGGGGGTATCTATATGATTGAGTAAATATAGGTCTCCATTATTAGTATCAATTGAATGTTTAATTTCATTAGTAAATGTTAGTTGGTCTCCTTCCAAATAAAAAAAATTAGAAAATTCTAAACATAAATTTCTGATAATTGCTTTTTCTTCTTCGTTGAGATGATCTGTACGCAACTGATCCAAAATTATAGCTCTTCTATCAACAGGTTGGTTAAATTTAGTTTTATTTCCATTAAAACAATTAAAATTTTAAAAAAACATTCGGAATTCGGAATGGGATCTAGTTTCAAATTTGGAAATTCAACAATTTTTAGAATAGCATTCGAATTAATAATTGAAGTAAAGAGTTCACCTTCTTCATTTACATGTACCAAAGCATTTGTAATTCTCACATTTTCTATTGCTGGTCCAAAAAGTATTGAATCTGTGTTCGTTAATTCACATTTCAATTTGAATTTATTTCATTTCTTGGTTCAATAAAAATTTGATTTTTTTATCTTTGGCGAACAAATAAAAAGTTCAACACCTAAGTTTCTAAAAAGATAAGATATCATTTTCTTTACATACCTCCAATCTATCTTGTCTAATCCACACCCTATTTTTGGCATAGCTAATTTTTGAACATTGTTTTTACCAACATGATCACTCAATTTCTTTAAAGATGACCATTAAGTCTAATTGATAAGTGGGTTTTCCGGTTGAAACTTCTTTTGTTACAAGATAATAAATATATCTGCTTGTGTCTTCATTTTTAATTTTCAAAATTGCAAGACCACCTTTTTTCTGATTTTAACTTAGTAAATTTTCCAAGTTTCCAAAACGTTTCCTAAATTCTACAGCAATACTTTTTTGCATTTGCATATTTTCCGCTACGCAATGAGCTAATGAGTAGTCTTTAGGCATGTCAAAAATATTAATTTCTTTTTCAACTATTAATTTATAACATTCAGTACTTTGTTCAAATAGTAAAATTCAGAGTCCATTTCTAAGACATCTTAATAATTTTGAGATAAGTCTGATGTTTCAGTTGTACAATTTTCAGTAACTTTATGCAAATGCAAAGTTTTAAAATTCGTTATTAATTGTTTCGAATTCAAATCAATTACACAATTAAAATGTTCTTAGAAATCTAAGCCCAAAACTCCATCAAAAATCGAGGTTATAAATATAAATTTTTTTCAGCAAATGGAATAAGAGTAGATTCTGTTATTATTTTTTTCTTTTGAATAGTTACATATTCAGGAAATTTTTGAGGAAAATTTTTAACGGTGTTCTCTTTAAAAATCGAAATTCCTGCACCTGTATCAACAAGCAGCTTAAATTTTTTTGAAAGCATCTTCAATATAATAAAGATTCTAAGAATTAACTGTTAGAAATGGGTTTAAAGGAAAATTAGTTCGGGAAAATTTATATTCGGGTTCGTGTCGTCTAAATTCAAAGTTTGGATTTGGGTTGGTATTGCCGTAATTGACTTTTCCGTTGTTGGACAGTCTGAGGGATGGTCTTTGATTTGAGAAATGGGAAAATCCTGAAAATTTGTGTTTTCAGGAGATTCAAAATCTTGTAGATAATTTTCGAAATCGAGAATATTCTAATGATTCGGAATAGTTTCCTTGGAATTCGTAGCTGTATAAGGAAAGTATTGTATTCGTGTTTTCTAAGTCTAATAAACATATTTTCAGCCATTGGTCTGTCTGTCCGTCTGTCAGTCTGTGTCATTTTTATCTCGGGAACAGATCAGTGTATTTTTGGCTTTCTTTTTTGTTTTATTTGGTACCAATATCACTCGCCGGTGGCACTGAATGAGAATCATATATGAGGAGCAGACTTTCATAAAGCACTTTGTCCAATTTAGACAAATTTCACAAATTGAGAAAAACTGTCACATCCTTCCTAATGAAATTGAAAAAATCAACATGACATGAACCAGTGTACTTTATTATTAATATTATGCACTACTCATCAAAAACAACAAGCTTTATTAGTTTTCCCAAAAAAAATATTTTTTTGATGGACAAACCGCCATTTGTTTGTCTTTAGAGGACAAAATGCAGATTGACTGTCTCTAAATGAATAAAATAGGAATATAAACTGAACATTTATTTCTACGGGTTAAGAAAGCAAAAATGAAATAACTGAAAAATTATATGACATATATGTCGTCCTCCAGAAGGCAATTACATTCTTCTCCATCTTCACATGGATCGCGGGTCTGATCTTCCTTTTCAGTGATATATTGATACTGGTCTTTCAAAATTGGGTCTAACCAATTTAACTCTGGATCTTTTGCCCATTCTTTGCCAGATAAACTAATTAAAAATTGCGATAAGCTATCCAGTTTTTTCTTCTTAACAGCATGCTTTATTGGCAATCTCGGTAATACTATGTTACTTAGTTTTTTCTTGGGTTTAAGTAAACTTGAAAACTTTTTTGAAGAGTCATCATTTCTGTACAAAAGCTCTGTTTTATACAAGATTTTCTCTTCGCCAGCAGTATGTCTGCCTCTAGTTATGATTATTCTTTTAGCCTCACTGATGCCTACAATTTTTTTGAGTGAGAGGGCTGCATTTTTTATATAGTACAAAATCCAATCAGAACCAAGCTTACGGACTTGTCCTTTTTTAGAGTATATTTCATAGTACTTGTCTGGTGACTTTATAAAGGCATGGGAACGTAAGGCCAGCTCAACTTGACCAAAAATTCGATCCGCTGGCATAAATGAGTGGCCACGAACAGGGAATGTCATCGTAATTGTTTGAATAGTTTTTGGGGCATTATTCAGAAGCCACAAGATAAGTGCATGTACCATGTGGGAATTCTTGTTTTGACCTCCACATCCGTCTGAAAACAACCTTAGATGCTTAACATCTGGGTCAAAATCTGTCTTGCTTAGAAAGTCAGTCAACGCGGAACTTATTTCCACTACGCCTCTTCCCGCTTCGTTCTCAAGCCAAGTATAGAAAACAGGAGATTGTGTTGAGATATCTGTCACACAAAAAGCATAAAAAGCCAGTTGCTGAGCATAAAAAGCTTCCGAAATTGGTGCTTTTGGGAGAACTTGGACCTGTTGCAAGTCAAAACAATATGTCATACTATCAACAGATTCCTCCTTCATTAATTTAAAAAACTGCTTCGCTCGCGTCTTGTGAATCAATAAATCAGTTTTTAATTTTAATCTTTGCTCTTCATCCTTCATGATGTCTATCTCTGTGTTTGTTCTTACACAAAAGCCACAAACATCAGTAGCTGGGCTTCCAAAGGCTAAAACAAATGAGGATATTGGTGGAAAATAAAAACCAAAAAAATATAAGTTCTTACCTATATTAAACTTATTGTTGAAAATTCGGCTAAAATACTTGTAATTTGTTTGGAGTGAAACATCTTGAACCTGATCATTATACAACTTCCAAAGCTTTTTTATGTTTAATTCGGATGACAAATAAATTCTTCTGGACTTGCCTCTACCGTAGTGGCTTTCATGACCCTTTAAAGACGATATAAATTTAATGACACTTTCTAATTTAAGCGCATTTTTTGAGGACTTTCTGTCTCCTCCACGATTATCTTTTATGCCAGTGCCCTGCATCTTTCTCACTATCGTGTGAATTCTTCTTGGACCGCAATTAAAGATAGAAGAAAATAATTTTTGGCAAACAAAAACTTTCTTGCAATTATGCCAGACCTAAAAACAAACTACAGTCAATCAAAAGATATTAGGTAGCAAGTATTTTAGTTAAGAAATGGTGGTGGTTTATTAAAATAAAAACTTACATAAAATTCTGTGTGAAAATCATGTGATTTTCCATTCTTTCTCTTTCTTTGCCTATTTATTTCCTTTACATTCATCATCTGGGCTAATTTGTTGTCCTGGGTATTCTTGTTCTTTATATCATCATTGTAGAAATTCTGTCTAATGATTTTTATGTCGGACAACAAAAGTTCCGTACATTTAAATTTTCTTGACTTATGAATACAGTTGTTATTCTCAAAATTTTGTAAATCAGGATCTAAGTTTGAATATCTAAAAGCAAACAAATTTAACGAAAATAAAATACAACCTACAACACTCTATAATGTACCTTATTTCCCTCCTACGTTCTTTTTTGGTAGTATTTATTTTTCTTTTTCTTGTGCCTCTATCTGCATCACCCACTACATGCTCACCTTCAATCATTTTTTATTTCACTTCTTAATATTTTTCGAATAGAAAGACTTATTAAGCACTAATATCACACACTGTAACCATTGCTTCTCTGCGTTAAAGTAGAATAGAGTAATGTTATATGTAGAAAAGCGTTACACGACTAACAAATCGCATTATGTCAAGAATAGTGCTATTTGTTTGTCCCTCGCATATGGACAAAATGCGTTATGTTTGTCCAGGTCGTTTTTGAAGCTTAAAATATACCTGAAATGTTGCGTTTAGAATGTATAAGAATACGTGAATTAATAAATGTTGTTCTAAAGAACCCAACGCCACCTTCAGGTCAAAATATGAAAATATGGACAAAGTGCGATTTGAAAGTCTACTCCTCATATACACTGGGTGTTGAGCTATAGCCAAAAAACGTAATTTGCTCAAGACTGTAGTGCGTAAACGGCCCTAAGGATTTTGATTAAACTTGACTAAAGTATTCTTCTGACAGCCCTTTACCAACCACATACAGCGCCATTTCTGAGAAAAATCACAAAAAAAGTTATGCTTGAATAAAATTCCTTATTTTCCACGTGTTTCTTCAGATTCTGGCTAAACGTTTCATCTTGCGAAAAAATGTTACATGACCATTGTTGTTTGTTTGACATGCTAAAAAAAATGAGTGGTATTACGATTTTACCAGAGGATTTTTAATTTCCTACCGCTGTTATAGTCGCTAGGTAAGGAAAGTATTTTAATAGTTTTTCATTCACTGGAATTTGCCTGCGGGCGGTAGGAAAGTCGTGTGAGTGGACATACCAGATTTTTTGATCTGATGTCAAATTTAGGGATTTCTGTATATTAGCATGCATTTTAGCATTTAAAACTTACAATCTATTGAAAAATGTAAGAGCTGACTTATTTTATAATTGTTTTAATCTTTTTAAGTCTTGAATAAGTGAAGTAAGATCTCTTGAATCACCAAAATGAAGATTTAAGAGCTGTCTTATTTTAGTATAGGTTTGAGGATTTCGTGAGCTATTTAGTTGGACAGCTCTTCCCTTCATTTTTTTTAAAAAAATGAATCACTAACAGAAATTTTTGATCTCTAGTAGACATATTATATGTGCAATCACATGCATTTAAAAACGTTCCGAGAAATATTTGATCACCTTCAAATTCAGGTACGATAAAAAATATTTCTGAAATCTTATATGGTTGAATCTCAGCTTCATTATTTCTATTTTAATTTGTCATTTTTACTTAATATTTAAAATAATAATAATAGAAAATCGAACAGTATTATACTAAAATAAAATTATTTATTTTCAATTTTAACGTGATAATTCACTTTCAGTACGTTGTACATCGGATTTGTCTTGTTCTCTGCGATGCTTTCTGCAAAGGAGTGAGGACGCCTCCCTGGACCTCTTCTGTAAGTTGATTGTAGATTGTAGAATCTGCAGTCGACAGTTAGGCCAGTTCCGTGTTCTCCCCACGTACCAGATTTCAATAATTCTTCTTCTGCTTTTTTTTCTTTGGAGCTGTTGATTCTTCACTTGAAGGGTTGAAAATCACCGTGGTAATGAGGGGAAACTTGTTGTTGAAGTAGGCCTTGTTTTATCACGTTGAGTTGATCCTACTGACTGCGCCAATTTGTTATATCACTCAACTCCAAGATAACTTTTTAAAAACAATATTTATTATTAAATCAAAATTTAATAATTCGAACTTAACTTTACAATCAGTATTGATATGTTATATCACTCAACCCCTAAGATAATTTTTTAAAAACATTATTTAATAAATCAAAAAAATAATATAATAATACAAACTTAACTTTACATGACTCTAGACTCAGAAGATGACTGACACATTCACCAGAAGATTCACAAGTGATGTCGTTAGCTGGAAGTCTAGTATTTATACAATCTAAAATGTTTAATCATCAAAAAATATAAAAATAACGTCAATCAATTCAATAGGTCTTTTCTCTTAAGGTTACATCGAAACTTCTAGAAATATTATAAATAAATATTTAGTAATGTCTTTTTGGAGGCCAAACTGGATAAATAACTTACAATGGTCTTTATGGTAACTTGCTGACTACTGGTCGGCATCTCTGACACGTAAACATCCTTATCACTTCTGTACGTAAAGTATATATCAAATATAATTCAGTATTACTGAGATAGATATAATACTGTCAAAATGAGACAATGCTATTCACCTTTACGCTTTTATTTCGTCAGATACAGTCACCCACTAGAAACGGATTAGGAAACGGAGATATGTCATAGGTTCATGACAACTACCTCTCAGTGGGACGCAATTTGCGCCACCTAGGTATTGATAGCTAATTACGTTTAACGTAAAGTATATATCAAATATAAAGAGAACTATAATAATTCAGTATTACTAAGATAGATATAATGATATCAAAATAAGACAATGCTATTCACCTTTATGCTTTCATTTCGTCGGCTACAGTCACCCACTAGAAGCACATCACGTGATTTCAAGCTTGTTTGCTTTCGTCAGCGCCACATAAGTGGAAACTGTATCCGACGAGACAAAAGCAAATGAGAGATGTCATAGGTTCATGACAACTATCTATCAGAGGGACGCAATTCGCGCCACCTAGGTATTGATAGGTAATTACGTTTAACGTCAAGTATATATCAAATATAAAGAGAACCATAATAATTCAGTATTACTAAGATAGATATAACAATATCAAAATGAGACAATGCTATTCACCTTTATACTTTTATTTCGTCGGACATATACTTTACGTTAAACGTAATTAGCTATCAATACCTAGGTGGCGCGAATTGCGTCCCACTGAGAGGTAGTTATCATGAACCTATGAAATCTCTCAGATGATTTTGCCTCGTCGGATACACATTCCACTTAAGTGGCGCTGATGAAAACATACAAGCTTGAAATCACGTGATCCGCTTCTAGTGGGTGACTATCCGATGAAATAAAAGCATAAAGGTGAAACGCACTGTCTCATTCTGATATTATTATATCTATCTCAGTAATACTGAATTACTATTGTTCTCTTTATATTTGATATATATATATTATATTGGATTCTTCTTTGAAGACTTTTTTAAAGAAACTTTATTTACTCTAACAAATTTATTAGTCGAGTTAATTTTTAAATAACAGGCCGAAAATGAGACAAGTACAGCAAAGAGTTCTACTCTACTAAATTTTTTACGTACTAATCCGACGATCGCTCTTGGATGTCTACTTAAATATAGTTTTTTAGGTGCAAGCCAAGCAGTTTGTAGAATGTTATAAACGATTTAGATTGCACCGTTACAATTTCTAGGAATAATCCTATGTTACATGATATGATTGTTATGACAGGAAGCTGAAATATGAGGTTTCATACTGTAAGGCAATATGTTAGCTTTGAAAGATGAAATTTAATAATTGTACGTGACTTTTATAAAAATACCAGCGACAGAATATTAAATATTTAAAAGATAATATATCTGGATATTCGTAATATAACAACTATCTGAATATTTCTAATATAACAGCTATCCCCCATATGAAAAAATTGATGTTATACGTCCTTTTATTTAAACATTATAAAACATAAGGTTAAGTGGCGTAAAATTAACATAATAGTTTGAATAACTGAATATATAAGTTGAATTACTTGGCTACAATATTAAATAATTAAGAATAAAAACGTTAAAGTTCATAACTGAAATTAATGTGAGCACTCTAAAGCACTAAACATCAGTTGAGTTCGATTTCTTCGGTATCGGGTTCCTCAAGGGTTGGTCGTTTCCGTGGCAGGTAGCGGCGAAATGACTCGTGGAACTTTCTATTTGGTGAAGGGTTCTTGGTCTGGATGATGATGTCCGTTTTCTTATTTCTACATTTGATAAAGATGTAGACAACCAGTAAACTGATAGCTAGGATGATGGTGAAGATTGTTATCCATGGGATGCTTCTCTCGATGAGGGGTTGGTTTATTAAATTATCAAGATCTCTTGAATATTGCTCCATTTTATCTCTGGAGATTTCCAAATCATCGATATTTAGATTGTTGATTTTGAGTGGCTTAAGACCAATTAATTTAATTGGATGGTGATTGAAAGTGAAATTTGTAAACTTGCTTGCTTCAGTCTGAATTTTGGTTATACCAATAAATGCGTAGCCGTTTGATTCCAGTTTCAGTAGTGAATGTTGTTGTATGACGATTGATTTTGGGTGTTGACCTGGACAATTGATGGTGGAGTATGTAGTTTCGGTAACTATGATGAGCCAAAGGTTTGATTTAAGTTTCTGGATGTTGTAAACTTGTCCATATATTATAGAACTTTGACAATTTTCGGAAATGTTGTTGTAGCTTCTGCAGAGGAGTGCTTCACAAGCAGCGTTGTTGTCTATTGGATAAGCATAGAGCCCTGAGCAAAGTTTTTGTCTTGTTGCCAATGGTATGCAAACACTTAAATCCTTTATGGGTACATACATCAAAGAATCATCGTCTCGCGCAAGATATTTTTGTGAAAATGATAAAACATGATGTAAACCAGTTCGTTCATCAAATATCGGAATAGGATAGAGATGGAATAAGGTGAAGGTCTGTTGTTCTACTAAAGGAATTTTCAAAACGAATACAAGGCTCTCTGAAGTTTGAAAGGCCTCTAATTTGATAATTTACAAATATTGCGCGATCTTGGAATATTTAACTGGCAAAGGTAAATTACTCCTAATCAAATTTTGAGATATTTCTTTAAGGGAGGATATGAGGTGTTTCGGGAAGATGATGGAGGTGTGGATAATTTGAAGCCTAGCAAAGGTAATTGAATTTAAAATATCATTCAAGTTGTCTTCTAGATATAAAAAGCTTTCCATCAATTTTTCGCAACTTTCGAAAAACTTTAGCTTTGCTTCAACTAAAGATACTTTGTTATTAAGATCTCTTGCTGATCTTTCTATTTTTCAATATCCGAATTAAATGTTGCTTCATCGAATTGAAGTTTTTGAAGTGTTTCATTAAGGTTTTTGATTACTGATGTAGTTACAGAGATCTGATTTTTCATAAGATTTTCTATATGTTGTTGGTCTTCCTTTATTTTATTAATGCAAGATGTGTAATATTCTCCGTCAGAAGCATCTAGATTTCCTGTAATTGACTTGAATATTGAACCTAAACCATTAAGAATACCTCTTTTCTGGAAGCTTGGGGATCAGCACGGAAATAGTCCAAAACATTTATTATGTTGTCTTCATCTGAGTTATAGGTTTCGGTAGATGTCGTTCCGCTTTTAATTTTGATCCATTATTAATGAAATTATTTTGTAATCGTACAAACTTCCTCTTTTTCATTGGATGTAAATCATGGTACGTTTCAATGAATTTTCTGCTGGTTCTTGCTATAATTCCCTCACATTTTCCATGAAGAATAAAAAACAATCATTAGTACCTCAAGTCACTTACGTTAAGGAACACTCAAAGGTATTATTAATAATGCACTAATTGTCAAATTTTCATTATGTCATGTACTATGATGACATTTAATAGCAACCTAGATGAATATGAGAAATATAATTTGATTTTTTTAAACAATTGCTCTTATCTCGGAATTCTGGCTACTTAGGTATAGGAACATAATACATCAAATTGAAGGAAATTTAGGCATCTTTCAGGATATTTCATAATATACAGGGTGTTTCAACTAAAAAACGCATTTTTAAACCTTTTTGTATCTAGCAGTAAAATCACTCATTTTGAATGATCCTGTATAACGCAAGACAAATTTCTCTATTTAGAATCCATAAACATTATCTCGATGACCTACTAAGCCAAGTTACAGCTTCCTAGGAATTGCAATAACGCAGAAATAAACATTTAATTCGAGCTATGTTTTTGATCCAAAATATGGAAAATAATTAATATCTCGGGAACCGTTAGAGATAGGTGTAGGTAAGTGGGGCGGAAGTATCAAGAAAGTGAGGACAGATGCAAAAACGCAGTAATACTTATATAAGCGGCAACGCTGCATCGCTGAAAATATATTAAATAGATTATTATTATTATATTATATATATATACTAAACTCTATGATTGGGTAATCTGCCGAAGAATTTTATGGGGCTTAAAAAAAGAATACTCTTCTTGCTAACCAAGCTTTCGAAAAATATATTTTCATCTTCAGGGCTAAAAAAATATACAATAAGGGTGGAGTTTGATTATCATAAAGAAAAAGAAACAAATTAAAATAAAAAATAATAAAAACTTACTTTTGCAAACGAGGTTACAAAATAAAAACGAGCAAAGACAAAGTTAGGATTTCCTTCGCCCATATGGACGGAAAACAATTAACACTTAAGACATTTGACAAAATTAAAATTTCTTAAAATTAAATGATCCTCCTCTATTTTATAGTTCTATTTACAAAATTACTGAAATGTTTGTTCTAAAAACATCATGAAAAATACATCTTTCTCTCTCATTTGAAAGTGGGGGAATAATAAATGAACTTTTTGAATTTATCCCGGCTAAATGCAAGACAATAAGACAGGTGATTGTTCTGTCACACACACTTAAAAAAGTTTATAAGTAAGGGAGACACGAAATCGCGGTGTCTTTTGACAAAATCGCGGTGGCCTTTGACAAACAGACGACCGCAAAAAATGATGCTCCGAAACTATCATCTAAGGCGGCCGCCGTTGATTTGCACTACTGGGTATATTTATACTGTGGGTATGGGAGACACGGCGGCAAGGGCGGGCCACATCAAGGAATGGCTTGAGTTGGACTACTGTGTTTATCTACACTGTGGTGACAGCTAACCGACTTCCAAAAAGAATCCATATCCCCAAAAAACTTTCCCAATGTAAGACTTTTGGAGGTGAGAGCTATATTCTGCAAAACTCGACAAAAAAATCTCAAATCTTTCGCATACGCTCAGTAAGAGCTCCACACCCATACAATTTCTTATGTTTCTTTGTAGACGCATTTTGCTTTAATGGTACATTTTCATCAAGTGGTTCTATCGCTTCTCACCGCCCCCAAAATTCCTTCCATGACGTTGAAACATAAGTTCTTCAATTTCTTTTTCAACTCGTAATAGGTTTTATAGATACTCCACGCCTTTCTAAGTCTCCTTTATACGGTGTTAGCAATTATTTTCATTAAGTTTAAATATACAGGATGTTTTATAATATATGCGCAGGACTTGAGGAAGTGATAGCTCGTCCAAAAAATGAAAAAAAAAATATATTAACTTATCCTCTAGAATGCACCATTTTCGAGATACAGGGTGTTGAAATTGAAAGAAAAAAATTGTTTTTTGTGAATATCTTGGAATCATTTATCTTGCAGTAAACAGCTTTTGTAAGCATTTTCCACACTAATAGGCTAAGTTTTGGGTCAGAATTTTTTTGTGTTAAGTCATAATTGGTGAAGATTTGTAGGAGTAGTGTGTGTTTTTCTCCCCAATTCCTACGCCAATGGAAAAATTACAGTTTTGATATGCCCATTTGAACCGCCAATGTTTTCTACTCAAAAAAACACTATTGGTCGTGAGGTTTGAAGTCGACCGTTTTCGAGAAAAATCATTTTTATGTTTAGAGGTTACGACCAACAGTACCTTTTTGGTGTAGAAAACATTGGCGCTTCAAATGGGCGTTCCAAAACCATACTTTTTCCATTAGCGTAGAAATTGTGGAGAAAAACCCCCACTACTCCTTCAAAATCTTCACCAATCATGACTTAACAACAATGTTTTTCTGACTCAAAACTTGTACGATAAACGGTTCAGAAGATCGTCGCAAAAACGATTTTTTTTTAAATTTCAACGCCCTGTATCTCGAAAATGACGCATTTTAGAGGGTAAGTTAATGTAAACTTTTTTCATATTTTTGGACGAGCTAGCACATCCTCAAGTCCTCCGAATATATTTGAAACACCCTGTATATTAAGAAATAGATCGTATTGCACTTTTGTATGTTTGGTGAGTGTAAAAATATTGTAGATCACTAACAAAGTTGATTTTTTTCTCCCATATAGAACCCTTAGAACTTGACCATATAGTTAAATATACACATGCAGTTCGTAAAAATGAATAAAAGTTCAAATGCAATATTATTTCTGTTTTATTTCATCTTCTTTTCCAAGACGGAATATAGTGCATTCATTTCAAGTATGTATGTAAGATAGTGACAATTTTATCACTTAAAGTGAGCAGGTGAGTGACTGGAAATGCTAGTCCATATTTAGTGGAACTATGGGTTATGAATATAATACGTCAAGTAGTAATTTCATGGACGGAATTTTGGGGGCGGTGAGAAGCGATAGAACCACTTGATGAAAATGTACCATTAAAGCAAAATGCGTCTACAAAGAAACATAAGAAATTGTATGGGTGTGGAGCTCTTACTGAGCGTATGCGAAAGATTTGAGATTTTTTTGTCGAGTTTTGCAGAATATAGCTCTCACCTCCAAAAGTCTTACATTGGGAATGTTTTTTGGGGATATATATATATATAAATATTTGAGAATTATCTGCTGAATAATTGTAAAATAGAACCAATGGGTTTAATGGGGATGCAGCATTTAAGGTAAAGAAAACTCTATAATGTTTTTCCACGCTTTCGGAAATCTTTAATCATTTCCATCTTCAGGGAATCTAAAACCGTACATAAATAGTTACATATTTTTTCGATAAATTAATTTAAAACTTACACTTTGGTGAGATTGTTCTGTATAGTTGTTGGAAAATAGTACGATTTAAACATGACACAGTTATAAATAGAAACATAAAATATATATTATAAAATTAGCATTACATTCACAACATATTAAAACTTTAAAACTATAATTATTATGACTAGGTATATAGAGGAACAAATCGACTTTGCCTTACTCTGATTTCGAGTGCTATTATTTATATGTGTGAATTATTTTAGAATCTTTGAAACCAATTGGAGATTTATGCCAACCACTACGCTATTCGTTCTACTATGAATGATAATCGATCAAGTTGGAGGATGATTCATTTGATTATCATTCTTGTTGAAAGTTTTGTTGTCTATGGCTAACAAATAAGAGTATACCTCGCTTAGCTTATTGATGTCAACCCTTTTGTTCATACAATGTTCCTTCTGATTTATAAAGGCCATTTCAACAAAATGTCTCTTATGGAGTTTGTATAAAATACTAATATTATCATAATTCATACTATGTTTAAGTTGACTGACATGGCTCGCTAGCCCTCATCGATCAGGATACAATCTAGAATCACTTTTGTGAGAAATAACTCTCCCTGTCAATGTTCTTGAGGTTTCCCCAATATATTTTTGATTGCAACTTCCGCAAGGTATAGAATATACTACATTAGATTGTTGCATGATAGGAACTTTCCCTTTCATTCGGAATTTTTTTCTTGTATTGTCAGAACGGTCTGGTTTGCTATTTTGAAATGGTTTGCTTGTTGTAGAATTCTTGTTAGTTTTGGGGTAATGTTCCTTATATATGGTAGGCAGGTGTAAATGACTGGTTGCTCCATATTGTTAACATTGTGTGATGAATTGTTATTATTTTGAATCTGTGGGTTTGTCTTTGTATGATCTACTCCTATTGTGTCGGTTGATGGCGTATTAAATAAAGTCTTTTTTAGTAGCGCAACTGGATATCCATTGTCTTTGAGAAGATATTACAATATTTTTAAGTTCTTTTGGTGAAAAATTGGGTCCGAAATATTTAGAAGTCTGTTTTTCATTTGATTTAACAAGTTAATTTTCATCAATTGTTTGTGATAGGATTCGTAATGCATGTATCGTCCTGAACTGCATGGTTTTCTATACCACTCTTTGATTACATTATTTGTTGATGTTCTAATAAATTTCATGTCCAGGAATAGTACAGAGTTTTCTTCATCTTCAGTTTCGATTGTGAATTGTATGTGCGGGTCATAGTCATTAAAGATCTCTAATATTTCTGTCAAACCACTCATTGGTAGGGCGATAATTATGCCATCCACAAATTTTTTGATGAATTCTAATCTAAATGGTAAGACTAATATGACTATGTCAAGTATATCATCCATCATGGGTGTCCCAAAAGTTTGTTTGAAGAATTTGTTGTTAAATGAGAAATAAGTATTGTAACGTTTAACCCTGTGCTAAACGTTGTGGGGTGAGTTCAATTGCGTAAGACTCAAATGTTCGCAAATTGCTTCTAATGGTTTATTTCCAAACACACAGTACACGAACTTCTATTATGGTACAACTGTCACCACTTGTCACCTTGACAATCTATACTGTCACTGTCTTCACCGACAAAACCACTATTAACCTCTGATTCCACAGACTGACTGTTATTAACTGACTTTATAATATAATATCCTGGAGTTATTGGTTTGTTATTGAATAATTCATAAACCTGAAATGAGTCTTTTATATGGTAGTCATTGTCCAGATCATAAGCTTTTGTCAAAATGTTGGCTATATATGTGGATAAATACTGTGTTGGTGCACCTATTGATGAGACTATTGGACGCATAGACAATGTCGGTTTATGTACTCTTGGTAACGCATAAAACTGTGGTGAAGGTGAAATCCTGTTGTAACATATCAATGTTTCTTTAGTATTTTTGTCTATTTTCTTGGTGGTTTCTAATTTGTTTATTAATATATTACATTTTTTTGGATAGTATTTGTAAGGTCTTTATCTAATTTTGTAGGATGTGTCATAGTTAATAGATCACTGCATAGTTGTTCATACTGATGTTTCTGCATTAGTACCGTCATATTGCCTTTATCGGATTTTGTGAGGACTAAGTTGGGATTGTTTTTCAGAAATTTCTTAGATTTAAAAAGTAGGCTGCGTAGCCACGAAGACTTTTTTGAAAGTTATGCAATTCATTGGTTATTATATTACTAGCTCTTGCTCTAATGGTACTTTTCATGATTCTGTCATCTACAATAGCCATATGATAATCTATATCTTCTAAGAGACTTGTTACGGATATGTATTTACCTAATAAATTTTTTTCCCGAATGAAAGGGAAAGTTCCCATCATGCAACAATCTAATGTAGTATATTCTATACTTTGCGGAAGTTGCAATAAAAAATATATTGGGGAAACCTCAAGAACATTGACAGGAAGAATTACTTCTCACAAAAGTGATTCTAGATTGTATCCTGATCGAGGTGCGCTAGCGAGCCATGTCAGTCTTAACTTAAACATAGTATGAATTATGATAATATTAGTATTTTATACATTGGACGCAAACTCCATAAGAGACGTTTTGTTGAAATGGCCTTTATAAATCAAAAGGAACATTGTATGAACAAAAGGGTTGACATCAATAAGCTAAGCGAGGTATACTCATATTTGTTAGCCATAGACAAAAAAAAATTCAACAAGAATGATAATCAAATGAATCATCCTCCAACTTGATCGATTATCATTCATAGTAGAACGGATAGCATAGTGGGTGGCATAAAACTACATTTGGTTTCAAAGATTCTAAAATAATTCACATATAAATAATAGCACTCGAAATCAGAGTAAGGCAAAGTCGATTTGTTCCTCTATCTACCTAGTCATAATAATTATAGTTTTAAAGTTTTAATATGTTGTGAATGTAATGCTAATTTTATAATATATATTGTATGTTTCTATTATTATAACTGTGTCATGTGTAAATCGTACTATTTTCCAACAACTATACAGAACAATCTCACCAAAGTGTAAGTTTTAAATTAATTTATCGAAAGAATATGTAACTATTTATGTACGGTCTTAGATTCCCTGAAGATGAAAATGATAAAAGATTTCCGAAAGCTTGGAAAAACTTTATAGAGTTTTCTTTACCTTAAATGCTGCATCCCCATTAAACCCATTGGTTCTATATTATATATATATATATATATATATATATATATATATATATATATATATATATCTTAACTAGACAGTCGCCTGATTTATATATATATCTAGTTTTGTATTAAATAAAAATATGTTCTTGGGGATGCAGTCATTGTTTATGTTCGGAAAATCTGTACAAAATTAGAATCAATGACAACCCGTTTTGAGAATGTGGAGCGGTAGAGAGTTTGAACTACATGTTTTTAGAATGCCCTATCAATTTTATTCCAAATCTCAACCTTTATGAAGAATTCACGGCTATGAATAACACGACTCCTGTATCTGTTTATTGTATTTTAGCAAAACCAAATGATCAATCAGTGACTTCATTATGTTATTCCTTAACATAAATAAAATACAATTATAACCATGTTTTCTCTGATTATAACTGACTGATGACTGATGATGATGCTCAACTTAATGTGCTGAAGAAACATATTTTTTCATATGGTAACTGCATCAAAATATATTCAAGTATCAATTGCTGAATTCAATTTGATATGATACATTATAAAAGAAAACTCTCTCATCTAAACTCAGTAACTGTTATTTCAAATGTAGAATTTTTAGAAATAGAGTGTTTCTTTTTATATTTATTATACTAAAATCGACCAATAGTTATTATTCGTTTATAGTTTATGTTTCGTGATCTCAGAAGTGGCTAACGTTACAAGATATCAAGCAGATATTCTTCAGAGTCCCCTTTTTCCACGAAGGAAGGATGAATGAAGTCAACATGAACACTCAGATTTCAATAAAGTAGTTTGTATTCTAATAAATCTATTTCATATATACCTATATAATATACCTACCTTTGGGAGTTTCCTGAGCTTTAGGCTCTGCCGTTTTTTGATGATTCGTATTGAATAACTCATTTATTCCATCATAAATAAAAAAAAACAATTCCAGTGGTACAGTTTTCGGGTTTACATCAAAACGTTTCGACATTTTTTATTGAATAAACTATAGAGATGAAAATGGGAAAATTAATTATATTCTACAAATATTGAAAAAGGATTAAACTAACCACCCCCATAAAACATTGGAATTCGAAAAATTTAAATAAAAAAATTATTTTTGATAAAAAACATGGCTCTTATTGTGTCATAGTTTTGGTAACTTGTTTCTTCTATTTCGTGGTTTTCATACTGTTATTTTTAAAATAAAATTATTGAGATGTCTTTCTTCGTGTCATTTACTATGGATGGAAGATATTACTTAGTTACCGGAAGGCTTTTCAATTAGGGTAGGAGATTTTTTTTACAAAACTGATTTATGATATTTTGTTTTATAATACTTTATAAAATATTATTGAAGATAATATTTAGTATATTTTTATCGTTTTATAGTTTACTCTGTTTTGTTTCTTCTTTATATAGATCGTTTCCAGAATTACGAGTTAATATGTATTTAGTTTAGTAGTTGATATTTTGGTTTCATCATAAAGTATGCGGTTTTATTTTTTCTCATATTTATGATCTCTGCTATGATTGATGAGCTATTTTCGAGTTTGCCCGATATATGCGCTATTGCAGTTATTGCATGGTATTTCATATACGCTCTGGGTAATCATATTCTTTTCGTTTTTTGATTTTAATTACTAAATACATATATGATTTTTTCAGAAGGTTATAAACATGACTAACTATGCTTTTCTAAAACTTTCTGTGTTCTTTTTGATAATTTTTTTTGAAGTTATACTTCTTTGGGCTCGTTGGGATGGGGTGTTGGTCGAGAAACCGCGTGTTAGAATTAATTTTGCTTTAATTATTTTCTTTGTGATATTCTGAATCTGTGAAATTGATTGATCTGTCTGCAAAATTATTGATTACTGATTTCTTTTGGGATAATGGGTGTTCCGAGTTAAAATGCAAATATCTCCCAGACCAAGTATCCTTAGTGTACCATTTTGTGCGTTTATTGTTTTGATTATGTATTAATGTTAAATCTACAAAATTAATTGAATTGTTTAGTTCAGTTTATATTGTAAACTTTATTTCATGGTGATATGTGTGGAAAAGATCTAGTATAAAGTTTTCTTTACCTTTGGGAATGGTTGATAGACAATCGTCAATGTATCTAAAGAAAAATGGTATAGGGACACCTGTTTTCGGTAAAATTTTGTTCTCTATGTCTTCGAGGACTAGTTTTGCGATGCAGCTTGAGATGGACGAACCCATGGTGCAATGATAGATTTGGTGATAGAATTCTACGTTATAGTTAAACATCTGTAGGAATATTTATATAAAGGGATACTAAATCAGCAGCTTGTTCTTAAATACAAAATATTAGCCTGGCCAGGCTTAACTTGGCCCTAGGAAACTCAGATATACGGACTCAAGATAGGAATATGACATTGACTGATGGCATATATTATACAGTTCTTTCTCAACTTTGAAATGAAGAAACTCAAGATCAATTGAAATTCAAAGAATTAAAATAGATATCATTATATATAGTTGGTTCTGATTAAATAGAATTTTAAGGAATTATTTATCAAAAATAACTATTTTCATAAAAATAAAAATGAAATAAATAATTCTTTTTGAGCCACTTTTCAATAAATTAAAAAAATATTTATTCAGAAAAAAAAAAAGATCAGACTTGGCCCAATTTTAATTAGCTTCCGACTTGAAACAATAATCCATTTCAAGCTTGCTCAAGTCATATTTCTATGATACAATATGATAAGAATGCTATCTGAAAAATTAGAATGAGTTGCTTTGTCGTTTCTCATTAGAACAACACGGTTATTATCATTGTTGAAAGGATAAACCAGGACGAACCGTTTTGCCAGAATAGGAATAAACATGTAGAAAATATGAAATTTTATTTGAGCATAACTTTTTTTTCTGCTTTTTCTCAGAGATAGCATTTTGACAGGGTGAAGGGCAGTGAGAGAAATATTGTAAAAAGTTTTATCAAAATCCTTTGAGCGGTTTTTACGCTACAGTCTTGAGCAAAACACAATTTTTGGCTATGGCGCAGCAATGCGTGCGGCCAGGATTCACATTCAGTGCCACCGACAAGCAGTATTGGTACCGAACAAAACAAAAAATAAAGCAGCAAAAACCATCGATCCTATCCCAAGATAACCGTGCCCAAGACAGACAGTCGGAACAATGGCTGAAAATATGTTTTTTGAGTTAAAGAAACTCTGAAACGTCAACATTAGTTGAAATCTCAATACCGATAATTTCACACGATGGCAATACTTTCTTTACATACTACATACTATGGTAGCGGTAGGAAAGTAAAAATTGGGCCAAGTCTGATAAAAAAAATCTGAATGAAGATTTTTTTTATTTTTTTATTTGTTTAATTTTTATTTTTATGAAAATATTTATTTTAGATAAATTAAAATTGGTTATAAATTTTTTCTTAAATTATCACAGAGAATGGTAATGGTTACTCATATTTTATGAATATCTTGGCATTTCATTTGAATTAAAAAAATTTTGTCTTTAATTCCAGAGTAACTTGAAATGAGTACTTAGCGCAAAGTTTCACCGACATCCAGAAATGTCGGTTTTGGTGGTATCTGTACAATATACGAAAAGAAATACCCGGTTATTTATTGAAAGACAGAAGTTTTGGAGTTATGAGTAATCTGAAGTAGCATTGTTTATGATCAATGTTTTGTATATCGATGACTAATGATTAATGTATTTCGAAGCTTCTGTGTCACAGAGAATAAAGAATGCCATCAAGATTGTGGTATTAATATGAAAACCCGATTTGTTTAGCAAAAATTAACTTGGATTCTGATTATTTTTTATACAAAGATTGGTGGTAGTAGTTATTGAATAAGACTTGGCGTTTTGCTCTAAATAAATCTGATGATGTTATATTCAATATTTATTAACCTAATGAATATTAGAATCGAGACTAGAATTCATGAAACACTGTTTGCATAATAAGTACTTCTGCATTTTTTTGCAAAGCAGTAAAAAAATTATTAAATGCAAAAATGTGTGAAAATAAAGTAAGATTTAAGTGATCTACATGTTCTAAATAATAATAATGATAATAATTATAACTTCATTTTATTTAATGAGATTTGTTATTTGCGATTGATTATTGTAGCGCGAAAAACATGGAGGAGTTATTTTCTAAGCTCGTAAAGGCTCTCAAAACCGCAAAAACTGCGCCAGAGCAAGTTGATTTGTCAGTTTTTAACCCTGATGCCGACGACGCAAAAAAATGGTTGGCCGAAGTTGCAGTGTCAAGAACATGGTTTGAGTTTTGAACTCCAGAAACTAGGACCTGGGAAGCTTTTCAAAGGGATTTTACCAAAGCCTTCCCACCAACAAAAAATGTGGGCCGTCTTCTATTGGAAGCTGCAGAGTTTAATAGCGTTCAAACATCAGCTGCAAATCTGAATTTTAGAAAGGTTTCCGATCTGCTGGCTTCCGTTGGATCAATCACCAAACCAAATAGAGCGCAAGATAATAAACGCTCTCTTAGTTCAACCCAAACACTTCTTGAGGGACGATCGCAGTGAAAACAATTTCGTGGAAACCCTTGTTAGTTGAATGAACCTCGTCGGTAGCTTAAATGCTATAGCTGTGAAAAAATAGGCCATACAAAAAGAAATTTTTCTTATACAGCTAGGTTAACTGATTTAAAGCCAGGCACATATTCTGCCAATACAAATTCATCAGAACCAAAAATCACTGATTTTTCATTCTGTGCTAAGAGCGGACATGTTGTTGACAAGTGTTTTATTCGCCAAAATATAGAAAAATGAAAGAAAATTATTTTTTGCAGTAATGGGAAGGACATTGCTTGAGAGCAAATAAAAATTTATGGCTGCTCAGGATATTTGGGTATTATTGATACAGGAGCAGATATTACCCTAGTAGCTTAGAGACATCTGCTGATGTTTGAATACAAGAGTCTTTCCTGCAAGATAAATCTTGTCTGGCAGCATAGCCATTGAAATGGAATTCTGGGCTATGGTGGAAATCTGCAATGTTGTAACAGATCTCTTTCATGTCGTACCTACTTCTATCCTAGAAGATGATATCATAATTAGAAGAAACCTGTTATGACGATACTCGAGTGGTTTGCAATGAAATTTCTCGTGTTTTTCGAATTACACGTTGCCATAATGAAGAACCATTAGATATTCTGGATTAACATCGCCTTGAAGTCACCAATTTGCTTTCACGTGTTTTAAGCCTGCTTCCAAAGGATGGCTTATTGCCTGAAGTAAACAACGCACAAATTGAGATTAAACTTCGTGGCGACTACACAGTTAATAGAAATCCATATCGATTGGCTGCCAGCGAAAGACAAATTGTTCGAGAAACTATTGATAGCCCAATTATATAGGTAGGTAGAAAGGAAGGAAGCTACAGGATATGCTGTGATTACCGTGACCTCAATGCTCACACGATAAAGGACCGTTTTCCACCAAATATCCATCCATGTCAACTAGAAAGAAAAAAAAGCCTTTATTACGCCCGACGGGCATTATGAATACTTACGATTGCCGTTCGGCTTAGCAAATAAAAATAAGGCATTAGGTGATCTCAATGATAATGTGGCTTTAGTGTACCTGGATGACATTCAAATACCCTCTGAATCTATTTAAGATGCGTTTCATTCTCTTAAATTGGTTTTTGAAGCACTGCACTTGTGAAATCTCTTACGCCAATTATACCGAAACAAATTAGACAGTTTATTGGGCTTGCTGGGTATTTTCACAAATTTATTCCCGAATTCGCAACACGCAGTTCATGTATAACAAAGTTAACCCGTGCGAATGAACCATTTGTTTTTGCAGAAGAACAGGAGATCGCCAGGAAAGACGTTAATAATCATTTGACGTCTAAGCCATTACTATAAATATTCGATCCGTTGTTGCCAACCGAGCTACAGCCTGACGCCAGCTCTCTTGGATACGGAGCTATACTTATCCAGAAAAAATGGGAATCCTCAAATTGTTGGATATTTTAGTAAACATGCCTCAAAATACGAGAAAACATATCACTCATAAGAACGAGACTCTTGAGGTAGTTAATGCCTTCAACCAATTTCGAGGTATCCACTTTACATTGATAACTGATTGTAGCTATAAAATCGACAGCTACAAAAAAAGACATTTTGCCCCGAGTTGCCGGTTGGTGGTCGTATATGCAAGACTTCAACTTCTCCATTGTATATTGCAAGAGAAGTTCATTTCCTCACGTGGATTACTTCAGTAGAAATCCAGTCGTACGTCGTATCGACGCTGCAAAGGGTAATTGGCTGTATGTTGAACAAAGAGGCTACGATGAAACCATGCAGTCAATAAATTCGTAAATAAATGGCCTTCTAGATAAATCTCGATACTCGGTCAAGAACGGAATTTTACATTATGTTATTTCTTCTTCTGACAACAACCATATGAAACGCTTCATACCAAAACGAAGACGGCTGGCTTACACAGAATATTTCATGATGAACAGTGCCACGTAGGGGTACATAAAACCATTGATTCAATCCAAAAGCATTTCTGGTTGCCACAAATGCGATCTTTTGTTAAGAACTACATAAAACATTGTCTTATTTGTGCGGTCAAATAGACGTGAACGGGCCCTCTTCAAGGCACGATATCAAATGTTGAAAAACCACAAGCGCCGATGCTGTTTTTACACGCCTCTAGCAACAACTTAGAAGGTTACAAACATGTCCTGGTCTTAATAGACGCATTCACGAAATACTGTGTTCTGCAATCTTTAAAAACAGTCAGAGCTGATGAGACTCGTCTTAATTTTCAATCATTTATCGCCCTATTTGGGACTCCAAAACAAATAACAATGGATGCTGGTACCAATTTTAGGAACCTCAGTCTCCCCGAATATTTGGACTCGCTTGGTATCGCATATCACTATACTACACCCGATAACCATCGCTATAATGGGCAAGTAGAGCGACACATACATCGAACAGTTATGAACCTTATTAGAGTAGAGACAAGCATTAAATATGAGTGGTCGAATACACTTTGAAAAAAAATAGGAATCGAAGGATCAACGACCGTGCCTTACCAGTAAGCTAGCAGAGCATCTGTTATTTTTTGTGATATCCATATTCTTATTACCATAATAATTATGTACTTCTTATGTGCTAATTTCTTGCTGTAATTAAAAATTTCAACACATGAGGATTCAAATTTTCATAGTAATGGGAATTATGTCGGTTAACAACACCATTATATCAAGAAAAGATCCATTCTCAAATTGGAGTAGTGATGAATTTAAATAAAATAATGTCATCTCCACAATATTATAATTAATGATTAAAAATTCTCGAATGAGACATGTTTCGGGATTCGTATCAACCTCAAAATGTAACACATGAAAAAATAATTTTCCGTTAGAATTTAATTTTAATTTTATTTTGTGTAGAACTCTATTTATTTTATTTTTGGGTTAGTATTATTTGTTGGGGTAATTAATGTGACGGTAATTTGAATTATTTTATTTTATAATTTGACTTGATACATTTGGATCCCTATGATGTTTCTACTACCATAACCTTATAGATTAGTATTGGGATTTACCAATCCCGAAACCTGTCACATTTAAGAATTTTTAATTATAATATTGTGGAGATTACATTATTTTATTTAAAAACACCATTATTATTTAATGCCAATTCGTCAGTAAATAAGATAAATTCGAAGAAATCGGGTTGCTCTTCAATTTTCCCCAATGCGCAATTACAAAATACCATCCTGCCGAGAAAATTCCTGTCGTAAATTTATTGATGACGCTGAATGAGGCAAGGATGAAACTTCTGCTTCCTTAGCACTATATTTACTAACGTCCTGTTAATACCAATAGTATGGCTTATGTTTCTAGTGCTGGATTTGTATTTTCCACCGCTGCAGTCAATATTAAAGAATCATTACCTACATTATGTACCGGCTTAAGTCTTGCATGTTTCTCATAGCTTACACTTCCATTATTGGTAAGTGTCCGTAAAACATCTTGAAATGATTCCACACGTGGATGTCTTTTATCCTGGGCATACATTATTGATGGTTACAGGCATTTTTATTATATTTAAAGTAATAAGCCGAATATGCAAAAAAAATGGAAAACAAACGCAACAAAAACTTCAACAGGAAAAATAAACAATAAGAACCAGGATGACTAATGGTTTAGCCAGAATCTTCCGCCCACCGCTTAGTTGGACATCGTGTATCTTCTTCTTCTTTGAGTGCCGTACTCGTATTTGAGCGTTGGCTGCTTCTCTGCCTTGAAAGTGTTACCACAGACAAGGGGACCTACAGTTTAACGTGGATTGCGAACCACCGATGTGTCCCAAGATAAATCTTAAGGGCACATCCTTCCAGAGAGCTGTTTTAGGGAATATATACTCTCACTGGTTTCCCGTTGCCTTGCGAGAGGAGGAGAATCTCATGCGACAGAGACACGAACGCGCGCCCGCATCAACGATCACTCGTCCAAGCCGTTTCCATCGTATTGCGCTGCTTAACTTCGATGATCGAAGACGGTCAGTGTTAACCCGTGTATAATGCATTGAAAAGTATAAGATTGGATCAAATAAGGTTTTGCTTTTTAAGCTTACTTATCTACATATATAGGTATATTTTCCAATAAAACGCGAATGGGCATATCCCTCGAGGTCCACATTAGCTATTCAGCAAGGGGTTTTCGGAGTCGATAAATCAACTGATGATAATTTCATATTCAATGGGTGTGACCTTCGAAGTCCACACTACGTTTTTCAAAAAAGACATATCAGATGTTGATAAAAATTGCTGTAAACGGTTTCGGAGTCGTGGAACCTATTGATACCTTCATATTCAGAAAAAATAGTTCTATGCTATTAACTGATACTTTTTATCTCAGTCATACCGGCTACCTGCTTCTTCATCACTTCAGAATGCTTCACTCTACTCTTTACTCTATGCGATGACTATTAATTATCAACCTCAGTTTTATATCTGATGATGGCAAATCATTTGTCGGGAATGGAATAAAAATGTTGTAGTGTCGTGATGATTTTGTTTTGATGATATGTTATATCTACTCCAACGCTTCTAGATCCCAAATATCACCTTTACATCTCTCAACCAGTTGTATAGGTGTGACCCTTGAGTTTATTATTAGCTATTTCAATAATCGCTGCACTGATTTCGATAAAAAATAGCAATAAGGCAGGAGGATTATTTTTATATTATTTGTTAAAATATATATAAATGTGCCGCTGCCTACAAACAATGTAGTTTGCCTTTTAATATTTTATTTTATTTTATATAATCATTATACATTTATCTTAAAAATATCTTTGGTCAGACTTTTATTTAATGAAACATATAATATACCTATATGTGTTATTTAATTTATTTATTTTGAAAACATCAGTAATTCTGGTGATGCACTAGTAGTTTCTGATCGTGACTTCACTTTATCGTCAATCTGAAACAATTTCCCATTGTGGAAAAAAATGCTGTGTAATGCCCTATAGGATTGTTTAGGCCGCTTACAATTGCAGCTCGATTAATAATTGGAATTGCATAAAAATTCATAATGCCTCTAAGATAATACTCTTCGGCCATAAATGATAGTTTTATTCTTTTCGGGATCTGCTTTAATTTAATTTTGTTGTTGTTATCTTCCACTATAACTTCCAATATTACGAAGTGACCTGCAACAAAGAAAAGGGAAGAACCTCTGATTTACATACGCTAATGCTATTGACTCACCTGTTACGTTCGTAATTCACCGATGCAACCTTCAGATGAACATTTTCTGTACCGGTCAACAATAATTTTCTTTTCGATTTAAATTGTAAACTGATGGTGAGCATTGGAAAATGTTTCAAAGATGGTAAACATTTGGCTTTGCAGACCAAGGATTCTTCAAAGCAGGGAAGATTCCTCAGTAATTTTCGGCACATCCCCGCTATAGAGGATATACAATCTACCAAGACGCATTTTACTTCCAGATGGCCATGTTTCTCAAAATATTTACAGAAGATATCTGATCTTCTACGATATGCTGCAGCGTAATTTTTTCTCGTGTACATCGTAGATCATCTCGAAAAAATCACTAATAAACTTAGCTTTGATTGTATTGAAAAGAAAACCTTCTAGTCGAATGCAGCAGTCAGCATTAATTGAAACAAAACTATCGAAAGCACAAGTGTGTGTGAGGTCAATTCTTTTCCCCCCTTACGAATCGATTTTAAGGTAGTCTCATCTCCACTTTCAATATTGGTTTTGACGATAGCTCGTTAGTTAAAAGGAACTCGTGAGCAGAATAAGTTTCTTGATTCATCTCTTGGAAGTGTCTTGGCGTTCTTATAAAGATTCTCTCTATTTCTATTTTTTATCCTCAAACTTTTTAGCTAGATTACGCCAATTTTCGAATGCCCGAGACTCGATCAAGTCAGAGGCATTTGGTTTTTCGGAGTATTCGATATAAATCCGTTTTCCTCCATATCCCTCTTTTCTGTTATTTATTGGTAGTGAGCACGTGTCAAAAATTATATGCACAGCCCTTCGACAAATCTACAATAAGAGAAGTTTACACTAGCAATTTTAAATGAAACTATCGACTACAGTGTAATTATCACGACTAGTATAATGCCGAGGTAACATGTCACCGTGACAGTCCATGCAAGCAGATATGAAAATTCAAAGGCAACTGCATATTATCCACTTATCTATCTAGTTATTTTAGGTTTTGCAAAATAGGAATCTGTGGATCTGAATCTCATTATCCCAGGAGTAGGCACGGTGTGCATTTTGCCAGGACTCTGGAGATATTGAGATAGAAAAGGCCTATTTAGCATAACGAGATACCATAGGTGACTAGGGCTATTGTACTGAATCCTCGTACCTACTGACATGGGACGGAGCGTGGCCATGTAACCTCAGCTGATAATACGTACCATATACCGGTGCGCCCCACCTGGAAAATCACCATCTTTACACGCTAGACAATTTATGTACGCCATGTAATCTTAATAGTTTGAAGAGCAGTCCTTACATCCGCTATAGATGAGTTCAGAGCTGAATTGCTATCCTGATCAAAATGATGCATACAAAATTAGGTAAATTAAGATATGTGTCAGAGTTTATCATATCTCATGAACTTAATAAGCTGAGAACGATAACTATGGGATATAATTAACGCCTGTATGTTATTCCGAATAAAAAATTATTAATTTATTGTTTATTTTTCACGTTTTCAAAAGGCTGAATTTATATACGTAGAATTTTGAAACTATTGGATTGAAAAAAGGTCATATATGTATACTGTACATATCTATACTTACCAAACTATTATCATTGTGGCCGAATGTAGCTACATTTTCAGAGTGTTCGGAACTGACGGGAGAAGGATTATTATTTCTATCACCATTTTGGATATATTTGCGTCTGCGTCGCTCTCTTTCAATGACCATTTGAGCTTTGTCCAATGTACAAATTTCGTCAATATAATTTTTATGCTTTTGAACAAAAACTTCCGGCCTTACAAGTGCATTTATATCTTTCAGCAGAAGATTTTTTATTATTCGGAATTCGGCTTCCACATGAGCACTGGACGGCGGGCATCGTTCATACCCAATCGATCATGGATAATGCAGGTCTACAAAGGCAGCCATTTTAATTGCTAATAAGGCGATCTGCAAAAATAGGCAATCAGTGCGCAATTATGTTTGGTACTGGAGCATTTTTTATGTCTTTGAGGATATAGAAATCGATTGTTTTGCCCCATTCACGCCACTTACTTGGCTCAGCTTTACTTTCTGCTTGTCTCATGGCTTCGTCTTCATTGCCGTGCTCTTCTTCTTCGTTCCATTCATCATCGATATCAATTTCCTCCAAGATGTTGGAGGTTATAAATTACCTCATAAAAGCGTTTTGCTTATCGCATGCTGACAATACACCATCGTTGGTTTGACCATCACATTTACTGCGAGATATTGTCAGTAAGGCACGTAGAATTCGTGCGCCGATACATTATTATTATTGTTTTTGAAACTATACGTTCATCTTCGTTGATACTTTTTTTTGTCTAAATTTTGTCATGACATTTTTCACAATATCTTTAGCTTTTTTCGAGGTCTACCATATTTTCTCTCTTCATTTTTTTTCAAGTTAGTGGTACCTCCTTCAATAATTATAGTTTTAATGGCCCACTGACTAACAAAGAATATTGCTTTTGTTTTTTTTTGCCTAAGCTATCTGAAGCACTACATTAGATTATTTTAAGAATATAGACTATTTTATTTTCTCGTATACCAGATAAAGCAAATAAAACTGCAAGAAAAACCCAAGAACTTTATAGAAAGAAAAATCTAACCAACTTTTCAGATGCGTGGTGAATCAAATTGTGAATATTTCCTTTACTTTAATGTTTAGTTACAAGCAAAGATATCCAAACTTCAGATGTCTATAATTATAAGCAAGGCCTCGCCGACTATGTGGCGACCAAGTCACAGAACGGCAAAAATTAGCCAGAATATTTATTTACCGTCTTTCTATCGCGGCATAGTTACCCAGACAATAGGGAGATTTAAAGCCACATCTTGAGCATCATACGTTAAATCTCTTTATCCGCTATTAAAGTAAATACAGTACGCTTATAACATATTTCAAAAATGAGTTTTTAAGCCATTCCACTTTCCCGCTATTTACGTGAAAAGTGACTATTACACAAAAATACAACTTGCCCTTTATCCAAATGAAAAATGATCGCACAACCAAAAAGCAGGAAGAAACAAAAATATACAACATACCAGAGACAAACAGACCAGAGAGAACATCGATATAGAAAAATACTACAAAAGATAGGTTAGGTAGAAGACTTAAATGTGACGAACGGTAGCCATATCTGATGTTGCCATAGCATTTAATTTTATAAAATGTTTTAATTTCATATTTGCAAAAAAACAGTGGTAGAAATGGTGAAAATTACTCAAATCTTCTTAATTTTACATGTATTTATCATAGACTTTAGAGTTTACGTTAAAACTTGAATATAAATTTTCTACTGGAGGCATCATGGCAAAATCAATTTCCTTTATTAAGGGGACGCTATTTTAACTTTAATAACGTAAAGCAATATCGGTTAATAACGTTTTTCCTTATTTCTCCACTATCGCGCATGCGATTTATAACGGATAAATTATATTGCTGTTCAAATACGCCGACGGTATGTGTTTCTTTGACGGTACTTTTTGCTATTAGCGGGAACCTCTAACTACCTAACTACCAAAGATTAGAGCCGTTATAGCCGGTTTCGCAAAGTAAGTATCAAAAACAAAGGGAGTGTGAAATTAAATAGATGAATTATTATATTAGTTCTTTGTTTCAAAACGTTAAAATAATCGTCGGAAAACATACAAGCGAATTTAAGTAAAAATGATTATAAATTGGTACAGATTTTGCAAAGAAGTTCATTTCAATTATTCTTTAAACAAGAAACAAGATTAACTAACATGTTATTTTACTTCTACTTAGGTACTAATATTTTCAATTTAATTAGTAGCGAGTAAACATTTGCAGATTTAATAGTTAATTGCGAATTCATTTAATTTTTCACCGACTTTAAAAAACGAACGAGTTTCACAATTTCGTGTTTGCTTTTTTCAACTTTTATATTGTTCAAGAAGTGGATATGTTTTTCCCCGTCAACAAAGAGATGGTCACTTTTAAAAACATACATTTCAGATTTAACTCTTTGATATAGCTGGTCCAGTAGAAAAGACGCTACCTAACAAAGTAATGGAAGTATATCCGTATCTTCAAAATATTTTATTACATTATATCTATCTCTCTCTTAGAAACAAAAATAAATATATGCTCTCTAGTCACCTGTTAGTTATAAGAACAAGATGCTAATACAATTTTTTGTAGGTACGGAGAAGTTCATAAAATAAGCATCGTAAAGATTTTGAAGATGATGCCAAGAATCCTCTATATATAGCTGATCACCATCTCCTGAGAAAAATAAAAATGTTTATGATTTTTACTTTTAATGAGTTATTATTTTCTTCTTTTCAGTGCATTATCTAATAAAGTCGGTATATTTTTTTAAATGTTATATATTTCACAATTTGAATGGCAACAAAATCAATATGATGTTTACTTTTTGAATTATTATTTCCTACTTTTCAGTGCATTATCTAATAAAGTTGGTATATTTTTAGGTAAATTTCTTATAAAAATGTACCTAATGCGATCGTTCACTCTTTTGAATTTTGAAAAAATTTCAACGGCATATTGTTATATGTCTATAGGTAAGGCCAAAAAAACTTTTAGTTCAAAAGTTTATATTATATTACGAAATTTGTTAACACGATAGAGGTCGCAGTTTTGGAGGTATCAACTTGAAATCTGCTATAAAAACCAATCTCTTAAATTTCTCGGCCAAGTTCGTTCTTGGGCATTATCGGGTTAGTAGTTTGATAATGGCGAACGTTCAAACATTTAAAAAATATAAAAAAAGGCCTTAGTGCAAATATCATCCAAAATAATTTAAGTTATAGATATAATCAGTACCTACAAATTTTGTTTGAAGCAATTTTTCAGAAATATTGGTAAATCATGAACACTCAATATAAATTTGATGTAATTGTACATTTTCTGAAGTTCTTAATATAGACCCTGATTAAAACAAATATATAGTATATGTATTGACTAGAAATAGGCGAAAAATAAATTTCAGCCTTGAAGATGAACGCGAACCCTATCTGCTTTATATTCAACAGCCAAAACAGCAACCTCTAACACTCTAACCGCATGGCTATGATACATGCGGTTAAAAATGGGCAATTGGCATGTAATGTATAGGTATACCAATAAAAATGTTCTAGTTTTAATTTTAATGAATTTCGAGAAATTTACCTTTCCGATGGCTATAGGATTATTTTAAATGATATTTATTTTACCATTTTAGTTGGCAACAAAATCAAATTATTAGTAGAGAAATGTTTATCTCCTCCTTCATCAATAGGTTGTAGGTACATGCACACACTCAAATACCAAATTATTATTTTCTTAACAATTCTATTTCCAACTGAAAGACATATTTTTTAAGCAATGTTATTTGGTTATTCTAGAAAAATAAAGTAACAGTTAAAAAAAGTGATTTCAATGCGTGAAAATAAAAACATTTCAGTGTGGCAATCTAACCCTGTATCTTCTGCACCATGCTTACCAACATTCTACTAGGCCAGGCACGCCTAATGCTAATGAAGCTCAAGGCAGTGCTCCACTATCTTAATGGTTAGGTAGCAGAGCACTAATTTAAAAATTTCTCCAAAACTGAAAGAGCACAAAAATTGCTGCAAGAAATGAGCACATTAAAAGAACATAATTATTATAGCAATTAAAATGCGTACATCACAAAAAAACAACAGGTGCTCTGCTAGCTTACTGGTAAGGTAGCAGAGCACTTTTTGTTTTCAAATTCATCTGAAACTGGAAGAGCACAAAAATTTAAATTGCAGCAAGAAATTATCACATAAAAAGCACATAATTATTATTATTATTTTCTCTGCTAGGTTACCAGAGGTGATTACCAGGCAAACATTATTAGGTATTATTATTATTTCCTAAGAACAGTTCTCCAACTCGCGGCAGTACTGTGCTGGACCAAATCTACAAATCTTCTATAACTTTGAATATTCTCACAGTATGGTTGTGCCGTAATTTTATATTCAATTACACCGTTTTTACGCACATGCGGCAAACGGCAGCTCTTGAGTCGGAGACACGTAAATACTTGCTCTAGGCTGAAACACTCTTCTGGCCCTTTCTTTGGACGCCACCTGTCTCTCGATTTAAATATCTACCAAGCGTCATAGAGCAGGAAAATCGCTTGGAGTATACAGATTATAACGGACCTTTTGTAGTACAAATTAACAATAAAACACAATAATGTAATACAAAATAAACAGTTTATTACAAATGGAAAATAAAAAGAAAATACATACATACATATATAACCTACATAAATGGATTTCAATAGAAGTAATAGTCGTTTATAAATTTAATGTTGAAATAGTAAAAAAAATAAAGAGCTAAGAGCTTACTAGCTTGGTAGTCTATTAAGATACTCAATAAAAGGGAATGTTCTAGAACTTCCGTTGCATATCATACCTATGCTTTCCTATTTAGAATAAGAATTACCAAAGCTGTACAACATTAAAGGTAAATTGAATATTGAAATAGTTCATATTTATGATATTTAATGAATTGAGATAATTTTAATAAAAAACAAAAATAAAAAAACTCCAACTGGCCTTATTTACTTGACGTTCCCAGGTGGCTTTCTTTAAACTAGTGGGCGCCCAGCCTCCAGTCCGTTGGACTCCAACATCAAAATTAGCTAGTACTACTATAATACGGCTTTTCAGGCCCACGTGGTCTTCCAACGAAGATTCAACTCAGGATACAGTCCGTATCCAGTAAATAAATTTTACAACATCCAGTCGAAACCAAAAATTAATTCAAAACCAAAAAAAAAATACAAAACCAAAAGTGAAGCCAAAATCAAAAAAAACTTCATTGGTATCTAGGTGCTACCATTCTTTCGCTCGGAAAATTATAAAAAACATAATTGGCACGTGTTATAAACGTTGGTGTTATTTAAAAGATTCAATTCATGCAGAAGAAATAACGAAAACTTACCACAAAAGAAATAGGGAATCTGACATACTCGTGATGTTACAACAAAAGTTAGGGCACTTCAGATCAAGAACAAATGGGCCCCGTGAGCGACATGCACACCCATGAGTCGTTTTCAATCAAGTCCAATAAAGACAAAAATTTCTCAAGAAAAAGAAAAAAAAGGAAAAATCAGAAGTCAGATGTCCCCTAGCCGTTAAGTCAAAAAATGGGCTTGTTCACACGAGTGATGAATGCGAACTCAGAACATCAATATTCTAGTGTGAACGAGCCGAGGTTCAATGGAACAGCTCAACACACCCACCATTAGGCAAATGAACTACTGGACAAGTCAAAAATTAACGTAACCTCAAATTTTATAAATGAAGACTATTTACTTTTCAGATATCATCGTTAATACGAATGACTTGAAATAAAAATCTATTTAATAAATGAATAGTTGGAGTTGATACACATATTAGGACAGCGGCCTGTAAAATATGGACATTTACACTAAAGCACTCGGCTCAAAATATACAGGAAACGCAAACATAAAAAGGTAATATCTAGATATATACAATCATGTAGCATTCAATAAATTAATATAATTCTACCGCCAGAATGAATGCTACATTTACCCCTCTCCAAAAAAAAAAAAATAGTCTATAGGCTATTTTAAAACCTGTACGCTTTTCTCATCGGATAAGTAAATTTGGCTTGATAACTGCGCGTATCACACGTCCTTGCGGAAGATAACATAGGTAAAGTCAATTCAGGAATATGTCAAAATCAGTAAAAGTCAAAATCGGTGGAAATATGCCAGATGCTTGAAGCAATCTGTCACATTTGGTAGGTTAGCCAAAAATACACGCAAGATGAGATGTAGGTACTACAATCTTCACAAATATATTTAAAAGAGAAAATTCAATGCATCAATTATTATTACAGAATATACAATGATCCAACTAATTTGGATATGCCAAAGAAAATAGACAGATTGTCATGCCATCAGAAATATTCAAAGGACAATCTAATTAGTCGTGCTGACAATCAACATAAATATCATAACAAAGCCGTAATCGAGACATCATTATGTCATTGTCAGACAACATCTAGTCTAATTACCTACCAATTAACTCAAATATTGAATCGAATGGTTCAACAAAAAAAATCAATCACCCAACAGAATTGATGACCCAGATGTCCACCAACAACAGGGGATAAAATATAGATTCCATTAAACAAAAAAAATAAAAACAATGCTTAACGCATTACCATAAGTTTACTACAAATACGAGATTAGGTTATTCCGTATTGTGGCAATGCAATCAGCTTCCAGCACAAAACAGCCTAGGAAGGAGCTCAGGCAAGACACAACAATATAACCAAATCGTATTTATCTTTCAAGAATAATTACAAAAAACATACATATTTCCAGTTCTGAGAAATAAAAACTCTCAAAGGCCAAACAAGATCAAGAAAATATACATCGTCAGTCACCACTAAACTGAGCAAATCATACTAAATCATCAATATTTCAGAAGTCACTTAAATATTTAATGCACTGTGCATTTAATTCAAATATACCTTTCACTTTAGGTATAATAAGCCCAAAATTTTGTCAGCGACAAAAACTAAACATACCGTGGTCGGGTACATTTTGAATATTGGAAATATTCAAAGCAAAATATACGTAATGCGACATTAATAAATTCAAAACATCTCTTGTCATACCAAAGTTCTATAATCTAAAAAATATATAACAAATAAAATTTAAAAAAAATATTGACAAGAGATTAACAAACTATAAAAATATAACTTCTTCAAATTATTCCTCATCTGAACTTTCAGAATTAGAAGTATCTGAAATAGGAATGTTAAAAGGTTTCAAATCCTTGATATGCCACTTCCCCACTCTAACGCCATCTATATTTTCCAAATCATATACTAAATTTGAAATCTTTCTACGGACTATACACTGAAATATTTGGGGGCTAACTTTGCGGTGAAGTTATTTACAGCACTTGATAGAATTTTATTCCGACACCAGACATGATCGCCGACTTGAAAAGAAACGTCACGTTTTCTAAGATTATATGCTCGAGAGTTGCGTTCATACGCTCTATGAATTTTACTTCTAACTTCCACAAAGATATACTTCAAACACTTCAAATTTTCAGCATAAGCATTCCTATCTCCCGGAATTATTTCAGAGTCGACACTGACGTCTAAATTCATATCTTTATAATAATTTCCTGACAATGGAACATGTCTGCCAAAAACCAAAAATGCTGGAGTAAAACCTGTTACCTCCTGCTTAGAAGTATTAATAGCTTGTTGAATCTTAGAAATCTGTTTATCCCAATTATCGTGAGTATCTATATAACTCCTAATCGCTGTACCAATCGTCCGATTATTCCGCTCTACAAAATTACATTGGGGAGAATAAACTGGATTAAATCTAATATTAAAATTATACATGTCACTCAATTTTTTGAAAGTTTTTGATGTAAATTGAGAAACATTATCGGCTATTAAAAGAGATGGAGGACCATGTACTTGAAAAACTTTATTCTCCAATGCATCTTCAACGTAACGAGATTTTGAACTTCTTAAGGGAAAAAGCAAAGTATATTTAGTAAACCAGCAAGCTACCACCAAAAGCCATTTATTTCCTTTCTTTGACCGTGGAAGAGGTCCTATTAAATCCACTGCTTGAACTTGAAAAGGATAGCTAACTTGCTTTTCTTTGCCCATTAATCCCATAGGAGAAGTGTTAGGAGCTTTTTGAGCTCCACATACCAAGCAAGTTGTTACAAATCTAAGTACGTTTTGACGCATTTTTGGCCAGTAATATTGTTCTTGCAAACGATGAAAAGTTTTATAAAAGCCAAAGTGACCACAATTAGGAGGACTGTGGCAGGAATCAATAATTTCCTCTCTTTGAGGTTTGGGAACTAAGTGTTTCCATTCCGGAAGATTAATTTTCATAGGAAAAGAATTTGGGATAAACTTATAAACAAAATCGTTCTCAACTTTCCATTGCGGATAATTCTCAGGAGCATCTAAAATTTTCTGACGTAAATTAATATACCATGGATCAATACGATCAACATCAAGTGCACCAACAACTATCTCGTCTAAAATACTAGAATTTGAACAATTATCAACAGCTGGTTCTTTACTAGGAATACGTGACAACGCATCTGGAACGATATTTTGGGCTCCTTTTCTGTGTACTAAATCAAATGTATGCTGTCTAAGTCGAACTGCCCATCGAACTAATTTTCCACTAGGATTCTTAATTGAATTAAGCCATAATAAACTATAATGGTCGGTAATGACCGTAGAAGGAACACCTTCAATAAATCCTCGGAACTTTTCAATATTAAACAGCACAGCAAGACATTCTTTTTCCACCACAGAATAACTTCGCTCAGCTCTGGATAAAGATCGGCTAGCATAAGCAATAAATCGCTCTTCACCATCTATAATTTGTGACAAAACTCCACCTAATCCAGTATTTGATGCATCGCTAGAAATATAAAAACGTTTGGTAAAGTCTGGCTGTGATAATATAGAAGCTGATACTAAAAGTTGCTTAATTTTGACGAATGATTCCTCTGCAGCACTATTCCACTCTATAGACTGCCCTTTTTTCTTCCCCTACAATAGGTCGTTAATAGGAGACATTAATGTTGAAAAATCTTTGATGAACCTACGATACCATGAACAGAGTCCAACGAAACGTTTTATTTCAGTAGTATGCCTTGGTCTAGGATAATTTATCATTGACTCAACCTTTTGGGGATCTGTACGTAAAGAATTTGAACCCACGATATAACCCAAAAATTTCAAGGAAGTTTTAAAGAAATCACATTTTTCCAAATTGATAGTTAAACCTGCATCTTTTAGTTTTTCTTTAACTTCTGCCAACAACTTAATATGGGTATCAAAATCTTCAGAAACCACCAAAATATCATCAAGATATGTAAAAACATTAGGCTCATAACGAGGACCAAAAATTGCATCAACGAGGCGCTGCTGCGTCTGTGCGGCATTTCTGAGACCAAAAGGCATCGTAACGAACTGAAATAACCCTCTGCCTACTACTGCAAAAGCGGTTTTCTCTTTTGACGGTTCATCTAAAGGGATTTGCCAAAAAGCTTTGCGAAGATCTATAGATGAAATATATTTAGCATGACGAAGTGAGGACAAAATCCTATCTATGTTAGGCATAGGATAACAATCAGGTTTTGTGACGTCATTGATAGCGCGTCCATCAAAGCAAAGACGATAGGATCCGTTTGACTTCTTGACTAATAAAACGGGCGAACACCATGGGCTCTTAGATGGTTCAACTACTCCTAGTTGTATCATTTCGTCTAATTCTTCATTTAAAATTTTTGACATATATGGAGACATGGCGAAAGGTCTCTTTTTAAAAGGAATCGCGTCACCGGTATCAAAAGTGAAAGTAATTTTATTAGTTCTTCCTAATCTATCTTTAGAACTAATTTCATTAAAAGAAGATATGACTTTATCTGCTTTCACACGTTCTACCCTAGAAAGATCGTCCAAAGAATTCAACTGAGGATTAAATTCATTTAAAGAATTATCACTGACATTATTCAAAATATTAAGTTCAGATTTACCATTCATGGACTGAACATGCCAACAGTTATGGCTAAAATTCACTAGAATATTAAATTTCTTTGCAAAGTCGCACCCAAATATAAATGCATGTGGAATAGAAGGTACCACCAAAGCATTTATAACAGAACATTTATCATCTATAACAATTGGCAAATCAACTGTGCCTTTGACACATTGTGCCTTACCATCTGCGGTACAAATATTTCTAACTTGGGTTGGGCATATCTTAAGACCTAAGTTATCTAAAACCTTTAAACCTCCCGATCCGACGACGGAAGTGGTAGCACCTGAATCTAATGAAACTGAAATGCCCACATCAAGTAACTTAACATTGATATAAGGTCAGTTATCGAAAGGTTTATTAACAAACAGAGGTGAAACATGGTTATTTGATGAAGAAACTTTATTAAAAGAAGTTTTATTATCCTTAAAAAAATCAGAAACTCTTTTCAACCAGTTTTTCCAATCAGTCTGGTTAAAATAATTTTTCTTTACTAACTCTTTACGAGTTTTTAAAAAGTTTATTGAATTTGAATTATAAACTATTTGTGATTTCAAAAGTGATGTATTTGGATTGTAATAAACATTATCAGGGGCGTTTGTTTTGGGAGTAGTGAGACTGCCTCCAGGAGACACCTTCCCATTTAGTTTTTTGAACATTTGGGACAAGTAGAACTCTTGACGTTAGGCTCACCACATTTAAAATAAAATATGTTTCTCGGTGCTCTGCAGTCCAAATACGTATGGTTCAGCAATTTACAATTAAAACATACTACCGGAGTTTTAACTTTACCATTATTCTTACTTTTGTTATCATTTTTATCCACTGTCAAATTTTTATTATCTGATTTATCTTGTCTAGAACCTGACTGATTGTGAATATTTCGTGAATTACTAATAAAATTTCCCTTAAATTTATCATTATTGTTATATCTACTAGTACTAGGATTTCTATAAAAACCATTAGCCTGATCAATACCGGCTACTTCATCTCTAGGTCTACTTTTATCCTGCATATAATTTGACTCTTCCAACTTACGACAAAGTTCTGAAAGCTCTGAAACAGTATCAATATCGACCAAAGCCAATCGATTAATAAACTCAGGTAAAATATTTTTCCTAATATGTTTGACCTTAGAGACTTCAGCAGGAGGTCTTGACAATCTAGCAAAAAGAGCTTCTAAATGTGCGATAAAGACAACTGTTGATTTGTGTTTGTTTTGTTTTCTTCTTTTAATCTGTTCCCATAAATCATCATCTATATCATCATGCAGAAAATCCTTTTTTAATTTTGAAATTAAAGAGTCCCAATCATTAATTGAAGATTTTATACTCCGATACCAAACAAATGCATCACCGATAAAAAATTCGGCAGCAGAATTAAATAAATCTCGAGGTGAAACATCTCGCGCTTGCGCCAACTCCATTAATCTCTCTATGAGCGGATAAAGATTTTTAGAATCGCCATTAAAATTAACTTGCCATTCACTTATCGGAATATTACGACTGGCACAATGAACAACCGGAGCTGCGACATTAATAATTGGAGCTGTAGAAACGGAAGGTGTTGGATCTTGTCCAGGGTCAACTTTATCATATAAGTCTGACTCCAATAACAAACAATTGGCAACAATCTCCTGAATATAAGAAAATATTCCAGATGCCTTTTGTTCATCAGCTGGAATAGGAATTCTTTTTGCTCTGCCTGCAACGTGAGCTAAACGTGATTTAACCCTACCGAAAGCTGAATCGTTAACGTTTCCCTCAAATTCATCTATGACTCTTTGTATTGAGTCTAAGCTTCTTTGAATTTCAATTTTCTCTTCATCGAAAGCTAAAGTACAAAGTTGCAAATTAATATCCTTTCCTGGTTGAGATTGTTCTCTTTTTTGAATTCGAGAAAATATTTTTCGCTTATCTGCTACGGTACGTGGTGAAGTTAAAAGTCGAATCTTCAATTCATAATCCAGCTCATACTCTAATAAATGATTAGGTTGGAATTTAAAAATATCCATGATCAAAGTTTAAATTTAACAATAAATTGTCTATAAAAAAGATTTTCAAATCAAAATATTTGTTTCAGTAGCTATCGATGTAAATTAAGAAAAAACAAAAATATTATTTGATGAACATTACATTTTTAATAACTCTTTTCAATGTATAGGAATTCTGGTGAAATATCACAGTTTGATTAATGTATACATATACACATATAACCCCATATGTAAAGGAAAATCAAATGATAATTATTTAAAATCAACCGACCCATATAGATGTAAGAAACAAAATGGTCCTATGAATGTCATAAATATTGACACACCCTGTTTATAAGTTCGCAAAAAAAATGAAAAAAACTTCAAAAGTCAACTTAAAAGGTAGTGTGTCTATGACTATATTCCAATGAGGGTTCTTAGGAAATAAATGACCAGTGCCCTCAATATTGTGACTCTATAGAAAAACACTAATCAAGCAGCAACACATTTGTGCTTTCCACCAATATACTTATATTAAAATGTTACTGTTCAATGAAATTTTAATAAACTTGAAATATTATGAATCCAGATAAAATTATTTATGTTTTATTGTCTCTCGCACTACAAAGTCCCGAACAGTGTTTCGGGGCCCCACGTTGGGCGCCAAATTTTGTGCCGTAATTTTATATTCAATTACACCGTTTTTACGCACATGCGGCGAACGGCAGCTCTTGAGTCGGTGACACGTGAATACTTGCTCTAGGCTGAAACACTCTTCTGGCCCTTTCTTTGGACGCCACCTGTCTCTCGATTTAAATATCTACCAAGCGTCATAGAGCAGGAAAATCGCTTGGAGTATACAGATTATAACGGACCTTTTGTAGTACAAATTAACAATAAAACACAATAATGTAATACAAAATAAACAGTTTATTACAAATGGAAAATAAAAAGAAAATACATACATACATATATAACCTACATAAATGGATTTCAATAGAAGTAATAGTCGTTTATAAATTTAATGTTGAAATAGTAAAAAAAATAAAGAGCTAAGAGCTTACTAGCTTGGTAGTCTATTAAGATACTCAATAAAAGGGAATGTTCTAGAACTTCCGTTGCATATCATACCTATGCTTTCCTATTTAGAATAAGAATTACCAAAGCTGTACAACATTAAAGGTAAATTGAATATTGAAATAGTTCATATTTATGATATTTAATGAATTTAGATAATTTTAATAAAAAACAAAAATAAAAAAACTCCAACTGGCCTTATTTACTTGACGTTCCCAGGTGGCTTTCTTTAAACTAGTGGGCGCCCTGCCTCCAGTCCGTTGGACTCCAACATCAAAATTAGCTAGTACTACTATAATACGGCTTTTCAGGACCACGTGGTCTTCCAACGAAGATTCAACTCAGGATACAGTCCGTATCCAGTAAATAAATTTTACAACATCCAGTCGAAACCAAAAATTAATTCAAAACCAAAAAAAAAATACAAAACCAAAAGTGAAGCCAAAATCAAAAAAAACTTCATTGGTATCTAGGTGCTACCATTCTTTCGCTCGGAAAATTATAAAAAACATAATTGGCACGTGTTATAAACGTTGGTGTTATTTAAAAGATTCAATTCATGCAGAAGAAATAACGAAAACTTACCACAAAAGAAATAGGGAATCTGACATACTCGTGATGTTACAACAAAAGTTAGGGCACTTCAGATCAAGAACAAATGGGCCCCGTGAGCGACATGCACACCCATGAGTCGTTTTCAATCAAGTCCAATAAAGACAAACATTTCTCAAGAAAAAGAAAAAAAAGGAAAAATCAGAAGTCAGATGTCCCCTAGCCGTTAAGTCAAAAAATGGGCTTGTTCACACGAGTGATGAATGCGAACTCAGAACATCAATATTCTAGTGTGAACGAGCCGAGGTTCAATGGAACAGCTCAACACACCCACCATTAGGCAAATGAACTACTGGACAAGTCAAAAATTAACGTAACCTCAAATTTTATAAATGAAGACTATTTACTTTTCAGATATCATCGTTAATACGAATGACTTGAAATAAAAATCTATTTAACAAATGAATGGTTGGAGTTGATACACATATTAGGACAGCGGCCTGTAAAATATGGACATTTAGACTAAAGCACTCGGCTCAAAATATACAGGAAACGCAAACATAAAAAGGTAATATCTAGATATATACAATCATGTAGCATTCAATAAATTAATATAATTCTACCGCCAGAATGAATGCTACATGGTGGATATTAATTCTAAATCAGACCATGACACTCATTTATTAAAACAACATAGCAAATAAATTGAATAGTAGTAATAATTCAAGTAATAGAAGAATCACTAGCAAAAGCCAAATTAATAATCTTATATCGTGTTTAACGAAAGAATCGTGGCACACTGTCTTCTCAGCTGAGGGAACAGAATTCAATTCAATACATTTCATAAGACTCTGATACACTATTTTAATGCTAAGTGTCCAATCTGAAACGAGACAGTTCGAACTAAATTTAACAACAAATTAGTCAATAACAAAGTAAAAATGTCATCACATAATTTAAAGAAATTGTATGTGTCTAGAAGATCCTATCCCGGCAGAATATATCTACAAAGAGGCTCAGATTCAACATATTTCACCTGTTAAATTTTCAAAAAGTCTATTCTACTTTAAAATAATATATAACTCTGCAAATAAAAATAAAGCTATATGGTAAGTTATTAAAGAGTTCAAAGGTAAAGCACAAACTAGCCTACACATGTAAATTAAAGACGGTAATGACATACTATATGATCCAACAATTATAGCAAATAAGTTCAGTGACTTTTTTATAAAAAATCTAATTAACACCACAAACAACATACATAACCTAGATACTGTTATTTAATATCCAGAATGATTTTCAAAGAAATAGCTTGTTTATTTCAAATGTATAGGAAAATGATGTGCTCGAGTTTATAAAATATATATCAACCTGTGGTTTTGATGAAATTTCTGGAGTTGTCTGAAAGTTTCGTCTAGGGTGAAAACTTCAATAATTACCAACTCCTATTCTGAAAAAAATTAGCTCGGATAACATTGAAAACTATAGACCGCTATCAGTACCTTCTGTAACATCGAAAATATTTGAATATGCTATGATTGACCAGCTGACGAACTTCTCAAGCAAATATTAAATAATCAGTGCTAGTCAATATGGTTTTCACTCAACATATTGTACAATAACTGCAGTAACATCATTCTACAAACAGATTATTGAAGCCATTGAAGGAGGAGAAAGACCGACTGGTATCTTCTGCGATTTCAGCCGTGCTTTTGACTGCGGTCACCTTGACACATTACTTAACATCCTGAACAGATACAAGATCAGAGGCACTATCCATGACTGCTTCAACTTGTACTTAAAAAATAGACCTGAAATGGTTAAGATATCCGAATCTGCAAAATCTGTTTTCGCATTAATGAACATCAATTCTCTAGGGGTTCCACAAGATCTATTTAAGGTACTGTATTGTTTATCTTTTATATTAATGATTTCTCTCCAATTTTACCAGATTCTTTCTAAACTTTATATGCGGATGACTCTACTCCTTAAAGGTCAAGATTTTGACTCACTTCAAACAAAAATTACGAGCAAGTTTGAAAAATGTTCTTCCTGGTCCTCTGAAAGATCTTTATTGCTAAACTCTAATAAAACTAACTACATTACATTTCATACTTATCAAAACTTGAATATACCGACAATGAACATCAATTTAAATAATATGACCATTAATCTAACATCTGCTTTTAAATTTCTATGAGTTTTCTTTGATTCCACCCTATCTTTCAGAACTCACTGTTTTGAATTATGTAAGAATTTGAATTCAAAATGTTATTAATTGAAAAACCTAAAAAGTTCCTTAAGTTTGAGCCATCTTCTACAATTTTACCACGCAGAAATTCACATTTCATATGGAATTATAGTATGGGGAAATACTTCCGCTGCACATAATATCTTCCTTACTCAGAAGAGAATTATTAGATGCCTTGTTGGCTGTACCCCTGATCACTCATGTCGTAAAATATTAAAAGAATATAAAATATTAACATTAAGTCACATATTAATTCTAGAGCTGTTGACGTATTTTCAGTGTAATCGAAACACATTTATAAGGAATTGCGAGACTCATACTCATAATACAAGTATAAAAGAGAATTATCAAGTACCCTTCAAGCACTTGAAATAGTCCAAAAGAGCAACAAACACCTTTGATTTGCATTTATACAATTCTCTCCCAAAAAAGTCTGCCTAGTCATATCCTTAAAGGCCAAATAGGAAATGTACTAATACATTTGTGTCCTTACTCAATACAAGAGTTCTTATCAATGAAGCTTTAATGTTACACTATTATTTTTGTTTTATATATATTCTGTTTTGATAATAATAATAATCCTCCATTTATATACAATTGATGGAAGCTTTTCTAATAATATTAGTAATTAATTTTATTTAGTCAACTGATTGATTGATTGATTACTCAATCAACGTTTTTCATGTTAACTATTTCCTGTCCAAAATAAGTGGAAATCATTAAACATGTCAAGAAAAGGAAACTTGTATACTTAAGCCACATTATGAGAAGTGAACAACGGTATGGGATGCTTCAACTTCAGGGTAAGGTCTATGGAAAAATAGGACCAGGAAGAAGACGAATTTCATGGCTGAAAACCTAAGAACGTGGTTTGCAACAATAACGACGGAACTATTCAGAGCCGCAGTCAACAAAGTCATGATAGCCAACATAATCGCTAACATCCGGTAACGCATAAGCACGTGAAGAAGAAGATTCACTGTCCCGTTTGATACTATCGTTACCATGGTTACAATACTAAATTTTGTAGCCACTAAGTTTTGATTATGAATAGGCACGGCTATAGTAGCTTAATTTTTTTTAATAAAACAACCCATTTTAAACTTATGTTTTAAAAATGTGTACTTAGGATCGGCTCTTAGAACTAAAGAACTATTTTAGCTTATTATAAAGAAGATATTGAAGTTTTTGTGAGATAATCTTTTCTAAATAGATCTTGAAAGAACTTTTTCAGCTATACCTACGAGGATATTGAATACAGTTGTTAGTATTTTGTAATACCAGATAACAATTATATCGTTTTAATCATTTTCAAATATTTTTATGAAAATTTATCAAATTTGAATCTCTGTAATCTAATACCAGCCATATTTTTCAATACTAGTTCATTGGAACCACATTTCGTCTTTATTGATTAGTTGTATTTTCTGTACTACCAGCTTGTAGAAAATTATATTTTTTTACCGTAGGTGCGAAAGCGGATCTTTGGATCTTTTCCGGGCTGTAAGAAGAAGGCGAAGCTGAAAACTTCTTGAAACCCGGAAAAGCGCTTTTTTAAAGTAATCAAATTTTAGATTCTTCAAAATGATGTCCTGGGCGTGAAACTAATTTATTATATAATCGGTAACAAATTTCTGGTTAGCAATTGGAAGATCCAATGCATATCCATATTTTAATGTAAAATGAATCTGCAATAGCTAAAAAAATGAAAAATTCTCAGTACCTACAACTAACTCAAATGTGATGTCAGCAGAATATTACAAAAAAAATCTACTCTCAATTATTCGACAATATCTACCCATTTTGATTAATTGATAAAATCTAATTGGCGTAGCATAGCTGACAGCTGAGTTGATCATTACCGATTATCGTCAGCTGGCACTTTATAATTGGAAATTAAATTGGAAACATTATCGATCCGAAAATAACACTTACAATAATGTACATTAACATAATCTATGCTTAATAAATACAACGATAACAATAAATACATTATTTTCAGATATTCTCATCATCTTAATTAATAACAGATTGTGGAAGTATAAATCGTATAATATTCATAATGGTAGGTATACTGGTGATGTTTTTTTTTAATCGCTCGAAGTTTTGTATAATTGAATATGCGATCCCAAAAAACAAATCTACAATAGGCCTTTGAAAATGAGAACATGTCTTTGCTAAGCTCAGAGAAAAAGAAAAGAAAAGAAAAGTGACAAGTGATGTTTCAATCCATATAAATGCAATTTCATATGATTCAAGTTGACATGATTTCATTTTCAATGGCATATTGGTGATGGTATTTTTAATCGCTCGATGCTTTGTTTAAATAAATATTCAATCCCAAAAAACTAATCCAGAATAGGCCTTTGAAAATGAGACCATGTCTTTGCTAAGCTCAGAGAGAAAGACAAATGTGACAAAGGATTTATCATTCCATATAAATGCAATTTCATATGATTGAAGTAGACATGATTCCATTTTCAATGGCATACTGGTGAGGGTATTTTTAGTCGCTCGATGCTTTGTTTAAATAAATATTCAATCCCAAAAAACTAATCCAGAATAGGCCTTTGAAAATGAGACCATGTCTTTGCTAATCTCAGAGAGAAAGACAAATGTGACAAATGATTTATCATTCCATATAAATGCAATTTCATATGATTGAAGTAGACATTATTCCATTTTCAATGGCATACTGGTGAGGGTATTTTTAGTCGCTCTATGCTTTGTTTAAATGAATATTTGATCCCAAAAAACTAATCCAGAATAGGCATTTGAAAATGAGAACATGTCTTTGCTAAGCTCAGAGAGAAAGACAAAAGTGAAAAATGAGGTTTCATTTCATATAAATGCAATTTCATATGATTGAAGTAGACATGATTTCATTTTCAATGGCATACTGGTGATGGTATTTTTAGTCGCTCGATGCTTTGTTTAAATAAATATTCGATCCCAAAAAACTAATCCAGAATAGGCCTTTGAAAATGAGACCATGTCTTTGCTAAGCTCAGAGAGAAAGACAAAAGTGACAAATGATTTATCATTCCATATAAATGCAATTTCATATGATTGAAGTAGACATCATTCCATTTTCAATGGCATACTGGTGATGTTTTTTTAAAATCGCTCGCTAGGTTAAATGAATATTCGAATGTTATTTTATAGGTTCTAAAAATCTGTATAATAAGCAAAGAATTCTTAGTTTGTTTTATGTAAACAGTATTTTACATGTGTAGGGATATTATGTTTCCATTTTTGTTGTATATTTTGAATTAAGCATTCTTAGATAGTACTTAGCTTTTAATTTTAATCTCCTAAATACTTGCTATTTATTACGGTATAGCTACCTACGTTTGCCTGTATTTAGAAAATTTTTATTGGGTGAAAAAACATGCTTTTTTCATATTACGAAGTCGAATTATTTGTATTTGTTACTAGAAAACCACAAAATTAGGCAATCTGATAATGTTTATGTGACTCATTTATTTTTGAATAATTGAAAACTACTTCAAAAGTAAAAATATATTCTTTAAAGAGATTTTTTTTGGATAGGTACTTATGAAACTAATACTCTGCCCAATACTAAGTATATATATCTTCGCAATTAATTTGATTGACTAAAAAAATACTATTTAGAATGTCTTGCGATGGGAAGGAATTTGGGAATGTCGGTTTTGGTCGTAATCAGTTATTTGAGCCATTTGACCCTTCTTTAAGGTATGAGGGTATTTTTTACCTTAACCGTAAAACAGTGAAATATTAGATTTTGGATCAGTTGGGAATTTCAGTCTACATCTGTGTAAATTTTTATACTACACGATTAGTTTACCGTGAAGTGGTGATTCAATGAAATACTCTTATTTCGTTTTCTATTTTTTATTGTTGATATATTTGTAACCGAAATGTCTACTCTATTTGTATAATCGGCTACAAATATATCAACAATAAGAAATAGAAAACGAAATAAGAGTATTTCATTGAATCACCACTTCACGGTAAACTAATCGTGTAGTATAAAAATTTACAATCTGTATTTCTCAATTCTTTGAATCATGTTTGTTGAGTATTTTAAACCACGAGAACTATCCTTCCGTGAAAATCTATTTTTAGACTGGGATTATTAGATTAGCAAAGCAATACGTCATTCGTGAGATTCCTAATTTATAAATGAAATATAAACACTCCCTAAAAAAAAAAAACTCTTTAATTAATATTCACAAACCCCTAAGACCTGTTGTTTCATTTCTATCAGCTCCTACATATAAGTTTTCTTTTAAACTTATAGATGTTTTGCAAAGCTTTGACATTTTACTCCTAAATATAGTATCGATAATTCATACCAACTTGTGAAAAAGATCATGAACTTACCTATACCTGAAAACGCGAAAGTATTATCATTTGATGTACAGAATCCGTTTCCGAGTATTTCTCCTATTGATGTCATTAAAACTATAAACTCAATTCTCATCAAAAATAATACCAACCCTTTTATCAAATCAGATATTCTAGATCTAGTTATTCTATGTTTAGAACAAATTTATTTCGAGATTGATGCAAAAATCTACCTACTTCCAAAGAAGGTCTGATTATGGGCAACCCACTAAGTCTGTAGCGGCGCAGTGGCACACAAGTGCATAACAGACGTTCAATATAATTTCACAAATGTACAATCATAAACATTTTTCATTTATATATTTGTAATGATATATCTTAATAATGTATATTGACTTGCCCAGCAGATGTATATCGGACTGTCGAGCTAATCCTCCCTTTATCCCAAATTTTCTTCAATTTTTAATCAATTCCCTTACGAATCTCAGACCACTCACCTCATAACTTTTTTAAGCAAAATTGCAACGCTCGGTGTACATCGCTGTCATGCTGTAACTTTGACATTGTATATATTTTGACTTACATTGATTGCATTTAAAATAAAGACATTAGTATTCGCAAACCCTACGCGTATTGTATCTACGATTCTCCACAAGTCCATTACTAGCAGAAATTTTCATGGATACTTTAGAATCTACTATCCACAACCACCCCTAAACATTTCTTATACTGGTTTAGATACGTTGTTGCTATTTTAACCTGCTTCACCAGCACTGATAGGAACCTCAGCAGATTTTTGAATTTCATCAATAGCAATAGCTCTATCAAGTTTACTATGAAATTAGAAAATAACAACTCAATTAATTTTTTTGATCTTACTATCTGTAGAGTTAATATTAGACATGAATTTCCAGTATATCATAAACCTTCACATACAGATACTGTTATTCAGTACTCTTCTAATCATCCTTATAAACATAAGATAGCCTCTAATAGTTATATAGATAGACTTGTTAATATACCTTTGAGTCATAACAACTTTCAGAAAGAACTGAAGATTATCAAACAAATTGCTATCAATAATGACTTCAAAGTAGAGTTAATAGATCATACTCTTTTCAATATTTATTACAATCAAGCCCTTAACATGGTCTACCCTATTCTTCCACCTTCATTGAACCCTAATTACAGATACAGAATACTTATACTGGTCGCCCAACAGAAGTCGTGACAAAACACCTGAAGAAAAGACATGACCTGGGAATAGTCCTCAGATGTAACAACACTGTAGGTAAATTTATTAAGAATAATAAATCTAGGACTCCTGATAATTGTAAAGCTGGTTTCTATCAACTAAATTGTGGAGATTGCACGAAATTTTACATAGGACAAAAAGGTAGAAATTTCTTCACCCGTATTAATTCACATAAAAACTCATTCATACACGAAAAATCTAATTCCAACTATGCTTCACATCTCATTGCCGACAAACACACTTTTAATGATAATTTTAAAATACTAAATATTGAAAAGAAAGGATTAAAATTAAATCTTCTAGAGTTATTAAAAAGCAATAGATGCAACGTTCGGGTAATCTCTTCAATGAACAGATCGATGGTAACTCCAGTCCACAATTGCATTTTTAATTGGTTACTAATTTTATATTATAAATAGGAACTAAAAATCTTAGACATTAGTTTCTACTCATATTTGATAGAGGTACAGTATGCCGAAACAATTGTTATGTGTTTTTAAAATATATAATATTGGAATATAATATTTTAATTCTAATCTAATATGGAATTCCATTAAGTATCAGCCAATACAATTATATATAAAAAAACATTCGTCTCTTTTTAAATATTGGATATTTTGAATAATATCAGCTAAAAGCGTTAGAGTATTTAGAAAATTGAAGAAAGTTGGTAGGTACTATAGATATTTTATGAATAGTGCCTAAATATTTCGAGTTTAAAACATGTTTCAAAATATCATCGACGATCAATAAGCAATAACTAATTCAGGGATTACAAAATATGGTGAAAACACTCTTGCACTTTCCTAATAATCTAACTCGGAGACCGTATTTTTCTGTGTACTTTCACTAAAAAATGCAAACATAGAGATGAATTGTATACTCTATTTCACGAGACCGGTAAAAAATTGAAATGCTTATGCTCACAACCAAAGAACAGTTGCAAACAGTTTGAAATTGGTCCAAACTGCCAGCTAGAACGTCCCTATTATGTCTTCTCAAAAAGAAATGTTTTGAGGAGAAACCAACACTGTTTTTATTAAATTGCAATAGAGCAATCAATTAGCAATTAAAAAGTATCAAAAGATCATATTCGAGAAAAAATCTGTTCATTTTCTAATATGTTGAATCTAGCTTAAACTAAGGGTGCCATCAACTATGGTTTCAAAAAAATGACAGGAACACATGCATTGACAGGACATCAATCAATCAACAATTCAAAGTTGATAGTGACTTTACATAGGCATACGTTCAGAATATCTTGCTCATGCAATGTAAAGCAAACGGGCGAATGCTACAATACAATTATATTCTTAAAAAAACAATGACGGATATCCTATTAGAAATTATAATACCTTTTCTCTTTATCACCAGGATAGAACTGTAAGATTCCATTGGCCTTGACATAATCACTGCCTGCCTGAGCTGTGCCATCCTCAGTAATGTACTCCACAGATACAGCACTGTCCAAGTCTCCAGATCTCACAACTCGCACCTCAAATCTTCCACAACTCTCAAGTACCGTATACTTTGCTGGATCAAAGAAAACTCTACAGGTGTACTCTGCATTTCCAGGTTCCCTGTGTAGTTCCGCCTTGACTTCACTCAAGTCACTCTGGGCTCGTTCTGAAATTCTTCGGAGAATATCTCCACTTCCCATAAGTTTTCTTGTCGCCTGTATCCTATAGAAGGCTCGAGACTTTGGACCACGGTTCAGAAGCATTTCATGTGCCATTTTCTCGAGTACTCCGAGATCGTAGTGTGGGTTTTGTTGCCTTAGCTCCTTGAGAGTAGTTATGTATTCCTGTCTAATGTCTTCATGGACGTCGTCTAAAGCAAGAAGTTCCGTATTTCCCATCTCGAAGTTGTCACCTCCTTCGGCTTGTACAATCATTCCTCGTTTATTCATCCGGTAATCCTTTTTTATGTATTTGTGAATATTTCTATCAGCAGCATATGCCGTGATTACAGTGAGAGGGAAAAAAAAGAAGGTGAGAATTGCCTCCCAGATTTCAACTACCCCTGGGCTGAACACACAAAGAATTAGATACAGCCACACGTAGGCAAAGACTGACCAAGTAGCCGTCACATAGAATACTCCAAGGTGTTTGATTTTTCTGACCTCGCCATTCGGAATTACGGACACGCAGATGGCTATGATCACGAACAAATTGTAGGCTGCTGAGCCAACGATAGTACCAGGACCTAGTTCTCCAGCTTGAAAGTTTTTGGCATAAATCTCGATGACAGAAAGGAGGATCTCAGGTGCACTTGAGCCAAGAGCCATAAGTGTTAGATTTGCAACTGTCTCGTTCCACATACGCACTACGACTATTTGAGTGTCACCGTTGGGTTTTTTGACGGATACTTCGCGTTCTTGTGATGTGATCACTTCGATGGCGGCCATAAAGCGATCGGAGATTATAGATACACCTATGAAGAGATAGGCTAGAGCGAAGAAATAGACGAGACCTCGACCGACACGTTCTCCAAGAGGGACATCCACCAGAGGTGTCCAACAGGGCAACATTAGACCATCCTCGCAATTAATAGAATTATTACCGCTATTTGCCATCGCGCGTTGTTTACTTGTTCGCGAGACGAGTTTTATGCATCACAATTCAAACGACGTACAGCCGCCGTTCGATAGCCAGACTGAAGCGCTTTGACTATAGCGCGAGACTAAGAAGGTGTAAGAACGACAGAAGGGTCGCGCCGACGCCGTGTTTGAGGCGGTTCCAGGAGATTAGCAAAGTTTTATGTGCCAACGAAGCATCTTTTGAGTCCCCGAAAATGACCTAAATTTAAATGAGTCTCGGTTGTTCGACATACTTGTGAAAAAACCGAGTTGCAGCGCATATTTTTCAACTAATTGTATTTGTAAATAACTCATTATTATGAAAGAATATATATTATTTAGGAGTCACCTACAAGCAGATATATTGTATCATTCGCAGAACCCTGGGGTGAAATTTAATTTTTATCTGTAGAATACAAGCGTTCACTCACTTGTTGCATAAATATATAAAAATAATATATTTGTCCCTGTTGTAGCTCAAGCGAACAAAATGGTTATTGTCTCAATCAGCTTCCACAAAAAATAAATAAAGCATTATAAAGTGACTAAAATTTTCAAACTTAAGATTGCTAAACTCAGGTCATTACTTTGCTTATGAGGGTACCATGGCTGCTATGGATACGGTCATTATAACATTACTACGAATAGTTTATAAGGTAGGGCCAAAAATCTCTATTGTTTTTGGTAGTTTATTAAAGTGCTACATAAACATACTGATCTGTCGAGCAAAAGTCAGAACAGTTGTACAAAAAATAGATACTTATGCCATTTGTTAACTATACTACTTTCTTTTTTGACCGACAAACCAAATGTAGGAGGTATACAATTCCGCTATTAGTATGCATGTTTTTTTCTGGAAGTTCGCGCTTTATAAATAGTAACCGTTCTCCGATTTTCATGATTCTTTTTTCACTCGATAGAGGACTATTGAGAATTTGTCTCGCTGAAAAAAAAATCAACATGTCCTTCCCCTCAAAAACTTCTTTGAAAGAGGGTGTAGGGGGCAATTTTTTCAGGAAATTGAAAATTTGAGATGATCAAATTAAAGAAAAGATTATATGTAGCAACATTTTTAAAGAAAAAAATACGGTTTTCGAGTTAGAGCAGTGCGAAAGTCTGAAATTTCGGAATAAGTATAAGCAACGTTTCGCTATCTTTAGTGAACAGTTACTTTCAAAAGTGTGAAATAAATATTTAAGACAAAAATTAACCGACTATAATACTTGGTACACTGAAAATTCAAAATAATATTAATTCTATTGGTTCTCGTGCTTTTGAAGTTGGTGCCAAATGTATTCAATCTACCTGCAACTGCCCAACTTCAAAATTACCAGAACCAGTATAATTATTATAATTTTGAATTTCTCAGTGCATTATTTACCTAATAAAATCGGTCCATCTGTTTTTGTAAAAAATATCGCCAAAAACATTCCCAATGAAAAACTTTTGGCTATATTCAGCAGAACAACAAAAAAATCACAAATCTTTCGTATACGCTTAGTGAGAGCTGAACCACACCGATACAATTTTTAGTATGTTGTTTTGTATAAAATTTTTGACTCAATGGTACATTTTTATCAAACGATTCTATCCCTTTTCAGCGCCCAGAAAATTCCTTCCATGAAATTACAATTTGGCGTATTATATTCATAACACACATTTACAGTAAAACTGGACTCAAGCATTGCCAGTCTCTCACCTGCTCGTTCTTAATGGTAAAACTGTCACTATCTTGCATACATGCTCGAATTGAATGCACACTGTTCAGAAAAGAAATGGAAATGTAAAAGAATTAATATTATATTTAAACATTTATTCGTTTCTGCGAACTTCATCTGTATTTCCCGTTGTACATGCGTATATCTAACTATACCGTTATAATAGGAGAAAAAATAAACTTTGTTAGTGATCTACAATATTTTGGCAGAATTCAAACCTACATAAATACGATATGATCTATTTTTTAACACATACCTAAACCTAATAAAAATATATTTGCTAAGTTTTGCTGAATATAGCTCTCACCTCAAAAAAATTTACATTGAGAATGTTTTTTGAGGATATGGATTTATTTTAGAAATCGGTTAACTGTCACGAATTAAATTTAATTTTCTTTAATCATAATATTTTTGAAATAGAGCTCTCTCCTATTACACTTTTACTTATGAATTCTTTTTTAGTAATTAGTAAATCATTGTCAGCTGTCACATACTAACTTTTTTTATCATAATGTTGTATCAGGTATTACATTTTTGGCCTTAATGAATTGTTAAAATTCTATGAAGTCAAATCATGTTAAATGATTAAATTGAATTTAAAATAATTAACAATGTCATTTACGGGAGTTCCCCTTCTTGTACACATGTAGAGCTCCAGCATGTGCCTTGCAACTATAAAACATCCAGACACGAAAGCTTGTGTTTTTTTCTTGTACCATACTTACATCAGTCCATACTGCTGTTAAAATAATAACTATACTTAACTATACCGGGTGGTGCAACGATGTAGGAACGGAAAATTGTGACGAAACCATTAGACATTATTAAAATTATTTCTTACATGATGAATACTTAGTATAAAGACTAAGTTTTAAAAATATTTTCACATATACAGGGTATTCAATTTTATGGCTAACCCAACCGCACTTCATTTTTATCAAATAGAATGACATTATTTTTATACGATTTTTGAATTCTACGATACATTTGTGATAACTTTTAATTGAAGTTATACCAACCTATCACTTATCGTTTTGGAGAAAAAAATGTATTTGTAAAATTTTTGTGCGAAAGCATGCAATTTACAATTGCCTATAACTTTTGAATAAATGAGGCAAAGTTGATAAATTTTACACCAAACTTTAGGGAAATGAGTAGAGTTGTTAGAAACCTATGCAAATTGAGATTATGTTATACGGGGTATGCTCAGTAAGTTTTGAAAACTTGCATTCATTAAAATGAACAAAAATTGATTTTATTAAATTGAACACCCAGTATATTATTATGCCAATAAATAGCAAAAATGACTCTCGTTTGATGTGTATTCGGCATCTTTTTGGCTTAATCGACAATTTTTCAAGTAATAAACAGTTTTTCATAAAGTTTCCTTTAGATTGTCATAATAAGGTGAACCTTGTAAATTCAAACAATTGAATCGCACATGTCAGTTTTTATTTGTTGTGAATGTCAGTCTTTGTTATTGCATTTAAGGCTTTTGAGTAAGATAAATCTTTGAAGAGAATAGAAAATTAATATTGTTATCGTTCTGGGAGAGTGTCAGAAAATCATTTATTGGCACAAAGAATGTACAAGCATCAGTTTCCTGATTTACAAACTCAAGAAAGCGATGCTTTCCAAAAGGATACATTTAGCAACACTGAAAATGTTGCTTATGAAATGTTACAAAAAAATAAATCTACTTATGAATAATTAAAAATAAAATGAATAAAAACAAATTAATAAAAAACCCGATTTCTTAAAGTAAATGCTCAATAGTTCTTCCATCCTCTTCTACACACACATACAATCTTCGCTGAAAATTTCTCTTCACATTTTGCAGTGTCTCGATGGCAACTGACCGAAACGCTTCTCGAATTCTGTTTATCATATCATCAACGTTCTTGGAGCTTCTCTATAGACTTTCTCCTTTACATACCCCCATAAAAAGAAATCCAGTGGCGTTAAATCTGGCGACCTTGCTGGCCAAATAATAACACCACCGCGTCCAATCCATCTTCTGGCCCTCAAGTTGTTTAAAAAGTTTCTGACACTTTGGGAGGAATAGGGAGGAGCGCCGCCATGTTGAAACCACATGTCTTGACGAGTTTACAAATTAACATCATCCAGTAGAAGTGGAAGTTGGTCGCGCAAAAAGTTTTCGTATGTATCTCCATTTAAAGTTCCATTAAAAAATATGGTCCAATAATTTTTGTTCCAATAATACCCCCCAAACATTATCAGACCACACACGCTGATTATCGACTAGTCTCACCCAATGAGGATTTTCTGTCACATAAAAATGCATGTTATGTCTGTTAATGCAACCATTACTTTTAAAGGTGGATTCATCAGAAAATAGATTTTTTCCCAAAATGTCCGAATCTAAAATCATGATCGGTGAGTTCTTGATGCAGTTCTAAATGATATGGGTGATATTTATGTTTATTGATTAAGCGGCTGACGGATCATCTACTCATTTCTACAGTGCGACAAATCTCCTTGGAACTGATGTTTGGATTTTCAATAAACCTCTTATTCACTTTTTTCGTTAGTAGCAGTTCTATTTACAACAGTGTACTTTTTATTAGCTACGCTCCCAGTGGTGATAGATGTATCCAAAACGTTTTGGAAAGCATCCTTTTTTGGTGTTCGTAAATTCGGAAACTGCTGCTTATACACTCTGTGCGCCAAAAAATTATTTTTTTGACAATCTCCCAGAACAAAAATCATATTATTTTTATCTTCTTTTGATAGATTAGTTTTGCTCAAAAGCCTTAAGTGCAATGACAAAAACTGACATTCACGACAAATAAAAACTGACATCTAAGATTCAATTGTTCAAATTTACAAGGTACACTTTATTATGACAATCTAAAGGAAATTTTATGAAAAACTGTTTATTACTTGAAAAATAGTCGATTTGGCCAAAAATTTGTCAAATACAAATCAAAAGATAATCATTTTTGCTATTTATTGCCATAATCATATATAGGGTGTTCCTTTTAAAGAAATCTATTTTTAATAATTATTATGAATGCAAGTTTTCAAAACTTGCTGGCCCTACCCCGTATACCATAAACTCAATAGGTTCCTAACAAATCTACTCATTTCCCTAGAGTTTTGTGTAAAATTTATTAATTTAGCCTCATTTATTCAAAAGTTATAGGCAATTGTAAATTGCATGTTTTCGTACAAAAAATTTACATTTTTTTTTCTCCAATACGATAAGAGATAGGTTAGTATAACTATTATTAGAAGTTATCACAAGTGTATCGTAGAATTCAAAAACCGCATAAAAATAATGGCATTCTATTTAAAAAAATGATGCTAGGTTACCCATAAAAATGAACACCCTGTATATGTGAAAATATTTTTAAAATGTAGTCTTTATACTAAGTATTCATCATGTAAGAAATAATTTTAATATGTCTAATGGTTTCGTCACAATTTTCCGTTCTCACATCGTTGCACCACGCGTTATATATATTTTATATATATAAAATAAGGAGGAGATATAGTATAATCTCAATTTTATTGGCACGTTTCCGATAACTGTGGCGCCAAGATTTAACGGTGTTGTCTATTGAAACACCCTAAAATAAGATGAAAATCAAGAATACCATTTTTTTCGTTTTCGTTTCATTTTGGAGATATTGGCCCCTTTTTGTTCCAACAAGATTACGGTATTTGAAGCAAAAGGGATATTTGGTAAGGAAAAGTACGCATGTTGAGGTGTAAAAGAAGTCGCACTCACCAAAAATCACACTTTAGAAGCCGTCCCAACAAAGTATTTTCTTGAAAACTTCACATTAATCACTATAAACACGTAAATTTCACCTTGTACTCCTTGACTCTTGTCTAGCCGCTATTATTGTCATATGTCATATTATTATTATTTGGAATTATGTTAAAAATAATACACCGATCACAAAATACTAAATCTGTATTTAATTTTATTCCTTAGTTTCCTTTTTCGAATAAATTTTATTTGAATTATATTTCATATAAAAATACTTCTTTCTATTACAACGTATTCTACTATAGCAAGACTACTTAATGATAATTCTTCTTCCAAAATGAAATAAACGGCAACAGTCTATTTATAATCGTATGGGAACATGTTTGCATGAGATTATTTCAGTAATTACAATCTGGCGGCTGACCAAAAAGTGAAATGTGTTTACAGTGTAAAAAGGGCAATTTATGAAAAAATTGCCTCGTTGAGACAGTGTCTACCGTGATTTTACTAGTAACTACGAATTTTTATTTACCTCTAAACGCGTTTTTTCCTAATCCATTACCCCTTTTGCTCCAACATGTCGCAAGCTTGTTGGGAAAAGAGGCGGCAAATATCACCAAAACGAGACAACGAGAAAATTGGTATTCTTGATTTTCGTCTTATTTTGGGGTTTTATTAGATAACACCGTTAAATCTTAGCTCCACAGTTATCGGAAAGTCCACATTTTACTGGTATTAATATTTAGATAAATATAACTATGAAAATATATTCTTACTTCTTCTTCTCTCTCTCACTCTAAAGTAATAACCATTAGGTTCTTGGTACATTTTGGTCCATTTGGACCAATTCTCTTAATCGAATTATAAGTTAAAATGAATATTAATTGCCATACATACATTGGAAAAAGTGCTCTATATTGTCGAGGAGGTGGTTGTGGCAAAACAGCACAGCACAGCAACTGCCTAGGCATATTGACTATTGACATCTTTTCTATTTCATATCTCTCTCTAATCTCATTAGTAGACCCGCCGACCAACTTGACAATATAGAGCATGCTCTCTACACAGTAGTTGATTATCCTTCTTATAACATCCTTGCTTACGACATTTGTCAGTTGTATTATGACTTATGACATATGTCAGAGAGATATCTTATTGTTGCCATTTAGTTAGAGTAGGTACGCGTTTGACGAATATTATCAATCCGTTAGGAATATAGCACTTTCGAATAAAAGCAAAGTTGATCCTATGTTTTTACTTTCCTACGCTACTATAGTAGCTGAATAAGGAAAGTATTGTAATCGTGTGAAATTTTCGGTATCGAGATTTTTACACATGTTGACGTTTCAGAGTTTTCTAAGTCTAATAAACATATTTTCAGCCATTGGTCTGTATGTCTGTCTGTCTGTGGCATTTTTATTAAACTTGCCTAAAGTATTCTTCTGAGAGCCCGTCACCACCCACATATAGCGCCTTCTCTGAGGAAGAGCACAAAAAAGTTAGACTTGAATACAATTCATTATTACATTGTTGGTTTTACTTAGATATTTATCCGACCTGTAATATAAACTTGGGCGTTTCATTCGGGACATTTTATATTTGTATAGTCGCTTGTGAAAATTTTTTACGGAGAAAATTTTGGAGAAGCAGACGAAGCAAATACTTGATTGTGCTTTTCAAATACATTAGGTGTTAAACTTAGCAGCACATCGTTCACATCATCCATACAATTTTCCCTTCTAGGTGATCAAAAAATTTCACAGAATATATTTTTTTGAAAACTCTACAAAACTGTATTGGCGTAGGATTTTTGGCATTGCCAATACAATTCCTAATTTGACCGAAAAATTGTTCTGAACACTATAGGTTTAAATTTCTTCTGAACAAATATTCATATGATTTTTTCTTTGACATTTCCCATAATTTCAAAACTGATTTTAAAGTTTACTTCCAACCAAAAATAAACTTCAATTTACCAGTTACATTTTACCCATCCGCTTTGTTTACTTGAAGACTTTCAAACAAAGTGTTTGTTTCTTCAAGGAATTTCAGCTGGTTCTCCGTACCCATAAAAGCCTGGAATTTTCAAAATTACTTCAAATCATTACGTCAAAAAGATTATTCATTTGCTCAATAAAATTAGCTGTCACTTTGGGTTCCTTTGGCAAGATGTTGAAGTCAATACAGGTATGCATTACCACCGCAACAGAGTGACTAATACTAGCGACGCTTTTACTTTCATTTTTTGGAAATTGTTGGGATGAATGTGGTCATGACTGAGATTAGGGGCTAATTTAAATTGCTTTTGACTCTCAAAATTATACTGATCAGGGTATTGTTTCTCCTAGAACGTGAAACATCTTCTAGAATAATTTCTGATTCTGGTAATGCGCATTTACTTGTTGAGGCTGCTGCTTTTTCTAGTGATTAATTTTTTTGCCGTAAAACACATTTCCTTGACGAGTTCCCGGAGAGTGTCATTGGTGTTTGGCAAACTTGCTATGAAAGAAATATTTTTAAGTTTAAAATCACATCTAGTTCCTAACATAAGAAATAGAAAGAAAGTTTTATTAATCGAATTAATGCAAGTATTTTTAGCTCAACTACATAGGTAATTATTACCTTTTTGGCAAATTTTCTTTTTAACCTGGACATCATGGTAAATGGAATCCTTACTGGCACCCGCAATTTCTGCGAGTCGGCGTAATTTTTTAGATGTTGTTTTCGGTGAGAGTGCTAGTAATCGGTAAATTTTGCCATATCTCAAACATAATTATTATTTATTTTATGTACGACATTTGTCAGTTGTATTCCGAGAACACTACCTCCAAGTTGTATTATGATTATGACATTTTTCAATGTCAGAGAACTATACTGCTACCTCCATATTGTTGCGATTTAGTTGGAGTATATAATTGGCAATTATCAATGCGTTAAATGTACCACTTTCGAATAAAAGCGAAGTTGTTTGCATTTTTTTTTAAATTATAAATGATTTTATTAGAGTACACAACGAACTTACAAAAGTCAGTAATTATTGAGAATCGCGAAATGAAAATGGTATTTAAGACATCTGATCCTTCGAGTGAGCAACAACAACAAATACAGAATCGAAGAGGGAAAGGACAGGCGTATAACCAAGTCCCGCAGTCTACCACGAACGCAGCGCAGTCAGTTGCTAGCGTATCGAAGCAAAAGGTACAACGGCGTAGAGATAATATTGATAATAGAGAACATCGCAAATCGCAAAATGATGGAGGACAGCAAACTCGAGGAATAACACATCAGGATCATTCAAAAATCAACAAACAAGATTTTCAACATGATTTATGTAATCGAGAAGATGGTTGGAATGAAGTTAAATATAAAAACCGAAGAAACAGGAGATATGTAGTAGGAGATGGGGATGCAACCTCCCAAATCCAAACTGTGCCAAAAGTTGTTGCGTTGCATATATCAAGACTTAGTCCTAATACCAAAGCGGAAGATCTGGAAAAACTCTTAAAGAATGAATTTCCGGAAGTAATTTGTGAGGAGCATCCATCAAAACACCCTAAATTATACTCATCAATGAAGGTAAAAATAAACCAAACAAGCTTCACTAAAGCCTGGCGGAAAGAGGTATGGCCTAAGGGCGCTCTGGTTTCACGTTTTTTTTTGGAAGAATAGGGTTCCTCCACTGTCTCCGGAGGATCCTGCCGATATGAGCCAACAAAAACGTCTGATAATCCTCACCAGGGACCAACAGGAAAATCAAGGGTCTTAAAACTATCGCAGGACCGTTCATGCCCAAGAGATAGTGATAATATTTTGAAAATTATTCATTATAATGTACAGTCATTTAGAAATAAGTTTTTAGATTATGAAGTACTCATCAATGAGACATTATCAGATTGCCTTTGTTTAAATGAGCATTGGCTGAAGCCTGGAAAACTAGACAGTATTCCTATCCAAAACTATACAGCCATTTCTGGGTTTTGTAGATCGGAATACTCTGGCGGTGGCACAGGTATCTATGTTAATAATAATTTGGTATCTAATTCCTTAGGCTTAGAAAATATTTCAGTAGAACAACACTGTGAAGTCTCCGGAATAATGATAAAAAAAATTGATGTACAGGTTGTCACAATATATCGTTCTCCAAATGGTAGCTTTGAAAGGTTCCTAGATATTCTTTCTCAAATTATGGGTGAATTGGATACCTCTCAATCTGTCATTATTACAGGTGATTTTAATGTGCACTTTATGGGATGATAGTGCTCTAAGTCTTTGTAACCTGCTCAGAACATTTAACCTTAAGAAGACTGTCAAATTCAATACACGTCTGGACAAATGCCTAGACAATGTTTTCACAAATGTTGATTGTTTTTTTAACTTATCAGAACCAGTTGATCTGACTCATATCTCAGACCACATGGGCATATTATTCAAATACAAAAAACGAACAAAAATCCTAAACAGAAAATACATTTCATGCCAATTACTGATCATGGACTTGTTACTCTATACAATAATCTTGAAGCCATTGACTTTGACTTTGTTATTAGTAACACTCTTGATATCGAAGAAAAATTCAATATCCTTAATGATATAATTTCAGATGCTATCATAATCTCGTTTCCACAAAAATCTAAGCTCATCAATACATATCAGCAAAAAACACAAAAACACTGGTTCGATAGAAATTTAAATGAATAACGTGAAAGGCTCAACTTTTTTTTGTCCTTGAGTAAAACTGATCCAAAATTATTGACGAGAAAGAAATTATCCGAGTATAGGAAAGATTACCATAAAGCAATAAAAGCAGCCAAAATAAACGCGAATGATAATTTTATAGGCAGCTCTAAGGATCCACAACGGGCAATGTGGGACTTGATTAAAAACAAACGTAAAAATCAAGCTGGACCAACTACTCAACTTGATGCGAATACATTTAATTTTTTTTTGTTCAGTATCTAAAAATGTCATAAATAATCTTGAAAATCCACACTCTACTTTTAATGAACACTTAAATAAAGTATCACTTATCAATATCCCACAATTCAATTTTAAAGCGGTGAGCTACAGTGAGGCCAGGGATGTTATTTCATCATTTAAAGAATAGCAGTCGCAAGGATTGCTACAATTTTAATACCAAAATAGTAAAGACCATACAGAATCTGATTGTTGTACTACTAACAAAACAGATAAATGAGGCTTTATCCTATACGTGTTCCTAACCGTCTTTTAAATAGCAAAAGTTGTTCCCCTTTATAAAGGAAAAGGCTCAGTTGATGATTATACCAACTATCGTCCAATATCACTTTTACCGATTCTATCAAAAGTTTTTTTGCGCATTATAAAAAAATCAAATGGTTACGCATTTTGAATCCAATAATCTCTTCACTATCAACCAATTTGGTTTTCGAAAAAATAAAACAACCTGCTCCGCAATTAACCGTCTGACAAATAATGTTCATGAAGGTTTTGAAAATTCGCTTGGTATTTATGCTTCCTTTTTAGATCTTACTAAGGCTTTTGATTGCGTAACACATCAAATTCTTTTAGAAAAACTAGGTTTCTATAATTTCCATAGCAATGCAGTATCATTAATCGAGTTATATCTTTCTAATAGATTGCAGTATGTCTCTATTAACCAGGATCGCTCGTCGAGGCTGATCTTGAAACATGGAGTACCACAGGGCTCAATACTGGGACCCATACTATTCCTTGTATATATTAATGACCTGGCTCACACCCAGGACAAAGCTAGAATAATCTTATTCGCTGATGATACCTCATATTACCACAGCTATCATCCATCTGAAATAAATGGTTTGGTTCTCGAAGATACTATGGGCAAAATATCTGAATGGTTCTTATCCAACAAACTATCCCTTAATAACTCTAAATCACGGATTATGAACTTTACATTGCGAAACACACCAATTGAGCATCCGCTTCTAGCAAACTGTGATACAGAGGTTAAATTTCTTGGGGTTTATCTCGATCCGGGCCTTACCTGGGAGAAACATGCTGTACATCTATCTAAGAAGCTATCTCAATATCTCTTCCTGTTCCGAAATCTTACAAAAATCACTTCAAGAAAAACTATTCTGATGGCGTATCATGGATTTTTCCATTCAAGTTTGTCATATGCCATCTTGTTATGGGGGCACTCCTGTCATATGGAAAAGGTCTTTGCACAACAACGTAAATGTATTCGTATTATTTGTGGATTGGGCTAAAGAGATGATTGTCGTCAGTCCTTTATATCTCTAAATATTCTCACTTTACCATGTTTATATGTGATTAACTGTCTGTTATACATCAAACAAAACATTCACTTTTACAAAACCCATTTGGACCTGCACAGTTATCCAACCAGAAATAATGAAGATCTGGTTCCATATTTTAGTCGTCTTGAGAGAACCAGAAATGGCACTAAGTATCATGCAATAAAATTTTTCAATGTTTTACCATCAAATATTAAAAATCTCAGCTGCACCCAATTCAAGATAAGTATTAAAGCATTTCTATTGAAAAGCGCTTTCTACTCATACGAGGAGTACTTGCCATCAAATTTTAATATGTAAACTTTGTTATGTATAGTGTATATGGTTTCTTTTATCTTAATATCGTATTTCGAACTACTTATATATATATATATATATATATATATATATATATATATATATATATATATAATTTTAGCACCGGCAACACCGTGGGGTCTTCAAAAAAGTAAATTGTAGAATCCGTCTATTTGGTTTTACATATATTGATAATATGAATATTACAGCCTTTTACGAGTTAAAAACAAATGATCACTTTCCTTGTCTATTTCGTCCACTGGAATCCTTTCAATAGAACCTTCATGCAACCATTCATTGAGAACAGCCTGGTAATCCAACCTCTTGCCAACATTATCCAGGCGCTTTGTCGTAATATGCAGCCTCCTCAGTGCTATGTCTTTATTAGTGGGGAGTTTTTTGCTGTCCATTAACCCAAGGTAAACTGACTTCATATCGACCATCTATGTCCCTTGTGATGGTACGGAAAAATGATCCTTAGCAGCAAAGTCTCTCTTAACCTTAGATATAGTCTCCACCGGATCCCGAATCCCAAGAGTTTCTATCTTCCAAAGATTTTGTACGGTAGCATTCTGAACGGTCATCATTGTCACAATCATTGAAAAATTTCTCGCCAGTACGTCACCGGGTACCTTGCCCATCTTGGTCCAACCAAGGCGGGTATTTACGGCTGTAAGTCCACCGTTAATCTGGATAACGTCTGTCGTCATCAATCTGCCTATCACATCATCTCCTATCAATATTTCAATTTCGGGAGAACCATTCCCTATGTCTGAGAGAATAATTCCACGGTCTTTCAGGTCAATCAGCCACTATAGTCTCAGAACCTGTGCAATACGACCACAGATTTTATCTTGTTCAAGAACTTTGAATTTGAACTGAAATGAGTCAGTCGAACTTTCTAGGATATCACCATATCGACGGTGCTTGTGTAAGGTCTGAGTGCCTCCAAATAATTCATGGATAATGGAAACCTCACCAACGGCTTCAAGACCGAGCTCAACAGCAGTCTTGCGGAGTACAAATGATCTTTGAGATCCTCCATCAAAAAGAACACGTACCATCTTGCTTTTCTTCTTTCCAATAAAATTACTCTAACTATGAGTGTCTGAAGTAGTACCTCTCGAGTACACGTTTGGTTACGTTCCACTTAACGTCCTCGAGCCTCGAATGCAGCCGTTGAAATTATCGTTACACTAACGTAAAAAGGCCGTGGGAGTTGTGGCGAAATTTATAGGTGGAACGCACATGTTGAGCGCTGTATGCGGCACAGAGTATAAGGTTAGGTATGCGACATGGTGAAAACTTACAATTGAGAGTAATTTCACATGGATTGAAGTAAAACCAGTAAAACGCAATTCAACATGGATTCTCATGAGCTTATGGTTGCATTTTTAACAAAACGAATAAGAGATAATGGCTCTGATTCTGATGACATGTGGGAAGCTGCTTTGAGTGTTAGAGGAAGGACAGCGACAATTACGCCCACGCATTAAAGGATATAATGATGTGGCTTGCTACACTGATAACGAGTTTAAAAGTCATTTCAGGTGTTTTTTTATATATTTCTTATATATATTTTATAATCTACTTTCAGTAGACAAACTAATTAACTATTGCTTTCAGAATGCCAAGAACTACGTTTCAATACCTCCATGGGATGATGCAAAAAGAATTAATAAGAAAAGTAAATAGTTGTATGTATGTATTCCTTCTCAAACACAGCTGATAGCTCTTTGGAAGATGGCCACTACAGATTCGTATAGGTATGGTTTTATGAATAGAAAACCAGATTTACATCTTATTTAATGACTTTTAATATAATTTGAAAATAGAGTAATATTTTGAACTATGTTGAAAAGACCATTGCGAGTGCTCTTGTTTTAATAAAATAATTTGAATCACAATGTGGGTTGAATCAATTGGATAGTTCATATTTATTTTACCTCTACTTTTCAATAATTTGTTTGCAGATCTGTTTGTGACCGATTTAATGTTGGTCGAGCAACTGCTGTCAGAGCTGTATGAAGGGTCACTCTCACTATTCAAACGAGCTCCTTTATTCATTCAATGGCCCATTGGAGATAACTCTGTCACAGTTATGCGAGGTTTCGTAGAAACCAGTGGCTTTCACAAAACTATCGGAGCTATTGATGGGACCCACATTCGTATAAATGCTCCAAAACAAAACCAGAGAGCTTATGTAAACCGAAAAGGATATCATTCAATTCACTTGCAGGTAATCATTCCTACATTTTATAAAATTACAATTTTTTGGGTCAGTTTTATTTTATTCTGTATGACTTTTATTTGTATCTTTTTCTAGTTGGTTTCCGACCACAGATGTTTGATAACAAATTGTTACGCCGGACACCCTGTTTCTACTCATGATCAAAGAGTCTTCCGCTTATCGGAAATATCTAAATTTTTGAATGATGGATAAAAGTTTCCTTCTGACAGCCACCTTGTGGGTGATACCGCATACGAATTGCAGCAAAATTTAATGACACCTTTTCGAGACAACGGGTTCCTAACTCGGAGACAGGAAAATTACAACTATAGACATTCTGCAGCCAGGATAGCCGTGGAAAGTTGCATTGGCCTACTAAAAGGACGCATGAGAAACTTATTGCATTGCTGGCCAATGCCAAGAGTAGATTTAATGGCTGAGTATATTGTGGCTTGATGCGTTATTCATAACATTTGTATATTACGGAATGACGAGATAAGAGTAATTGTGTTACCACAAAATGTCAATGAAAATCAAACAAATAATAATGTTCGTCAAATAGCAAATCAAAGAGTTGCGATTCAGAAAAGAATCGGGAGTATGGAAAATCTTCCATAACTTGTCTTAAAAATGGAAATATAACCACTAGTATAATTAGTATTATTAATAAATAAGGAAATCTGCAAGGATGCGGAGTTACTACATCACAAATTTACACCAACGCATCTTTGAATACATTATGAGAAAATGAAAAAAATCCCAAGAATTTTCGTTCTTATTATTTATGTAGGTACTTACATAGATTATTTAACAGTGTGTGAAAGCACTTTGTAGTTTTTTTATAAATAATCGTAAAATCTCTTGAAACTCAAAGAAAGAACTTTAATCGACAAAACTAATTACTTACTACTAATTTAGAAAGTAACACAAGCATTTTCTCGTAAATTTCTAATCGCTGTCTATGCCGTTTGGCACGCGTTTCCTCCTCCTCCAATTTTTGACGGAATCTCTTTTTCAGGAGGGAGGCCATATTTTCTTTAGTTTTCCCGATGGAAGATGAATCTGAAAAATGTACATAAAATTTTGAGTTGCAATTAAATGAAATGATTGAATATACTGTATGACACATTGCTCTCTGATTCTCAATTATTTTGCGAGGACACTCCTGATGAAGAAGCTACAGCCACCGGCGAAGCCCAGGCTTTCGATTGGAAAATAGAATGCATCTTCTACAAAGGATGCATGTAATATAATGCAAGAATGAAAATACGTTTAGAAAACAACTATCAACATATAGAATTTATTTTTACCCTCTCATTGCCGCTCTTGTTATTGTAGTCTTTGACACTCTTGTAGGTTTCTTGAAACTTTGAATTTTGGCTGCACACTGAGGTCCAGTGATCAGTGATATTTTAATTTTCATAGTTTCCGCAATGTCCTCCCATTTTTTTTAGAAAACTTCCCGCTTGAGAATTTCTCCTCTCTCTACATATGTATCTATTTTCCAGCGATATAATCCTGGAATGAGTACCTATGGCATATTAAAGTTTATCATTTACATTAATCAATCTGGATTATTCGCTGTAAATATCACCGACAGATTAACATACCAGTATCTTCGGTGGTAACGGCATCTCTCTGCTGCGCTAATGGTTGCGAGTGACCCTGTATATTTGGTAAATCAAAAGTAAAGAAAATGTAATTAATATTTCATTTTTGACTCTCTGTTAGGCATGCCATGACAGTTTTTACAATTTTTTGATTAGTTTAGAACATTTATATATATACATATTAACATTGTTGAAGAGAAAACAGAGCCACGCACAACTACCACTATTGTCAGCATCTGCATCTACCTGCTGCGATTGCACAGTCGTTGCATATCTTTCTTTTAGTACAGCATTCATCAATGCTGTTGCGAAATGTAAATCTGAAATATCAAACTCGATTATGTAGAAAACGTATTAGAAAAGATGAAACTACATGAACGAAACTATAGCAAAAATGTAATTAGAATTGAATGAAACAAAATCTCAAATAATTATGTATATTCAAATTTAAAAAATTTGAAGTATTATTCGTTCCATATTTTGCAACAAATAGAATATTGGGGTTCAAAAAGACTTCACACACCCAATAAAAAGTTTTTCGATGTTAGGTTAACAGAAATATATTTGTCCCCAACAAAAGTTATTCGATGGCGAAATTATTGTATGTGTACAATTAAAGAACCACTTACCATTTTCAGCACGCCTCGCATCCTCCACTGACATTGTCACTTCCACTGAAATATCAGTTTAGAGAGAAATTAGTTTAGTAATTTGTGCGTCATGATTGTCGGAACACCATCAAAGTAATCGTGAAATGGGTATAAAATAAATTCTACGGGTTGGGAAATACCGAAACATATGAATAAAAGACACTAACTTTAGTAGTTGCTTTTTTTGATCTGGCACATGTTTGTTACATGTGGCTTGATTAATTCTGGAAAATAGATTTCTGCCACATAAGTTCTAAGCAAAGAAGCATGAGAACCTGTATCGACTAGAAAACGATCACTGAAATTAGGAATTTTTATATAAGGAAACTGATTTATTTGAAAACTATTCAATCTTGGACATGGCTTGAGTTTTCCGAGGCTGCCAATCGAATATTTTTCAAACTGATCTTCACTGGATTCGAATGGTTCATTCTTATTTTTTTCAGATTCTTTCTGATAATTATCGGAAGTTTCTTGAGAATCCGTTTGATAATAATCTGATTCCAAATATTCATAATCTTGTTGATAAGGGTGTTCGTTTTCTAGATGAGTAAGCTCTTCGAAATTATATTTAGGAGGATTAGATTGGTATCTATAAGGCCGATTGTTATATTGGAATCAATTATTATATTGAGACTGATTATTTTACAGAGGTTTGGTTTGACTGATTGGGCGGTTTGGTTGAATGCTAACACCTGACATTGGTTGCGGGTATGTCTTTTGTTGGGGTTTGAAAAGATTCACCGGGGGATTTTTTCCAAATCCAACTGGTTTAGCTCCAAAAGCTTGTTGTGTTTATGGGAAATAATGTCTAATAGGACTGTTAATACTTGAGAAATTATGTATAACATGTTGTTGATTATTACTAATCGATGGTAATTGTGACCCTTTTCTTATAGCTATTAATTTCCGTTTTACAGTATCTATGTTAATTTAAAACACTTATATTCCAATCAAAGAAATAATTATAATAGTATAGCTACCTTTGAAGCGTAAAACCGACATCAATAGAAAGAATAATATCATAACTTCATTACCCGTCAGTTTATTTGTTTAGGAATTATTTCATATGAGTATTCAAATTCTAGGATATTTGATAATAATTAAGAATCATTTAGTACTGAAATAATGATAATGGAATTTAACTACAATCATTATTATCTTAAAAAGTCACCCGTAATCATAATGATATTGGAAATTAAAGTATGAATTATTAGAAAAATTCTAGAAAGGCGTTGAGTTTATTTTAAAAGGGTTCAAATCTGCATTAGAATATGTAACAATAAAGAGGGAGTTCCATTCAAGATAAGGAAGATTTACAATTTTTTATATAGAAATTTTACAACCAGATCTTTCCAACACCCTGCACGATTTTTGACATATGATATAGGTATAACCTTGACCTTCATCAATATGATAAAAGCGATAGCTCAAGTTCTAAATGGGCAACTTTGGAAATAAAATACTTCATAATTTACATTTAAACAAATCTTAAAATATTTTAGAATGAAAAGGGATAGGTATAGGGAATAGTTAATTAACTCACTTTTATTTTGGCTCTTTTATCTGAAAATAATAAAAAATATAGGGCATTCAATTAAAACAAAAAAAAATTGATACGTATCTTTTCTGCATCTATTTCGTGGATGACCAATACTTTATATTTTGTGGATTCCCTTGAGAGACCGTAAAAAAATTAATTTCTTAAAAATAAAGTTAGATAGTCTTTATGCTAGCCTTTGGCAAACAAACAACAATATTAAACTTATCCTTACTGAAAATATAATCATTTTAAGACATGGTGCAATTTAGTAAAAAAGAAAATAGGGTCCCTAATTTGAGACATAAAGGTGTCCAAATTTAAGACATCAAACCTATAGCATAGTACCAAAATTGTAGATAGTGACTCATATTTTCAACATAGACCTTTGCGCGTCTGAGGGGAAAGGAAATCGACGATTCATAAGCGTGCGGCTATTATTAAAAATAATTTATGTATATAATAATGCTTCATGAAATCCCTCTCCGCACACCCAAACATGAGTAACTATCTAGAATTTTGGTACTATGCTATAATTTGAGACGCTATTCAAAAAAGCCCTTTCCTTCACAAAAATACCAAATAAAAATGTTACTTCGAATCTCCCCGCAGTCTTCATGTGCCCACCTACCACACTGTGTGCATCTAGCCCATTTTTCTCAATGTTTATCTTCTGAGTACCGACCCATACAAAATAATCACTTAGCGTCGCTGTCACTACTTTCGTCCGAAGAATAGTCTTCGAATTTGACACTTTCGTTACTGCAGTGGTGGACTAACAGGGGGCAGAAGGAGCAGCCCGCCCTGAGCCTCCGGGCTCTTGGGGCTCCCAATGCCTCCCTAAACAAGACTTTAAAAATTTGCTTATTACCTACATAATTTCGTCAAGATCAAAACATTTCAGCCATCTAGACTTTTTACGCGGTACTAATATTCTTTTTCCTGAGGAATCCCTGAATGAATGAAGTGCAAATAATTCTCTCTTGTACGCTTTTATTTACATTCACTACATTCTATTTACGTCGAAAAATAAACATTGGCCACATTTAAAATATAGGTATTAGATTTCATAACGTTGACAAAAATACATATTTCTTACCTTTTCAAACCAAAACAGGATGATTAAGTGGGCATTGCGTGTAAAATAGTTATGTGCTGATTATTGGCAGCCAGTTTGTTTTTATTGTGGTATATATATGTGCAAGCCTCAAGGATGTATATTCCTGCAACTGTTAATATTTTCATATTCTGAAATGCTGCCCTGCAAAAATCCCTACATCCCATCTTTGCAATGATCCTTATAGCGTACTTCTGTATGATGAACAATCGGCCTACATATGAGCTTGTACCCCAATTCAAAATACCGTATCCAAGATGTGGATTGAAATTTGCATAATATAGGGTTATAAGGATTTTTTGCTGATAATTTGAGAGATACCTGATAGAATATTAGGCTTTAAGTTTTTACATAAATTGTCATGTGACATCCACTGCAGTTTGTTATCAAAGACAACACCTAACATTTTTGTAGACGTCTCAAACAGATTCATCTTATTTTGTTGTAATTTTGTCATGAACTGTACCATACTGGTTTTTGTTCTATTCCAAAGCAGTGCATCGTATCGTTCCTAACACTGTCACCAACCGAGATGTCCATTTTTGATTCAGGAAACATGCGGGAGATGTCGCTACTGGGCAATATTATTGTATAGACTCTTTGCTTGGGAGCCACACTGCCAGATAAGGCCAAAACGACGTACAAAGCGCATGGAAGTCTTTGAAAGGTTATGTTGACCATATGCAACAATACAGATACAGGGTTTATAGTTTATTAGTGTGTTCCGATATTTTCGCGAACGGATAAGCCTTTTTTCAAATTGTAAAGTAATAAACGTGATCTTATCCGTTCAAAGTAATTTTAATAAAAAGTATAATGGTGTCTTTTATTGTTGTTGTGGTATAAAAGTAAATGAGTTCAGAGTTGAGTTAGTGCATTTTCGAGTATTTGGCAACGAAAGTAATTCTTAGTAAAATTTACCCAAATTATAATCCGTAGTTTCTAGTCAATATGCACCTATACGAAAATATTGCTTCAGTTCTTACATTTCGCGAGTGGTCCATATTTTATTTGTAGTGCACGTTGACGTAGGTCAAATCAATAACGAGGCTTAATTTATCTATCTTTTATAAAAGTTTATTATTTATCTCATTATTTTTATTGAAAATGATTCAACCATCTGGCTCTCAGAAGAGGAAGCTAAAAAAACGAAGACTGAAGAGGCAAAATCGCTTGCTGGATCTTTATCCAAATACCTTTTGAATTCTGAAGAGAATAAAAGTGGCGTTGCCGAAGAAATCAATCAAACTGTTGAATCGGGATGTAATATACAAATCATTGATATTAAGACAAGTAGATATACTAGGCTGCTTCTAGATCGGAAGTGAACTGTCAAGATGGCGGCTTGACAGCTGTCAGTTAACAACTGACATCTGACACGAAACACTGTCAGCCACGGAACACAAACTTCTTACAGTCGACACGGAACACAAACAACTGACAGTTGACATGGACCACTGGCAGATGGCATGAAATATAAACAATTTTTCATCTGTGATCCAAGGTGCACAGGCATCCAAGGAACACAGTCATCCAGAAAATACAAACATTTGAATTGTTGGTGTTAAATGGTGCCACATTTGAATTTGAGTTAAATAATAATTTCAGAAAAAAGCTTGATGGCGCGCTGGCGTCAAACCTAGAACCTCTGATATACAACGCATATAATCTTCCTATACAGCTACGCGGCTTGCCGTTTGTTGGTTATCAAAAAATTCTGTATTTATCTCCACGATACGACATATCTGTATTTAATTATTCAGCGGCCAAGCGTCGTAAAAAAAGGACAGCGCTATAGAGAAAAGTGAGCTACTACTACGATCGAGAGATTCATTGTAAAACATTCATGTATTAGAAATATGAAAATAATGTAATATTTTATTCTCTATAATATAATGCAGTTGATGTAATTGTTTATACCACAGGAAATTGATAAGCGATAAGCATACAGAGACAGACCAAAAGAAAAATAAATAATTTTATAAAAAAATTGACATGGAGGATTTTTCTTGGGGGCATGGCATGAAGCATATGGGCATGAACGATGGAAAATGAAAACAATATAATATTTTCGGTCGAGCGTCGTAAAGAGGAAAAGAGCAATGAGAAAAGTTAACTGGGACTAAGATCGAGAAATTCATTTAAGCAGTTACCATATTAAAATTCAAAAGAATTTATTATGGTGTATTTCATTGTCGTTTGGTATATACATGGGTGATATAAAAGGGAATATAAATAATTTTATTGTAAATTTGACATAGTGGATTTCTCCTGTGAGCATGAGGATATTAAGCATGCGGGGTGTGGAGGATAGAACATGAAGCATACGGGTTGCAGCAGAGTTAAAGTTCTATCAAGAAACACCAAGTTTGATGTAGTGGATGAGGGTTTTGCCAAAAACTGAGCACTTCCGGTATATAGAACAATTGCTAGAAAAATAAAAATTTTATATTTGGATTGTACACGTAGATGTCAAATCTGCAATAAAATAACCACTTCCGGTAGGTCATTTCCAGTCGTCCGATTTTGATGAAACGTTTATCAATGGATTCGTGTCTACGTCAACGACAATATTTAATCATTTTTGGATGCCAGAAAGCCATAGGAAGCTAACTTCGTCAATATGAGAGAAAGTACTTCGAGGACTTTCAAAAAAACTATAAAAAAGGACCCAACAAAAATGATAGAAGCCAAAAAAAACTCTCTCAAACTAACCATTCAATTGAAAAAACGATATAACAAATTGTATAAAATGTCACTCTGCCAAGGTCGGTCAAAAATCTGTTCCAAAGAAAAGAGCGAGAATTAAACATGTTTACAATTGTCTGCTGTGTGAAAGAGTCGTGCTTGCAGCAAGAGTCTTAAGAACTTTATATTTTTCAATGTACCAGCAAATGAGGATTTATAGACAGAGAAGATAAGAAAAAATAAGCGCATAAAACAGAACAAGGAAAAAGATTGACGTGTAAATTTGCCATAAAAACAGATGGACCAAATTCATAACTAAAATCAGGATCAAAATACTCTTCCCTTATTCAAAATTGGCAATCGTTAATGCTTGCAAATTTATTGAAAACTTAAAAATCTCTCAAGCTGGTCTTTCAGTTCATAAAACGATGTAACATATTAAAAGAAATGTTGCTCTGATTAAATGATGGTGTAGAGAAAGTCAAACTTTTTTAGTCATATGGTTGGAAATAATGAATGGTATATCTGAAATATTTCATTCAGCGACCGAGCGTCATAGACATGAACAGAAGCTACGAGGAAACTGAGAACGCATTACAAGCGGAGATCCGTTTCAAAGATAACAGCGAGAATTAAACATGCAAATGCCTGCTGAATGGAAAAGCAGGAAGAATCTCAAAATATTTGCAATGATTTCCTCAGACTTTACATGAGAATGATGGTGGAATTGCAGGTTTCTGAAGAAACAAAGCATGTCACATTGAATAAAAATGAGAGAGCTCCCAAATGATATCATTTATTTTATTAGTTAGAAGACACAGGTATCAAAAATCCAAGCTACCATAATTACAAATTCGTCCGGAAGAAACAAATGAAAAGATATTGATTGGCTTTAACGAAAAAACGTTACACAAATCAACGGAAAACGGGAAAAGAAGAGGGAAATACTCTCAAACTTCATAGAAAAATGCTGAAATTTTTGGTATAAAGAAAAGGCTGAACTGAGAAAGACAAATCTGAAAAAATAAATATAGAATGTAATGTATATTAAGGGTGCGGGCGAGAACACGCTGTAAACAATTACAGAAATAAAAGTGAAGTAAACACTGCAAGCGGTTTTTTATTAAATTTAGTCGTTGATAGCATTTGATGCAAATTTGTTTCCGACCGACAAAGTGTCAATTTGCTGTCAATAGCAATCCGTGAATGAAGGAACGACGGCAGAAATTATTTAAGGTATAAATAACAATGAAACTGTTAGTTACAGAAAAATTGAACTCGTGATTTATATTAAGGTCCTACCATTGGCATTGAATTTTCATAGCCATAACCAACTATAATAAATCAATAGGTATAATTTTACCTTTATGAGCTTTATCAAATTCCTCTCTTGTCACTTTTATTTTGTGATTTGTCCCGGTACTTTCATCCAACAAGATTAATTCCTTATTCCTTATTACTTTAAATGAAAAAATATTTTTATTGGATTATCTATACATAAACCACAGAGTAAATAAGTTAACATAAATTGGAGGTAGTGTTCTCTGAACACAAACAACAATATGGCGTCTTCTACTCCCAATACACTTGCTTACACCACCTCCACGGGAAAAGCAAATTTAGCATTTGCAGTAAAGTAACGCATGCGCAGTATCGTATATAATAGTAAACAAAATTGCGTCAGTGAATTTTAGATCACCAATTTTTTGCTGTCAGTAAACGAAGTGTGTTCTCGACCGCACCTTAAATATCAGCCGAAGTGCAAAATCTTTCAACAAGTCTGGGAGAGACATCCAATAGAATTTATTTTGAAGTAAAGCATTCAATGTCAATATATTATTAACTAAAATAAGCAGTCCAGAAGTATGAAATTGATAAGCGATATGAAAACATGTAAATTGTGTCGCTCATTATACATATTGTTTAACTTTTAACGTTTTCATCTCTGTGAGAACAATTGAAAATGTTGTCAGAACAAAGAAAAACTCAGAAATACTAAAAAATTACAACAAAATGTGATGAAAATATCAAAAATTGATGACAAGAAACGCTGAAAAACAAGACTTCCAACCAATATAATTGAATAATAATCTTGTAAAATATTGCTAGCACATGCATCGTGGTTGTGATTTGTTCCTGCTTATGAATATTTTTGATCCATCTGTTGAGTTGTATTTTTAATATCTTTTTAAAATTTCAATTGATTTTCATAATATAAGATTTTATGAATGTAATTTGTTGTTTTGAAAAATATTTCTGATGGATACAATGTCAAAAAAAGAACTTGTGTTTCATTCAATTTTCTTTATTGTTTAAATCACATCATATATTGTATAAGGCATTACAATCAATTGTAATCACCTCTTCACCATATAAAATAATTTGATATTTTCCAAACTTGAAGGTGAAATGATGCATCTCCTTTTCACACCAATAATTCAACCAGATGGCATCGATTTCAAAAAAGTTGGTAAAGTCATCACCTCCATACTTGTTTTTATCAATGAAATTTTGAGTTTTGTATAGAAATCCCAGAAATTGTTCAAATCTGTCTGAAGAAAAGATGATTTTCTTCTTGGTTGTATCTCCCATTATAATTTTGCCATCTATACCATTAAATATTATTTTCAAACCATCAGGGAGGACATATCTGCGAACTGAAATTGGTTTAATCACTCTAACATTTTCATGAGCTGTTTTCTTCAATCTTTTAGGATTGGAAAAGATTTCTGATTCTATAATTTTATCAATAAACTGCATTTCTTCAATGTTTTTGCTAGACATTTCAAACTCGACTTACTTGTCGAATCTTGTAAAGCAACATCATAGTCATCAGAAATATGCGCATTACTCAAACAAAAATATTATTATTACCTTAACTCAGCTGTTGTGTTTGTAATTCAATGTGAGTCGTTTGACATATATTTTTCTTCTTTCTTCCTCAGTACTTTTTGGACCAGATAGGTCTAATGTAATGTAGATGCAATTCTTAGAAAGCTCTTCCAATTGATGAACCCAACATATATTCCAGCATACCGAAATGATGAATGATTGAGGAGACATACATGAAAATTCAATAAAAGTTTGTAAATAATTTTCTTCCATACATTAACGACATGAGAAGCTTTTGTTCAATCGTTGGAGAGAAAAAAACGAGCACATAATGTTGAAATTATTTTATTGTCCAAATACGGACACAATGAAAAACCATTTGGGTCATCTCTCTATATCACATACCAAATTACGTATTAAGTATCGAGACAAATGAAGAAAATATAGTTCAAAATATAATTTCAATTTCAGCAGTTGCACAGAGAAAAAGGTAAACTGAAGGAGTGGTAGATGAAATACCAACAAAAAAGAAGAAATTCCTCACAAGCCGAAAAATGTGAACGATATATTTGTTTGTTTTAATACTGACGGAGACAAAAATGAAACTTTTCGACCAAAATAGACGAAATGGTACGTATAGGCTATAGAAAACACAAGAGAGCCACATTAATATCAAATTTGGCAATTGCTCACAAGTCGAAAAATGTGAACGATATATATGTTTGCCTTAATGCTGATGGAGACAGAAATGGAACTTGTCCATCAAAATAGACAAAATGGCACCATAGGATACAGAAAACATGAGAGAACCACTTTAATATAAAATTTACCTTAGATTCAATCATTATAAATAAATAATCATTATCAGCTTTCCTCCTCAATATTGTAATAACAGTATATCAAGAAACTCTTGCACTCGTATTCACAGTAAAGAAGTTTCATCTTATATGGACGCCCTATGACTTTTCAGAGCGATCCGTCTTCAAAGTTATACTCTCATTCTGAAAACCAACAATTTGAAAAAATCGACTATATAAAAACAGAAGATTTTGGACACGCTAATATACCATCAAGCTAATCAACTCTGATGCAGTTCAAGATGAAAAATATGTAATATCTTCAATGAGAATTAAAACAGGATTGCCACAATTTCTGAACAGTGTTATCGATCCACTTCCAGTTACAAATAAAATAATTCAGCAGGAGATCATTCACTACATTTAGAAGGGTACCTTACCAAGTAAGCTAAGACGGAACATAAGACAACCTTTCCGTAGTTCCAGAGTTTTTTTTTCAAGTGTTCTACATCATTTGTACAAAGAACATCCTAGTCAAGAGAGTTTGAAATCCATAGCGATGCTTGTAGACCGGACAAATATAAATGCCGACCTTCAAGATTTTGTTAGAAAATGTTTGAGTTGTGCTGAAGCAGCAAAATTACCACCAAAAATTTCGTTTTATCCATGACCCACACGTATTGGAACCTGGCAACGTCTCCACCTAGATTTTGCAGGTCCAATAAGAGGAGATTTTTTCTTCATTATTGATGCTGCTTACTCGAAATGTCCTGAAATAGTGCACACAAAAGATGCGACAAGCATTCATCATCAAAATATTGGAAGACATTTTGCCAGATTTTGAAATCCAAAAATTCTCGTTTCTAATAATGCAACTCGATTTTGCAGTGAACATTTTCGAATTGTTTTGCAAACAGAATGGAATTCAACTCTTAAGAACACCATACCCAATCTAAGAGACAGGTGAAAAGATTTGTTGTTACATTCAAGCGAGCCTTGAAGAAAATTGAAAAAAGGAAGGTCAACCATTAGAACAACATGTTCAGACTTTGTTATAAACTTACCGTATCATCAAATGGAATATCTCCAGTAGGAAAACGAATTAGTAAAAAAGTGAGGACACCTTTTGAAAAAGATCATCGAATAAATGACAATAATTTTGTATCTTCCGAATCAATTTCAATTGGTCAAATAATTTACTGAAAGGTTTACCATATTAATATAAACCAATGGAAGCCAGGAATAATTACAGACAGTTGATATTTCGATGAAATCTTCTGATATATCAAGAAGAAACAAACGTTGAATTTCAACACATGATTCCAGGTAATACATCAGAGAAACGATGACGATTTGCAGTTAAACGATTAAATTTAATAATATTCGGACAAATAGCAAAAATTTGACAGATGGACATATTATCTGTCTGTAGCAATCTGTTTCCTGATAAAAAAAATGAATGAGACACCAGAAATAAACAAAAATGGATGAAAAAATCAGAAAAGTAAAATAATTTGCCGCGTCAATGTCAGGTGTCCATAGAGGGGTGCAATTAAAAATCCGAGAAGTAAATCCAAGGGCACTGTTCAATCCTTGTTCTAATCATTCCTTGAATCTTTGTGGAGCCACGTATTTTGGAACAGTAGAGAATTATATGCTACTGGAACGACTGACTGCATGCGTGGAATAACAGATAGGAGACTACCAGATATTCACTATTAGGCAGTTAATGTAAAAATGTTGAGAATACGACAGAACATTACACCAGCTATTTATAGACTTTAAACAAGCATGATAGCATTATAAGAGTGATGTTATAGAATGCCATGGCTGAACTGGGCATACCGAAGAAGCTTATCAATCTTACAAAGGTTTGTGTTTACAATTAACAGTGGTCTCAAACAGGGAGATGCGTTATCCCCAATTCTTTTTAATATCGCTTTGGAGAGCATCGTGCGAAAGGCTTCTCTTATTATTATTATTTATTATACTTGCTTTTGCAGATGATATGGATATAGTGGAAAATACAACTATTAATGTAAAGTAAGATTTCATTAAATTGGAAAGTGCTGCAAAAGAAGTAGGCCTACGAATCAATGAAGATAAAACCAAATACTTGGCTACAACAAGAACAGAACGGCGAGACAGATTAGGACAAAATGTGACAATGGATCAATACAATTTTGAAAGGGTCCAGCAATTTAAATATTTGGGAGCTACGATCACTTCCGATAACAACATTACACAAGAGATTAACAACAAAATACAAGGAGGTAATCGCTGTCTCTTTGCGTTGCAAAAAATAATGAAGTCGAAAAATGTATCCCACCGTATGAAAATAAGAATCAGTTATAAGACTTATAATGACATACGCATACGAAACATGGACTATGACAAAACAAAATAAGAACACACTGAGGATTGCTGAATGAAGAATTGTAAGAGGGATATACGGACCAGTCAAGGACAACATCACACATGAGTACTGAATGAGAACTAACAGGAAATTGGAAGAACTGCACAACCAGCCAGATATCGTGAAACTATTTGAAGTGGAAAGACTAAGATGGGCTGGTTATGTTAGGATACAGGATCAACGTGTCGTCTGAAAGGAAAGCGGCCGCTAAGAAGGCCAAGAATACGGTGGAGAGACAATATTGCAGCGGACTTACGGACTCTAAATGGCGAACGACCAGAAGAACTAATGGTGGACCGCAACAAGTGGAAAGAAATTAAAACGTTTATCGGATACTCGCTGGAGCGCTCATTACGAGTCAGAAAAAGTTGAAAAAGGAAACATAGACATTTGTGAGTAGTTTGAAACATTTTAAGATCCAACAAAAGCAAATTTAGATACAAGATCAGGATCAAGCCTGCTCCTGCCAGCTGTTTGTGATGATTTTCATGATTTCAAGGTTGTTGTCTATCTTCAGTTTGCCGCATGATATTTGTCTGGTTGGCAGTGTATTGTTTGGTAATCAATCTGACTGAGCATTTATAGTTGGTATTATGCAATATTATGACAATGTGAAATTGTAGGTATGGCCCAGCATTCAATGGTGGTAGGGGTGCCTGCCCTCGCAGTAGTTGGTGTCGGCACAGTAAGACGTCCTAGCGTAGTCTAGTTAGTCAGAAACGGCTTATGTTATATAATCATCTTGATTATGTATCAAAGATATATAATATAAATATATATATATGTATATATATATATATATATATATATATATATATATATATATATATATATATATGATATATGCTGGGAGTCTGATGCTATGTTTGGTAATCAATCTGATTTAGAAGCATAGTGGAAAAAATACATACAATATGTAGACGACAAACCTCGTTCTTATTGCGACACCCTACGAAATGTAGGTTCAGTTTACCAGCTAGGCATGAAATTATTATTCATATATATATATATATATATATATATATTTGATTCTGAATTCATGACTGGTTTATTATTTGATAAAATAGATTTTTGTTGGGGATGCAGTGTTTTCTGGAATGTTTGTGACATTTGTGAGTGTGTGTAGTTCATTATTCGGGTAAGTCTTTACGTTACACTGCCCCCCATGAGCATCTGATCGTCCCGATCAGAATCATCCTTGGTAGTACCTTGCACCTTGCTGGATTTCCGTTCCATGGCGTAATCTGCAATTGATTCCTGCCATGCAAACACCCTTGTTGAAAAAGTAACAGTCTATCGTCTTTTCCGAGAACACTGTTTTTGGATTGAAGCAACACAAGGTAATTTGCACACCAGCGTCCTGGAAGATGTATTCGATCATGCTCCTTACAATCTTCCAATCTAGCCCGTCCAACCCGCAGCCTATTTTCGGAAGACCCAACTTCTTGATGTCATAATTCCTGACTTCATTCCTTTGGCTCTTTAGTGCATGCCAGATGTCCTTGTAAGTGGGTTTTCCTCTAGACATCTTCTTCGTAACCAAATAGAAGAGGTTCCGATTACGATCTGCTAGTCGCAGAACTTTTCCTACCCTTGGTCGTTGGGCTGACAATTCATCCAGTCTTCCAAACTTCCTTTTAAACACCAAATCAATTCTTCGGCCCATACGTAGATCCTCCGCTATACAATGGGCAATAGAAACGTCGGCTGGTAGTTTGAAAAGGTCTTGTTGAACCTCAACTGTCACACCGAGTCTGACCTTCTTCCGATCCGCGTAGTTGGACATGAAGTCGTTGAAACTGACATTTTGCTCCTCAACGTTCTTTTCTTGAAGAGCCACTCGTGCTTCCTCCTGGTTGTTCGATCCAGCGTATGGTGCGAGTTGGTTTATGTGCACCACTCTAGGTTTTCCCCTTGGTAACTTTCGGATACGATAGATGACGTCATTTATCCTCTTCATGATTTCTTATGGACCTTCCCATTACCTCTGGAGTTTGGGACAAAGGCCTCAACGTCGTTGGGGATTATACAGCCAAACCAGGTCTCCCACGTTGAAGACTCCATCAGCTAATTGAATATTGTAGTGGTACTTCATTCGATCACTGGCAAGCTGGATGTTTTGTCTGGCTAGCTCATGGACTTAATCCATTCTGGCACTCAATTGGTCGACGTATCCTTCTCCTGTGACATTGTCCTCTGTAGGTCTGCGGCCAAATTTCAGGTCACAGGGTAGGCGTAACTCACGCCCCAACACTAAACTAGCAGGAGTCTGACCAGTTGTTTCATTCATAGCCGCCCGATAGGCCATCAGGAACAAATGAATGTACTGATCCCAATCTCTTTGATGTTCTGAGACAAAACTAGAGAGGTGCTTGCCCATGGTTCTGTTCATCCTTTCTACCATTCCGTCCGATTGAGGATGCAAAGGGGTCGTTCTGGTCTTGTTCGCACCTATCAGTCTGCACACATCTTGGAACAGGGCTGACTCGAAGTTTCTTCCTTGGTCCGAATGGATTTCAAGAGGAACGCCAAAATGTGAAAAGAATTCCTTCACCAACACCTCGGCGACGGTCGATGCTTCTTGGTTAGGGATTGCGTACGCCTCTGTCCACTTTGGGAAATAATCCATGGCTACTAGGATATACTTATTCCCATTGTCCGTTTCAGTCAGTGCCATCTTCAGACTCGAAGGTTCTAAACAACAGATCATCTCTTAACCCAAGACAGTCCCACTGGCTCCAGTATGCTTTCACTTCCGGGCTTTGCAAACTTATATTCTGCCAAGACGGCCTCTCCTTACGGTGCATCTACTCCAAGACCACTCTCAAACATGGGTCGTTCTCTTGGCCCAGTTTCATTTGTTCTGGCTGCCACTCCTCATTCTCTACGGTTGTTCGTCGTATAGGGCAAAGCATCTCTTCCATCTTTGAGCAGTAGGTGCAGTTATAGTTGCACGGTCTTCTGGATAAGGCATCTGCGTTTCCATGATTTTTTCCTGCCCTGTGCTCGATGTCATAGTCATATTCCTGAAGACGTTCTAACCATCTTGCCACTTGTCCTTCAGGATTACGGAATTGCAGGAGCCACTTCAACGCTGCATGGTCAGTTCTAATTAGAAAGCGGCGACCATACAAATACTTATGGAAGTGTTCGCAAGCTTTCACTATTCCCAACAGTTCCCTTCTGGTAACGCAATAATTTTTCTCCGATTTGGAAAAACCTTGCTGAAGTAGGCAATCACTCTCTCCTGCCCGTCTTGAATTTGAGAGAGGACAGCACCAATGGCTGTATTACGGGCTTCCGTGTCCAATACGAATTTTCCGTCATGCCTAGGATAACCCAAGATTGGTGCGTTGATGAGAGCTTCTTGCAACTTTTCGAAAGCTCTCTGACATTCGTCATTCCAGGAATATTCCTTGCCTTCTTCTGTTAACTTAGTTAAAAGTTTAGCGATGTTGGCAAAACGTGGAGTAGGAGCCAGATTGCGAAGAGGCTCTTCAGAAGTTGAAGGAATACGGCACACATACTGACCTACCCACAACCAGGTCGCCGATTTTATGTGGACACATATGCCAGCAATGTCGGTATTGGAGCTATTCAGTCGCAGGAAGAAGACGGTCAGCAGAAGGTCGTGGCCTACTTCAGTCGGGTGTTGAGTAAGGCAGAGCGCAATTACTGCATCACCAGACGAGAATTGCTTGCTGTTGTCAAAAGCCTTAGACATTTCCACAAATACCTGTATGGCCAGGAATTCACTCTTCGTACAGATCACTCATCTCTGCGCTGGTTGATGAGATTTCGAGAACCGGAAGGACAGGCAGCCCGATGGCTGGAGCAGTTGCAAGAGTACAACTTCTCGATTGAGCATCGCAGTGGTAAGACACACAGGAATGCCGACGCACTATCAAGGAGACCCTGCACGACTACTTGTAAGCAATGCAAGGGGGTAGAAACACTGGAATACGTTCCTACGAAACCGGTGGCGCTAGTACCGGAGGGTGATGAATGGTCCAACGAGGCTATCAGTCGTGATCAACATGCTGATCCAGACTTGGCGCCAGTAATGAGCATGGATTAGCTGAATTTGGTTCTATCACCAAGGCATATTGGAGACTTTGGGACAGCCTGAAATTGGAAGACGGTGTGTTGCGATATCAATGGGAGCATCCAGATGTGGAAACAACCACCTCGCTAATAGTAATTCCCAGAGTCAGGGTGGCTCGTGTACTTCGAGAGACTCTCGATGGGCTAGCTGGAGGACATTTTGGTGTTAACAAGACATTGGAGAAAACGCGAGCTCGGTTTTATTGGGTACGATGTGGAGCAGACGTGGAAGAATGGTGCCGACGATACGATGTGTGTGACAGCGCCCGCGGACCGCATAGACGCACCCGAGGGAGACTTCAGCAATACACTGTAGGCGCACCTTTTGAGAGGATAGCCATCGACATAGCAGGGCCGTTTCCTACAACTGATGATGGAAACCGGTACATTTTGGTTATAATGGACTATTTTACGAAATGGCCGGAGGCATATGCTCTACCCAATCAAGAGGCTGCCACGGTGGCACAGGCTCTGGTTGACTCGCTATGCCGTTTCGGCATTCCTATGGAATTACATTCAAACTAAGGACGGAATTTTGAGAGCCGCTTGTTCCAAGGAGCCTGCGAGATACTCGGCATAAGGAAGAGCCAAACAACACCCTTGCATCCGCAGTCCGATGAAAGAAGTTCACGTCTGACAACCAACGTGACTGGGACCGATGTATTCCTTTGGCCCTAATGGCATATCGTGCCGCGGTGCACGATGTTACTAAACAGACCCCAGCTTGCATGACATTCGGGAGAGAGTTGAGGTTACCCTGCGATTTGCACTTTCGAAGGCCCTTTCCATCAACACAAACCACGGATGAGTTCACCAGTCAGCTGCAAGAACGACTACGAGAAGTTCATGAACAAGCCAGAAAACATATCCGTATGGCCAGCGACCGCATGAAAACACGGTACGATCGAGAGCCAGTTCCGAGGGTTATCAGGTGCAAGACCGGGTTTGGCTATTCAATCCAAAAAGAACGATTGGCCGTTCTCCCAAACTGCAGTCCGATTGGGAAGGTCCTTACACCATACAGGCGCGACTCAACGATGTCGTTTATCGCATTCAACGAACACCCCGGGGAAAGATGAAAGTGGTACATCTAGATCGACTCGCTCCATATCGGGGGACCAACGGTGAAAAAGAAGTTACTCCACCGGATCATGCCTGAGTCAGGATTTCGTTCGGGACGAATGAAACTTAAGGAGGAGGCAGTGTACTGAAAACGAACCGTCGGTAGTAAGTACACAAGCCCAGAAAACTTCTAATCTCATGGTTGTCCTCGGGAATAGGCCATTCCTTATTGTCTGTTATCTTTTCTGGATCTGCCTTGACGTCGTCCTCAGATACGATATGACCCAGATATCTTACTTCACGTCGGAACAGATAACATTTCTTAGGACTTAGCTTTAGGTTGGCCTCAGGCTATCGTTGGAAAACTTTTCTTAAATTCTTCGAGTGTTCCTCAAATGATTTTCCTACCACGATTACGTCATCCAAATACACTAGGCAGGATTGCCATGTCAGTCCTCTCAAAACTGCTTCCATGAGCCTCTCAAATGTAGCGGGAGCATTGCATAGTCCAAACGGCATCACAGTGAATTGCCAGAGCCCTGATCCTATCGAGAAAGCAGTCTTCTCTCGATCTGCGGAATCCATTCCAACTTACCAGTATTCACTTTTCAGATCTAGTGTAGAAAACCATCGTGACCCAGAGAGATTATCTAGGGTGACATCTATTCTGGGTAACGGATAACTATCCTTCTTAGTGACTGAATTCAGAAGTCGGTAATCTACACAGAATCTTGTAGAACCATCCTTTTTCTTCACAAACACTACTGGCGAGGTCCATGGACTATTTGATGGCTCAATGACTCCTTGTTTGCTCATTTCTTGAATCATTTTCTCGGCTTCGTCACTTTTGGCCAATGGAAGTCTTCTTGGCTGCTGTCTTATTGGCTGAGCATTCCCTGTGTTTATCTTGTGAGTCACTATACTTGTTTTACCTTTGTATTCTTCTTCCATCGCAAATACGTCCTGGAATTCCACAAGCATATCTCTCACTTTTCGTAATTGTTTCTCGTCTAAGTCCTGGACAGTCTTGATGACCACATCAATCAGCTCTTTCGAATATTTGGTCCTGGATGGTTTACTAGTCGTTCTTATAGAGCATATCGCTGATACAGGAACACAATTTCCAACCATATTTCCCTTGCTCAACTTGATGGGGCTTTGCTCTAGATGCATTACTCTGACAGGAACGACATCTCCTACTCGAACAAGAGCTTTAGCTGTCTGAAATTCCTTATTATCCATTTCTTCTACCAGCCTCAGACTTGCAGACCCAGATTTGCATTTTCCGTCCGGATTGGTCATCAATATTTTTTCACTATAGCCGGGTATTATTACATCACTAGTCATTATCAATCGGACAACAACTTTGTTATCCTCGTGAAAAGGCAGTTCTTCATTGTCGACCTTCAAGACACCATTTTTGACATCCAACACAGCCCCAAGCTTCTTCAAAAGGTCCATTCCCAAAATAAACTTATCAGATATGTCGGCGGTTAAAACTCTGTTCTTAACTCAAGGCTCCTCCAGAAGATGACACATTGACCGTAATTACTGGGGCACTATTTCTGCAGGTCGACGATTGCCCCCTCATCTCGACCCATTCTAGTTTTCCGACTGTGCAACCTTCTTCTTACAACTGCGGCGTAGGTTTCCTAGCTCACCACAGTTCCAACACCTTGGCTCTCTCTTCTTTGATTGCGCTCACGTAACTAGCTTCCTTATCATTTCTAACAGGGACTCCCTGTTGGACTGATCTTCTCCCTCGATTGCTCTTACACGGCGCCCTTGGGAAGTTTGGCTTGCGGCTTCATGCTCCAAAGCAATAGCTAGTGCTTCTTCTAGCAATTTTGGCCTGGCCAGCTTCAACGCTTTCTGCAGCTCACGCTTCCTCAATCCATTTACAAATGTGTCCACCGCAATTTCATCAAGGCAGCTATCGGCAGATGAAGGATATACTAGCCGCACAATACAAGCTACCTCCCCCTCAAATTCTTGCAGACTCTCATTTGCATGTTGCACCCGAGATCGTAATTGTGCTTTGTATACTTGCTGAAGATGTCTGTCTCCATAACGATTCTCCAACTTAGAAAGCAAGACATGGTAGTTTGTTTGGCCAGCTGGAATAGACCTAAGGATGTCTGCTACATCACCTCGTAAAGCAGCGGTTAACGAAACAGCTTTCTGCTCTTCGGTCCACTGGTTAGACATTGCCACTGCTTCAAACTGCTTTCGATAGGTTGACCAGGAGCAGTTTCCATCAATGTTTGGCAACTTAAACCTCATACTACCTGCGGCTAAGTCATCGCCTTTGAGTGTCTGGCTCCCACGGCAGTTACCATTCTTAACTGACAATTCCAGCGTCATGATTTTTTGTTGCAGTAGTTCCATGTTCTTCTCTGTCGTGACAAAGTTTTCGTGAACTATTCTTGAAATTTCTTCAAACTTGTTCGACACTTCATCGAACTTCACCCCACATGTCCTGGTTACTTCCTCGAATGTTTCGTCACTTTTTCTCGAAATTTCTTCAAACCTTTTCGCGACTTCATCGAATTGCACCCCAAATGTTCTGGTTACTTCATCGAATCTTTCGTTATTATTTCTAGAGATTTCTTCGAAATTTTCATTGTTATTTCTAGAAATTTCTTCAAACTATTTCAAGATTTCATCAAATTGCACCCCAAATGTCCTGGTCACTTCCTCGAATTTCTCATTATTATTTCTAGAAATTTCATTCAGTAACAGTTCTTCCGGAGAGTGGAACTCGAACATTTCAGGATCTTCCCCATTATCAATCAGAGTGTCCCTTAACCGTTTCTGGAGGGTCGCTTTATTACCGGAATCATCACAATCCCGCTCCACCAACAGTTCTTTGAGCTGTTCCACGGTTAACTGCACTAATTTCATTTTGAATTGTCTTTATTATCAAAGTCAATTAGTCAATACAGTTTTTGTCTTTAACACGACAACGAACAAAATTCTTCACACTTAGACGAGAACAAGCAAAAGTCTTCACATTCACACGAAAACGAACAAAAAGTCTTCACACTCACACGAAAACGAACAAAAAGTCTTTACACCAACATGAAAACGAACAAAAGAGTCTTAAACTTAAACTTAAATCTAACAAAAAGTCACAAAAACACTCAACTCTACACAAAATCACAGTCTCTTAAAGTTTGTCCAATTTTACAGTCACTCACAGACTGATTCCACTCTGACACCAATGTAACGGGAATTTATATTAAAACTGGGTTCGATTTATTTTCACTTATTTATTTATACCAATAACTACACGACTATATACACATTTATATTCACACTTATTTCTCGGACTATAACCGACTTTTCTACTGTCTATGATCTATGAGCGACTGACTATCTATCACTAACTAACTGTCCTGTCATTGCCATCAGCATTATATATCTAACCTAGCTAGCTAAAAAGCTCTTGATGATTCCAGTGTTTTTTTTTTTAATTTAAGTTGGCGCATCAACCATGAAAGGTTATTAGCGCGTTACAATAGGTATTACAAAACATGGTAACATTGTTCAAATTTCATTGTGCAGATCGGTGTTTTTCAGGTAGATACCTGAAAAACGTTCTCAGATGAGAACGTTTTGGATCGACGTGGGACTGTCTTTCAAAATGTCTTTGAGGTTCAGAGGGAGGTTACACAATTGTCTGTATCCAAGGAACTTAGTGCACTCAACTAGAATGTGTTTCACCGTGATAGTTGTCCCGCATTCTTCGCAGATGGGTGGTTCAGTCCCAGCAAGTAGATGACTGTGAGTGATTCTTGTGTGACCGATTCGGAGCCGTGATATAATAACCTGGGATCTGCTATCACTCGGGGAGTTTGTCCAAGGTTTCACAGATGGTTTTACTTCTGCAAGTTTTGATTTTGATTCGCTCCACTCGATTTCCCATGTTCTGGTGATGACATATTGTATATGGGATTTGAAGTCAGATACTACAGTTTGGTTGACCTTTCTTGCATCCATATCAGATATTTCCTTGAGAGCAGCCTGGTCTGCGGCTTCGTTACCAGCTATGCCGATGTGTGATGGTACCCAAATGAAAGTGACATGATTTCCCTTTGCAGCCAGTATGGATATCTGTAGTTTGATTGCAGTAACTATTGGGTGACTGTGGTAGATTCTTTTGATTGCACAGGTGGCACTGAGAGAGTCCGTTATAATCAGTGACTGCTGGATATTTTCTTGCTCTGCATAGATGAGAGCCTGGTAAATTGCATATAGCTCACCAGTGTAGCTACTGGAGTATTTACTGAGGCGGAACATTTTAGTGATATTGTTGCACATAAAAGCAGCCCCTGTGCCGTCGTTCGTCCTTGAAGCGTCTGTATAGATGTGTTTGGCTGTCGGAAAATTATTGAGGATGCCTTTGAGATTGGCTCGGATGATAACAGGGTTGGTGTCACCTTTTCTAAAGCGGGATGAAGGGGTATCAAAGTCTGGATTGTTTATGGTCCATGGGGGTGGGATTGAAATGGATGGTGGAAAGAAGCGTGGGAATGTTATTTGATGTTCAGCTTTATATCTGTTTATTCTTTCATAGAAGGCTGGTGGAGAGCGTTTTCGTCTCTGGTAAAGTGCAAAATAACTTGTGGAGATTGTGTTATGGAAAGTTGGGTGTTCTGGATTTGAAGCTATTTTGGCTGCATATGCTAGGCTTAGGTACTGCCTACGGTGGTGAAGACTAGTTTCTCCAGCCTCGCAGAGCAGGCTTTCTACTGGGCTAGTGCAGAAGGCTCCTAGAGCTATTCTTATACCAGAGTTGTGTACCGAATTCAAAGATTTGAGAGCTGATTTGTTTGCAGAGTTGTAAGCAGGGCATCCATAGTCTATCTTCGTTCTAATCAAAGATCTGTAGAGACTGAGCAGTATTTTGGTGTCAGCTCCCCAATCTTTGTTAGCGAGAGTTCTCAACAAATTCAGTCCATTTTGGGAGCACATAACGAGTCTATTGATGTGATCCTTCCAATTATGTTGCCTGTCGAAGATCATTCCTAAGAATTCTACACTTTTTACGAATTCAAGCTTCTGGCCGCCTATTTTGAGATTAGGGAGTCTAGCTTCGTTTTTGGTCGAGAACATTATACATTTCGATTTCTGTGATGAAAAGGAGAAGCCGGAGTTGGATAACCAAGTTTCTAGTTTCGACATCTGGGTTTGGAGGATAGAAGTCATAGATTGGATGTTTTTCCCTTTACTAAAAAGTACTAGGTCATCGGCGTATAATCGTCCTTTGACTGGAAGTGAAACATTATCGAGGATGCGGTTTATCGCTGTGAGAAACAATGTTACACTTATGACCGATCCTTGAGGCGTTCCATTTTGTTGGATCACTTTTTTAGATAAATGGCCATTTACTCGTACTTGGAAGTATCTATTTCTCAGGAAGTTTTGAGTGAAAGCAAGCATGTTTCCTTGAATTCCCCAGTCGACTAATTGTTGGAGAATGTGGTGTCTCCATGCAGTATCATACGCCCTCTTGATATCAAAGAATACTGCTATGCATTTTTGTTTATTAATGAAGGCCTCGTGGATTTCAGATTCCAGATCGATAATGTTATCCAAAGTTGATCTTTGTTTACGAAAACCGCTTTGTTCAGGTGCTAAGAGTTGTTTTGTTTCCAAATACCATACCAACCGTAAGTTGACTATTCTTTCCAAAAGTTTACACATTGAACATGTTAAAGCAATTGGTCTGTACGACGTAGGATCGGATCTGGGCTTATGTGGTTTCAAAATCTTTCAGACGAAATTGATTTTGCCATAAAAGAGTAATCTGGCATAGGCGGCACCGCATGAAGCTTGAATGCTTTAGTTAGGCTGATTTAAAGATAAATGGCTTGCTGCCTTTTGAGATTATCTTGCAGTTGTGCTCTCATTTGATTGAATGAAGAAGATTTGAGTCAAAACAACGTATCAATCTTGAGTAATTGATGTGAGTTATGTTTCTCTCAGAGAGAAATAACATAAACAAATTATAGTACTGTAGCGGCGCAGTAAACCTCTACACAGACGTTCAATATAATTTCACAAATGTACAACAAAAACATTTTTTATTCATATATTTGTAATAATATGTATATTGACTTGCCCAGCAGATGTACATCGGACTGTCGAGCTAATCCTCCCTTTATTCCAAATTTTCTTTAATTTTTAATCAATTCCCTTACGAATCTCAGACCACTCACCTCATAACTTTTTTACGCAAAATTGCGACGCTCGGTGTACATCGCTGTCATGCTGAACTTTGACATTGTATATATTTTGACTTATATTGATGGCATTTAAAATAAAGACATTATTATTCGCCAACCCTACGCGTATTGTATCTACGATTCTCCACAGAACAATATTTTTTTTATTTTTTATTTCTACAATAACGTCAAGAAAAGTGAGCGAAGTAAAATTTATCAGATTGATACGGGAATTATGGGTTTGTTTCCCTCGCCTACATGGTGCCGCAGTTATGCCCTCAACAGAATACAGAATACAGAACGTTTATTCACTATTTTTTATATGGGTAATTGTAGCATATCAGGAATAAAAATTAAATGAACAGTAAGGCAATAAATGTATGAAACTTGAAAACAGTAATACATAAAGACAAACAAAGAGAAATTGTATAAACATAAATAGAGAAATATATATACATATATACACACATACATATATACATATATATACATACACATATATACAGACTTCTCACAGGGACGCAGCCAATCAACAAATAAAATCCCTTGAATTAAACAAATTTCACTCATTAACCGACCCATTCCCCAATAACAATCTTTTGTAGAATAAACACGATTAAAGTTGTATACATTAGTTTATTTTGAGTACTGTGTTAGTCTTAACATTATTTAGAAATTCAGTCAAAGTATAGAAGGCATGATAATGTAAGAAACTTTTAATTTTGCGTCTGAAAGACAATAAGCTAAGTCTTCTTATATCAGGATTAATCGAATTATAGATGTCAAAATTCATAGAGTTTTCTTCCGATACTTTCAATTTAATCTTTGGCTTTAAAATATTCTGTCCATGTCTACTAGAGTATTTATGGTTATCGGAGTTTGTATGAAATATCGATCTATTTTTATCGATTTCGATGAGTTGTTGATACATCCAAACACACGGCAAGGGCATTATTTGAAATTTCCTGAACAGTGGTTTACAGTGGTCGCGAAATCCAGCCCTTGCGATAATTCGAACGGCCTGCTTTTGCATTTTGAATATTTTGAATGATGATGAGGAGTTACCCCATATTAATGCGCCATAACTAATATGTGAGTGGAGAAGTGGGTGATAAGCAATAAGTAAAGATTTCTGATCAATACAATCCCTTAGGCGACGTAAAACAAATAGACCGGAGCTAAGCTTCCCTTTGACTTTTTTGACATGATCCACCCAATTTAGTCGGTCATCAATTACAAATTAGTAAGTTAGCAGAACTACCGTTAGTGATTCTTCTGTTGCTAGATATAGTGAGTCTTTGTGTTTTCTCAAGATTTAGTTTTAAGGTATTATTAGTAAACCATTTGTTAGCCAGTGATTCCACGTTATTCATATGAGATTCCAAATTTCCGAGTGACTTTCCAGTAGTAATTAACGTAGTATCATCTGCAAACAAAACGCACTTGTACGGCATAATAGCCCGTTCAAGATCATTTATATAAATTAAAAACAAAAGAGGGCCCAGAACGGACCCTTGCGGTACGCCACACCCCATATTTTTAATTGAAGATATGTCTTGAAGGTATGTAACACATTGTTTTCTATTGGTTAAATACGAAGAAAATAGTTTCAGCGGAGTTCCTACTATACCAAATCTTGACAATTTGGAAACTAACATATCATGGGCGACACAATCAAATGCCTTACTTAGATCACACATAGTAAGTCCTACTATATGACTTGTCTCAAGGCCCTCAACTATGTGACCCACCACCTTACATACAGCTTGTATTGCCGATCTGCCACTTTGGAATCCATATTGGTTACAATTTATTAAGCTATTACATTCGAGATGGTCAATCAATCTCTTCTTTAATAAAGTTTCAAAGAGCTTTCCAAATAAGGGTACTATGGATATTGGTCTATAGTTGTTAGAATCATTGATATCGCCTTTCTTATGAACTGGTACCACACGAGACAATTCAAAGCATTTCGGAAACACCCCAGTTTTCAATGACATATTAAATAAATGAGTCAAGGGTGTGACTAAGTACATACCTATATCCTTCAAAATGTTACTATTAAGATTGTAGATGTCATTACATGATGATCTTTTCAAGGCAACAATCGTGAGTAGAACTTCATCTTCTGTTACTGGACTTAAATAAAACATTTCATTGCAAACAGGGATGTCATTCATAATGCTCTGCTGGTCCTGGAGATCAAGTTCCAAGGAAGCAATGATATCACGAGCAACAGAGGCAAAAAATACATTTAACTGTTTTGCTGTCAAGTCAGCTTTTATATTACTATTATAACCAGCGTTTCTCTCATAGTTAACCAGTCTCCAAATATCTTTACTCTAATTCTTTGAATTAATTATAAAATTATTGTAAGATGTTTTTTTCGAAGCCTTTATAGCGGCTTTGTAATGTCTGCACATAATACTGTATATACTGTTAGAAACTGCGTCCCGTCTAACGTCGCGAATAATTTTCGGAAAGCTGATTACGCATTACTTTTAGATCATCGGTAAACCATTTAATAGGTGATTTCTTAAATGTAACTTTTTTAAGGGGAAGATGAGTTTCGATAAGTCTAGAGCAATTGTTAGTTAACATACTAGATAAGTCATTTACATCGAGACAGTATTTCTTCCAATCCAAGTGATTTAATTCTTTATTTATCTTTTGAATTCTATAAGCACATATTGACCTTCTCAACGATGTTTTTGTTTTCAAAGGAACATTGTAATTAACTGTACATATTTGGCCATAATGGTCTGAGATGAATGGTTCAATTACAGCCGTCGACAAACTCTCACTTTTATATTAGTAAGGATGTTGTCAATGCAACTCGCGGTAGATAAAGTTACCCTATCCAGAATGCAAGTAAAAGTTTAAATCATCATACTCGACATCAAAATGAATGTTAAAGTCTCCCAAAATGCATATATTGTAGTATTGATCATGAAAATCATGCAGCACATTTTCAAATTGTTCAAAAAATATTTATATATTGGGGCCTGAACGATATACACAAATTATTAGTAATTTTAATGAGAAAACCTCAACAGCTGCAAATTCGGCGTGCCATTCTACCGTGTATTTGGACGTATCAACAGATCTACATTCAAGGTTGGGTCGTGTATAAATACAAACACCACCACGCATCATTGTGGGTCTACAATAATATTGATAGACAGCAGATTGTCTTTCTTTGTAATAAAATGTTCACTGACACTGAACACATCACAATTAAAAGAATTAAAAAAATGTTGCAGATTGGCTATTTTATTAGATACTCCTTGAACATTCAAGTGAAATATTGTCAAACTATTGCTCATCTCAAATAGAGGAAATTCATTAATGTTTTTTGTTTTTCTGGATTTTGTTGTTGTTGTCTTCGAGGGTAAAAAAAATATTAATTTTTGTACCTACAGACCAACATTTTGGATCAACAAATTTATCGACGTTATGTTGGAGAATGCCAACTTTGAAGGAGGAATATTCAGCTGGTCGTCTCGATTCGAGTCTGTTACACGTAACTTCGGAAAATCTGGGTTTTAAGAATTTAAGAATAGCTTGTTCGTCTACCGAAGCATGAATATTAAAAACGTGATAATATACTAAATTGGCATTAGCTGCTGCAGCAGGGATATTAGGTATACCTAGTTGTTCCACCAGTACCCACTAAGGTTTTGTTCACTTTTGCAATCTGATTTTGGTTTCTTCGATGATAACGCGGGGTCTCCCAGTTCTCACTCGATTTGGTATGGCTAGTGCTGGCATTGGACGAAGCAGCCAGAGAATTAATATCATTACATTTTTGAATCGTAGATATCTCTTGAAGAGCGTCAGAGATCTGTTCACTGGAAATCCTATTAGCCGTTCCATTCGGTTGTGAAGAATTCTTTAAATTAGAGGCCATATGTATTTTAACTGATTTGTTAGAGTCAGATACAGATGGAGACACATTTTGCAGTTCATTAGCGATGTTGACATTGTTGTTTATTTTATTTAATAATTGGTTATAATTTTGGAGTGCCTCGATAGCAAATATGTAAAGTATCACCTACACGGTTTGTTAATTCCCATGCGCTGGCATTCTCCGAATGGATTAAGACTTTAATAGTAGTCGCAACATCTCTGTGTTTTATATAAAAACTTTTTAGAAAAACTAGGACCATATTATATGGTGCACACAAAAATACAAAATAATATCTATTATTTTGTAATCTTCAGTATAATAATAATAATAATAATAACATCATTTTAATAGTGCAACAATATAGTAGTACAAAATTTAAATGATGGCTACTCGATAAGCGTGTTCATGCTTGTTTCGAGAATTAAATAATGTAGTTAATAATAATAATAATTAATAGTATAGTCAATAATGACGAATTATTCATTGGATTTGGATTTATATAATTAACATGAGAAGAAATTCTTCCATTTACAATGGACAGTTTTGTTATTTGTTAAGTCCTCATGCAAATTATGTGTTTGAATTTGCTTCTCTCATATCAGCCCATATTTGTGATGATGTATTTTTTATTGCAGTGAAATGGTGGTGCACAAGGCAAAATCGAATGTTTGCAAATGAACAACGGAAGAAGAAGGATGTGACAAAAGGAAAAGACCTCAAAGGCATTTGAAAAATCTAGTTTCCGAGTCCTGGTGGTGTAGAGAGCATAATGAGTGCATAAATGTGAGTATGGCTAAATTTTGCGTATAATTATTTCAGTTTACTTGTAGTATATGGCGCAGATGTTTAATTTTTTGTTTTTATTTATATGTCTAATTGAGGAGCAGCGAAAGAGGACTGAAGAATAAATGGAGCAATGCAAGGGCATATGAAGTCTCCAGCGTCCGAGTCCTGGTGGTGTAATAAGTGTTTTACAAAAGCTGTTATGTAGACAGTGCTCTGGATAATAATTTATTATAATAATAAGTATATTATATAAGTTATTAAGAAATTACTTGTAACTTTTCGTGTATTTATTATGACTTTATTTATTCCCCTTAGACATAGTGAAAGGAGTGAAACTTTCAGAAATTGTTGGAGAACACTTAATAAAAAATCTATGCCGCTTTCATATAATGTTTTTTTTAACTTTCTTCAACAATTTCTGAATGTTTTATTCCTTTCTCTATTTTGCGCTCATTTTATATTCCACCGTTAATTTGAATGTCCGATTTAAATCTGCCGCCACACGTAACTTCGTGAGTGTACTCAAGGCCAAAGCATGGTCAAAAAGATTAACATGGGAGTTACCATTCTCTTGGAAGTATGTTTTCTCTGTATTGCTCTCACCTCTGCAAACTACAGTATGCATTGATATACATATATTTACAGATTTCTATCAAACCTGAGCCAGTGAAGACAAATCGTACATGCAGTCCTGAGCCATAGGAACAAACCTGAGCCGTATATGTGGCTCAGGATTGTTTTTGCCTTTTAGAAGACTCGTATCTTACAAAAAACTATTGACGCTAGTTTCCAGTGGTACCCAGTCGTATCCAATAAGAAACGTTCGCTCCTGTCACCTGATAATATAACCGACCAATTCTTAGGCGCCAATTATTCCCTCCAAAAAATCTATGAAATTTTATTTGCTATTATATTTATCTCTAACTTAAATACTATAAATTGTCAAATTTTCTAAATATTTCCTCATATTCTGGCTAAACTAGTCCTTCAACGTTAAAATTTTAAGTCACCATTCTTGTTCATTTTGACGTATTCAAGAGAAATGAATGGTCATACCAGTTTTTTTTATAAGAAACTATTCATTAGCTAGAACATTTGAGCAAAAGAATACTTTTTTATAAAAAGCAGTGCATCAAAATTAGAAATCAATGGATCCAATGGATCGAAACAAAAGTAGATCTACTGAATATTTTTTATCAACATTTTTCGTGTAATATAATTATATACAGGGTGAGTTTTAAGTGTGTCCAATTCAATTCGTATTTTGAAATTAATTAGAAATGCATTTTCTCTAAAAAGGTGACACATCAATATTATTATTATTATTATTTATTTAATATTGTAATAATGACCCATTTTCACATTATTGCTTAAACTATGTACAGCGTATGTAAAAACTCAACTGACATATTTTCTCAATATTTTTAAATGGAACACTTTATATTTTATATCATATATATTTCTTAAAATGTTGTTACGAACTTTAGTTTGTATAAATGAAAATAAGATATTATATTAGAAAAAAAAATATAAAACTATTAAAAGTCATTCAAAAATCAGTTCTAACTACCTTATATCTATTTTCAGTATCAATAGGAATCCAAGTCACTACTATATCAACTGAATACTTGATAAAATAAAATAGCTAATTTTAATATGTATTATTGTTGAAAATGCTCTAATAAGAGTCATATTAAGTAGGCTGTGAAAAAAATAACATAAAAATATAATTTACTTGTTACGAGTTACTATCAGTATCTTGCAATTTGAATAATATCAAAAACTCTGAGTAGATTTTCAAATAACTGATTTTTTTACCGACGAACCCCAAAAGGAGGAGGTATACAATTCGACTGTCTGCTTTTTTAGGTAAATTTCTTATAGAAATGTACCTATTGCGATCGTTCACACTTTTGAATTTCGAAAAGGCGACCGTTCAAACATTAAAAAAAATATCAAAAAAGAGGCGTAGTGTAAATATCATCAAAAAAATTTTAGGTTATAGGTAGAATCAGTACCTACAACTTTTGTTCGGAGGAATTTTCCATAAAACGCACAGATAAAAAAATAAAAATTAATAAAGAAAAAATAAGAAATATTGATAAAACATGAGCACTCAATATAAATTTGATGTGATTGTACATTTTCTGGAGATCTTAATATAGACCCTGATTAAAAAATATATAGTCTATTTATTGAAAAGAAATAGGCGAATAAAAAATGTCTGCCTTGAAATGGAACGCGAACACTGTCTGCTTTATATTCAACAGCCAAAACAAAAACCTCTAACCGCAAGGCTATGACACATACGGCAATATTATGTAATAACATGTAGGTATACCAATGAAACAGTTGTTAAAATTTCAATTCAATGAATTTTGAGAAATTTACCTTTCCGCTGACTACAGGCCATCGGGATTTTTTTTGTTTTAACGCGCGTTTTAAATAGTAATCCTACTCTGATTTTGAGGATTTCTGAATCATATAAAAGAGGAAATAGAAATAGAAACCTTTGTTTTTTATTAGATATTTGAATTCCGCACATTTGATTAAGTATGAAAATCCGTTGTTATAAGTTATCTGTCGTAGATTTTGACGTATATCAATTTTACTGCACAAAGTTCTCATGACAGATATCTATTCAAAAATTCATATCTCTTTTATTATCAACAGGAAAAGCAAAAAGTTGTTTTTCATCGGTAGCCCGATTTTGGAATTTCCTTCCGTGTACCCATCATACTGAAAATTGTCTTGTTTAACACTCCTAAAAAATATTGTAACGTGGATAGGTAGTCATGTACTTACGGTTATTATTTGTTTAGTCTCTATCTATTTCTACTACCTTGTTTACTATAGTTGTCGGTTCTTTAGCTCATTAATTAGTTCTAGAATTAGTAGATTTATTCTCGATTCTTCCAGAAACTATATGTGAGGTACTGTTTGTCACTGTAATGTCAGTTTGACAAGCCTCTAGAACAATATTATGTGTGTCTAAATAATCATAGAATAACGAGTAACACGATTAGTGGGAGTAGCACAAAAAACATTGGGTTATCGTATGTCATTTCGGTGTGTTGCGCAAAATCACACAGCGCATCATTATGTAGTATGGGCAAAGGAAGCTTAAATACAACAATAAACACTCAGTGAAATACTGTGCAACATCCCAAATTGACAACTTATCACGAGACGTTATGTCAGCCACTTCTGCTTAGAGAACAGGATACAGACTTATTCATTCTCCCTTTATATATTCTTGCTCCAGATATATAAAGCCGTGTCGATCACGAGTCACAGTCAGTTTATAACAGTCAATTTTATTTTATCAGTCAATTGGAGACATAAGCCGATAGTAGTTAAAACGCGATAGTCAAAGTCAAAGTTGTGTCGTCGTACGTGTACAGAGTGTTAAAAATAAACCATTTGAAGCAATTCAAGAACTTTTGAGTATTACGCAAGTGAACTCACCCCACAACGTTTAGCACCGGGTTATACGTTACAATATTACAACCGTCAATGAAAAAAGTTAAAAAACGTTAATTTTCATAATAGCACATACCTACCTATTTTCTATCGTCATTAAGTAGAAAATTGAATCTTAGGGGAATGTTTATTACACGCCCTTATGTTTTTTTTTTCAGGTAATAAAAAGATATTCGAGATTTTTTAAAATTCTCTATCGCGAATGCCTTTTCTACGAGTGACCTTGGATGTAAAATAAACGCTGTTACTGATACCACGTTTAAGCTGTCAAATTCATAGTTTTGAAAGTTGAAGTAAAACGTCTGTTACAAAAACCCAAATTAACTAGTATCCAAAAGGTGTCATTTTTGATCTGTTTACTACGTACGGAAGTTGTGATAGAACAGTGGAAAGAACCTGTCGTGAATTTATTGCCAAAAATTTTGAGTTAAGTATCTACCTCCAATGAATAGGAATAAATTCTTAAGCCAAGGTTTTGTGGAACAAAAATTTTTGATATTTAGCATCGAGTTTAGCATTAAGGACACGTTTATTACATTACTTTACAAATTATTTATTCATGAAAACAAATTATAAAAACAAAACTTGCTCTGTGTGTCCACCGTGTTGGTTTCAGCATTCAACAAAACGTTCCTGGACGGCATAATTTGTGGCTCTTCTTATTTCATCTTCTCTATTAAATCCTATAGAGATCTAGGTTCTGTTTTATACCGCTCTTCCTTGACTTTCCCCCACAAGTATAAATTAAGTGGTGTCAAATCCGGCGAACGCGGCAGCGAAAGTCGCGGACCTCTATTTCCCCACCGGCTATCTTGAAACAAAAACTGCTTCATTTGAATTTTTGTAACAGAAGTTCTGAACTTCAACTTTAAAAACTATCATTTTGACAGCTAAAACGTGATATCATTAACAGCTATTGTTTTATGCTTTTGAAATTCGTAAAAAAATATTCTCATAGAAAATTCTCAAACATCATATTTATGATCTTAAAAAAAAGGTGTATTCCCATAAAATTCAATTTTCTACCTAATGACGATTGATAATAGGTATGTGTTATTAAGAAAAGTTTTGTTTTTTCAACTTTATTCATTGCAATATATTTTTTTTGAGTGGTTAACATAACTATAAATTCTAATAATGATTATGTTCCCAAACAAAAACAAATTTAAAATCTATGAAACAACCACGGACGTTTGTACTGGGAAAAATTATTGCAATATATTTGTGACCACAAAAAGTGTTTCAAGACTTAAGGAGACTGAAGTAAATGTATTTTCAGAAGAACATTTAGGCTTATTTAACAATGGAATAACTTTCCTAAAATCAGTTGTATAGGACTTTTATACAGGAAAACTTATTGCACCTACCTAATACCCTGTGAATAACGTTTCCCGTTTCTGTTTTATTATTACCAGCTGTTTTACCCGGCATTTCGGACATATGCTTTGTTAGGTTGTGGTACGAAACCATAAAGTCATAAAAACCTTGAGTTTGGAACTCTTCTTCCTTAGAGTTCTACTCGTATGTAGAACAAATCCGAACACCCAACCCAGATCCCGCTACCAGTTTATACCTATTCCAATATCATTCTACATACATACATGGTAGAAAGACCATCAAAATCCAGCCAAAGAGTTATATACAATAGAATTTCAGGTACGGAACCCACCATAGGGACTCCCAAGGGCACTGAAAATTTTCTAGTAATTTTACTGAGGTATGTTAAACACGTGTGCAAAATTGGGTTGGAATATCTTGAATAGTGTAAGAGCCCAAACGGCGCATACAAACCCACACATGCGAACTCAATATATTTGCTGTTTTTAGTACTCCAATATTAAATCAATATAAAATGATACATACATATATACAAACTTTTCCAAATTAGGAGCAGTATGAAGTTTGGCAACAACGCACGAGTCAGGTTTGTCAACTCAAATCCATATATATATATATATATATATATATATATATATATATATATATATATATATACGTATACCTTGAAAAATACACAGGTGAAACATCAAATATGCTATCTAGCCGAATAACATCGCACAGGAGTGACTCTAGACTACACCCTGAGAAATGTTCCCTGGCCGGTCATGTCGTCACTACCAAACATGCCATGAGAACATTCAAAATCTGAGCGCATTTTAAAAATTTTAAATTTTTTTTTATTAATGAATGACTAGTGAACAAACAGACAGACCAATGATAGATTACTAAACTCCTGAATTTGTTTTGACTGGTGAATATTTTGTTGAATCATCTCCTTCATATATTTCACACAATTTTATATATAAAGCAATTAGATCAACAATTTCTACAGTTCCCCAACTTACACTCATATTTAGTTGTCAACCTGATAATTTTACACATATACAGTCTTCATATTAGTTTCGTCCTCCATATTATATATATATATGTAAATTCCAAAACAGACGATGAGATTTTTTTTTTTGAGTTTGTCATGATCAGCAATGTGATAGTGCAATAGTTTGTACCGTATTTTAAAATGTTTTTAATTGTGCAATGTTTATTTCAAAGTGTTTTTATGCCACCATTATTCCTTCAATCTCACACAAGTATATGTATGTCTTCTAAACTGATTTTTAACCTTTAAAAAGAATAATAATAAAGTAACAATATAACATCTTAAATTAAAAAAATAAAAAATAAATAGTTTTACTAATCACAAATAACATTAGTTATCAACCCCACACGTCTCCCTCCATTAAACAATGAAGACAATACCAACATATCTCACTGAAAAATGAAATTTTCCCAATAAACATCACATCCGTTGAAAATATTAAAAGACATTCCTACACCATTCGACGTCGTATTAAATAATTCCAGCCCGAGCTAAAACGAATATTATATTATGTCTTACAACATACATAACAGAAAATATTATGAAAAGCAAACACAAACCAAAAACAATTTCATCAAATTATATAATTGCCAAGGTTAGTACCTTCTTAAATACTATCATTCAAATCCACCGTTGTAAATTAATCTAATATTTTTGTTGTTTTTTCTTTCATTTGCCATTTTGTTAAGTTTCGTTATATATAAGAAAAAATGTTTTTATTAAGGAAAAAATACTTTTGTTTTCAGACTTAACACAATTATATAAATAAATTACTGATGATGCCTCTGGCCAAAGGCTAAACGTTTTTTTGGAGAATTTAGTTTAGTGGTCTGTATAAAGTTCTGTCCCTCTTTTAACTCTAGTATCTAGAATTTCTTTTATGTTTTCTTTGTTTATGATGATATAGTCTATGATGAACTTTTCTTTCTTGCTTAGGATTTCTCTTGTGTAGTTACGTATATCTTTGTGTTTGTAGAATGTGTTTGTTATTACAAGATTGTTGATCAGGCAGAATTCAATCAGTCTTTTCCCATTATCTTTGATTATGTCTTCTCCGTGTTTTCCAATTGTGCCTCCGGTTTCTTGATCTTCTAGTCCTTTTCTTGCATTTAGGTCCCCTATTATTAGTAATCTGTTTGCCGTCCTCTCTATTTTTTCTGTAAGTGTTTCCCAGAAGTGGTCTTTGGTATATGTTCTGGCGTCTTCTCCGGGTCCATTAGCAATCTTGTTTTATATATCAAGTTCTAGTTCAATTTTCAGTATATTTTCATTGATTGCCATCCATCTTCTTATATATTTTCTGTTTGTATGTTTTGTTATCCATCTAACCTCTTATCTTGCTCTCTCATTTTCCACTGTATATTAATAAGTTACCTCCTTCTAGTATTTTTCCTCCATTTAGTCACTTTGTCAGTAGTTAGTACTTTTGTTTTATGTATTTTTTATATTTTTGTAACAAATAAATAATTTTTTTAAAAGTTAAAAGTGATTGGTGCAAGATAACAAATTGGCGCAGTCAGTAGGATAACTCAACGTGGTAAAACAAGGCCTACTTCAATAATAAGTTTCCCCTCATTACCACGGTGGTTTCCAAACCGTCAAGTCAAGAACCGCACCCTAAGAAACAGAAGAATAAAGAAGAAGAAATTAGAGGTACTGCATCATCTTACAGAACACTCGAACGCTCACTGGAGGTGGTGGTATCCAGATTTCAACTTCAAAGAAGAAGACCAGTCAGAGAACGAGACAACTCCAATGATCTTCATACTCTAAGTTAGGTAATCATTTCGTTTATATTATTTAAAGTTTACTGTTAGATTTTCTATAATCCTTTTTATCCCAAACATAAACGTTGATATACAGTAATAATTATATAATAACTATATTTAAAAATAGTAATATTAATAATGTCACTAAACGGTTCAGAAGTGGTAAATCCAAACCAAAACCAAAACCTTGCAAATGAACCTGAGGTAGAACCGTATAAGTTGTCGGAAATATTTAGCATAATCCGAGTTTGAAGGTGACCAAATATTTTTGGGAACTTTCCTTAATGCATGTGACTGTGCATAAAATATGTCAACTGCTGACCAGAAAACTTTTGGTCATTCAATATGAATAAATTACGAGTTCTAGAAATTCCCAGTCGTACGTGGAAATAAGAAGTTTATTGAACTCACATTTCGGCGATTCTGGAGATCTCTCTTCTTTAATACAAGATCTTCAGAGAATGAAGCAACTACCTAATGAATCTGCTCAAGAAATTCTTATTGATACCATGGCCCTTAACACCCTTTTAACCGGGCTAGAATCAAAATTCCGTGCTTGTCAACCCACTTATCTTCTTGAAGCACAGATCCAGATTCTAACATCAGAAATTTAATTAACCCAATATTAATCAAATCAAACCCCAAAATTCTACATCGTCCAGAAGACCCACACAACAAATTATTAAATGTTTTTCATGTGGACGAACTGGTCATACCAGTGTCGCTCTCAACAACAGAAGACCCTAAGTTCAAATAGTTTTTCGAATGTCAATCCAAATTGTCAGAGACCTCAATAGATTCAACATTCCCAACCACATGCACTACCTGCATCAATAAATAGACCTAATAACCCCTCTCAAAACCAACAAGGACCTTTTAATCAACAAGGTCTTAATCAAACAAGACCGTCAGTTATTCAGAAAAACCCTTTTGCTCCAAATAAACAGAGAGCACATGCAATTGGTTTGGATGATAATTATTATCAGTATGATAATAATTCTGATAATTCAGAATATTTTTGTCCAAACAGCTACGATAATACAGAATATTATTGTCCAAATAACTATGATGATCCAGAACATTTATCTGAATTTGAGAAAGATTCTCAAAATTTTATTTCCGCTGAAGTAATTTCGAATTTCCAAAATTTTCCGTTAATCCAAATCAAAGATCATCCCCCAGAGATTCAGGAAGATATAATTTCAGAAACAACAGCGCAGGTTCAAGCGTTGAACATGGACGATATAAACCCCAACCTCAATTTTCCCGAACAAACTTTTCTTCAAACCCATTACTAACTGTTAGCTCAAATAACCTTTACTATATCAAGGACGCCTCAAATAAGTTCAAATTGCTTATTGACACTGGCGCAGGAATTTCTATATTTAAAGAAAATACCGCTAAAAGTTTTTCTCAAAGGTTTCCTGAGCAAGTTATAGCGGTATTACCAATCAAAAAATTTCAATCTCAGAATCAACACTTGTACTTTTCATATTAAAAGATCCACATAAAGTTTTTATCTAAAATTTAGATATAAACTTTGATGGAATTTTAGGATTAGATTTCCTGGAACATTATAATTGTGTTATAGATTTAAATTCAAAACAATTAATACCCAATTTCAAAACCGTCCCTCTTTTTAAAGTCACTGATAATAATACAAGTAATAACTCATCCCAAAATAATCAAACTGATAATCCAGATATAGACTATGAATATTCCGAATTTATACAAAACCCCAACTATAGTAATTATAAAACAATTATTGAAAAAGAAATAAACATTTTTGATATGCCATAAAATTACTCGTTAGCCCATTACGTAGCAGAAGATACGCAAATGCAAAAAGGTGTTGCTGTAGAGTTTAAAAGTCACAAAAATGTTAGAGCAAGGAATAATTCAACATTCAATTTCACCTTGGTCATCCCCTGTTTGGGTCGTACCTAAGAAATTAGATGCGTCGGGTAAACAGAAGTGGCGCGTTGTCATATATTATCGTAAATTAAACGAAGTAACGGTAGATGACAAATATCCCCTACCTAATATATCAACCTCTTAGACCAATTAGGCAGATGCCACTACTTTACCACACTCGACTTAGCAACTGGTTTTCACCAAATTGAAATCAATTCTCAAGATATTCCGAAGACAGTTTTCTCAGTTGACAATGGTCATTACGAGTTCTTTCGAATGCCCTTTGGACTAAAGAATGCACTGTCCACATTCCAGCGTGTCATGGACAACATCCTTTTAGGCATTCAAAATGAGAGATGCTTAGTATACATGGATGATATAATTGTATACTCTTCCACCATTCACGACTACATTACTCGCTTGACAGAAGTTTTTCAAAGACTTAGAGTAAAAAGTGTAAAAGCCAATCCTGTAAAAATAGAATGTATTCAACATTTTCCAGAACCAAAAAATCCAAAAGATATCAAATCATTTTTAGGATTAGCTGGTTATTACCGTCGTTTCATTACAAATTTCGCAAGAATGTCCAAACCTTTAAAGAGACTTCTACAAAAAGATGTCTCTTTTATTTTCGATCCAGATTGTAAAAACTCCTTTAATTAATTAAAAAACTCTTTAATTTCTGATCCAATTCTCAAATATCCTAACTTTGAAGAACCTTTTGTTTTGACAACAGATGCACGCGCATTTGCTATTGGTGCCGTTTTGTCACAAGGCCCAATTGGTAAAGACCTCCCCATTAGTTTTTCATCAAGAACGTTATGCAGTGCTGAGACTAAATATTCCACCATTGAAAAATAATTACTTGCTATCGTATGGGCAGTGAAACATTTTCGTCCATACCTTTTCGGAAGAAAGTTACTCTCGTATCCGACCATCGCCCTTTAACTTGGTTATTTTCTATTAAGGACCCCGGAAGTCGATTGGCCAGGTGGCGCCTTAAATTAGAAGAATATGATTATAAGATCGAATACAAACCGGGCAGGATAAATAAAAACGCGGATGCTCTATCGCGAATAAAAGTAAATCATTTTAAGGAATGCGCGAATTTACAATCTAAAATTTTAGCTGCCAATGAAACGGAACCGTCAGCAAGTAAGAAAACTGATAATTCACCACAACAGGAACAAAAATTATCAGAAGAACAGGAATAAATTATGGTTGAAGAATTTAAGAACTTTGTAAATTTATATAAAACAAAATCGATAATTGATTACTCTAAAATAGAAACATCCAATGATCAATTATTAGATAAGTTACATAAAAATATTGTAACATTTTTTTGGCAAAATAAACGTGAAGATATGCACCATAAAATCCTAGAGGATATTTTAGAAGAAGAACCAAATTTGACTTTTAATTCAGTGAATATTTTGTCAAGTAAATCCGTAAAAGATCGAAAGTATTTTGTAATTCCACTTATTTATGATCCTGAATTAGTAGTCCAACAATTATTTTACTCACTGTACAGAGAACAAAACAAATTTGATCCTTTAAAATGTTATTATATTGGAAATAATCTAGATTTACCGATTTTGGAAATATTTTCTTTTATTTTTTCAAATGTGGAAATTAATTTCAAAGTTTTTCAAAATGTAATTAAAGTACCAGATCTAGATGAAGTTCCTGTTATAATGGATCAGTATCATAAAGGAAAAAGCAATATACATCGCGGCGTCAATGAAACAATTAGACGAATTAAAGCAAAGTATAATTGGACCGAACTGACCAAAAATATTGGGAAGTTTATAAAAAATTGTGAAATTTGTCAGAAAGTAAAAATTTGCAGGAAAAACCTAAGTACACCATTGGTAATAACAGAAACACCTAAAACTGCATTTGAAAGAATTAACATCGACATTTTCGAATACCCCACTCGAAATTATGCGCTTACTGTTAGAGATGAATTAACTAAATTCAGTCAAGCTTACACTATCACTGACAAAAAAAATCAACTATTGCTACAACCTTATTAGTTTTCTTTCAACATTTTGGAACACGAATTCATTGTGATTGTGGACGAGAATTTGACAATTCTCTTATAAGAGATTTATGCACTCTCTATGATATTAAACTCACTTTCTCGAGTGTAGGTCATCCTCAATCAAATGGTTCTCTTGAAAGATTCCACGCTACCCTCCTAGAAATGATCCGCTGATGAAGCTGAGAATCCAGACGAACACCCCCTTAACATTCTGACGTACGCAGTAATTTGTTATAATAGCACTAAAAAAAACACGAGCGGTTTCACACCTTACGAATTTATTTTCGGACATACTTCTAACAGACCACCCGAAACATTATATAACGAAAAGGCCATTATCACTAAATATGTCAGAGATTCAAACAACAGAATAAGACATTACTATCACGTTGCAAGAGAGAAGACTAAACAACAAAAAGAAAAAGCAATAATTAGATTCGATAAGAAAGTGTCAGAAAAACTTCCTGATTATAAAGTAGGTGGTAAAGTATATGTTAGAAAATCTCAGATCAAAGATAAAGGTCAGAAGCTGTTTAATGGTCCGTTCGAAATAATCGAACTATTTTATAATTCTGCATTAGTCCTTAATTCGAAAACAAATCAAACTACTAAAATAAATTTTGATAGGATGAAACCCTATTACGAGTAGTTTCTCTTTTCGTTTCAGATTCCTGTGGTTGATCAACACCACATCAGCCCAATTTTCTCTTACTCCAGTTAACAATACTGTTGGAGTATTTTTCCATGAGGAAACTACCATAAAAATTTCTAACGACAGATGGACACTCAAGACAATTAAGAAATCAATGGAAAATAACGACCAAATCTTACTATAAATTATGAACATGTTAAAAGACAAATCCCCTAGGTCCGTAACTTTTAAAACAGAAGTCCATACTCATGTCAGCCTTTTAAATCAAATTTCAAACTCAATAGATATAGAGAAATTTTAGGACATACCAAACAATATAATTCCAGGGATAAACGAGGAATTTTATTCATCAGACGGTGAATATTTTGATGATTGCATAAACAAACTATCTCACGGTGAGCATGAACTAGGCAATTTACTAAAAAACAAATCTCGGTGACAACATCAGTAATTAAAAATTTCAATTCTACTATACACAAGCTCCAAATTGATGAGAAAACCTCTAACGAAGATATAGAAACAATTCGAAAATCCTTGAGAAATATTGCCGACGATTTTTCATTTTACAAAGCTCAGGTAAAGGTATTAAATATACGCAAAACCCTTATGGAAAGCTATAACTTTTTAGGAGACACCTTAAATACAATATTAAATTCAATCACCTTTGTCAGAATTAACTTATTACATAGTTCAATAATTACTCCTTCTGATCTAATTAGTTCTCTGCAAGAGGTAGCAAAATCAATCGTAAGAAACAACTTACCGTTACCACCATATACATCCAATGTAGCAGATTATCTAAATATTATAGAGTTAGAAGCTTATTAATCTGAAAATAAAATTATATTTGTATTGAAAATCCCACTTACCGATCCAGAAGCTTATATAGTTTACCGACTCTATCCTATCCCAATATCAGATAATCGAACAGGTCTTCATCATATATTGCCAACAACGCAAAAATGTATCGCGAGAGATGATGATTCACTCCTGTATGTATCATTACAAAACCTGGACAAATGTAAAACTCTCCAAAGAAGAATAAAAATTTGCACCGACATTTTGCCATACCCGATCGCCAGCGATGCTATATGCGAAGCCCAACTTCTTAGACGACTGAATCAACTACCAAAAACTTGCCAAACATCACTCCTTTTCATCAAGAACTACAGTGTCAATCAAATTAGTCAAAATTTATGGCTAATCACCATTTCCGATCCATTACCAGTCACCGTCAAATGTGGAACTAGAGAAGTTAAGTCTGAAATCATAAAAACTAATAGCCTGTTGAAGTTACAACCAGAATACACTGCTTTCATCGGAAGTACCCGAGTTCATGCCAGTCACCCAATCGATACCTATAAAGAAATCATTTATAGAAACCACCCCATCCAAATACCCACCATTCGATTGCTGCAAAACCATTTCTGGAAAAAAGTTATCGTTCCAGAACTGAAACCATTAAAGTTAAATAAAATCAATACAGACGACCTGAATATTGCCCAACATAAGTTAAACCAATATTCAGGCGAACTTGAGAAATTAATAAACCAATCACCCATCAGTATATGTACGCATTGGTTCACAATCTTCACTATAGTTTTGATTATACTGCTAGTAATACTCTACATCATGTGCAAGTGTAGGAGAACACATCGCCGAATTGATATTGCCATTTCCAGTGATTACTCGCCATCTCCACCGAGACCAAGACGCGAGATCCCGATACAACAACAAATTAGAAGACTTCTTCCCAAAAGACGTACAAGCATCCATGTGGGTGAACCTATAGAAGAGACGATTGAACTAAATAGCAATAAATCCGAAATTTAAAAGTCGTTGCAAGTGCAACTTTTTTTTATTGTTCATTAAATTATTAAATATAATTATAACCTTTTGAATGTCAACTAGAAATCACCTTTATTATTTCATTATTAGCAATATGAGAGCAAAGACTATTCATAAACGATTCCCGAGTAATAGAAACCATCCTTGAAGTCAGCAACTTCATTGTTCATTGTTAATTATTTGTTGTCCTCTAAATATGCCAACTTAGTGTCTCCTACAATATTACAACATTATTTTATATTTTATTTATCAGTTATTTTATATTAATCCTTTGTATTCTGTCTATTAATAATTTTGCTGAATTAACATTTATCTTGTATAAATAGAATAACTTTAGGCTGTTCAAAACACTTGTGAATTTGAATTCATGTCACTTTGTCAGTAGTTAGTATTTTTGGTGCAAGATAACATATATATATATATATATATATATATATATATATATATATATATATATATATATATATATATATATATATATATATATATGTATATATCAAGAAAGAAATATAACATTAGTTTAAAGAATCATGTTGGAATTCTCCACACCTAAAATAAAATTTACATTTATCACAGCTTATTATTATTATTATGAAAGACCCGGGTATTAGGGACGTTAACCTTTGTGGGCACCTTGACATTAAAGTCTTTTGTACCATCCCGTGATGTACTATTGTACTGTTATTTCTGGGTTTAGATGCAGCTCCTTGAAATAATTGATTAGTGCTCTTGCATCACAAGCTTTTAGGTCCTCATAGGTGGGAAACGCCCTTCCTAGGACCCTTAGTCTTTTATGCGCTAAGGTTTCGCATTCGGTTAAAAGGTGATTTACAGATTCTATTGTTTTTGTGCAGAATCTGCAGAAATCATCTTCAATAAAACCCATCTTTTTTAGATGATTTTTGATGGGATAATGACCTGTAGTGATTCCAGCTAGGTTTCTCAGATCATTTCTTTTAAGGAGAAGTAGGTTATTTTCCTTTGAGTATTGCCAGTCTATTAGGCGTTTGGCTTGACTGGCTTACTCTAGGTCGTGGCAGTACTTGGATTTCAGCCTTGATTCCCACTTTTTCATTTCTGTTTTAACATGCTGCTTTGCATATCCACAGAATGGTTCAGGGCCTGTTGGAAGCCTTTCAGAGCCTTTTTTGGCCAAAGAGTCAGCTTTTTCGTTGCCTGGAAGGTTCTTGTGCCCTGGTATTCATATAAGGCAAACTTTGTTGCCTCTTGCCAGTTGCACAAGACCTTCATGGCATTCTTTTACCAGTTTTGAGGTTTTAGCAACATTTGCCACTGCTTTGATTGCGGCCTGGCTATCACTTGCTATATAGATTTTCGCCCCTCCTTTTACGAATTGCATGGGTGCATTCTATAATAGCCATTATTTCTGCCTGAAAAATTGTGCAGCACCCGCCCAAGGATCTGCGAATTTCCGTGGCAGGTCCACAGATCCCCAGACCGGCTCTGCCACCCCTCAGTGAACCATCAGTGTACCAGGTCAAGGCCACTCTTACCGTTTGCACAGGCAGAGGAGTCCTCATCCATTCGTCCACTTTTGGTATTTTATTTCGTAGTTTCTGCTGAAGCAGTGTTGTGTTCCCATATCATCGACTGGAATGTCTTTTAGATGTGGAATTTTGATTGCTGCAATGTCCTGTCATTCTCGTATACCTTGTTTTGCTTGTTCTATGAATTCTTAGGGCTTCATCTAATGCACACCTCTGGATATGCAAATGTAGTACAGCTTATGGCATTATATTTGGATTTGAAGATTTGTCAATTGTCAATTTCTGGACAGAAATAGACGGTTATTATTTTGATCCTAAATGTTAGCTAATCTGAAAGACCTTTAGAATTGGGATTGACACACGTCAAATTTGTTTCGATTTCACCAATATAACTTTCATACCCGTGGTTCTCTCTTTTAAATTTTTATATTATAAATCGTGTTTATTTTCACTGATTTTTCTTTAAATACGTGTTAATCCAATCCCTTTCAATTAATGATCTCTTACCTTCCTTCTGTAATTAAATGCCACTAAGCCCTCGTCTTACGAGATAAAATACAGGTGTTAAATAAACACAGTTCACCTTTCATTCACTCACCCACTGTTAGATGCAACATACAGACTTTTTATCTATGCCATACAGCTTCAGTTGCTCCGACATAACCGCCATTTAAATATTGTCTAACTTCATTAATGTGTATTTCTTTTACCCGCTTCATTTCTATCTGGACCTAATAGACCGATTGCATTAAGTGAAAAATGTTCTCCGCATGCGAGAGAATTGAAATCATTGATGCAATTGGTCTATTCTAAAGACGCACTGTAGTAGCCTTTATACACGTATTGATAACGATTGTCGAGGCAACTACCACGAACTTCAGCAGTAATACCTTTATCACGCCTTCTGTATGATAGATATCCTTTTGATGATCGACATGTTAATTTCTTAAATCGTTTTGGATAATGTTTTATGCATTTTCCACCTCTCATATATACAGAATTTATATTATTAATACAGCATGAACCATAAATCATATGTTTAACATCATATTCATGTAATGTATTGTGTAGTAGTGTGTCTTAGAGGTAGTACCTAAGCTCTAGTAGGGTGCCGACCCACATCTGCTTGCAGATGGGCATCGGCCTATTGGTCCTCAAGGCAGCTACAATCTTTCACCAGTGGCTCCAAGTAGGTGTTGTGCATTGCACTGGCCACACACCGGTAAACCGCCTTGATCGGCGGGCTAAACCAGGTTGAGGGGGACCCTATAAGATTTTTAGGGTCTGAGTAGTGTCTTCTTTTCAATGTGCACGAATATTGCTGTGGTATGGAAGGCGTCCCGAGTCGATAAACAATGGAATCCGGCGGACATGGCGTAGCAGCAAAGTCCCGCGTTAGACTTTAAAGGGCGTCAGTAGATGCTCAAAATACTGTCGGCCAGAGCTCAATCCAGGTTGCGCTTACGATCTGATGAAAAGATCCATTGTCGCAGAATCTCTGTGCCATGGACTATGGGTTCATTGCAACAAAAAGCTGGTTCGTCTTTGAGGAACAAAATCATCCGGAGGTAAAATACTTCCTCACTCGGATCTCCAGGAGGAGGTGTCTGATGAAACAAATCATAGCCGAAAGAAGAAAAACCGCACCCGCGAATCCTTCACGTGTGCCGCATGGAACATTCGCCCACTCTTGGACTCAGACACGTCGGATAGACCCGAAAGAAGGACGGCTATTATCGCGCACGATCTGGATCGCCTCAATATCGATATAGCAGCACTCAGCGAAAAACGACTTCTAGACCAAGGAAGCTTGACAGACGGTAAATATACATTCTTTTGAATGGTACTTCCTAACGGATCAAGAAAAATCCATGGTGTAGGCTTTGCTATAAAGACCAACCTCACCTCGAGACTCACCGAGTTACCGAATAGTATATCTGAACGACTAATGACAAAATATCAGCTGCAAGATAAGAGCTTCATTTACATAATCAGCTCATACCCTAGCCGCAGATCAACATACCAAAGAAATTTTCTACGAGCAGCTAGAGAACGTGTTAAGGCATATTCCAAACAGCCATAGAATTATTTTGATGGGCGATTTCAATGCCAGAATCGGCCATAACGCTGAAATCTGGCAAAATGTAATTGGAAAATCTGGCATAGGGAATATAAATAGTTACGGTGAGCTACTACTGACTAAATGCGCTGAACATGACATAACCATAAGCAATAAGCAGTTTAGGCAGAAGAACAGATATAAGGGAACCTGGCGCCACCCAAAAACCGGACATTGACATCATAGTCAAGAGACAACACTTGAAAGAAGTCAAAATCACAAAAGCCGTCACAAATGTCGAGTGTTGGACAGATCATCATAAATTATTGCAAGCATAAAGCCGCCACACCGCAAAAGGAAGCAAGCAAAAGCCAGAAAAAGGATCTATACTGAACGACTTCAATCGCAGGATGTAGCCGACAGATTAAGCTAGAACGTAGAATCACGTCTAACTGATCATCCTGTCAGTGAATCTGACGACGTGGAATCAGTATGGGCAAGTTTAAAGGGTTGCTTTATGAATCGAGTGTGTCGATCCTGCGTAATAAGAAAATCAAAAATAAAAATAATAATAATAATAATAAAAAACCGCACGATAGAGCTACCTTGAAAAAATACGAAGAAATAAAGCATTCAACACGTCGAGAAATAAGATATATAAAAATGAATGGTGGAAAAGCAAAGTAAAAGAAATCCAAGAATATGCCGACCAACATGATCAAAAGCGCTTCTTCGAGGCAGTCAAGAAAGTATTCGTTGTCACACTATGAAAAGCCTGTCCTCTTAAAGACAGCAACGACAATCTTTTAAAGATCAAGATCAAACAAAAGAAAGGTGGAAAGAACACTATACTACCGTTCTAAACCAACACACTGCTATCAATCACACAGCGCTACGCCTAATAGCTCAATACAAATTAGCTAGGTCTCTAGATGATAAAATAACTTTAGAGGAATTGCAGAAAGCAGTACGAAGCCTGAAGAACAATAAAGCGTCAGGAACAGACCAAATTCCAGCAGAGGTATATAAAGCGCTCGCAACCGAAAACCAAACGATGTCAAACCTAAAGACATTCTTCAATATAATCTGGTCTAGGGGGAAGTTACCCAAGATTTTCGAGACGCTCACATAGTTAATCTCTTCAAAAATAAGGGCAGCGTCTCTGACTGTGGAAACTATAGATGTATTTTGTTGCTTTCGATTGGTGGTAAAAATAATGGTAACTCGTCTATCTCAGTACGTGGAAATGATTCTGCCAGAGACGCAAAGCGGATTCAGAGCAAACAGAGGCACCACTGACTCGATCTTTACCCTTAGAAATTTACAGGAAAAGGCTAAAGAAGAGCAGAGCCAACTCTAAGTGGCCTTCATAGATTTAGCAAAGGCCTTTGACTCAATCGATAGGGACGCCCTATGGCAAATTATGGCCCGCTTTGGCGTACCTCCTAAGTTTCTAAAAGTTTGCAAAGACCTACATGAAAGAATTTGCGGAAGAGTCCTGATCGAGGGAGAACTCACTGATCCTTTTCTAATCCAGACCGACGAAACACAAGGATGCGTGCTTGCTCCAATCTTATTTAACATGTTTGCCACCACTCTAGCCATAATAATAGATACTAGACTAGAAGAACAAGGTATAGCGATTAAATACCGCTTTGAGTGAGGGCTGTTCAATCTCGGAAGACTTAGAGCTAAGACCAGAACAAGATACATCGGTAATCTACAATATGCTGATGACTGTGGACTACTAGCTGAATCTCCAGAACAACTGCAAACAAGTCTAGAAACGTATGCTTGGGGCTACGAAGAGCTGGGACTCAATATCGGCCAAAACAAAAATAATGCATCTCAAAATATATCTATCCTAGACTGCACGTTAGAAAATGTAGAACACTTCAACTACCTTGGAAGTATTGTCAACAGCAAAGGAAACATTGATGAAGAAATTCAACATCGAATAAACAATGCGACATCAACATTCTGGAGGCTGAGAAAAAGAGTCTTCAATAACCACGAACTTTCTATAACTACTAAGACTGCTGTTTACAGAGCAATAGTTACGGCGGCACTCACATACAGCTGTGAAACTTGGGTACCTTGTCACATTGAAGCTTTAGAATGTCTCCAACAAATACAGTTACATCAAATTATGCGTATCAAATGGTTCCATAAAATATCAAATTTAGATGTGCTTCAAAGGGGTAAATGCAAAAGTATCTCTGACATTATCATACAATCGCAACTCAGATGGGCAGATCACGTAGTGCGCATGCCTGAAAATCGCTTACCAAAGTGTGTGTTGTATGGCGAACTAAGCGAAGGCCGTCGTAAATAGGGAGGTCAACTGAATCGTTATAAAGATGTCCTCCATAGCAATCTAAAATAATCAACATACAGCACACAAGGTTTAGCACAGGATCGCAATGAATGGAGAAGAGTTGCAGCCACATATACTGAACAAAATAGACCAGAAAGACCACGTCGGAACATGGTGGGACAAGAGTATGAATGTCCGGAATGCGAAAGATTAGTGTAAGGCCCTCAACTAACACTTTCAGTTTGGACTTGAACACCCGCACAACGATATTCAGGTCGAAAATAAGATGACACATCAACCTAAATATTAATAACTATTTCAGGCCAACTTGGATTGCAAGTCATTGTAATCAACAAAGAAGGCTTTCTGAAATGTTCAATTGACATTGCGTCTAAATAACTCTGATAGGTACCTACATATTTCTTGGAGATCCATTGAATGCAGATAGTGAGCGACCATATCTGATCTGATCTGATATATGACAAAAAACATCATGGAGTTGTCAGATTTATAGCTGTGTGAGTGAACGTTCCACATCAGTGTCATCGTATTTTCAATATATTGAATGCACTATATGGATCAAAAATATATACTTTAAAGATTGTAGCAACAAATAGTGAATGTTGGAGTATTGAACTGCATATAGTCCTGATAGACTATTTTCTTTCCTAAAAACTAATCAACAATCAGAATATCAACACATCGCTGTCGAGTAATATACGTGAACCAGCATTCCAGAACTGATGTATAGTTAGTTGCCTATTATTATTACTTGAAATTCAAAAATGAAATGTGATATATACCCAAACCAAAAAGAGAAATAAGGACCTTTTTGAATGTGATGGATGTGAACAATCAATATGTAAAGATTGTGGAAGTCTCAAAGCAGCTAAAGTGAAAGTCTTAGAGCTTTCTAGTAGAGTTATGAAATTTTATTGTAAAAAATGTATTACAGGAGAGTCTATAGAGTTATCTAATAAACTAATAGACTGTAACTAGGAAGCAATAATAGAAGATAAAAGAAAAATTATAACCACTCAGGCAAAAGAAATTGCGGAATTCGAAACAAAATTAATTCCTTTCCAATGTGATTGTAGTCAAGCAGTAAAAAACAGAAAGAGGAAGTCATAATAGTTAAACCAAAGGATAATACGCAAACAAGCTAATCTATATGTATAAAATTATTGACAAAGATAACATGGTGCACGTCCGCAACGCCAACCAACTCCACGCAGGACCATCATCTACCAGTATTTCGAATATACAAAAACATCCCAAAGTACAGAAATACTGTATGATGACGATGAATAAAACGAGAAGCCCCAACAAAATATACAAACAACATTCAACCCAAGACCATTTGATGCTGAACAATCAGAAGAATACAAAAATATGCCTACGAATCATCCAGAACCGTCAGGAATCTAACAACCTCCATCGATAGAACTGAATCAAGGTGAAACTTCCACTCCCTCCATGAAACAGACACCAAGGCCACAAAGGAGCCTACCAATATGGTTGTCATCCGGAAACTACACGCGATAAAGTTAATTATTTTAATAATTTCTCTTTGTTTCAAAAGGAGGAAGTATGACATATCCATAGATAGGCTCTGGTGGCAGTACCAATAGCGTCAATTTGTCTTTACCGCTCCCGCAATACAATCCAGGGGCTTCATTCTTTCAATATTCAGTGTGATTGATTTTAACTTACCGAAATGAATAAACACTTCTCAAAATTTCACTGTATAATAAATTGAAATGAAACTATTATTTATCAATCGATCCATCTATGTTAAACGATATTTACAGCGCGCGGGCTGTCAATTGCTGACAGTTATTTCAAATAACTGACAGTTGTCAAACAACTGTATCTACTGTATGTAAGATTAATATTGTCTTTAAGTTTTCATAAATGTTCTCAAATTTTCGAATGTTCCGCTCAACTTTCTTAATTTTTTCGTTCATAAGAACCTTCTTCTGATAATACTGAACACAACAAAAAAGAATTAGCGAAATCGGCCTTGCTGCTCCCGAGATTTGCGCTTAGCAACACATTCAGCGATTCATTTTTATATTATAGATAATTATTTGGATCATAGTTTAATATAGAATTGTCAACTGAAATATTATTAGTTGTCACCTCATCTTATAAAATAAAATGATAACACATAAAATATAATACAACATTATATACGCACTCAATGAATTTGCTCCAGAAAAAATAGTGATACGAAAGGAAAAAATAAATAAAAATAAAAGATCAACTTTATCAAAGAGCTATATTATCAAAGACTGACGAGGACTGGAAACATTTTAGAAAACAAAGAAACCTAGTAGTAAAAATGATCAGAAACACGAAAAGTAATTATTTCAATGCAAAGATTGATCAATTGAAATAATTTAATAATAAAAGAATTACTGGAAATAAATTGAGTGAACATTTCTATGTGTTTTTTCTGGAAAGTATTGAAGAAATTGTTCAAAATATAATTCCGAACAAGGCACATAATGAAGTCGCTAATAACATAGAAGTTGAGTGTAAAATAGAAAACTTCAGTAGGTTATAAATGTCAGCTTTAAGAAAAATAATGAAAAATATGAAAAATAAAGAAAGCTATGTGGATGGAATCACAGTGCAAATTTTACAGTACGCCTTTGAAATGATTGGAGACGAATTTCTCAACACAATTAACAGCAGTTTAGAGTATGGAATTTTTCCAAGACATTGGAAAAACAGTATGATTATTCCTGTTGAAAAAATCAGGGTTACTATAAATTGTGAAGAATTTAGACCTATTAAACATGGTTATGAAAAACTCCTTGAAATATGCGTCATAAATCAAATATTGAAATAATAAGATTTTAAGTGACTATCAGGCAGGCTTTAGGCATAAGAATTCATGAAAACTGCTTTACAAAGAGTATTGTTTAACTGGAAACGGGCTCTAGAGGAAAGTCATTTTGTTAGCGCAGTGTTCTTGGATTTCAAGCTTACCTTTGAAGCAATAGATAGACAGTTACTGTTGTGCAAAATGGAAAAATATGGGTTTGGACCTAAGTGGTTTAAACAATACTTATCGACCGAACCCAGGTGACAAAATATGGTAACATATCAACTACTACAAAAACTACCTACGGTGTACCCCAAGGAACTGTGTTAGGACCAAGTCTCTTTATTCTATATATAAATGACATTGTAAAGACTTTAAAAAAGTGTAAGATTCAATTATTCGCTTATGATACAGTTATATATTTTATAGGGGATAGGATAAATCAAATAGTACAGACATTAAATGATAAACTGAGCAATTGGTTAAATAACAACTCGCTTAAGCTGAACATAAATAAAACAAAAATGATGATTATAAAAAACTAAACCAGTAAATTGTTTCATACAGTAAATACTGAATTTAAAATTAATCATGAAACTATTGAAAGGGTAAATGAATTTAAATATTTGGGTTGTATTATAGATGAAAACTTGCCTTTATCTCAGCATTACAAATATATAACAAATAAAATTGCTAAAAGAAGTGGTGTATTAGGGTGAATGTCACGAGACTTAAGTTTTTAGTCTAAGTTGACAATTTATAAAACGATTATTGCTCCACATTTTTATTTTTGTTCCACCTTGTTATATTCAATGAATCATGGTCAGCCAGATATTTTACAGAAAAAAACAAAATAAAGCATTACGAATAATCTTAAGATGCAATAAGTTCACTAGGATAAGAGATATGTTAGATACAACAAATCTTTCGAGTGTAAGGCAAACTGTAACATAATAATAAATAATATTATATTTATTTGTAAAATGTTGAATAGGTTGATACCTGAACATCAGATCCAGAATATTTGTAAATTTGTCAAAGATATACACGAACATAACACTCGTACCCACAATAATTTCTATTTAGATAGGGTTTCCACCAATTTTAGTCAAAATAGTCTATTTTATTCTATTTAATAAAACAATATAATGATTTACCAGAGAATGTTAGGAATGCAGATCATCTGTTACAATTTAAAAAATATTGTAAAACATATATTAGAAACAATATTGATATTTAGTATAGTACATTTTAGAGGATTTTTTTAAAGATTTTTTTTGAAATTATTTAGCAATATAGGTAGTTAGTTAAGTTACATTTTTATATTACTAGCCAATGTGCTATTAATAAAGATTATTATTATTATTTTGAAATGATACACCCCAGCTGTAACTGTATACGAAATTTTAGCTTCTGAGCTAACCATAGCAAACGATGAATTGAATGTTTTCAAAATATTTTGTTTTACTCTCTTTTTATTGAACCAAGATCATCATACAATGAATTATATAGTATTCATTTTGACTTAACGCCGGTAATATTGCTAGGCACGTATGATATGAAGAGAATGCGGTTCAAGTCCTTTTACATAAAGTGACTTCAGATTCGAAAGGTTTTGCATTACAAAACCTGCAGTGTAAATGCATTAATCCACCATCAAAAGTACGAAAATTTCTTGGAATGATATTGAGTGTGCATTTAAATGTATCCCTCAAAATAATTACACCACTTTGAATACTATTCACAATATTTAAAGTTATATTTTGGCCATTATCATTTCGTCTTACACGAACATTGCCATTCACGAATAAAGCAATCTGACAGCCCTGACACGTTGACTTCAAATTGCAATTTGGTTCGTTATTCAACACACAACGCACCTCTACTACGTAAACCATACGTTTTTAAATAATTTAATTTAAAATATTAACGCATATTATACCTACATTGAAATTTTTGCAAATCTCATACTTCATCGTGTGCGTTTTATGCTCTAAAAATCGTCTACAATAACGTATTAATAAAGGGTTTTCCAATAAGAGGTGTTATTTTGATATTCAAAGAAAAATGCCATTTTTTATTATAAATCATCAGATGTTTATTTCATTACAAAGAGGAAGGTATGCCGTTAATAGTGGAAAATAACATCAGGCAAATGACCACCACGGCCACGCTTACAGGACAAAATCTTTTTCATGAAATTTTCCATAACTAAATCGCAAAGTGGCTGCTCTATGTCCTCGATAGCCTCACGAATTCCATCTTTGAGGTCTTGAATCGATACTGGGCTGTTGGCGTAGACCTTCTCCTTCACGTAGCCCCAAAGAAAGAAGTCGCAAGGTGTTAAATCACAAGATCTCGGTGGCCAATTGTGATCACCTCTTCGAGAGATAACACGGTCCGGAAACTTTTCCCTTAAAAGATCAATGGTTTCGTTGCTTGTGTGGCACGTAGCGCCGTCTTGTTGAAAGTGAACGTTGTCCAGATCAATACCATCCAATTCCGGCCATAAAAAATCGTTAATCATCTCTTGATAGCGCAATCCATTCACCGTAACTGTTGCGCCAGCCTCATTTTCGAAAAAGTAAGGTCCAATGACTCCGCCGGACCATAAACCGCACCAAACAGTCACACGTTGAGGATAGAGAGGCTTTTCAACAATAACTCTTGGGTTTTCTGAGCCCCAGATGCGACAATTTTGCTTGTTGACGAAGCCACCGAGGTGGAAATGTGCCTCATCACTGAAGATGATTTTTCGATGGAATTCCGGATCATTTTCATGCATTTCAACGACCCAATCAGCAAAGTCACGACGCTGTTGATGATCGGCCGGCTTGAGTTCTTGTGTTAACTGGACTTTATAAGCCTTAAGACCCAAATCTTTATGCAAAATACGGTGTAATGACGTTTGTGGAATACCTAAGATCAAAGAACGACGAGGAATGGACAAACCTGGGTTTTCTTCAACACTTTCGGCTACAGCAGCAATATTCTCGGCTGTTCTTGAGCGACGTGCACGGGTTTTATTCTTCTCATCACTAACTTGTCCCAACAGCTCGAATTTTTCCACCAATTTCTGTATTGCGGTCCGACAAGGTGCTTCACGACGACCCAAAAATGTTCGAGTTTTACGAACCGTCTCTGCCAAATTTTCACCATTTTTATAGTGAATTTTAATAATTTCAATGCGTTGTTGAAGCGTGTATCGTACCATTTTTATTAATGGCGTAGTTTCTACTTGTCAAATGCCAAGAAATGACAGCTTCAAAAGTGACATCTACCGAAATAGCGGGCTATTCAAAATAACACCTCTTATTGGAAAACCCTTTATATATTTAGATTAGATATGCTACTCTTTATATAAATAAATATTTGTTTATCTGTAGGGTGCTGCTATTGTATCAGAAGTAGTAGCATTAGGCTTATAGAAAATGACAATCAAATATGTTAGCAAGCATCCATTTATGGGTCAGTCACCAACCAGATGTTCAAGACTCATTGCGCATGCTCAAGTACTGGAAAAGGCACGCGGCTTACCGCAGGTGGTGGTAACTTATGGGAAAATTTTGATCAAATGTTGCAAGTAGCAGCCGTTAGAGCGCCAGTGTCGCTCTTCCGAAGAATGTCGGGAACCGTTGGATACGAATCAGAGAGAACATACAACGAACAATGAATGTTCTCTCTGATACGAATGAAAAATGGCGTTCATTCTAGTTCTGTGTGTATCTGACAACTGAGCGTATTGCTTGTCACGATATTACAGACTTGAATTGAATTGTGATTTATATTAATCAAGATTTGTTCCAATTGATGATTGAATTTCCGAAATGGCTACGAAAAGGACAAGTGTTTTGTGCTCAACTGTGCCAGTGATGAGAATGCGGGAGTATGTTTTCACCGCTTTCCAAGACCCGGAAAAATAAATGTTAATAGATGAGTGTAATAACACTTGAATACTACAGCATTGAACTGCCTTCTCAAATCGGGTATTACCCTGCTTACGTATTTGTGTACCAAGATTGATGTCGATAGGTCACTATCGTGTTTGCTGGTAGACGTAGACAGACAAACGGATAAATGAAAATCAATCCCATAGGAGGTATTATTTGTATACCAAATTTGGTGAAGATCAGTTAAGTATTATCCGAGTTATGGTATTTACAAACAGACAGATAGTATGATCAAAACAATAAATACCTCAAAATTTTCGATAGTTAATAAATCAAAAATAACGCTTATATCAAGACATTATTCACTAGCAAATTCGCGCTTCGCACTCGGAAATCAACTGAATTCCCAACAAATCACTGTTCGTTACTTCGTCTATGAAATCAGTGTTCCAGAATATCTTAACCACAACTACGAACGACAGTTTCTCACTTTGGATTATAGTTTTTTGTCATACTACTTTGGAACAACATGAAATTAACGTGTCTATTTGTCACTTTATTGTCTGAAATTACTTGAGACTATCTGAGTTTAAATTCTTATCTCTAGGGTGTATTCTTTCTAAAACGTACCATTTTTTTAATTACAGGTGCAGATTGTGGGCTAAATTCTGTCAGCCATCTAGTTACTGGTTCCTGGTGGCGTCATGAGAGAGCACATTGAATGTGTAAGTATATATCTACCGTGAATATAATAGAATATCTATTGTATATTTGTGTTTACTTGCTTATATTATATTTTTAAAATTTGTTCTTTTTTATTTATATGTCCAATGAGGAACAATGGAGAAAGAAGGACGAAACAAATGAAACCCTTAATATTCGTCTGAGTATTGTGTGTCTTATTATGTTTTATGTTAGGGAGCTCATATATGTTATATATTTAAAATTCATTGTGACTTTATCTTAAAAATGATACAATTAACTATTTTGAATAATTCACTTTGTATGTGATAACTTATGCAATATTAAAGAATAAACTTCTAACAATTTGTTCAGTTTTTATGACCTTATTAATCAAATTTTTTAAAAAATTAATTAAATAATAATAAAAAATGTGACAGAAATGAAACCTTCAGAAACTGTTGGAGTAGAGTTATAGAAAAAATATTCTTCAGCATTCATATTACTTTTTTTTGGTCACTATCATGAAAAGTTAAATGAAAATTTTCTTCAACAATTTCTGAAGGTTTCCATTCCTTTCTTTAGTTCTAGCTAGCTTGTTACTTTCGAATTTGCCGCCATCAGTATGTTTAAATTTGCCGCCACTAAAATTTTAGCAGGGCAGCCGTCACAGCGCCAGTGTTTCAAGGTCAAAACATAATCAACTAGATTTACATGGGAGTTACCATTCTCTTGTAGGTATATATTGTCTGGCTTACCGGTACGCCCTTAGACTAAGAAAGAGAGGGGACTCGTAACGATGCAGCCGAAAATGAGGCACTTTGTCACCAAAAAGTGGTTCGCTATTGGCGTAACCCACGTAGCGTCTAAATTTAATATTAATCTATAAATGATCAATGACAGAATTTCCATTGAGTTTACCTAAAGGTGTAGATTTTAAACATACTGAATTAAAATATAGATTTTATAAGAGCGGTGAGATGCATCAAGATTTATCCAAATGGATTGGCGTTGAATGTTACGGAATAAAACAACTAAGAATGTTATCCTTCATTTTATTTCTTGAAAATTATAATACATGGTATCACACAATACTTCAATACATTTTAATTCAAATTCACATAGGTAGATGGAAACATTTATTTGTGACTATCCAATTACATGATTATTTGTAGCTATTGTTATTATTTAAATAAAAACAAGAGTATAGAGTTCAAATCTTATAAAATAGAAATAACAATTATATAAAATATTAAATAACAACAGGAAAAGAGATTCAGCATATTCAATTATTTACCAATTCGTGAAACTTACTGATAATTTACATTATAGTCCCTTAAATAATACAAGTGAACTGATTTCTTACAGGATCTATTACTTCAGATTATCTCTTCATCACAAAATGTAATCTTACATTTATATACTTAGAAGTAACTGACTCTCTTCACATTTTTTTCAATAACTGGCATGTCACAAGGCCTGCAATATAGTTACACAACAATTTGGAATTAGGTACTGCATCATCACGCAGGCGAGTTTGTTATTCTGGGTGACTACCCAAACAGCCCTGTCCATTTTTTGAGTCCAAAGTACAACGGGATCTTTGGTAGCAAATCTGAAAAACAAATATTTTACCTACATATTTACATTACAGATACATTTCTTTAAACCCTGAAAAGTGGCAGAAAAGCTACTATGTTGATATATCATTATATTAAAATAAAATTGTGTGGGTGCAACGCCACTGGAAAAACCAAACCAATTAGTTCGAGTTTTGATTTCTAACTAATAATACAAAATAACGAACAAAAAATACAACTTGAAATAAATGGGATGTTTTAGGTAAGGCCTGACTAGAAGTATGATTATTTTACCAAATAATATGTTAATAACAGAATAAGTTTGAATTTTGTAACCAGGAAAACCAATTGCCACCATTGCTATTTAACTATTAAATATAATCCCTTTTGCTCACTGCGGCTTTTGCAGCCATAAGTAGAACAACCTACCATAATAATTCTATGAAAATATTGAAGTTTTTATCACAAATTTAGTCACAAAATCACAAAATTCGATCGATGTCACCACTAATGTTTGTCACTAAAAAATGGCGTCTTCTTCATAATTTGGTCACAAAACCCAACACGTGCAGTTGATGGATGTTACAAGTCCCCTCTCTTTCCTAGTCTAAGGGAACGCCATTCTTGATATTCAATTTTACTGGAATAATTATAAGTATTTCATCATTCAACACCGACATTTGCAGAATAATGTCTGGTTATTTTTATTTTTTTTGTTTTCTTATATTTTTGTCATCATTGGACAAATCCAGAATTTATAAGACTCTTGCATCATTGTATCTATGCCCTATCGTTAAGAGATAGAAAATGGAGAAAATTCATTACTACCCTCATGCTTGAATTTAGTATGCTCTCTTATAAGCGTTTTGAAGTTGCGGCTTGTTTCGCATGTGAAACTCAAATCTATTTTATCTGTAATCTGTAGATATATTTGATCATATTTGGAATATTTACAATTTATATATATATGAAATAGCTAAACTAAAAACTAGTTTTGAGCAGGCACTAGAGATATATGAATAATCAAAATAATTATTATTGATTGATATCAACAGTTTTAAATTAAGGAAGTGGATGCTAAATTAATGATTTCATTTCTGTCATCTATAGAAGACCCTTAAGGTTGCGTACGTGACGATTGTGTCTTTCTAGGGTTTCAACGACAAACGTACCTACTCAGCACTCTATTAGGAGTACATAACTTCATCCATATTAGAATTAACCGTGATCAGTCCTTGAAACCATGTAAGAAATAAAAATGGTTTTTATATCGGAACGCCACTGATACTGAATGCAAAACTAAAACAAGAATAATAATACTTGGAATTCCCGTATCATCAGAATAGACTTGTAAGATAATTCAGGCCAACGGCCAAGCTCACAAATAACAGTTCTGTAAAATTTGCTCGTGTATAAGGTACCTATATACGGTGTTTTACAAAACAATGTGCAACATCTTAAAAAAGATCATCTTGACATATCTCGCATTTTTTTCGTTGAGTGTAGAGTGCTGTCGAAACTTTGAAAATGTATTAGTTAAGGTCAAGGATAAAGCCAGCGGTCGATCTCTAGAGAAAACATTGAACTCTTGTATCGAAAGAAAACAATTTGAAAATATTACAGTGTCTGAGGCCTATATCAGGAAACAAAAAATTCAAAATCTAAGCAAAGACTCCGTACGTCATCTTATCCATCTGAAAGTTATATCATTCTGGGGTTGTGATTTAGAGAAACTAGAGCCTTTTGCATTCAGGAACGTCCCCGAATTGCATACCGTACAATTCTCGTATGGAAATCTTAGAGAGATACCCAATAGTAAGTTTTTTTTAGAATATTGACTTTTCTAGCGTTAAGCGGGACTTTGCGCTTCAAATATTCTATTTATCCATTATGGATTCAATTCGATATCTCACATCTTTCGTAATTAATACAAATATCTATAAAGAGAATAACCGATACTCCACTGGTTGACCCTACTCAATTCATTTATGTTTGATGATAAAATATTATTATTCATTGCAATTAAGTTATATTAAGAATGAATTCTTTTAAAATATTAGCATTGACTTGTGCTTTCCAAATACTTCAGGTCAACTGTCAGTCCTGTACGTCCTTTAAAAATGTGTCAGTGGAATTGCGGGATAAAGAAGGGTTTAATTATACGGATACCATAACTGGCTGCATACAAAGAATTGCTTTCGGTATGAAAACGATAACACATGCTTACATCAAATGGCAAAATATTCCATCACTAAGGAGGGATTCTGTTCGTAATATGAAATATTTGGAAGTGATTTCTTTCTATGGATGCAATCTGATGAGGGTTGATCCTGTTTCATTTAGAAATGTTCCTGGTTTGAGAAAATTACAGATTTCTTATTGCAATGTTTCAAAATTATACAAAGGTGAGGGAAAAGATATTCAATCGTTTTTAAAAACAAATCTAGTTCGGTACTATAGTTTAATTTGCTACTAAAACTATCACGTACCAAGACTTGTTTTGGAATACACCAGTCAGGGCTGTATACTGTATAATATGTTCTCAAATATAAAAATCAGTCTGAAATTGTATGTAAAAAACCTTAGCATTTGGTATTAAGAATCTGAGAAAAATGCTTCAGGTGGCTTACAAAAACATATTCAACTAATCATTATATTAAATTATTGATTGAAAAAAATTACAAATTATATTTATAATATACATTTAATTATTATAAAAATGTTATTTCACCTAACCAATAATTGGTTAATACTCCTTACCTTAACATATTTTTATTCAAAAACATTCATTTTGTTCTTTTTTTTTTCAGGTGTATTTAGTGAGATTCCCAGTTTAGAAATCCTGAGAATCCACGACAATAAAATAGACTTCATCGAGAATCAAGCGTTCGCCAATCTAACTTTGTTGAGAAAAATCTTTGGCTCCAACAATAACTTGGAATATTGGAATCGAGAATGGTTTGAAGGCTCTACACAACTACAAGTAATGGACTTCCAAAATAATAAGATTCGAACTATTCCCAGAAGGGCATTTGCGACGATGAGTAAATTAAAGCAGATCTTCTTTGACTATAATGAAATTGAAACTATACAAGATGGAGCCTTTTCCGGATTGAAAGATTTGGAATATCTTGGATTAAGAAATAATAGACTGAAAGAACTAAATCAAAATATTTTTCCAAATCAAATTCATATCGATATTTTACTAATAAGTAATAATCGCTTCAATTATATTGCTAATGAAATTTTAGATCAAATTGCCGTGAAAACTATTGAATTAGACAACAATCCATGGAAGTGTCCATGTCTTGATAGAGTGAATTTTTGGGTATATAAAAATAATGTTACGCTAAGAAAATCATTATCTTGTGAAAATAGCGATGTGCCAATATGTGCTTACCCAAAGAGCTTCTCTCAAACTTGTTTAGAATACGTTGATGAAAATCTTACTGAACTTTATTTCAACACTGTTAGGCAAAAATTGAGTACTAATATTTGTTCGAATACATGAGAAAGTGAAAACTACCTTTCAAAGTTTTGATCTATATCTTCAGGCAAAACACGCAATTGGAAAAAAATGTTATAACAAAATATTAATAGGAGTAACTACTTACAATTGTGAGTGTAAATAATTCATAGTAATATCAGCTTAAAACATTCAAGATTAGTTTTTCACTTGACATAGTATGAATTTGTTCATTTATAGAGCATCCTTAGGTAACGTAGTTATGATTTATATGCAAGGCATAGCAGATATTCAAGATAGAAAACAGATGATAACGTATATCATTGAAAACAAATAATATAGAATAAAATGCCAGTAATATCTATTATCACATATAAAAAACATAAAAACGTAAATAACATTAATCAAAAATTAATTTGTGATACGTGTTAGAATAAGTATATTACAATCATTCTATTAATGTTGTATACCTAACATTACAGATTTTTCCGCTTTGTGTGAAGGCGTTTAAAATTTTGAAAATAATTTAAACAATGGATTTTTGTGACGGAACTATTTAGTAGTTTGAATACTGTATCCTGGAAAATTCAAAGCACTAATTATTTTATGAGTTTGTTGTTACATCAATAAAATAGACATAATTTTATATAGGATGAGTATTTCCAACTACTATGTAAATTACCTACTCTCCATTGAAAACTATCTAATTAGTTAATGGACTTCAAATGAAGAAACCCTGTGATATTCACATTCTTAAATTATTTTGAGCTATAAAGGATGTTCTCAACAGAATGTTATGTATCAAAGTTGTATCTTTTTCTGTGGAACACCCTATGTTTTTTATCAACTCCGGGGCCTGGAACCCAAATTAAGATAGGTTAATGATATATTCCCTGTTCTAATTTTTTTTTTAAATCTAAAGATTTAAAGAAAAAAACAAAATATACCTACTTACACTAGTAATTAATTTTAAACTTCAGCACTCGCATTGATTGACCAGAAGAAAGTTGGTAAAAATTGAATATTAATCAAGTTATCTTTTTGGAATTCGAGACATGGTAGCCATTGGGCGATTTATATGCAAAAAATGATATAAAAACTATTGTAAATATAGAAGAAAATGGTTGTTTGATGTTGAATTCGTCATATTGAATTCTTCGATCAGATGGGCTGATTGTTATTTTGACGTTTGCCCTTGTTCTCTTTGAAGTTTAATGTCAAACATTTCTTTTTGAAAGTGATTTAGCCTCTTTACAAATATGTCAGTGTCAGTGTTTTGGGGTTAGGAAATAAAATTCAATTTAAATTGTTTACGACATGCGTAAAATGGCAGATGACGTTAGGAATCGTGACGAAACCCCCCTCGATGGGTATTCAAACTATATGGGACTTGGGATAGATACATCTGTAAAGCTATTTGGTTGGGATTTCTGGGTTATTCTGACATTTGCTATTGACAGAATTATTGTCTAGGCGTCATGGACGGTGGCTCGGAGATCGGACATCCAGAAACTTACTTTATAGTCTCTTTGATTAATTCATTGTGAAACATGTGTTGCTCAATATTCGTTGATCGGATGGCAATTCTCATCTTGATAATTATGAGTAGAAGAATTCATCAGTATGTAGGGTTTATATGGAATTACCTATGATGTATTATTGATCAGAATTAGGAATAAGTGAAATATATCGAAAACATATTTGGTCGGTTAATAATGAGTAAATCTCATACGTCACTGAGACAGAAAATCATTACGGTAATTGGTCATGGCATAGAACAAGATAACTGGAAACAAGAAGAGTAAACTTCCTATGCTTCTCTCCGTAGACACATGAGATTACAGAAGTTGCATGTCATTTCGTGGCCTCGTGTACGACAAGCATTGAGGACCATCTTGAAAATTACCTCAAATATTTGTTCTCTCTATTAATCTTCGTGATCTTGATCTGCTGTCTTTTTTGCGAGAGCCGCTTGTTGCACACGGCATGGTGCGCAAAGATGTATTTACAAAAGATATGCGTATACAATTTTACACGATTTTTAGGGCGAGTTTAATCTCCTTGTTTCCAGTCTTCTTGGCATAGAATATCATCTACTCGGTTGTCATTTTTTTCCATATGTGGTTATGTTTTGTCATGCAGCGGGAGCTTCTTAAACAAAATATTTTTCAAAATTCAATCATGTTTTCCCTTTATGTAGTGTTGTTCCTTGCAATATATACAATCCTCCAGGTAAAAAACGCCTTATTCTTACACATACAGTCGCTAAAAAGATGTTTGACTTTAACAATCATAAAGCCGAGAGAATATATTCTGTCATATAGCATAGAGTAACAGTTATAAAGATAATGTGTAACAATGACCAAAACCTCGAAGTCATCTGCTGAGATAAAATGTCTCTTTACTACCCCATTGAAAAATGTATCAAAATCAATTCCGTATACAAATATTTATAGTCGTCTTGTTTCAATTGAAAATCTAAGATTAGATACATATATTCATTTTTCAATAATAGTAATTCATTTAGAAGTAAAATTAAATTCGTTAATCATAGGTATCTATTTTCTGTCAAAAGATTACAGTTAACCAGCGTGTTCCTAAATACAAACCATTAGCCTGGCCAGGCTTAAATTATGTCATCAGTCAATGTAATATTCCTATATTGAGTCCGTCATTGCACAGCATAAAGAACTATATATAGTTCTTTGACATCCTCTTCAACCTCAGCAGAGTTAACTTCGGGTTGGAAGAAAATTGTAACAATTTTCGTCCGGGCAGTACATGTGGTAGAAGATTCGAGAGCTGGCCCCCCCGAGGTGGATAGGAAAGTCATTTGCTGTGATAATTAAGTGTGGGTCTGGGGTTGCTTATGTGAAGAAGTTGATGCCTAAAAAGTCTTTGAAAGTTAAAAGCACATGGTAGGGCTGGCTGAGACATAATGAACACCTCGTGGATAATCTCAAGGGCGTGGCAGTGACAGTTATATTCTGGTCAAAGCAAACTCTCGTTTCTGCCTTGACACGTGCATTGAATGATTTCTATTGAAAATATTAATAATTAGTAAAGAAAAAAATAGTGGCTGTAGGTATGGCTTAGAGCCAGACAAACCTCAGCCACACGGACGAAGCTTCGGTTACGGAACGTAGTCGGAGTGCTGGCCAAATGTGGTCATTGAATAAGATTTCTAAAGCATAAAACGTCCACGCAAGAGTATGAAATTCGCCATAGGGAAAGTAAGTTTATATCGTAGAAAAAGGAGTATTAATTATATCGTTTATATGGAGGGTCAAGTACACACAGCTAAATTTTTAATGTATGATATGCGTTTTAAATTAAATTAAACAAAAAAAGTGTTGTGTCCACTCACACGACTTTCCTACCGCTAGCAAGCAAATTCCAATGAATGAAAAACTTTACACTATTACAATACTCTTTTTACATAGCGATCCACTGGTCAAATCGTCCTACCACTCATTTTTTCAGCATGTCAAGACAAACAACAATGGTCATGTAGCATTTTTTCGCAAAATGAAACATTTAGCCGGAATCTGAAGAAACATGTGAAAAATACGGAATTTCATTCAAGCATAACTTTTTTTGTTGTTTTTCTCAGAGATGGGGCTATATGTGGGTTTAATCAAAATCCTTAGAGCCGTTTTTGCGCTATAGTCTTGAGCAAATCACGTTTTTTGGTTATAGCTCAACACCCAGTGTATACGGGATTCTCATTTAGTGCCACCGGCGAGTGATATTAGTACTAAACAAAATAAAACAGAAAGCAACAAAATACACCGATCCGTTCCCGAAATAATGCTGTCACAGACAGACAGACCAATGGCTGAGAATAGGTTTATTAGACTTAGAAAACTCTGAAACGTCAACATTTGTAAAAATCTCGATACCGAAAATTTCACACGATTACAATACTTTCCTTATACAGCTACTATAGCAGCTTAGGGAAGTAAAAATCATATTTTATATGGTAGAGGTGTATGGTGTGTTGAATAACGAACCCAATTGCAATGTGAAATCAATGAGTCGGGGCTGTCAGATTGATGTATACGTGAATGGCAACGCTGGCGTAGGACGAGATGATAATAGACCAAATACAAATTTAAATATTGTGAATAGGTAGTAAACAACTTTATGTAATTATTTTTAGGGATACATTTAAATACACACTCAATATCATTCCAAGAAATTTGATTACTTTTAATGGTGGATTAATGCATTTACAATGAAGGTTTTGCAATGCAAAACATCTCGAATCTCAAGTATTTTTATAAGGTAAAGTAATATTACCGGCGTTAAGCCAAAATTAATACTTTAAATCATTGTGCGATGGTCTTACTTTAAATAAACCTTTAATAAAAAACAAAAAAATCTGTCTACTCACACGACTTTCCTACCACTCGCAGGCAAATTCCAGTGAATAAAACATCGTCCGATCAAAACGAAAAGTAAAAATCCTCTGGTCAAATTGTTCCACCACTCATTTTTTTTAGCATGTGAAGACAAACAACAATGGTCATATAACATTTTTTCGCAAGATGACGCATTTAGCCAGAATCTGAAGAAACATGTGGAAAATATGGAATTTTATTTGTGCTTTTTCTCAGAGATGGCGCTGTATGTGAGTGGTAAAGGGCTCTCATAAGAATACTTTAGAGGCAAGTTTAATCGAAATCCTTAGAGCCGTTTTCGCGTTACAATCTTGAGCAAATAAAGTTTTTTGGCTATAGCTCAGCACCCAGTGTATACAGGATTCTTATTCAGTGCCACCGGCGGAGTGGTACCAACCAAAATAAAAAAGAAAGCAACAAAATACACCGATCTATTCCCGAGATAATGCTTTCACAGTCATACAGACAGACCAATGGCTGAAAGTATGTTTATTAGACTTAGAAAACTCTGAAACGTCAACATTTGTAAAAATCTCGATACCGAAAATTTCACACGATTACAATGCTTTCCTTATACAGCTACTATAGTAGTGTATGAAAGTAAAAAAATTAAAACATTCTTAAATACAAATCTCTTATACATAGTGCATTGGAAACGAGAACATTTTTTTCAACAGCCGCAGCATTATGAGTGATTTTTAGTAACAAAATTGTATTGGCTGATACTTGATGGAAATCCATGATAAATTGAAACAAAATATTAATCCACTTATATATTAAATATCAAAAAAATATATGTATGACATTAAACTGTACCAAACTGTAACTAAGTTACATTGTATCAAAGTTATTAGCAATCACGGTCTGTAGATAGACACGGTTGTCTCAATCCTGGGTACTAGGGTGGGGGAAGCGTTCGGTGCGGGAAGCAATCTTTGACGTAGCCGGTAGACCCAGGCGCTTTTGTCTAGTTAATGTTTTTGCTTTCGATATACATACATAGTTCTAATCAATCTGAATGTTATAAAAAATCACTATAGATGAACAGGCAGCGGGCGCGAAGCTTTCAGACGAAATTTTTCTGTTTCAATTAAACCATTCCTTTTCAAAAAACCAAGAATATTGTGAAGAAAATGACTAATATTGGAAAAATTAATCTATCCACATTTATCGGAAGAAGTAATACAATCTGCTACAGAGAGCTTACATAAGAATCAAATATTTCAATACAAAACAAATATTTGTTGCAGGAATGAAACGCAATTACGTAACAAGTGTTCAAGGAGAAACAAAATTAATTGTCTTACAAAAAAAATTACCGACGTTATCAGTTGGTGCACCGAAATGTACAAAATAATATTAAATCTATTATTGGTGCTGATACTTTTGAATTTGTGCAGGTGCAGTTATATTGAAAACTTTTGGCACCAACTTCACAAGTACCTACCAGCACCAATAATTAATATTATTTTATACATTTCAGTGCATCAACTGATAACTGCAATTTTTTATAAAAATATTTATTTGAGTGTTACATTTGTCACGAAAATCGTTGAAAGTTCGCCATTATCCATATATGCTCTGCTTGCATTTGCATTATTCAGAAAACTAAGAACATTGTCGCGGAAATACGCATTTGATAAACTTTACCACTTTACCGTAACTCTATGGAAAAAATGTTCCATAGAAATGTAGCTACAAATAATCTGGTCATTAATTTCCCATTCTCATGTTTTCAGTTTTTGAAAGAAATTGCCTCATAGCGAAAATACACATATTTCAGATTTTAACATGCTATAACTCGAAAACCGTAGCTCTTTTGAAAAAATTTTCAATTTAAACATCATCATCATCATCATCAGCCGTTATCTATCCACTGCAGGGTGTAGGCCTCCTCCAAATTCTTCCAATCGTTCCGGTTTTGTGCCCTTTTCATCCAGTTTTTGCCGGCTATGGCTCGGATGTCGTCGGTCCATCTTTTAGGAGGTCGACCAATTGGGCGTTTTGTTATGCGTGGTCTCCAACATAATAGTCTTTTTGACCATCTTTCCTCTGGCGGTCTGGCTAAGTGTCCTGCCCAAGACCATTTAGCGTTGGATATTTTCTCGATGATGTCAATGACTTTTGTTTGTCGACGAATTTCCTCGTTTCTAATATGGTCGCGAAGGCTGATCCCCAACATGGCTCTTTCCACAGCTCTCTGGCTTACCCTTAGTCTGTTGGCGCTTCGTTTCATCACCGTCATCGTTTCCAGACCATACGTCATGACCGGCAAAACGCATTTATCGAAAACGTCTCTTTTTAGGTTGTTCGGAATTTTGCTCTTAAATATATAGTTCAGTCTACCAAAAGCTTCCCATCCAAGTTTAATCCTTCTCGAAATTTCGACTGTTTGGTTTTCTTTGCCGAGTCTAATGACATGCCCCAAATATACATATTCTTGAACGTTTTCGATTCTCTTATGATTGACTGTGATTTGTTCTTCATTTCTACTTAAAATTTTAGTTTTGGAAAGATTCATTCGAAGGCCCACTTTTGCAGATACGTGGTGTAGTCGTTCGAGCATTCTCTGGAGTTCTTCCGACGATGAGGCAATGATAACAACGTCATCAGCAAATCGCAAATGGTTAAGCATTTTACCGTCCACCCCAATACCGTTTTCTTCCCAATCCAGCGTCTTGAAGACGTCTTCTAGCGCCAGTATAAAGAGTTTTGGGGAGATAGTATCTCCCTGTCTGACTCCTCTTTCCATTTTGATTTTCTTCGTTATTGTCATTTCGTCTAATTTGACAGTCATTGTAGCTGTTTTGTAGATAAATGATATTATTCCAGAATATCTATGATCTATTCTGGCATTGTGTAAGGCTTCTAAAATGGTATGTAGTTCTATAGAGTCGAAAGCCTTCTCATAGCCTACAAAGGCTACGTATATATGGAATTTATATTCGGCGCTTTTCTCTATGAGTGTGCGAATCGCCTGGAGATGGTCAATCGTGCTATATCCACTTCTGAAACCTGCCTGTTCTGGGGGTTGATAGAAATCGAACTTGTTCGTTAGGCAGTTTGTGAGCACTTTTGTGAATAATTTGTAGAAGTGGGATAAGAGACTGATGGGACGGTAATTTTCGAGTTTGGTGTTATCTCCTTTTTTGTGGATAAGGGTAATTATTGCGTTTGGCCATAGCTGTGGTGTTTTCTGTTCAGTAATGCACCTATTAAAGATTTGTTTTATTCTCTTCAGTAGAGATTCTCCGCCATATTTAAGCATTTCTGTTGTCAGTCTGTCCTTTCCAGGTGTCTTGTTGTTTTTAATTTGGCACAAAGCCTTTTAGGTAGATTTCTTATAGAAATGTACCTATTGCGATAGTTCACACTTTTGAATTTCGAAAATGGCGACCATTCAAACATTTAAGAAAATTATCAAAAAAGAGCCGTAGTGTAAATATCATGAAAAATAATTTTAGGTTATAGATATAATCAGTACCTACAACTTTTGTTCAAAGCAATTTTTCATAAAATACACAGGTAAAAAAATAAAAATTAATAAAGAAAAATAACAAATATTGATAAAACATGAACACTCAATATAAATTTGATGTAATTGTTTATTTTCTGGAGATCTTAATATAGACCCTGATTAAAATAATATATAGTATATTTATTGAAAAGAAATAGGCGAAAAAAAATCTGCTTGAAGTGGAACTCGAACCCTGTCGGCTTTATATTCAACAGCCAAAACGAAAACCTCTAACCGCAAGGCTATGATAAATACGACAATTTAATGTAATAACATGTAGGTATACCAATGAAAAGGTTGTTCAAATTTCAATTTAATGAATTTTGAAAAATTTACCTTTCCGCTGACTACAGGCCATCGGGACTTTTTTTATTTCGTCGATGTCTACTTCAGGGATATCCTCTGAGCCGACATTAGTGATCCGAGGCCTAGATGGTTTACTGATTGTTGTTTTTTTGTTTAGTGTTGTGTAGAATTGTTCAACTATGGTACACTTTATTTCTGCCTCTGGCTCTATTTTTCCTGAGTATTTTCATGATGGAATTTCTTGTTATACATTCCTTTATCACATTATTTATTCTTTATCACGTTTCCGGATATTTTGGTACCTTTAATTCTGCCATCTCAGATTTTCGATTTTCGAGAAAGTTTACCCCCTTCGAGGGCAGTTTTCGGAGGGAAGTAGATTTCGGATTTGCATGTTTATCAATATGATATGAATCAAAAATCCAAAATCGGAGTAAATTTACTATATAAAATGCACGCACGAACCAAAAAAAAAACAAACAGTCGAATTGTATACCTCCGTTCGGGGTTTGTTGTTCAAAAATGAAAAAACTCGTGACTTGATTTGACACACAAAAAAACGGACAACTGACCTTTTTTCGGTTTTAACTAATACCTTCGCACAAATTAGCTTATTTGGTCATTCAAGTTGTAATATTAAGGGATATCTGAATCAAAATTTCTATGAGGAGGTACCTATTCTTCTTTAAACTGGAAAACTTGTCGACCTGTTGTTTTTCCATTTGTACCCACCCCAAACTTTCGAATAATTGCAAAAATTTGTGATTTCCTTTTCAGCTGTTTTTCGTTTATTCATTGATTTTCAACAATTTTATGAGCAATGCTTCCCGAAATTGTAATTTACTACTACTGTTCTTATGTTTATATGTACCTACCTTAATAAAATACTGGTTTGCTTGCTTTTGTTACTGTTATTATATGTAAGAACTAGGATATATGTAGTAAACATATAGGCAATACATAGTGAGAGTGGCAAACGATTTAAATTCAGGTCTACGGTCTACGTCACCCGCGCGCTCGCTCGCGATTGCTGAACTGCTGATCGAGACAACCGTGTCTGTACGGACAGTGATTAGTAATAACATAAAATTTCATAATATATTCATATATATATATTCATATTGTATTTTTCAAGGGGATAAACATAGCTTATAAGGATATTACGTTCCATGGAGCCAGACCAGTGGTCACACACAGTTGCCACAATTTATTATTAGTTGTTTTTCTCATATTTGAAATTATTCTATTTTTATTTTATAAAGGATCTATTGTTTGTATTCACGTATTTTCCATATTTTTTCTGAATTCACATTTTGTATTGTATAGGTAAAAACTGTACTTTGAGTGAGAGAGGTCACTTGCAAATTTTAATTCATATACTCATTTTCACCATTTAAAGTTATATTTGGTTTATTATTTGTAATATCATATACTTTCAACTTAAATAAATATTGTGTTTGTGGGCATTTCGTTGAATTTGGGTACCAATGTAGGCAAGACGGACAACAAAAAAAACCTCTATGTATTCAGACTTGTTAATTGATTTTTCCGAGTAACATGGAGACGCACACTTTTCGAATATTTTTAATGATCTTCTGACTAAGCACTTTTTACTGTAGTTGTAGATTTACTGTTTGTTTTTGTTTAATCTGTAAGATGAAAGGGCATTTAGGTATAAAGAATGGTTAGAAGTTGGTGTCAGATCTTGACGGTATGCCGTACCGAATGCAAGCGTTAGTTTAACTTTAACCTGTAAAATATATTCTTTCAATAGAATATTTGTGGGAAAAGTTAATGTTTTTTATTGTTCTTATTTAACACCGGATTACATCAGAAGTGGGATTCATTCACGAAAAGTACCACAGGTGCAGCAGGGCCGCAAATAATTCAAATTTCAAGTGCGCTTGTAGAATTTTAGTACGATAATGGAACAATTGACGGAAGTGTTGACAGCTACACTTAAAGAAACAAACCTTTCGTTTCGTAATTCGGATCCAGTGACGGTAATCGAAATTCCGAAATTTTGTTCCAATGAGAGTGATGGAGCTAGCAAGTGGTGTGCGGAGATTAAAAAGCTTGGCAAGGCATTCCAGTGGTCGAGTCTTGAACAATTGACCAGAGCAGCTACTGGACTTCAGGGTGAAGTACGGCACTGGTACAACAAGTGGCAGCCAATTGATAATTCGTGGGAAATTTTTAAAGAAGAGAGAGATTTACATTTTGTATCCTCCCAAACGAAATCAATGCGAAAAATTTAGTACAGCCAGCCTTTATTACAACAAAAATTTCTTTGATTCAAGCGCTTAATTTTGATTTGACTAAGAAACAGTAGTTAGAGCTTGTTATAGGTGATTTGGACTATGTTCATGTTAAAACTGCCGCTTTTAATAGCAGCCCAGATTCAATTTCGAGTTTCTTAACTTTACTTGCCTCTTATGAAGTCACCCAACCCACCACTAGTAATTAGAATAATCGATTGAAACGACGTTTTCCGAATACTGACAGTAAAAGTGGACACAATTCAAAATTGTGTTATTCTTGTCGTAAGCCTGGGCATCTATAGAGGCAGTGTCCTGGAAATGCAGGATCAAATTTCAAACAGAAAGATGCAAATAATACTTTCATCTCTAAAATAAGATATAATTTTTGCAATAAACTTGGCCATGCTGCTGATAAATGTTTTCAGAAGATTAAACAAGAAAAACGGAACTGTTTAAATATTAATAATTTTTGTGTAGAGCTAGCAAATTTTGAACAAAATTTAAAATATAAAACATTGAGGTTAAATGTTTAATTGACACCGGTGCTGAGTGTAGCTTGCTCTCAAAACAGATTGCTGGTAAATTGAGTTGTCGATTGGAGGCAAATTTTACATTGTAAAAGGGTATTGGAGGTAGCTTTGTTTCATCCCTAGCAAAAACTACATTAAATATAGAAAGTAATGGTACCGCCATTAAAATTACGTTTTGTATTGTTGACAATTCTGACATCTCTTTTGACGCAATTTTAGGTAGCGATCTTCTAAATTATAAAGGCGTAAATATTTGCACTGATTCGAACGGTACCCAGATTCATTTAGAAGGTCCTGTCCGTACCATGAATATGATATCATTAAACCCGTTTGGGAATTTCTTTGAAAATGTTGTAACTCCTTTGCAAGGAAATTATTTAGAAGGCCTAAGAAGGCTACTTACAAAGTTTCATCTGTTACCCAGCTTATCGTATGACTCTTTCTGAAAGGGAAATACTAAACACTGTAATAGATGATTTATTGAAAAATAAAATTATTCGCTAAAGCAATTCACCTTATGCTAGCCCTGTTATTTTAGTACACAAAAAGGACGGTAGTTCCCGATTGTGCTGTGACTATCGCGCTCTTAATAAAATCACTATAAAAGATAATTGGCCGCTACCCAAAACTGACGAACAACTTGATAAGCTAGGTGTTGAGTACCAACAATTGATCAAGTTTCTATATTACGAAATGTAGGCAAATCTGTCTATGTCATCTATCAGGTTTGACTTCTCTGATATTTTGTCATTATCGTTTGATGTATTATTAAGATATAAGTGTATAAGTAGAACAGTAAGTAAATAAATCTAATCTATGAACATCTATCATTTGGAAATCTAAATCCACAATTAATAATCACAATACGAAAAACAAAAGGTTATTGTTGGAAGAGATGTTGTATTTGATGAGAAAAAAATATCTGGAATATTGTCAAAGACAGGAAAGAAACGGTTCAAGTGGTGGAAGTTGATATCGGCAATAATCGAGAGGAAGATATTTTATCTACGGTAGACGATACTTCATATGAAGATGAAGGAAATTGTGATTATCTGCCGGATGAAGAACAAAACGTAACTGGCACAGAGGAAGATCAATCGGTAAGCGAGAATGATATAATAGAACACACGAAAAGTTTGAGGAAGGAAAGACAACGTGTCGAGTGTGATGACTATGTGGGTCATACATATCAAGCTTTAAACGTGGAAGCGTTTGTAAATGAAGTACCTGCCAACTTTGGAGACATTAATGGAAGAAAAGACTCGGAAAGCTGGAAACAAGCCGTAAAATAAGAACTCCAGTCGTTGGAAAAGAACAATACCTGGAACTTGGTTCAAAAACCGAAAAATGCAAAAAGAACAAATGGGTATTTCAATTGAAGAAGAATGGGAATGGAGATGTTAAGCGGTAAAAAGCTCGTTTGGTAGCTAAGGGGTTCATGCAGAAAGAAGGTTTTGACTATGAGGAAACGTATGCTCCTGTGGCTCGACTAACTACAGTTCGAACACTGATTTCGGTAATAAATCATAAAAATCTATATACTAGTCAAATGGAGTTTAAGTCAGCCTTTCTACATAGGGAAGTCAAAGAAGAAATTTTAATGGAAATACCAGATGGAATTGACAATCCAAGAAATCTTGTGTGCAAGTTGAATAAAGCACTGTATGGGTTGAAGCAGGCTCCATTCTGCTGGAACAAGAAGTTCAACCAATTTGCGAAAAATCATCACAAACGATCAGATACCGATTCTTGTCTTTATTTTAAGAAGAACGGTGATGTGGTGTCGTATCTTTTATTGTATGTGGATGACATGATAATTGCGAGCAACAATTTAGAAGAGATCGAGAAGCTGAAAAGTGAATTCTTGGCATCAGCATTCGTTTAACCGAGAATGGAATGTTTTTGAACCAGAAAGCTTATTTGGAAAGATTGCTGAATCGATTCCAGATGGAAGACTGCAAGCCAATGAAAAAGCGTCTAAATTTGGAGAAAAGAGTGTTGGAAACTGAGGATGTAAGCCATAAACCAATATGAGAACTGATTGGCTGCTTGATGTATGTTATGCTGGCTACTCGACCGGACTTGAGTGCTTCTGTGAATTTTTGTAGCCGATTTCAAACTAACCCGTCTGAAGCTCTCTGGAAAGCACTAAAACGAATTCTTCGATACATCAAAGGTTAACTGAATCTGGAATTATGATAAGCAGAACAACGTTCAAATGCATGGATATGCCGATTCGGATTGGGCCGGTGACGAAGGACATCGAAAATCGACATCAGGTTTTCTTTTTAAAGTCTTTGGTGGAACAGTTTCCTGGAGCACGAAGAAACAAAGCACTGTAGCGGTGTCATCAACCGAGGCGGAATATGTAGCACTGGCAGAGGCTGCCAGATAGGGATTGTGGCTTTTAAATCTCATGTCATTCTTCGGTTTGTGTGATTCATCATTTGTAATTTTTGAAGATAACCAATCTTGCATAAAGTTGACAAAGAGGTTGGATCACAAAAGGTTGAAACATGTTGACACTAAATTAAATTTTGTTAAAAATCTTGTAGAGAGGAAATGTTTAAGAATTGAGTATATACAGACATGAGATCAAACTGCTGATATTCTTACTAAGAGTTTGGAATATGTGAAATTTTCTAGGTTGTGTAGTAGTTTAGGCTTAGTTAATTGTCCATGAAATTGTGGGAAAGTGTTGAGTACCAACAATTGAACAAGTTTCTATGTTATGGAACGTAGCCAAATCTGTCTATGTCATCCGTCAGGTTCGACTTTTCTGATATATTGTCATTGTCATTTGATGTATTATTAAGATATAAGTGTATAAGTAGTACAGTAAGTAAATAAATCTAATCTATGAATATCTATCATTTGGAAATCTAAATCCACAATTATTAATCACAATACAAGCAACGACTCGTAGATCTTCCCTAATAACACTAGGTAAAAAAAAATATTTTACAATACTCGATATGGATTCTGGATTTCACCAAATTCCCATGGCGGAGGGTTCTATCGAGAAGCACGCTTTTTTCACCCCAGATGGTCATTATAAGTACCTTAGGGTCCCTTTTGGTCTTTCGAATGCACCCGCTGTGTTTCAGCGTCCAATTTGTAATGCTTTAGGAAAACTGCGAGATAAGGATTGTCTAATTTATTTAGATGACATTTTGATTACCTCTCTAACAATCGAAGAAGGGTTACAAAGGTTAGAAAGAGTTTTGACCTAAGTGGTTTTTCATTAAACAGAAAGAAATATCTATTTTTAAACAACCGTCGATTATTTAGGTCAAGATATATTGGCAAGCGGTGTTCGACCCGGTCAGCACAAGGTCAATGCACTTTTAAACGCACCAGACCCGAAAAATGGTAAGAGATAAGGCAATTTATGGGGCTAGCGGGGTATTTTAGAAAATATATTCCGGAATTCGCTTCTCGTACAGCCTGCATTACAAATTTGACAAAACATAATGTTAAGTTTATCTGTTAGCAAGTTTTAATGTACAGTTGGAAAAAGAGCTACACACAGATGCTATCTCAGTAGGTTTTGGCGCAATTTTCTTTCAACGCCATGGAAAGGAGCCAAAAATTGTCTCATATTTTTCTAAGCGCGCGACCAACGATGAGTCAAAATATCACTCATATGAGCTTGAAATGCTTCCCGTCTTTTATTGCGTTAAACACTTCAGAATCTATTTAACAGGCATTCCATTTAAAATAGACAGATTGTAATTCGTTAAAATTAACGCAAAGTAAAAAAGATCTTCTTTCTCGCATTGCGCGATGGTGGTGTTTTCTTCAAACATTTGACTTTCAAATAAAATATAGAAAGGACAGGCACTTTCCCCACGTCGACTATCTCAGCAGGAATCCGATATAACCGCCTATTGGGACAATTTCCACAGATAATTGGCTTAAAATAAACCAAAGTGAAGATCCAGAAACGCAAGAAATTATAGAAAAATTAAGAGAAGGACAACTGACTACCGAATATTTTTTGTCAAAACGATATTTTATTTCGAAAAATAAATCCAGATCAAAATCCCCCAGTCTATCGATCTTTTGTTCCAAAAGGTAGCCGGATTGGCTTGTTAAGACTTTTTCATGATGAACAGTGTCATATTGGAATTGAGAAAATGTTTGAAACAATTAATCACTATTTCTGGTTTCCCGGAATAACAAAGTTTGTAAAAAAATATTGTAATCACTGCTTAAAGTGTATCGCAAGTAAACAATACTCTGGCTCTAAACAAGGGAAATTGCAGCCAATTGATAAAGTCCCTGTTCCTTTTCACACAGTACATACCGAATGTGTTGGGCCTTTCCCAGAGTCTATAGAAGGGCATAAGTACCTCTTACTCTTAATTGACGCATTTACCAAATACATTTTTCTTGTTCCACTTAAGTCCCTTTCTGGGACAGAAATGAACTACCAGTTAAAGATATATCTAAATATTTTTGGTAATATCATTTCATCCCAACGAAAGATTCGAGTTGAAAAATCTAGCGACAATTAAAAAAAAGGATTGTGGTGATCGATATGATTCGTACTTGGCCCGGGGAATTCACGGACGACTCTGATGTTTAATCGTAAGTCAAGATGTTCTGTGTGGGCATTTGTACTAATAATAAACAATATTTTGAATTTGCTATGTGCCAAATTTTTAATTCGCTGTATGCGAGATTTTCAATTCGCTGTTTGCGAGTTTTTTAATTCGCTGTGTGCGAAATTTTTAAATCGCTTTGTGCGAGATTTTTAATTCGCTGTGTGCGAGATTTTTAATTCGCTGTGTGCGACATACATTTGATTTGATGTGTGCTAAATATTATTGATTTGTTGTGTGCTAATTATAATTTTTTTATTCGCTGTATGCGAAACAATTTTGGTTTTCCGTGTGCACAAATAATATGTTACTGCTGTTTAATAAAATATACTTTTCTTATTAATATTATTTTATTAACTGAAAAAGATTACATACTCTCGACAAGACGTGATGACTCCGTTTTTACTAAGGAAGACCAAGCACGAAGTGAGGTGTTTATTGACACACTGTCAAAAACCTTAGAACATCAAAATGTCACTGAGCGCACCCGTCTCACCATAGATAAATAAAATTATAAAGTATTATATATTCTATTTAACATTACAAATGTACATATTCCCAACTCTCAACACACCTCCTTACATTTATAATGTTAACAAATTAAGAAATATAAAATAAATAAATACCAAACAATTTGTCTCCTTTAATACATGTTCAACATTTTCCTTAGATAAACAATGTTTGCCTATCAAGTGATTTGGTTAAGATATCAGCTAAGTTTTCTTCAGATTTAATCTTAATTACCTCTACTTCGCCCTTTTCACAAAGATCATGGACAAAATTATAGTACACTTCAATATTCTTGGAGTTTTTTGTAAGATTTCCATTTTTAGCAATTTGTACTGCGCCTGAATTATCTTCAAAAACTTTTACTGGAGTTTTTATATCTAAACTAAATACTATTAATAATGCTTTCATAGTAACTACCTCTGTAATAGCTTCAGAAAGTGCTACATATTCAGCAAATGTTGAAGACATTGTGTGACAGAGTTTTGTTTATGCGATTTCCAAAAAATTACATTCCCAAAAAATCTTACTGAATAACCCGAAGCTGATTTTCTATCTGCTACATCACCACCCCAATCAGAGTCTACATAACAGTCCAAAATTTCAGATTCATTAGAATTAAAGTCAAAAACTAAATTTAAGTCTTTAGTTTTATACAAATATTTAAGAACACGCAAAGCATATTTATAGTGGGTTTCATTAAAGCGATTCTGGAAACGACTAAGGTAGTTAACACTAAATGCTATGTCAGGTCTTGTGCCTGTGCTAATATACAAAAGTGCTCCAATTAAATTTCTATATTTTATAATAGAATCAACATATTCTGATTGATATAGTTTAAGATTTGTTTCCATTGGAGTCTCATAAAGTTTTGAATTTTTAATGTTATATTTAGTAGCTAGTAAATCAACATAATCAGTTTGATTTAATAACATTGCTTTAGATTTTACTTTATAATTGATTTGAATGCCAATATATTTTTTCACATTTTTAAGGTCTTTAATTTTTTTTTGATAATTTTTCTTTTAAATCATTTATTCTTACTTTATCCTGACCACAGTTAAATATATTATCCACAAATAATAAAATGTGAACTGCAGTGTCGTTTGATTCTAAATGGTATAAACAATAATCAATATTACTTCTAACAAATTTTAATTTAATTAGAAATTCATTAATGCAATCATACCATTGTCTGGGACTTTCTTTTAAGCCATATAAGGAACGGTTTAGTTTATAAACTTTGTTTGTACCATCACTGTATCCTGGAGGATGTTGTATGAATACTTCTCCGTTGACTTTTCCATTAAGAAAAGCAGTTTTTACGTCCATTTGCTCTATGTAATAATCACATTTGCAACAATATGCTAGTAAGATCCTTATTGTCTGCATTTTTGATACTGGAGAGTATATTTTGTCAAAACAATTTTCTTGTTGAAAGCCTCTTGCAACCAATCGAACTTTTTATGTCCCATCACTTTTCTGTTTAAAAATCCATTTCACATCTATTACTTTTTTATCATCTGGTTTCGGCACCAACTTCCATGTCTGATTTTCATTTAATGATTTAATTTCACTGTCCATTGCAATTAACCAATTATTTCTATGTGGAGTATTCATAGCTTCATCATATGTTCAGGTAAAGTTGCATTGACATATTGTACCAGACAATCATAAGTTTGGTCTTTAGTTTTAAAACAAAATACTTTAACTAACTTACTGTAGTCATCGGTAAATGTAACAAAATATTTTTCTCCATTATTACCTACAGTTCTTTGTGGCCCATTTAAATCTGTATGAATAATTTCTAAGATATTGTTTGCTTTTGACCTATTATTTTTGAATAGAAGCTTATGCATTTTGTTTCCTATGCAAATTGCACATTTCATGACCACATTTTCTAATTTTTTTGGCGAGCCTTCAACTAATTGATTTTTACACAAAGTGTCTAAATATTTATAATTTATGTGGCCAAAAATTCTATGCCATCTCTCCTTTCTTCATACATTATTTTCAACTTTAACAGTGTTTGCATTTATTTCATTTTGAACTATAACTCCACTCATTTCATAGACATTATCTTTTCTTAGTTCTGCAAAAGCTATTAAATTTCTACTACCTTTACTGTAAATTTTGCTTACACAATTTTCTGTGACAATGTCGTAATTTTTACTTATTATTCCATAACTCAATAAATTTGCTTTCATGTTCTTTACATAAAATACATTTTTGATGGTAACAGTAGACAAATTATGTTGAACGTTAAAATCTATTTTTATAGTACCTACTTTAGTAGCTCTGAGTGGACTTCCATCACCCTGATTCACCTCTGCTGGTTCATTAAGATCAATAAAATTTTGGTAATATGAACAGTCATTAACAATATGTGCAGAGCAACCACTATCAAGTATAAAGTGAATTAACCTATCTTTGGTAATATTATTCTCAATATTTTTAATATTATTTACATTGCATGCATAATCATTTTTATTTACATTAGAATCAACATTGGCAACAAATATACTCCCTACATTACCATCATTATGACTTGAATGTGAAGAACTATCCTCAGTATGTTGATTTTGACCCCTGCCTCTATGACCTTGACCTTGATAACCTCTGTTTCCAGTTTGATATCCACCCCTATCTCCTTGCCCTCTTCCTCTTGAATTTAAATATCCATGTCCCCTAGAATTCAATTGTCATCTTCTTCGTGAATTTGTGTACCCTCTATTATGACCAAACCTACTATTGTTGCAGTATTTCTGAACATGACCTGCTTTTCCACATTTATAGCAAATTGTTTCTCTTGTAGCAGCAAAAACACTTGAATTTAGTGGGTCTTTTTCATTTGAACTTGAATGTTCCATCTGTAGAGCTTTCGTTTTAATTTTATTTTTTAAATAATCAGCATTCTTTTCTGCTGCAGGTATCCAAATCCATGAAATCTCCAATATGACTGTATTCTTGGGGCAGAGCTTTTAACAAATAATTTAACTTTTCTTCTTCACTCAAGTGGCACCAGCTGTTTCTAATTAGTTGGATAATTTCTCGAAATCATAGAAAAATGTATCTACATCTTTATAATTTTGTAACTTTACATTTTCCAGCTTATTTCTCACAACAATTTGCAAAGCAGTTGATGGCTTATCGAACATACCATCTAGTTTCGTGATCATTTTATATGCCGAATCAATTTCACAAATATGTTCAAATATTCGATTTGCTATATATAAAGTTTGAAGCCTTAATGTCATTTGCTGTCCATGTATCGGCTGTATCCCTTTCATTCTGTTCTCTTTCTATAACCATGTGGCACCCTTTGTATTTCAGAAACATCTTTAGGCGTTGCTTCCAAATTTTATAATCACAACCATCGAATATGGGTATTACGATGTCATCGCACTTAAAAGACATTCTTAGTGCGCCAATTGGTCCAATAATCTTCAAAATGTAAAACTAACGCACGTGCTTCACACTGTACAGTGTACAGATTAGTTTTTGTTTTAACCTTCAAATTCGAAGCGTATCACTTTGGTGGATTACTATTAACTCACAAATCATTCAATAATTCAGCACCTTAAGTAAACCACGCTCTGCTACCATGTTGAATAAAATATAATTTTCTTATTAATATTATTTTAATAACTGGAAAAGATTACATACTCTCGACAAAACGTGATGACGCCTTTTTTACTAACGCTAAGGAAGAACACGCACGAAGTGAGGTGTTTATTGATACACTGTCAAAAACCTTAGAACATCAAAATGTCACTGAGCCCACCCGTCTCACCATAGATAAATAAAATTATAAAGTATTATATATTCTATTTAACATTACAAATGTACATATTCTCAACTCTCAACAACTACTTGCTGTGTGGTGTAAAATCTTGTACTTTAATATTGTCATGACAGTTATGCTGTGTGCAAATGATTTATTTCACAGATAGACGAGTACACCATTTAAGGCAAGGCTTGGTGGTGCCTCCTGCTAGAGCTGCGCTGTTGTGGAAAACCATGGAAAACACGAGAGCGAATTTTCGGTCAGTCTGGCACTATTTTCGAATATTTTTAAAGATCTTCTGACTAAGCACTTTTTACTGTAGTGATTTATTGTTTGTTTTTGTTTAGTCTGTAAGATGAAAGGGCATTTAGGTATAAGGAATGGTTAGAAGTTGGTGGCAGATCTTGATGGTACGCCGTACCAAACGCAAGCGTTAGTTTAACCTGTAAAATTTATTTTTTTCATATAATATTTGTGGAAAAAGTTAATGTTTGTTTATTGATCTTATTTAACACCTGATTACATGTTTTTAAATAGTTTAATTTGAGTTTGGTAACAAATTGGCGCAGAAGGATCCCTCAACATTGGTCAAACACGCGAACGCTCATTATCAACCGTGGTTTCCAAGTTAAGAAGACAGAAGAAATAGCAGACATTGCATCACTAATAGAACACGCGAACGATCACTATTGGAAATGGTTTTTGGAGAACCAACCTACAGCATACGATCAATGTTCATCTTACTGTAAGTAAATTAACACGTTTTTTGAAATATTTTTTTATTTGTTATATTATTATTCATCGAAACTGTTTGATTTTCTATTATTACGTTGAATTCGTTATTGTACAAGTATATATTGAAGAAGTATTTTCTTAATTGAAAGAAAATTAAAATGGATAATCAAAATCCAAATGATGCAGTAAACGATGAAGTAGAACCATATAAATTTTCAGAAATATGTTGTATCATACTGAATTTGAGAAAGATTAAATATTTCTTGGTACGTTTTATAATGCATAATATTTCCACTGGGGATCAAAAGACTCTCATAGATAGTGATTAACATTAAAAATAAATTAAGAGGTAGAGCCGCACAATTGATCAGCTCGAGAAACTCTCAGCAATTCGACAACTCCTTAATTCACATTTCAGAGATTCGATGGATCTGAGCTGTTATTCAGGATCTTCAAAGAATCAAGCAATTACCAAATGATACTATTGAATAGACCTCAAGTACTGAATGCTAAATTGCATTCCAGTATCCAAAAATACTCTGTTTTGTCCCATAGTAAACCATCCAAAAAAAGCAAAATCTCAAACACCAATTTTGAAATGTTTGTCCTGTGGTCGAAGTGGTCACACTAATAATTGCCATTCTCAATCACAAAGAATTTCTATCCCAAGTTATAACCCTAATTATGGTCAGAATAATATGAACCACAATGTGAATTTCCCAGAAAATATCTTCATTTGAAACCATTTCTTACAGTAAATTAGAAAAGTCTTTATTATATTTATGACATTTCAAAAAGATTCAAATTACTCAGAAAATTTTACAATCTGAGGTATAACTAATGAGGAAATTTTAAAAATTCATGTTCCATTTGCACCCTAAGATCCCCATAAAGTTTTTGTTCATAATTTAGATATTGATTTAGATGGAGTCTTAGGATTAGATTTTCTTGAACATTATAATTGCATAATAGATTTAAATTCGAAAAAGTTGATAACTAATTTTAAAGCTCTACCCTTGTACACAGCAAGTGTCGGATCATACGGATAATTTAGATATGCAGTATGAGGAATTCAAACAAAATTTTGAAAATGATTTCAAAACAACCAGTGAAAAGGAAATTGATCTTTTTGATATACCAAAAAATTATTTATTAGCCCATTGCGTAGCTGAAGGTATGTGCAAAAGGGGATTGCTAAATAATTCAAGAAATATTTTGGAATTGTTCAAAATTTACATAATCAAAAACAAAAACAAGTTGGCCTTCTATTTTTGAGAATTCCGAATGAACTGATAACCATATATATTTAATATTTAGTGGCTGAAGAATTTTCAGATGGAAAGCCTACCTATGAAGCTTTGTTTCTAACTTTGAAAAAATTGAGAGATCATATTGCCAAAAATAATGTAAAAAATAGCAGTGCCAAAGATAGCTTGTGAATTAGACAAGTTAGATAGGGTGTATGTTAAGAAAATGATATATTTACGATACGATACTTTTTGGAAAAGCGACAGAAAATGTTAAAATTCCAAATGCTTTAGACATGTAAATAAACAAGGAGAATCCCTTACGGTAATTGTAAATGCAAATGCTATTCCAAAAATTGTTGAATTTCCAAATTTTTATCTTAGTCCCATTCAAGGTTCCGAATGTTATTTGCATTTTGGTTACGAAAATGAATTTGATACCAAATTCAATCATTCTATTGACCGAAGAAGTATTATATTGAATCAACTGCGAACCAATTATCTCAATGAGGAAGAAAAAGAAGTAATTAAAAATTTATGTTTAGAATTTGCAGACATTTTTTATTTAGAAGGAAATCAAATAACTTTACAAACGAAATAAAACATAGTATTGATATTAATAATGTGAAACCTGTTTCACTAAATCGTATAGATATCCTCAAATTCATAAAGAGAAAGTGAACAAAATGTTAGAGCAAAGTATTATACGTCATTCCATTTCACCCATTTCCCCTGTTTGAGTTGTGCCAAAGAAGCTGGACGCTACAGAAAAGCAAAAATGGCATGTGACTACCGTAAATTAAATGAACTTTGGGTACATGATAAATACACATTACCTAACATCTCTGATCGTCTTGACCAACAAGGTAGATGTCACTATTTTACTACTCTTTATTTAGCTTCAGGTTTCCATAAAATTAATACTGACTCTAAAGATATTTCGAAAATTGCCTTTTCCGTTGAAAAAGGTCATTATGAACTCGTAGGTATGCTGTTTGGTCTTAAAAATACCCCGTGCACTTTCCAAAGAGTCATGGACAAAATTCTACTTGGCAATCAAAATTAGAGATATCTTGTTTATATGGACGATATTATCATTTACTCTTCTACCAGTCATGAACAAGTTACTCGATTACTCGCCTTAATGAAGTTTTTAATAGACTCCTAGAAGCCAACCTAAAAATTCAACCAGATAAATGTTAGTTTCTTAGAAAAGATGTCGCTTATCTCGGACATATCGTTACCCAAGATGGTGTAAAAATCAATCTGCTTAAAACAGAATATTTACAAAGAACCTAAAAATCACAAGGATATAAAATCTTTTCTTGGACTAGCAGCAAATTTTGCTAAAATTTCGAAACCCCTTACAAGACTTTCGTTTTATTCTCAAATACCCAAATTTCGAAGAACCAATTACCTTAACTACAGACGTTAGTGCATTAACCATAGGTGCTGATTTGTTTCAAGATCCATTAGGTAAAGATTTACCAATAAGTTTTGCCTCGAGAACCTTATGTTATACTGAGACTAAATACTCGACAATTAAACGAAAATTACTTGCTATTGTATGGTCAGTAAAACGTTTCCGCCTTTATCTTATCGGAAGAAAATTTACACTAGTTATTGACCATCGTCCATTAACTTGACTCTTTTCTGGAAGCAGCCTAGCATGGTGGCGACTAAAACTGAGTATGATAATAATATTGAATACAAACCAGGAAAAATATAACAAAAGTGCTGATGCACTTTCGAGAATAAATGTGAATGATTTTAAAGAATGTGCTAATTTACAATCAAAAATTATTATTTTTTTGTAGCTAATGAAACTGAACCATCAACTATTAAAGATCTTGACAATCCAGGAAGAAGTTAACAGACGAATAAGAAGTTCTATTGACAGAAGAGTTCAATAAGTTTGTTGATCTCTATAATACAAAATCATTTATAGATTATTTAAAAATTTAAACTAATAATGAACAATTACTAGACAAATCTCATAAAAATATTGTCACTTTTTTTTGGCAAAATTATAGAAGATATTTTCAAAAAACATGCAGATTTCCAAATGAATTCAGTAAATGATCTTTCAAGTAAAACAGTAAAGGATCGTAGATACTTTAATACGTCTTTCTATAATCCGGAACTTGTGGCTCAACAATTATTTTTCTTTCTATTTAAGGAGCAGAATAAATTTGATCCATCCAAAATTTATCATATCGAAGATTATCTTGAACTACCTATTTTGGAAATATTTTTTTTTGTTTTTGCAAATTTTGACATTAAAATCAAAATGTCATAATTATACCAGATCCTGATCAACGCCTTATCATTCTAGACCAATACCATAAAGGAAGACTAATATACATTGGTAATTTGTAATTTATTTATCATCAGCATAATAATATTACAGAACATTTTATCAATCCTATAAGAATATGCGAGAGATAAATAAAGAAGAACTCACAAAATGATCGATAATCCTTGTGCGTGAGATGCTCGTTTGTCTCCTCTCCTAACATTAAAACAAAATAATAAATACAGAATGAATTCCTCATGTTTGCGAGAATGCATAAAGAGTAAATTATTAAAATACTTAGTTACAATAAGAACTTTAAAGAAAAAATACATTGAAATTTTGTAAATTTTAACATATTCAAATATTTAGATATTGGCATATACACATCAATAATTACGATCGTTAACTTGCGCCAAGTCTCTTTATTGGTTTAGACCGCCCTGTATATAATGATCAGCACGAGACTTGATAAACGATAGTAAGTATTTATACAGAAATTATTGGGTGAGGCGTGAGGGGAAAGAAGTTAAAATGCTCTAATTAGAGAAAACTGCAGCATATACAATAACAAATGCTTCGGATCATCCCTGAAGTTGCACAAAAGATTTCATTTGAAGTAAAAATATTTTTTTTATCTTATTACAATAAAGTTATTAGCAAAAGTAGTTTTACTTTCCGAACTTTTTTAAAAAATATTTCCTGAAAAGAGCACCTACCCGACCAGAGAACACTAAACACTACCTCCAAAGAGTGAAACCACGGTCATATAAAAAGGTCTTGAAAGGAACGTAGAAAAGCTTAGCGTCCAGTCTTATTCAGTTACCAATTTTTGCAGCGTGATTTGCAGTTGGAGGGACACGTTGCTTAAAACATAAAAATACCAATTCAAAGGTGCTGCAAAAATGTAAGAAGATTCTCACTGTATGTAGTATAATTCGACTTTCCATTCCGGACCTGTTTGAAAGACCGTGGACAAAAATATGAGGTGTGACAAAGTCGAAATTCTAAATTGATTCGTCCAACACACATCTAGTTAAGAAAGCGCTGCAATATTTTTGACAGATTTTGGTATGAAACACTTGCGCTTTTTAAGCTGCAGCATCAGAAATACCCCAACAGTTTTTTTGAAAAGCAGATATTCAACAAATTTTATGTGCAGAAACTGCATCAAAATATATTCAAGTATCAATTGCTGAATTAAATTTCTTATAATACATTATAAAACAAAACTCTCTCATCTAAACTCAGTAACTGTTATTCCAAATATCGAATTATTAGAAATAGATTATTCATTTTTTTTATTTGTTATACTAAAATCGACCATTATTATTCGTTTTCAGCTTATGTTTCGAGATCTCAGAAGTGGCTAACGTTAGAAGAAATCAAGCTGATATTCATCAGATCCCCCTTTTCCCACGAAGTAAGGATGAATAAAGCCAACATGAACACTCAGATTCCAACAAAGTGGTTTGTATTCTAATAAATCTATTTCATATATATGTAATACCTTTGGGAGTTTCTTGGGCTTTAGGCTCTGCCGTTTATTGATGATTCGTGTTGAAAAACTCATTTCATTTATTCCATCATAAATAAAAAAAAATATTCCAGTGGTACAAAGTTTTCGGATTTACATCAAAACGTTTAGACATGTTTTATTGAATAAACGGTAATAGTCTATTTTAGCGGCTTTTGCTATAAAAGCCCTAAAATATCAAATGTTAGTAAAAATATATAGATGGTAACATAACTTTTAAGAAATGGAGGCAGAAGACGCTATTTTTAATGATTTGTTACTAAAAAAGCAAAAAATGGTGTTTTTGGTACATACAACTTTTAACAGAAATTTTCATCAGGAATGTCTGTAAGGCGAAGAGGGATCTTGCAAGAGGTAAAAACGAAGGAAGAACGAGAAGAGCTATGCTTTTATACAATGTTTTGAAGCAAGTTAATCCTGATAGTGGAGTATCCAGTAAAGCCAGTATCATAAAAAGCTTAATCAATAATATACTTAGAACTTCCAGCTGTTCTTCTATCCGGCCTATAACTAAGCAAACTGTAAGTAAAGATATAATGCTATCACGAAATATATAAGTCCTTGTTAATGCTTCCGAGAAACTAGATATACAAGTACGAGGCACGGCCATCACCAACTCTTCAGTTAGCATCTGTAATTTTTTGCACTAAAAATCGATTGGCATCCTTAATATATTCTATCGAATATCAGATTTGTAATGATGTTTTCAGATTGCATTGAAGTGGTGGTGCTCTAGAAGGAATTGGATGTTTGCTTGGGTAATGAAATAACACATTGAATGTGTCAGTATATATCTTCGGTGAGTATAGTTGAATATTTTTTATCAGATGTTCTAATTTAAGTTTACTTGCTTTGCTATTATACATTACTGTTTTTTGTTTCTTTTTAATTTGATGTCCAAATGAGGAACAACAACTGAAGAAGACGACGAACCAAACATGAAGTACCTCGAGCGCCTTGAAGTATCGAGTTCCTGGTGGTGTAATGAGAGAGTACGTTGAATGTGTCAATACCTATATGCTTTTGTGAGTACATTCGAATATTTATTGCATGTTTTCATTAATGATTACTGGATTATATTTTATATATTTTACTGATCTTTGTTTCTTTTTATTTCTATGTCTAAATGAGGAACAACTAAGAAGAGCGCTGAAGCGACAATGAAACACGTGTTATTCGTTTGTGGATTGTGTGTGTAATTAGTGTTAGTGAACCGGTATATTTTATATATTTTGGATTATACATTAACATATATAGATGACTAATGCACTGTCTATTCATAAAACAGTTTACTTGTTTTACTCAAAATCTTGAACGCTAGTTGTACTTCAAGGTCAAAACATAGTCAATGAAATTAACATGGGAGTTACCATTCTCTTGGAGGTAGTGTTCTCTGTACTAGATCCTTGTCAAACTGACAATAGTACGACAAATTGTACCTCACAAATTGTTTCTGGAAGGATCGAGAATAAATCTACTATAATTCTAGAACTACATAATGAAATATACATGCAATAAGTATTGTAAGCAAGGAATCAGAACAAATACAAACTAAAAGAAATAATTACAGTAAGTACATGATAAACTACCCACGTAACATTACAATATATTTTTTAATGTAAGCGGAGTTTTGTTGTTGCCTTGCTTTTTTCAGATTATCATGTAAAACTTTTCTTATTTTGTATTCTTCACTTGTATAATCCTGTGAAATAAAAATTCCACTACCCTTCTCCAGTGTTTTGGCTTTAATTAAAATTTCTTTTTTTAAACTATAGTTGACTACCTGTGCTATGACTGGTCTAATTTTTCCTTCAACTTTTCTCTGTAATGTCTGTCTGTAATGCTACAAGAAATCTGCAAGTGTTTTGTAACGAATGTTATAAGTTGTTTATTTGTTTCTTCTTCGGCTCCTTCTAGCCCGTATACAACTAGATTGAATTTTTTGCTAGTTCTTTTCCAATGTTTCTATTTTTTTTCGTTTTCTGTTGAGAGTTCTTTCAGCTTTAAATTCGTACTATCAAGCTCGGTTTTAATGCCAGTAATGTTTTCATAATTTTTTTGAACCTGCGAATTAATCAAATTTGTCTGCTTTTCAATAAATTTGAAAATATCCTCGTTGCTAACCATGGGACTCATTTCTTCCGTGTACAGCTCTCAACAGCATCAAGTAGCGTACTGAACCTCGACCCGTGGTTTAAATATTTCTTGGTTCTCAATTCATTTGTGAATTCCCCAAACAATGCGTAGGTGTTTCTGATATTATAGTTCACATGCAAAAATAAACTTTATTTACTCACAGTTCGATATGATGTTTTTTCTCATACTACTGCCGATATGCTAATATTTTTTAAATAGTTTTTATTACTTTCGGTTGTTGTATCAATGGACTCCGCAGCGATTTCTCAGGCCCCATACGGTCTAGAGACTTGAAATTTCGAATTCGTACTTAGATCGCAGACATCTCGCCGCCTGTTAAGCTCCAAGTGTGATCCAATATTGGTAATTATAATTATCTCATTCAATCTCATTCAACCAAGATGATTATTTTGTCGACATGGAACGACAATGGGATCCGTCACTGGAATTACGCACGAGCATGGAGCGTATATATACGTCTCGTTCTCTGGTATATAGGTACTTTCTGGAAGATCGTCTATGGTTATGTCGCAATTGTCAGACGTCAGACGTTATTGTTAATTTAAAGTTTAATTTTGTGTTGTGGTAGACAAACAGTAATTTGTTATGGAATTGTTGTTGCTGGCAAACACATATACATAAGTATAGTTAAAATGAGAAAAGGATAGCAATCGTAGGTACTCATCGGTACGGTTTAAATCTTAAATGCCCAATAGAAACTATTTTTAATTTTTTTTCAAAAATTTCCCTTGTTATTACTTTCGGTTCTTGTATCGATGGACTCCGCAGCGATTTCTCAGGCCTCATACGATCTAGAGACTTGAAATTTCGAATTCGTACTTAGATCGCAGACATCTCGCCGCCTGTTAAGCTCCAAGTGGGATCCAATATTGAATAATTATTAATTATATTATCTTATTCAAGCAAGATTTCTCCGACATGGAACGACAATGTCGGACAATGGGATCCGTCACTGGAATTACGTACGAGCATGGAGCGTATCAGTGGCTTGTCTATGGAGCCTATATATACATATCTGGCAGATCGTAGTATATATTACTATATGGTTATGTCGCGCTTTTCACTGTCAGCTGTCGCAATTGTCAGAAATCAGACCTTGATATAATACTAATTTCAAATTTAATTTTGTGTTGTGGTGGACAAACAATAATTTGTTATGGAATTGCTGTTTCTGGCAAACAGATATACATAAGTATAGTTCAAATCAAGAAAAGGATAGATAGCAATAGTAATAAATAAAAAAAAGTAATTCCACTTGTTTCTTGATTGTGATCTAGGTATGCATCGTGGTCAATTTCATAATTTTCATCGCTCTAATTACACTGTTTCCACTTGTTATACTCTGACGATAATAAAATATGGGAGTTAAAATAAACATTGTAATGTTCTTTGTTCTTATGTGGATAGAAATGCACGTACACACTGATTAATAAAGTCTAATATGTTTAATATGATGATAATTCACAATTCACACACTACTACTGCTACGATTTATATACCCTACTGTTCACTACTAACTAAATAAATGATATGAAACACTCAGACAGGATTCAAGCAGTTAACAATATACTGAATGACTTGAAAGCCTATTTCATTTTTCCTAGAGAAGAAAAAAAATGCTGAAACATCTACCCGAAGGAAGTATATCATTTGATATAAAAACATGTTCTAATACTTGGATAGAATGATGCACTAAATCGGACACAACAACTAAGTATGAATGTTGAGGAAAATAGCTGGCATATAGCTGCAATTCCTGCAACGACAGATATCACGATGTTAAAAGAGACTGATGAAGGAAGTAAAATAGAAGAAGAAAAAGAAGATTTAACAGAAGACGAAGCTAAAGTTTATAAATTCGTTGTCATCTGATCAAGACACCTTAGAAGATATAATTGAGTTGAACAGTCATTTATGTTATGACATGAATAATATGTCTTCATTGAATGTAGATGAATAAAAATGAAAAAAAATCTACTTCAAATGAAGCAGTGTATACGAAAATTCACCACTAGTGAATGTATTAGTAGACAAGAATGTGCTGTTGATTAAAAAATCGTCATTCTAGAACAAACAAAGGACAGAGTGAGTACGGACCGCTTGCGTCGATTTTTTGCTTCAAATAAAAATTGCAACTCCAAAAAACAGGCTAAGAAGATAACTTCAAATAAATTCAAGGATAAGTCCAAATTACCTAAAAAGGTGCAACTACCATCAAATTCAGACAGCGACACAAACGAATGAACAACACTTGACACTTTTGTGTCTACGATGTAATTGAAATTAATACATTTTATGCCGTATATTACACCCAAACCTGGTACACTGGACAAGTAATAGAAACTTTGCAGCACAATAAATATAACATGAAATTTTTACGCAAAAGCAAAACATGCTTTCATATGGCCTAAAACAGTAGAAGATTTAAGTATAGCAGAATAAGAATATATTATCTTCTATAGTCCGATAGAGTTTATGACATTGAACATTGAACCATTTAAATTAACTGACATTGAATATATACACGCATTACCAATAAATATGTAGAAATGAAACGTTTTTTCTAAAGTGTATATTGTTCCTTTTGTAGTTTATTCTTTGTTAACTATTTTTATATTGCATTTATTTTTTAATGTTTAAGTTTATTTTGCAGAATTGTTCATTTATAAGTTCACTCCGAGGCTTATTCAATAAAACAAGAATGTTTACTAAAATATGTATGTACTTTTAATTAATATAATATATCGAAGAGTTGTATTATCACTGTTCCTTCAAAATATAGAGTCTATTAGAAATATACTTTAGATTATTACGTTTAAGCCCTTACAACTCTTCCAGGGACAGGAGATTTATCTAAAAAAAGGCCTAGAGGGGCAACGATAAAAACAAGTTTGTCTTAACATTTCCATCTTTATTTTCAAAAAAAAAATATGAATATGACTTTTTTTACAACAAAATAATGGTTCAATTTTAGTACCACTGAGCAGCAAGTGAATATAATATTATTAAATAGTGTTTTATTACTTATGGTAATGTTGGAAGCACGTTTTGTTTTTGGTAAGGCAAAGAGGGACGTTACATGTTTCACATATCCAATCAGTTCTGATCTGATTGTTTGCTGTACTACACAGAGCACAACGTCGTCTTGTGTCCCTTTTTGGTTGGTGATCATTTTCAGTGGTGCGTATTTTAGATGGCACAAAAGGTTTGTGTTTCTTTACAGCGGTTTTCTATGGAGTGGATGAGATCTTACATTTGATTGCCGCCTCGGCAGTTAAAAATGTGATGATGTTTCTTCTAAGTTCTTTCATATTCATCTTCGGTAATTTAAGTTCTTTGTACAAAATGTATGCGTTCACTATTGCGGCATCAACTAAATAAATGGTGCCTTTTTTGTCTTTTCGTTTAACCTCTGTAAATTCAACCAGATCATGAAAATTTGACAACAAATGGACGCTTCGCTTGTCTTTCCATTTGATTGCCACCAACTCAGTATTTGAGATTCACCTCGTTCAAAACGTTTATCTGGTTTAAAATTTGGTAGCATTTTTCTGTTGGAGTTTACTGTGTCACAAGCATGAATATTTTTCTTTTTTAAATCTCCAAGAAGCTGAACACTATTGAAAAAGTTGTCAAAATATATCAAGTGATGTTTGTTTTCGAGTCCTTCAACTGAATTTTTCACTACTTTAGCCCCTAGACTTTTTTCGGCATCCCCTGATTTGCCAGTATAATATTAGAGCCTTTGGCAATACCCATTTTTATTGGCCAATATCCATACTTTATATCCTCTCTTTATGGGCTTTTTTGGAAGATATTGCTTTAGGCTACTCCTCCCCTTAACTTTAATCATGGACTCGTGGATTGCAAGTTCTCTGGTAGAAAGCATACATTTCTCAAAATTATCGGATAGGGTATCCAAGACTGGTCTTAATTTGTATAGCGTATCATACTCAGGCTCACCTTTTTTGCCATAGCAACCTTATTATTCAGGTGCAAGTTTGACAAGATCTAACTGAAGCGTTTTACAGTCATGAAATTGCTTATAAATGAGTCATGAAATTCTGGCAATGTGCTCCAGTAATCAACATATTTATACCAAGAAAACTTTTTAGATCCTGATGAATTATAATCTTTGGCGCAGTAGCAGTTTGTTGGCTGTACAAATTTGTTTGGAATAAAATGAAATCCAGGAGTTCATCTGTAAAGAATAATTGGAAAATCTTTCCTGGTATTGGGGTATCCAGATTTTTTACAACATCGGTTATTCCAAAGTCGGCAACAAAATCACCTGGTTTCTCGGGAAGTACAGTTTTTGACCAATCACGACTGTCACCTACATTGCAGGAGGAGGAGGTTCTCTGGGACTGAAAAACTGAAAGTGGTAAATCATCCTCTGGGTCGTCTTCACTATCAGTTTCCAGATCAGGTTCCATAATTATATCCTATGTGTTATCCATCATATGTTTCTTCCTCGGACACGTCAGCAATCGAATCTACATCAGATGGAATGTCTTCTGTGCTCTCCAAGAGCTCATCGTATGTCATTCCGACTAATTTGAACGGCAAATGATCCATAATAAGACCATAGCATAAAATTAACTCGTTACAGGGCGTTGGTACATATATAATACCATAACATTTAAAAAGATCTAACCAAAAACAAGTAAAATTTTTGAAAAAAAAAATTAAAAATAGTTTTTATTGGGCATTTAAGATTTAAACCGTACCGATGAGTACCTACTATTGCTATCATTTTCTCGATTTTAACTATACTTATGTGTATGTGTTTGCTAGCAACAGCAATTCCATAACAAATTACTGTTTGTCTACCACAACACAAAATTAAACTTTAAATTAACAATAACGTCTGACGTCTGACAATTGCGACATAACCATAGACGATCTTCCAGAAAGTACCTATATACCAGAGAACGAGACTTATATATACGCTCCATGCTTGTGCGTAATTCCAATGACGGATACCATTGTCGTTCCATGTCGACAAAATAATGATCTTGGTTGAATGAGATAAAATAATTACCAATATTGGATCACACTTGGAGCTTAACAGGCGGCGAGATGTCTGCGATCTAAGTATGAATTCGAAATTTGAAGTCTCTTGACCGTATGGGGCCAGAGAAATCGCTGCGGAGTCCATTGATACAAGAACCGAAAGTAATAAAAACTATTTAAAAATTACTGACAACGATTTTTTACCACTTAATAAATGGGTTTATGCCGACATATCTAGACAACGAACGTTAATAAAAACATCACATTTGCTTACCTTTATAACCTGTTTGCACTAAAAACAATCCGAACCATTAATCTAGCTGCTTTTGTAGCGATTTTCTAACCTAGGATAAGTCTGAGTGCGACAGCAGCGCACTGGCTAATTCTACATTAGAGATACACCATAGCCACGCGTTAAAACGCATTAAAACGTTGTTGGTCCACAGATTAAACCTCCGACCAACAAGTTACGAGCATTTGAATAAGTGGTATATTTTTTGAATCAGTGCCCTATTAAATCAATTTTTGATCGGGTACATTTTATGTACCACTGATCCTGAAAGAGTTAAAGAGACTGCTTAAGTTGAGAAAGAATTGGTTAGGTTTATAAAAGGGTTGAATAAAAAAACATTCATAACCGTTTGTAGCTTTAAAATTTTTTTCAAATCTTGGAAAATAAAATAGTACCTACCTAAGTAACTCATATTTTTTTGTCACATTTTTTCAATAAATAATTGACATGGAAACAACTTTACGATAAATATAATGACTTTAAGAAAAATTCTATGTGATTTTCAAAGGGATTTTCAAAGGATTTCCAGCAAAATAAGGATTTATTTGGGATTTCCCTATTTTTCAAAAAGGATATATGGTGTACACATTTTCGACCGCGGTTTCCCCCCGGTACTACCAACTGGTTTCTGACCTCAGTACTCGCCGTTATCTAAATCAAGAGAATTCCAGTGGGCCCAATACGACTCAGTAGCAGGTCGTTGATCATCCTTTCTCCATTCAATCAGTACCTTTACGATGGGATCTTCCTCCTGATCTTTTTGAAGTTCATTGCAGCGGTCATCTATAACGTAGGTTCTCCTAGAAGCGGCGCCCTTCTCCTCAGCTCGGTAACAGTGGGCACAGTCGCCAGGACAGGGTCTCCTCGAATGTGCATTGACATTGCCGTGTGACTTACTAGCGCGATGTCGAGGTCGAATTCTTGGAGTCTTTCGATCCATCTGGCTACATGACCCTCGGAATTTTGGGCTCCTATCAAGAATTTCCTACCATAAAAATATTTGTAGAAATGCTCCACGGGTTTCACAACGGCCAACAACTCCAGATTAGAGCCATCTTCCACCCGAGCTTCTACAACCGCCACACTATTCCCTGGTAACACAGCCTCTTCGGATAGTATTACTCTGACAGCTTCTTCTTGTCTACGGTGAATAATAACCTCATCATCATTGACTACGATAACGCCACGCTTCAAGTCAAGTTGGAATCCAGTCGAGCCCATGAAGTTCATTGCAACTATCACCTCGTCCGCTGTGACATCTACCAAAGCTGTGTGTCTAATATACGTGTTACCAATTTTTATATTTATTTCAATTTCACCATGGATTATCACACAGTCACCAGTATCAGTAAGCAGCCTCCACCTAGATGGTTTCACATTACTATTCCCTGTGACCGCATCAGGTCTAACAATGGTTTTCGCTTCTGTATCCAGAAGCAGCAACTTTTGTTTACCATTTACGAAACCATTCACAAACTGTTCAACTGATGGATGCCATTCGAACTTCTTTGTGGAGGCACTTTGGACACGGGTCGATGATCACCTCTTCTCTTCGACCCGACTTAGCTTTTCGCCTCACATTGCGGTTTCGTGTCATTCTTTTCCTTACAGTGAGTTCTGATATGATCACGCTGACCACAATTCCAACATTGAATCTTTTTCTTCTTTGCCAAAGGTTCGTTCACTACTGGCCTTAATGTTTCTTCGTATATGAGGTTGGATCTTACAGCTCTTCTTCGCAGCCTTGTATTCTATTGCACGAGCCAGAGCATCCCCCAACCGTTCCGGACGTGTAAGTATTAAGGCTTGCCTCGTTTCACCGTCACGAAGCCCGTCCAAGAATACTTTGACTGCCAATCTCACCATAATATACTCTAGCACCGTTGGATATACCAGACGTGCAAGGCGAGCAATATCTGCTACAAACACTTGTAAAGATTCGTTCGACAGCCGGCAGCGACCCCTCAATTGAGAATGGAAGACGTATTCAAGGTGAGCCTGGCCATACCTCATATCTAAACGTCTGACAGGTTTCTCATAGTTACCAGTTCTACCGCTGACAATGTTTGCAGGACGTCTGTCGCTTCTCCTCATAAAGAAAGTGTTAATATTGTGGCTCTCTCACTAGAGGACCATCCATTTACCTTGGCTGCTGCTTCGAACTGTAGAAGGTAATTTGCCCAGGATGTTTTCCCTTCAAACTGAGGAGGTTTCAGTGGAATTCTCCCCGCTTCTACATTTTTTTCCAGGGGTTTCCTTCGACACACCGGCCTCATACACACATGATATCTCCAGTTTGGTTCTCAGTTCATTTACCTCAGCTTCTAATTGATCTTTTAGTACTTCCTCAAGAAGTATTTTCTGAAATCGATCTTGTAGGTCCTGTTTCCTTCCAGTAGTATTTATAAGGTATTCAAAACGAAAAGCTCAATCTAATTAAGGTCGAATTTGAAATTCTAACATTTTATACATAATTTATCGTACAACTTTTCGTGTGCGAATTCATGCTTTTGATAAAAATTTGAATACTCGAAATGCACTGAGTTCTAATGTCAATAACGTTATTTAATTTGAGTGATTTTGAGATACCTCTCACTTTGTCTCTATATAGAGTTTCCGAAATCCATTGGAAGAATCTCTACCAAATATAATCATTATATATATTTACCTTTTCGGGCACACCATAAAATTATATCTTATACTTTCAACTATATGGAACACACCACTGGATTATAGCCATAACTCGTCCTGATTGGTCAATGGCATAAGAAATACGTTCCAAAGCGCTGGCCGTTATTCCGTGATACACAACAATAACCGTTGTCTAGTGTTATTTCCAGTGCTCAGCAGCAGGGTAAGCCTTCTTACCTCCCCTCGGGAAGGTGAAGTGGAACACTTTGAGACGATCAGCTGGTAACTAGGCCCCTTAAAGAAATTTCAAATTGGAATGAGTAAAATATTTATCATTTTATAACTAGACATTTCAAGTAAAATGCAAGAAAGAATTAATTATCTTATTTGCCTCTCAGTTTCAAGTTAATATCAGTTATCATAACCGACTTGTCGGATCATCCACGGCATTTCATTTCTCAAAGAACATATATATTATTCACTTTAATTTATTTCAAGTTAAACGTAATAGAATCATTAACTACTTACTTGATTTTTGATTCTGATGATGATGTTGAATTGATTAAACTAACAGTCTTTCGTTTTCTACATCTTCTCCCAAGATTTTCGTCATCAGCTGAAGTATAGTCTGAATCCTCCGCATGTTTACGAGCTTCATCGTATGTGTCTGAAGAACAAAAAAATAGTCTTAGTTATACAAACAATTATTATTATTGGCAATATATTCACTGAAATATCGAGCAGACGATATCTTTTCACATCCCCAAGTGTTCAAATTCGGTTCAGTTCATCTGGAAATATCTGCGGAGGTATTATTTATAGATGAAGGGGCCCACCAACATTTATCGTAACTCAATTTGAATTTATTTATTTTTACATTGGAAATGTTAAGTACTAACAAACGTGCAAATGTGAAAACTATATTAAATACCTACTACTTACTAGAAACGCGGGTAATAGTCTAGTTTAGCGGCTTCTGCTATAAACGCCCTAAAAATCAAATGTTAGTAAACATACATATATGGTAACATAACTTTTAATAAAATTGTGGCGAAAGACGCTATTTTTTATGATTTGTTACTAAAAAAAACAAAAAATGGTGTTTTTGGTACTTACGACTGTTAGCAGAAATTTTCGATTCGGATTTTTTCAATCCCAAATAGTACAGAACTATCCTTGTATTCTATTGAACATTAACATTCTTCAAAATAAGCAAAAATATGCATGAAAATTGTAAATATAAGTTCACAAAAAAGTGAGCTGAACTACCAAGTTCTATTAATATCAATGTTGCCCACTCTGTCAGTATAACTTTCATTCTATGAATTGAATTTCGATTCCAAGGATACTTGCTCTAGAAAAAATTAAGAACAATAACAGAATTTAGTATATTTTACAATTTAACGTTTTCTAAAATGACAAGTATTGAGCTCTTCTTTCTCTATTTTCTTTCTCAATATCTTCTTGTAAAGCATTCAATGAATTTATAATTTCAAAAGCCTGAAGACAAAATTCGTCACCTTCAGCATCAAAAGTTGCCATGATATGTATCGTGTTTTTGTTCCAAAGCAAGTATTTATGAAACATTAGTTTTTAGTAAATTTTAAACATAGAGCTAAATCAACTAAACCTTTAGAGATTTAAAATCTTACATCTTAGTTTATGCTTTAGTTATCAAATATTTTTAAAGATGTTCATTATCATAAACATTCTTGGCAACGTTGGAATTGTCGTATGTCAATGCTGTCAACGTCAAGTTGTTTCATCAAACATACTACATAAATCAACCGTCAATCCGATTTTTGTGAACTTATATTTACTATTTTCACCCATATTTTTGCTTATTTTAAAAAATTTTAGTATTCAATAGAATACAGGGATGGTTATTATACTATTTGGGATATAAAATAAATTTTCAAATCGAAAATTCTGTTAATAGTCGCAAGTACCAAAAACACCATTTTTTGCTTTTTTTAGTAACAAATCATTAAAAATAGCGTCTTCCGCCTCAATTTTATTGAAAGTTATGTTACCATATATGTACTTTTACTAACATTTGATTTTTTAGGGCTTTTATAGCAAAAGCCGCTAAACTAAACTATTACCGAAACGCGGCATTGCGGTATTAGTGGCCGTTCTTGGAACAATAAGGTTAGGAACAAATCTATATTCAAAATAATATGTCACTATTTTGATGAATAAATAATTTTTAAGTGATAAATATTCTCACGTTCTTTTACCCATTATTGTTTTCTTCAGATGTTATCAACGGACCTTAAGTAGGTACAGCTTGGCTACACAATTGGAACAAACGTAAAAATTAATCTGATTAGATGAGTTAATATTCACAATATTGTAAAATAGAATTAAGAAATAAAACCGTATGTAGGGTAGGACTATACTTACCACTAAGCACTGTAACCTCAACAATCAATATAAAAAAACAATCGCAAAATAACATAAAAGTAACAAAAGCAACAGGACAACAAAACCAAAACCTATGAACCACGAAATAATGACAAACCAAATGCAAATACAAATGAATTAACTCAAAAACTGACGTAATGCCGTATTTATACTCATGTCCAAGGCGGAGTACCGGAGTACAAATTATACGCATGCGCATATAAAAATAATACTTTTGACACTAACTTCAAGAGTACCAACACTAATAGAATTATTATTTTGTATTTCTCACTACACTAAATGTGGGCTTTTTTTGGTAAAAATATTTTATTTCACATTTTTCAGAGATTTATTAATCATCAAAATAGTTGAAAATTCACATAGGTACAGTAATTTGAAAAAATAGCTGCAACAATCTTGCAAATTCTTAGTGCCCTAACTTGGAAATCATTTTGGATTTTTGAAATTTAATATGGAATTAGCACCGGTCAACACTCCTCTTATAGTCGAATTGCGTAACTCCGCCGTTTGGATAGACGTTGGCAAAAAAATAAACAAATAACTATGTTGCTTTAAGTGATTAGGATTATTATTGTAATAATGAAGAAAACGAATCTATAATTTGCCATTCCAAATATATACATATATTTATACTTCCGGTTAGATATTTAGGGTGTATGTATGATAACAAGTCTATAATGCCAAATATTTGCATGCATTATACAAGACCGATATAAAAAAAGCTTATTCTGACATTGGACAGAGCCAATAAAATGTTTTCCCTATTCTGTCAAAAATAACGGACAATTAAAATACATTTTCATTAATTGCTGTTATACTTTATCTAACTATTAGCTCATTTTGAAGTGAAATCTGTACTTAATCTGGAAAATGGAGTTGGGTAAAATAGTTAGAAGTCGAAAAGATATAAGATGTTTATTTAAGTGCAGAATACGCCAAATTCTTGGGCGAAATAAAAAAGAGTGCAAATTTTGTGAATCACAATGTTACTAATGGAAGTAATGAACAACTACATGGCAATGTTCCTGATGTTAGTATTGACGATGATGAACAACATGGTAATATTATCAATACCAAATTGTGCAGTGATACTGATGTTTCAAGTTTATATATTTCGTCGATATTATCAAATTCATCAATCAAACCTACTACTAACACATAACAATAAGAAAATCATCATTTTTATGACTGTCAGGATTCAAACAATTTACATCATAATCAGTATGGTCCAAAAAATAAAAAATAAAGTGAATCTAAATAAGAAGATCCTCAACGCTAGATTATAGTTGAACTATGACTGTGAATTCGTTACTAAAGATTTTACACAATCATGACCATAACTCTGAATTGCAATCTTATGCAAGAACGTTATTGGGAACATCAAGATCAGCTACAAAGAGTATTGAAAGAATAAATATATACATTTTGGAGTTGAGAGAAGTCTTCTGAGATCGATGTCTAAATATTTTAAGAAATGTCCAGATGCTATTAATTTACAATTAAATTGGGATGGAATGTCGCTATGCAAAGGATCAGGGAGCCAATTTTGGTCCATTTTATTGATAATTGATGCCGACTTTCCCGTTGAACCTTTTATTGCAGGTGTACATCATGGAGGTTCAAAGCCTACAGATCCAAATATATATTTGAAAAATATTTATGAAAAAGAAATGCACCGTTAACCTAGTAAAAATTGTTTGTGATGCACCTGCTCGATCTTTCATTACACTTGTTAAAGGTCATTCAGGATATTTTAGCTCTGATTATTGCCTACCTCCACAATTACTTAAGAAAAACTACCGTACTGGTGGGGCGTGTAAATAGCCCACGCATGTGTGATTGCTCACGAAATAATTTATTTTATATTAAAAAGGTATGAGAATATTGTCTGAACCCAGTACTGACAAAGTATATCTGCACTCACCTTTACCGCTTCTCTCCCTATTGCATACGTGGATACACCATCAGCCCTGGACAGGTCACGCAAGGTCAGGAATGCAAAGCCGGCTTCAGATCACTTATAAAGAATTGCACTTAACCAAACATTTTTATGCGAAAGTTCAGATTATTTATGAATAAAAATATTCAGTCTAGTAATATTGGCTTCTGCAGAAATTCTATATGAAGGAGCGTGTATATGAAAAGTAGAGATATGCCAAGTAGCGTAGTAGATATTATAATGTTCGATTTCAACCTCTCAATCCAAATTCAAAATTTAAACTATTTGGCCATCTACGGAATGTCAATATTTTCAGACAAATGGCGAATATTCAAAAATGGGATTTATAATAAAACAAATTAAATATTATCCATTATTATGCAAAATAAATGGCGCTCCACCATGCACTCCGCCTTGGAAGGTCGCGAGAGCTTTCAAAACGAGCATACCTCAGAACTGGTCATAACATGTAGAGGATCTAAATAAGGCATATAGCCATTTACCTGAGTACTAAAGATATACTAAGTTTATTGCGTAGGAATAGGGCATAATTTGGTAACAGCCGCTTATAGATACCAGACTGAATTTTAACAATGGCTACACGTGCAATGTTATCTGAACCCTTGAAGACTTCGATAATAACTCCCAATGGTCAACTCAATGGTGCTGTATTCTCTTGTTTAACGAGAACAACTGTTTCTTTCTCAACAGGCTTGTCTGGAGTAGCCCCTATCTGTTTGACTTGGAGAATATGCAGATATTATACACGCCATTTCGTCTAGAAAGATTGAACCATACAATTCACACACATGGATTACAATTTATGTACCTTTATATAACTACTATCTACAATTTATATCACAATATATATTTTAGTTAGTTGGTACGTTCAAAACTGACTGAGTTGCTGCATTGTCATTGCCGTATTTAAATTTATCGAATAAGACGCCGATATGCTTCTCGAAAGCTCGCAACGTATATCGAATGCACTCGATTCGAACGGATGATATTTCTGGTGCCATCTGGGTGTTTCCACAATGAGCTAGTAGCTTGTGTTCTCTATTCCACAACAGTGAGTCAGAGAACGTCACATCGCACAGTGGCGTAGATCTGGGTAACATTACAATATCTTAGATGCGATACCAGATAATTCACCAAGGATGATAGCTTTGAACTCAGACACACATCAGCCTACTAAATCAAATTTCAAATTCTATAAATCAAAAATATAAAGACATAATTGAAGAAACGAAATCTTATTAGTCTAGAGAAAAACGCGGAATTTTTAATGGTGTTGGAATAGTTTGGAAAATATTAACTGGCAATGTTGATACATCAGATGGCGAGTATTATGAAGAATGCATTAATAAATTATCATATAATGAACAAGAATTGTAAATTTTACTTAAGAAACAAATTTCAGTTACAACATCTGTTATCAAAAATTCAAAAGCTTCAAACTGATGAGAAGATATTTAATAATGACATCATGATAATACCTACAAGATTCTATTAAAACTATTGCTGACAAAGTGGCATTTTATGAGGCTCATTTATGAGTATTAAACATATGTGAATAATTTATGGAAAGTAATATGTTCTTACAAGATTCCCTAAATACTATTCTAAATTCAGTCATATTTGCTCGAATTAGATTATTGCATACTTCGATTATAACGCATTCGGATTTGATTATTTCATTGCAAGATAATGCGAAGTCACTTGTAAGAAACAATTAAACTCTTCCACTGTATACAGCTGCACGTAACGAGATTAAATCCAGAAACCAAACAGGAGGATCTCAAAGATTTACTATCAGGAAAATTTCCAGGGGTCAATTGTGAAACTCACAAATCTAAACCTCCACTTCTGTATTCCTAGGTCCCGTTTTTTACACAAAAAGAGGATGCTCGACAACAACTAAGAGTATCATCGTCTCGAAACAGTCGGTCCAATAATGAATTACGACTATATTATCAAAATACACGTGGGGTCAGAACCAAAACTGACGACTTTCTTAGTGATGTCTTGGCGGAAGAATTTGACATTATTACTATCACTAAATCTTGGTTACATGAAGGTTTATTCAACCAAGAACACTTTGATCCAAGATACTTAATCGTTTGAAGAGATCGCAGCTCTAATAAAAACAGAGGCGGCGGAGTAATCATAGCTCTTAAAGAAAGCATACATTTTGAGCAAATCATTGTGGACTGTGATGTTGAATGTCTACTTCTGGAAGTTAAGTATGGAAAAGAGGCATTCTACCTATCTGTTCTTCATTTTCCACCAAATTCAAATGTGACTGCTTTCAATACAAAATTTTCCGAGGAAGCTCGTCAATTATAATTTTAGGCGATTTTAACATACCGAATATGTCTGGGAATTATGACAAAAGTAGTTTAGTGTAGAATTTCTCAAGTGCGTACAATGCTAACCAGCTTAATAAGGTTCAAGATATTATGAATAGGCATTTAGATTTAGTAATCTCAGATATTTTGATGTCTGATATCCTTAAATCACCATGTCCGTTAGTTCCTGAAGATATGTATCATCCAACCTTGCAATTCACTTTAAACCTGAACCGGGATCGCAAGCAAAACACTGGCTACCAAAAGTTCGGTTTACAATTTTTCAAAAGGCAACGTCATGTCTCTATATCAACTATTAAGAAGCTGTGATTGGTCCGATCTGCGAGCATGCACTGATTCCAATTTATTCTTAAATATAATCTTAATCAATTTTACGAATGCTTACATCAGGCCATTCCAAAATAGACACTAAGATCATCTCCGTACATTAGATCACATCCCCCGTGGTTCTCACCAATGTTAAAGGCAAAAATACGAACTAAAAATAGGCTGCATCGGTTAGTTAATAGTCATCTAGCTAGTCCAGATCAGATCAATGATGATCAAGGATGCGCAGAGTTCATAGCACTACCACTCATGCACATTCAAATTAAAATATTCATTACATACGTCAGTCATAAAATAAATGCCTATTGCTAAAAGACCAAAAAAAAACAAAAAAATTGTTTAAAACATGCAGAAGTCACTACAATATTTATGTAATATATCTGTAGACAGACACATAATTTCTAAAACTTACATTAAGACAAATAAAGCATTGACAGAGTGAGACAAAATAAAACTCAATGAAATAAATAAAATAATATCACAATTATAAAATAAAACCCAATCGACAACATTGTAATATTGACAAGGTGGAGGCTTAATAGCTGTCATTAAATTAGTATCAGTTAATGTTAATATCAATGTTATGCGTTCGTACACTGAAAAATTCTTATAGTGAGTAGAAAGATTCCCTCATAAGATATTGTTTTAATGTTGTTTTAAACGATTTCAGACTCAGGCGTCTGATGTTATGTTGCAGCCTATTGAAGAGGGCAGGGGCATAATGCACGGTAACGTTGAATGACCAATGAAGTCGTAAATAATCGATATTAAGATTATTTCTCCCTCTGGTAGAATGATCATGAATATCGCTGTGCTGTTGGTAGATCGGTGAACATTTTGCATGCACCAGGCACTCATAGATATACCTTGAAGGAACAGTCAGTATCCCTAGATTACAATAGCCCCTCTCACATCATCGCGAAGTCCGAGACCAGCAAGAATACGCACGGCCCTTTGTTGTAGGGCGAAAACCTTGCCAGAGTGTGCAGAATGACCCCCACACCAAGATAGCAGAACAGCACAGTGACTGTACAAAAGCATGGAAAGCCATTATACAGACGCCGTGCTCCACAGTCTTTGTTAGTTGTTTTATTAAGAAAATAGATTTTGAAATTTTTCCACAAATATAATCTACATGCTTATCAAATCTTAGCCCAGGGTCAATCTGCACACCCAAGAACTTGATCATAGGCCGATTTTGATGATTATGAGGCCTCAATGAGTAAATCGCAGTCTCCGCATTTAGACTGAGACGATTCGCCACGACCCAACTGTTTAGGTCTTCACGACTGTCCATCATTTTCTGATACAAGGTTCCCATATCCGCGCTAGAGTTTATAGCTGACGTGTCATCAGCAAACTGAACAAGTTCACCGTCATTTAGAGCCATGGGTAGATCGCTGACATAGATCAAGAAGAGAATAGGACCTAGGACGGAGCCCTGCGGTACCCCATGCTGCATGGACCTCGCACCAGAGACCATCCCATTATAGGCCGTAATCTGTCAGCAGTCAGTGAGATAACTTCGCATAAGAGAAAGACTAAGGCCATCGAAGCCATAAAACGACAGTTTATTGAGAAGTACTTGATGAGATATGGTATCGAAAGCCTTGGAGAGGTCGCCATAGGTGGAACCCACGTATAACCCCCCCAGACGATGGCAGCAATACAGCTTTATCCACTGCACTATGGTCCGATAGTAAAGGATCATAAACGCACACGACAGAACTCAACATGCCATTAAAGTTTGTAAATATATTATCTATACAATGATTTACTCTAGTATTGATAAATATTCTCTGTTCAAAGCCATATGTACTTATTAGATCTATAAATTTATTTCTTAAGTCATAGTTCCTGTCAAAATGTATGTTAAAATCACCATTTATAATTTAATGTTTGTTGTTACCACTAAGAGTTATTAACAATTGCTCAAAGATTGACATAAACAGAGCTTGATCACCATTTGGTGGGCGATATACAGTTATTACAATTAATTTTTGTTAACAGAATTCTGCTGCACTTATTTCACAGTTCCTTTCTGAGCTTAGATCAATGAGATCATTTAGTGATTTGTATGATAATTCACTTCTGGAGAAAATTAAAGTTCCCCATGCCTATGCTGTGGTCTGGCATAGACCGCAGCTTCAGCTTCTTTCGCTTCACAAAAAAACGCGATACCAAGGCGCCACTAGGCCACACCTCACGTTTCCAGGTCTCACGAAAGTGATCTTGTTTGATGTTTACCTTAATGGATTTGCAGAGATCAGGGTGCTTTGAACATTGATCTTCACACGTCACCTCGGGGAACCTTTCCTTTAGAAAGACTCTCAAGTCTTCAGCGGAGGTATTAGGGTCTAGTCTAGTAACATGTAGGTGCACATACCTTGAAACTGTTTGTATGCTTTCGCTTTTATCATTTCCGCCGATCACAAATCTGCGGGTTCTTCGATGCTTTTGTTGTTCCCATCGACTCTCGTTATCACTTTTTTGTAGTTCTCGCATTACAGCGGTCGCCTGTACCTCATTTATGGCTGCCTTTACTGTAGTTGCCGGAATATTTGGATGAATCAACGGTCCGTTTTGTTTGTTGTTGTTGAAAGTTGACATGTCTGTCATATTTGTCAAACTTCTTGGGACATTTTTAGTTATGCTGTTGGCGACATTGCTTGTAATGGTTGCATATGGTGTAGCAACAGCACTATTATCTACTTGAGCAACAATATCCTTTACAGCTGTCATTGCAGGTGCAGGATTGTGTTTCGGAACACTCCGATCAAGTGATTGCTGGTTGTGAATTTTGACTCCCTTGTTTTCCCGCCATTTTTTTTCTTCAAATAAACTAATTTGCTTGTATAACAATTTTTCCTTAGCTCTAAGCTCGGAAAAAACTTCTTCCAGACTCTTTAAACTGACCTTGTTTGATTTTAATACTTACTGGAAAACGTCCGGAGCGATGAAATCTCCATGCTGACACTTAACCTCAGAATCACTGCTACAGCATTCTACCAAGTTGTCCCGCCCGACGGCCACGAGACCTGCTACCCTTAGGGCACATGATGTATGATATACCCCCTCACACTTTAAACACTTAGCCGTAGCACTGGCCACGTTCTTTTTACAATATTTGCATGAAATGTTCCCATCAAACTGCAGCACCTTGTCAATCGTCGCCATGGTGCACACTACATTTTCAATTTAGGCATCGAAACTAGTGCATTTCCGGAAGAACTAAAAACTACTGTCATTTCACCAATCTATAAAAAAGGAAAAGCTAATGAGATAATAAACTATAGGCCTATAAGTTTAATAAATACCATTGCTAAAATATATGAAACGTTACTATATGAAAACCTATTTGAAATAATGAAACGAAAAATATCTAAATCTCAGCATGGGTTCATAACTGGTAAATCAACTGTTACGACTCTATGCATTTTCTCAGAAATTGCATCTGCTGCTATAGAACAGGTTAAACAACTAGTTATTTATACCGATTGTGCAAAAGCTTTTGACAAAGTTGATCATGATTTACTCCTAAAAGAATTTGTCTATTATGGCGTCTCAGAAGAAGCATATCTATTTATCAAATCCTATCTACCGCAAAGACCGCAGTACAATAAAGTTGGTAACTCTCATTAAAAAAATTCACATGACATCTGATATCCCTCAAGGGAGCAATTTAAGGCAATTACTATTTAATATTTTTATCAATACACTACCTGATAGTCTCCAATCCTTCCTTATTACTTTATGCAGATGATTTCAAATTATTGAAAGTGATAGATAATTTGAACGATACATTAGCATCGCAATCAGATCTAAATGGAATTGTAAGATGGTGCAATAGAAACAATGATTCATGAATGAATGATGAATGAATGTTGAAAATTGTGTTATCGTACACTAGAAAAGTCACACCCATTTGGCAGGACTACTCTGTTGATCATATTACAGTTACTAGAAAAGTGGAAGTATAAGATCTTGGAATTTGTTATCAGAGTAACTTGAAGTTTAATAATAATTATCAGTATAAAGTGAATAAAGCTGTTCGATCACTAGGTTTTATAATTCCTAACAGAAAGCATTTCGAGGTTACCACAATCCTAAAACTGTAAAACTCGCTAATAAGACCATACTTAGAATATGCATCGGTCATATGGTCACCAACAGCAACTCTATTTATTGATCTGATAGAAAAAGTGCAGAAAAGATTTCTTAGATTTTTGTTTATAAAAAAACAATACCTACCCATTTATAGTATCTTACAAATCAATACATGCAAAATATAATTTTAAACCTATCCATGTAAGGCGGGAAAAGCAATGTTTGAAATTTATATACCAAATCGTAAATAAATTAAAATATAAAGTCTCTGATTTAATCAATTATATTAGTTTCAAGTTCCCAAAGTAAATTTAAGGCTGATAGATAGGGAAGTATTCTCGGTAAAAGTGGGTAGCCTGTCACCACTGAATAATATATTGCAGATTTGCAGTAGCATTATTGTAAAAAAAATAATATAGATTTATTTAGTTATTCGCTAGATCAAATATATGCCATACTAGAATCTATGTCTATCTGATATACCTTTTGCCGAGCTTTTACTTTGTTACTATCCTTCTGTGATATTGTTACTCCTCTTTAGACATATGTATTTTTCATTTTAATTTATTTCTATTTTATTTCATTTCAATCTAACTTCTTATGTTTGTTAACTTAGCAATTGTTTACCTGTAATTACCACATGTGGTGTTTGTAAATTAAATAAAATAAATAAATAAATCTCAGCCAAGGCCAGGTCTTGAAACATTATTTTAATAGAATATCAGACGAATCGAATAAATCAATTATTTGAAAAGTTGTTGCAATATCCATCAACTTTTTTTTAAAAAAAGGGGAGCTTTGATATAAAATTATAGTCACTATATTTACTGTGTTATCAAAGTAAATTGTTACATTGTATCAAAGTTAATGGTAATAATACAAAATTTCATATTATATTTCAAATCTATTGACGACATATTTTCCAAGAGGATAAACATAGCTGATAAGGACATTATGTTCCATGGAGCTAGACCAGTGGTCAGCAGTTTTCACAATTTATTATTAACTGTTTTTCTCATATTTTAAATTATTGAAATTTATTCTAGAAGTTAGTATTTTATAAAGGATCTATTGTTTTGTATTTGCGTATTTTCCATATTTTTACTGAATTGACATTTCGTATTGTATAGGTAAAAACTGTACTTTGACTGCGATAAGTCATTTGTGAATTTGAATTCATAGTCATTTTAATTATTTAATGTTTTATTTGATTTACTATTTGTAATATTTGATATTTTCAAGCTAAATAAATTTTAAGTTTTAAAAAAGTTTCATTTCAGTTTGGAAACGTAACATATATATTGGTGTGTCCTCCGTACTAACTACTAACTTCTCTCAGTAACTTTGTCACTTTTAATAAAATATAGTTTTTATAAACTTTAAGTTCGTTTTTAGAAACTTAATTGGCGCAGTCAGTAGGATAGAGACGGAGTCGATGGCGATACTCGTCGTTTTCAAACGTTTGTCGCTGTCCGTTTCTACGTGTTCTTCCTTGAAAATGGTGCCCGCTAAATTCCAAGGACCACTAAGGAAGGAGAGCCCAGCGGAATTGAGGAATGCAGCGAGCCATCACCATGATTCTGTAAGTTTTATGCCAGACTCCTCTGTTTCTAGTCCTCACACTACCTACCTAGGGCAGAGTTAGATTTAGATATATTAATAGGCAAGTTATCATTAGAAAACTCCGGTTAAGGAAAGAATTTAGAACATAAAATAGATATTATTTCTATTAAAACCGAAATACCGATAAATATGGCAAAACCAAATTTCAGCATGAATCACCTATCAGTTGTTTCTACTTTCGATGAAAACTCAAATAAGCTGCATGATTTTTTTTAATGTATCCGCCATCATTCTTAATCATTATTTTGACACCAATCCTAAAAATTTGAGATGCATACAGAACAAATTACTGCTATTCGGTCATCTTGAAAAATTAGCTGGCAGAGCAAAAGAAGACGTGACAATTTATGGATGTGGTAATTGGAACGATATAAAAGAAGTCCTTTTCGTGAAAGAACAAATGCCTTACAATACAATAATTGTATCCACCCCGCTACAAAACAGAAGCCGATAGATGCTTTGAATGGATATTTCGACAGTCGAGACCCATTCGATATTGACATCGAAAGAAAATTGATGAATAACTATATGCAACAGCTTAAAGGAAAAACAAAGGCATTATATAAGGAAATCAATGATCTCGCTAATAGATTGTTAGAGAGGGTGATTACAAAAAGAAACGAAACTAGACAACAACCGGTCACATACAAAACCAAAGAGAAAAACTTTACTAAAAATACGGTGTCAGAGATAAGTTACTACCAACATACATAACGTGTGTTGTAAAAGATAATAAAGAAGTCACAGTAGAAGTATCAAAAATCTAAAAGATAACCCAGGGATTCTACCCTTGAAACTAGGAGAAGCCAGAATTAAAGTTAATTCCTACGATTTCATCTACAACTATATTTTTAACACCTATAAATGAAGAAATAGAAAACCTTCAACATGACTATAATCACATCAATGATATGCTGGCAATCTGGTAACCAGCACAAGCTACCCATACTTAGAAGGCTTGAAGAACTTCATTCAAGTCCTCAATTATCAAATCAGTATTGTCCTTCAGAAATTCCAATCAATTTTTCCAAGTCATTGAATCAGACGAGGATTGATTAACGGTATTGGCGACATAGTAAAAGCTATATCAGGAAATCTAGATTAAGAAGACGCCCAACAGTACGACCATGCAATGGAAGAACACAGAAAAAGTCGAGTTAATATTTTTTACAGATTTAACCAAAATATGTCTCACGAAGTCCCTAATAGAAAATTACAATAGAACTATATTATCGATAACCCAAAACCAAAAGATAGATTCTGAAGAAATCAACACAATAAAAACAAGAATTGACGAAGCCACTTTTTGTCAGAATAATAACGTATTGGACCAGCTTAGTCTCTGATTACAAATTCTATCACAACTTCTCACCGATTGGGATAACACAATAACTTTCGCAAAATCCAACATACTATACAACATCATTCTACAACCTGAAAGGATAAATTCAATGGTAGAATTATTGATCCAACATCACACCAAAGAGAAACTTCTTTACACTGATCAAAAAGAGTTACTAAAGTATTACGATGTAATCACTGTTGATACCTACTATTCCAAATCAATGATTGTATGTATTCTGCACTTTCCTCTCGTTCTTTCAGAAAAATTCACACACTATCACTTATATTCTATCACAACAATCGAGTTTAACATCCTCATTCCCCCAGACCCTTATCTTACATTAAATACAGATCTTCACCAATACTCGGACGAACCATATATGGAGATCAATCTCGGATTCCTATGTGAAAAAAAAACAAGAAGAAGCAGCACTGAAATAGATGGCTGCATTTTACAAATTCTACATTTTCCCGAAGAAGAAACTCCCTGCCATCCAGTTCCAATTTCTAGCAACACCACCCTTATCGAAGATATTTCAACTGCCTTCTAAATAGGCATCTTTCCAACACCAACCAAAATATCCATCCACTGTTTCTCAACAGATATAACAGTATTAAAAGGAACATTTCTGATAGAATTACCACCGGGCTAAGAGTTTCGCACAACTTACACAAGCTACACCAACTCTAAAGATGCAACATATGAGCAACCATTAACACTTCCCAGGTTCAAAATCTAATGGAACTCGATTCAACAAGCGACAAATCCTATCCAATTAGAGAAAATAGCCCTAGATAAACTTCACAAAATCGAACGAAGCTCAATGTCACTAATCACAAAACATCCCAACCCACATGCAGATAGAAATTTCCACGAAAATTTATCCAGAAATCAAAACACACATAGGTATGGAACCCTCCACCAAAGAGTGCCACTCGCACTTACACACACTAAAATATCCTACCAATCCACATGCATATTGAAAATTCCACGAGAATCCATCCATTAACCTCAGAGATATAGGTATGGAACCCCCCATCAAAGAGTCGCACTCGCACCTACACATGAAATTATTGCATTGTCACCAGTCATTGCAAAGTTTAAAGAAAATCGGAACGGTCAAAGTAGTGCAAAATCGAGCTCAAAGACTTTGATTACATGCAAACAATCATACAAGTGAAGCTAATAAAAGCGTGTTAAAAAATCATGGGTAACATTCTTGAAGCAACTATTTTAAGTGGAAAATTTCAAGGTGAAGTTGTACTTTTAGCACGGATCCCAATGATTCCTTCAAATTCACCTATACCATTCAAACGTTTACAATTTCCAATTCGCTTGGCATTTGCTATGACTATTAATAAGTCACAAGGTCAAACTATGAAGATTTGTGGCTTAGATTTAGAAAATCCGTGCTTTTCTCATGGCCAATTATATGTTGCGTGTTCCAGAGTTGGAAAACCATCGAATTTATTTATTTATACCACTCAAAGATTAACCAGAAATATTGTACATCCAATGGCATTACGATAAATTAAGTTTTTGAAAATTTAATAAATACTCCTGTTATAAAACAGTTTGAGTTTCAACTTTAATTCACATAAGTTTGTTTTTTTATTAAACATATATGTAATGACGTTAGATATTGTAATAACTTTTGAATAAAAAATGTTATCACAATGGTCCAGATTCTTATATATATATAATAGATATAATATTAAACATATTAACATACAAAATATTTTTTGAATTTAAGATGTGTGTACAGGACAAAGTCTGTCGGGTCCGCTAGTAAATATATAAAGACGAATCATCTAATTTTTTTCTTTCATTTGCATAATGAAATACAACTTTGTATTTTGAGAGCTTTTTTCAACACATAGCCACACACATATCTTGCAAATTTTTGTTGCAACAAGTAGTGTTGTAGATAGTCTGTGTCTATCTGTTGACTTACTAATTCACATAATGGTGGAGAAGCTGTTGTGTTGGATGAAATGTCTTTTAGTTTCAAAAGTATAGAATCAGGATCTGCCTCACAATTTTCGGTTCCAGAATGATACAATTTCAAATATAACAATTTTTTGAAAGATCTCTGAATCTGAATTGGAGTAGAATTCCTGCAATTGCCATTCTATTGGCGCACGAACCCAAATAAATTTTCTAAATACAACATGAGTATGCTATTAATGGATACTTTTATGCACTTAAGACTTCTTATTTTATCTTTTATATTTTTACCCATTTTGTCATTTACTACTATTTTATCAACTAAGTTCAGAAATTCTTTCAGTATTTGCACATGTTATGGTAGACCTTTGAATGCTCGGTTATATAATTTAGGAGATGTGGTACATGATGAATTGAGATTATCAAAGAGTTTATCAATTTCTAATACAAAATCAAAAGTTCTATATGTCTGGGAGGGCAACTGTCCAAATCGAATATAAACATTCATGCCAGATGACATTGTCTCACTGAATTACTGAATGGCATATTTCGTTCTCATTTTTTCGAATGCATTTGGATTTATGTGTAATGACGTTAATTTTGGAGCTTCCCTCAGCTGATAATTTTTATCGTGCTCATAAAACATTTTTATAAAAGACCCGGAAATTTTGTCATTACGAATTAAGTCATATTTCAGCAACATATTACGAATCGCTTTGATAACATGAGGTATATCAAAAATATGATAAACTTTTTGGTCCTCACAAAAAAAAAAAGGTGTAGTCGCTGTAATACCTAATAAATTTGACAGTGACATATAATTGGATCCCATCTCTGTCGTTACAGCACATATTTTGAGACCGATTTTAGTTAGCATTCTAATAGCCGGATATGCTGAATGACAAAAACTGAATGGTAACTGGCATAACAGATTCATTCAATGCCAGCTTTAAAATATTATCACCTACTCCACCCTCAGATAGCCCAGAAGAATGAAGAACAGATTTTAAAAGGCGGTATTCACTTTTGTTCATTATAATGTGCCCAAGATATTAAAGTTTTCTTCTCTTGATGGTGTTCGTTATTTCTAAGCTTTTATTCATTCGTTCTAGCACTGCCTTGTTGGTCACTCGGACCACCCAAGAGTTTCTCAATATTCTCCTGTAGAGCTACATTTTGAAGGCCTCGGTTAGTGTCCATGATTCCATACCATAATAAAGTATTGAGGAAATGTAGCATCTGAGAAGTCTGATTTCAATATCCATGTTAAGGCTGTGACTTTTAAACAGTTTAGCCATTTGATTGAAGGCAGCTCTTGCTTTCTCTATTCTAAGCCTTATCTCCTGCGAATGATTCCAATCCTCATTAATCATGGTTCCCAGGTAGGCAAACTGTGATACCCTCTCTATAGGTGCATTGTTGATCATTATGTCGTACGTTCCACGTATTTCTTTACTAATTACCATGAATTTAGTTTTTCTCATGTTGATTTCTAAGCCATATTGGTTGCTGATGTCTGTTATCCTATTCATTAGCTCATGTACGCTGTTAATGCTATCAGTAAATATCACAGTATCACCTGCGTATCGTATATGTTGTTCAACCGCTCCCCATTCAAAAGGATTCCTATGTTGGTATTCTCAAGGGCTTCCCTGAAGATTTCTTCGGAGTAGAGGTTGAATATGAGTGGCGAACGAGTGCAACCTTGTCTAACGCCTCGAAGAATGTTGACTGCGTCTGTTATTTCCTCCATACACAACTTAACAGTGGCTGACTGATTCCAGTATAGGTTCCTGATAATCCTGAGAACTTTATCATCCATTCCAGTGTTTTTCAACTCTGACAGATTTCCGCCAGAAAAATAGAAGGTAATCAATTCATTTGTATGTGTGCATTTGTACTTTCCTACGCTACTATAGTAGCTGTATAAGGAAAGTATTGTAATCGTGTGAAATTTCCGGGATCGAGATTTTTACAAATATTGACGTTTCAGAGTTTTCTAAGTCTAATGAACATATTTTCAGCCACTGGTCTGTCTGTCCGCCTGTCTGTCTGTCTGTCTGTGATAGCATTATCTCGGAAACGGATCGGTGTATTTTTTAAATTTTGCTTAGTACCAATACCACTCGCCGGTGGCACTAAATGAGAATCCTCTATACACTGGGTGCTGAGCTATAGTCAGAAAACGTGTTTTGCTCAAGACTGTAGCGCGAAAACGGCTCTAAGGATTTTGATTAAACTTTCCTAAAGTATTCTTCTGAGAGCCCTTTACCACCCACAAACAGCGCCATCTCTGAGAGCACAAAAAAGTTATGCTTGAATAAAACTCCATATTTTCCACATGTTTCATCAGATTCTGGCTAAACGTTTCATCTTTCAAAAAAATATTACATTGTTGTTTGTCTTGACACGATGGAAAAAATTAGTGGTAGCACGATTTGATCAGAGGGTTTTTACTTTACAACCGCTATTATCGTCGCTATGTAAGGAAAGTATTGTGATAGTAAAATTTTTATTCACTGGAATTTGCCTGTGAGCAGTAGGAAAGTCGTGTGAGTGGACACACCAGATTTTTTATGTATGTACGTGGATTTTGCATAGTACCCAAACCTGAACCAATTTTGATGATTATTTCTTTATCTGACAACTCCTTTCTACTGAAAACCACCCCAGAAGGGGGTGGAATGGGCTAAATTTTTAGTGATAGTATTAGTATTAAATATAATTTATAAATGAATAATGTAAATCATGGAAATACATAGAGCTATTGGCATTTATCGGGCTGTAACAGTGAGGGTATAGCCTTAGTAAGGCCGGTTTCCCTAGAAGCGTAATCGCGGCGGCGAGCGGAAAAGAAATACGACTGAAAACCTATGGGGATGGCCATAATGAACCAACCCATCAGCTTCAGATCGCGCACTCATCGGGCGGCAACAATTTTCTTGTTATTTTCAACTGCCTCAACTCGCCAACTATCATCAATAAATGTTTAGAAATGTCATGATTTAGTATTTCTGGAAACAAATATTTGTTCCAATGATTGATTAAGAATATTGGCCTTATAATCCTTATAATTGTTTAAAAAATTAAACGGTTTTTCAGATATTGGTATGGTCATTATCGGTTCTTTATGGGCTGTATGTATTGTTGCTGCATTCATTATGGGATTCTTCGCCGGCTGTGTCTATAGAGGAGATATTTTTCTCTGGATAGTAGTCAGCGGTTTCCGTTGATGATGGTTCGATAATTCCTCAGCTGTGTCTGTTGGATTTTCTTGATGCTGATTTTCATTTATGTCGGAGCTTACGTTGTTATACATAGACGCACTGTCATCGAATTCTCTATGAAAATTGTTCATATACTCGTCCCAATTAAAAGTTTCTTTGGTATGGATTTCTAGATAGCGCATTGGCATTTTTATTAGTTTTTCCCGATCTATATAATACTTCATAGTCAAATTCCTCTAATCTCAATCTTCATCGAATTAATTTTGAATTTGGGTCTTTGAAAGAGAAAAGCCATTGAAGAGGGCGATGATATGATAGAATTTAAAAATGTTGTCCATAAAGGTAGGGCCAAAAATATTTTGTGACCCAAACAATTGCTAACATCTCCTTCTCGATCTTAGAATAATTTTGTTCACTTTCATTCAGAGTTCGAGGCGTACGCAATTGGTTTGTCTTTACCAACTGGTCCTTGTGAAGGATTGCGCCGATAGGAAAATCACTGGCATCTGTAGTAAGGTTGAACGTTTGTGTAAAATCTGGATATTGAAGTATCGGTTCGTTGATCAGCAAATTCTTACAAGTTTCGAAACATTCGATGTAATCGGGGGTATGTTTGATTCTTGCATTTTTCTTCAAACAGGCTGTTAGTGGTTTCGTAATTTTCGCAAAACCTTTGATAAATTTCCTGTAGTATCCCAAAAGTCCTAGAAATCCTTTAATTTTGTCGGGGTTTGGTATTATACCCTTTGGAGTAATTATGTGGCCTAAATTCGCAAAGAAATCGTGATTGCTATAGCAAATATATATATATATATATATATATATATATATATATATATATATATATATATATATATATATACCCTTTCTACCATATAAAATGGTGTAGGGCTATGAAACCAAAAATTAACTACTTGAACCATAATTTTTGCTCTAAAATGATTTTTTGTTGTTGAATGTTTGTTATAATGTGATATGTACGAGTCTTTACTATACCGACTGCTGCAGCAAGCCTCATAGTATTAGGTTAATATCATGATGTAAAAAGATACCATGGTTATTACATTGTGAACACTATTGGTGTTCGAGATACATAACGCAACTAACGTTGTGTTTGACGAAGATTATCGAAACAAACCGAGTTATTCCGAAGTCTCCCGAAAGCATTCAAGAGAGAACTGTCTAATTAGAATTTGAGTCTCAAAATATTAGTCTAATCTCAAAATATTTGTATTCACATTTATATATTTGCAATAATCTGATTTAAAAAAACTGCGTTATCTTATAATATATTGAATATACTGGGTGTCCCACAAAGGTCAGCGAGTTAGGATAATAAGAAAACCGTGAACCCTACGACTTCGGGAAAAAACAAATCATGAGTAAATCGGCTAAAAGAAATTCAAGTAAAATATTTTAAAGTTTCTAAAATGGCCGCTAGGAGGCGTAATTACCATGGAATACGTAAAAATTTAATTTTTCTTAAAAAATCGATATATTAACGTACTGTTTTAGTACCGGAAATGGAAAGTTCATGACATTCTGTGTAATTTTGGTCCTCACACTTTTTCCGTATTTTTGATTATAAGGGTGGTGGGACCTGCGAAACAGTACTTTCTTAAACAGCTGTAATCTTCTAGACGCGTTATCCAAATCTAATGAGTTTAGTGTTGTTTGAACGATAACTCGACGCTTATTTTAAAAATAATGTCGGATGTGTTCGCACGTTCACAACTTTACTCCTAGAGGGCGCTGATAAGCCAATATTCAATTTCATCTTTTTTTTAAATTAAATGGCACGAAACATTTATTAATTATTGGTATTAAAAGCCACATAATTAGCTAAATTTTGGCGATAACCGCGACTGGATATCTTTACTCGTTTTTGAGTTATTGTAAAATTGCTAATTTTGTTTTATTAAGAAAGTAATAATCATTATCACTACCTATTTAAAGATATAAGTTACTTATTGCTTATTCAGTTAGGTTAGCACTGAGTAAATAAATAGTATTATAACTATTCCTTTAGGTACTTTATTCATAATATCCCTTAAAATGTTGGTAGCTGCGCAATTTTACTTTGCCGATAGACCACTAGATTATTTTTATTCGTTCTTAAGTTAGCGTAAAATTAATTCTTGATGAAAAAATAATTGGGGCCATAGAAACAAATGGTTTTTGATTCGAGGAAAAAACGAGAAAAAATATAATTATCTATCTAAGCAATATTAGTGTATTAATAACAACGTGAAATAAACCATAAAAATAATTATTTGATTGAATTATTAATTTTAATAATACGGACATGGACATGAAACTACAGTCAGCTGCGGCTGTCGGGGATAACATTGAAAATGTTGGACAATTAAGTAAAAAGAGTGTTTGTAAATGTGTACTGTGTGTGCTTCTCTTACTTAAGATTCCACCGCACGCCACTGCTCATAACAACAAGTAATGATAACAACTATGTGCTGAAGTTATATGGTCATTATGGCTGAAACCTTTTTAAAAATAAGGATATAATGTAACCATAAGCGTAGTGCTGACTATGCATTATATTTATATATACATAGGTAGCTGTAGAATTATGATTTATCTTTAAGTTGACACTCCTATTGGCCACATCTAAATATTGTCAATCGCTTTTCATTAGATAATTTTTTTTTAAAGACTTTACCAAGAAAAGTTATTTAACTGGCGCAGTCAGTAAGATACACCCGGTACAGCATACGATAATTGAAGTTCCCGATTCTTGTGAAATTTATCCAAGTGACAATCGAAAAGTGGGTACCGTCTGTTTCTACAGTTAAGGTGTATCAAAGAAGAACCGTATGTGTTGAGAAAGTTCAACTTGGATCCTGACATGCCTTTGGAAGAAGTCCACAACAAGTCAGTAATCAACCCTTAAGATTTCGGATACTTTGGTCTGATTAATATCCGTAAATCTACCGGATGTATTGGAAGTTTTGATCAAATTAAATTAGAAACTATTAACAAATTTGAATTTAATTTTATAATAGCCGACGCCTTAAGATCTACTGTTAATTTACTTAAAACATTTGATGGTACTTCAGCTCTTTTAGAATATTTTATTAAACAAATTGATACATTCTATGCTCGTTATTTCAATAATGACGTATCACAACAGGAATATGTTAATTTAGCTATTAAATCAAAATTCATAAATTCAGCAGAATAGATTCTTTTGACTAGACCCGATTTATATACTTGGGACCAAATTAAATTGGCCCTTAAACAAAAGTTTAGTGATCCGATAACTAGATGTAATCTACAACAACACTTGATATTTTTATCTAGAGATAAAAATGAGTCAGTACAAGATTATATTTTGAAATTTAAGGCCTTGGTTACTCAAATTAATAGTAAAATCTGTATAGAAATAGCCAATGTTGAAGCTAGAACTATAATTATCACTCAAAATGAATTGACCGCAACACAAAATTTACTTGCAAATATTTCAAATGAATTAAAAACTCTTTTAATTGTTCAAAATCCACAAAATTTGGATTCTGCTATTGAGTCAGAATTCTATCAAAGTAGATATACTAGGAGAGTTCTGGACCGGAAGTCACAGTAAACATGCTATATTTTCCAAAGGGGTCCCGAATAATGGTGTGTGGGCGTGCTGGATATTTTTCCAACGGGGTTTCATTATTTATTAAATGTTAGATTCCTACATTTCATGAGCGCCATCTAGCGGAGAGGGGGTAAGTTACTACATTTAGATTCCTACAATTCATGAGCGCCATCTAGCGGAGAGGGGATAAGTTACTGCATTTAGATTCCTACTTTTCATGACCGCCATTAGGGATTATTTATTTTATTGTTGAGGAAAAAAAGTTCTCAATTGCGCGGGATCGAACCCACAACCACACACACCAACACGTTAACAGTCTAAGCGTTTTCCAAGCCTGCCATCTCGGTTACCCATGTGAATGTGAGAAAGCAATGTATATATTTTGCATAGCGGCGCGTGCACACTTACATCAGATAAGCCGCGAGCTCATAAATTGGAATGTCGATGTGTTAACACCGCTTCGACGTGAGCATGGGCGATAAGCCGTTTGGGTCTGCGCGCTCGGAAAACCCTTCTCGTTTCAAGCAAACGACTCCCAAAATCGTCTTCTGCCGAAAATTTGATGGCGATTCAGTTTTTGATTCATTTAAATCGGTCAAGATTTGATTTTCGTATAGAATATACGAGTTAAATTGCAAATTATACTTTTTCGACACAACAGCATCATTAAAAGTGCTTAAACAAGAAATTAGGAGTGAAAGAAAATGTGTTATGTTTAATATTGTATTTATAAAATTTGCTTTATACCTGTGTAAATGTGAGAAATCAAATAATGTATGTTGGATGACGGCGCGTGCGCGCTTACATCAGATAAGCCGCGAGCTCATAAATTGAAATGTTGTCGATGTGTTAACACCGCTTCGACGTGAGCAAGGGCGATAAGCCGTTTGGGGTCTGCGCGCTCGGACAACCCTTCTCGTTTCAAGCAAACGACTCCCAAAATCGTCTTCTGCCGAAAATTTGATGGCGATTCAGTTTTTGATTCGTTTAAATCGGCCAAGATTTGATTTTCGTAAAGAATATACGAGTTGAATTGCAAATTATGCTTATTCGACACAACAGCATCATTAAACGTGCTTAAACAAGAAATCAGGAGTGAAATAAAATGTGTTATGTTTAATATTGTATCAAAAGAGATTTTCTGAATAAAACAACATTATACTTAAAATTTGCTTTATTTAATAAATGATTTTATCAAACAAAATTTTTAGATAGAGTACGGAGTGATTCTTCTTGATGGCATCTCATTGCGTTGACGAAAACGTGTAGGATTTTTGAAAACCTTCTCATTCCAATCTTTTTCACTGAATTGGGTGGTAGGATTGATAGTCATATCATTGAACAATGTAAACACCTTTTGTTTTTCCTCAAAAAAGTTTAGAATATTTTTTAATTCTTCCAAACGTCGAATGTGTTGCTCCAACCTTTCTTTCAACATCATCGTAACTCTATGACTCTCAGACTGAAACTGCTGTCAGACAAAAAAACTTGTTTCTTGTCTGCCTCCCTTCTCCCCCAATAAAAAACATTTTTTTTTAAATCTCTCTATTGCTCATAAAGGTAAAGTATTACAAAACCATTTATACAATTCATCAACATTTCTAAGACTACAATAATAGAATTGACTGCTACGTGTGTGGTGCATACATGATGTAAATCCACTATTTTTGAATGCTGGAACAGTGTGCCATGAGTCATCAAATTCCTCCAAATTCACGACTCTACTAGCTTGCTCGCCGTAGAAAGATTGAAGTTTATCATCCAAAAATTGCTTCTTCTGATGCCCTCGCACATAGATGATATCAATTTCGTTGAGTTTTTCCTTCAGAATATCATCCAGCGCTTCGTATGGTATAAAGCCGGAAGAATATTTGAGGTTATGTACATGCTTCTCCAAATAACAAACGCCATATCGGTCTGCTTTGCTTAGCGATGAGAACGGTATTGGTGGTGATAGCAAATAATTACTACATCGACGGCCAATCCTTAAGGCAATTTCTTTGGGGTGGAATTGACACTCCACATTGAAGCCTTGAATGTCTACGAACGCTATTCTCATCTCTCCTCGACGATGGTTGAACTTAAACTGAGGACAGAGGTCTTGTCATCCTAGTTCCATCTCTTTATAATTTCACTGAGAGGATGTTGTTCAATTATGTTATCGTGAATGATGATGCAATAGACACAAGTATTTGCTGGAAAACCTTTCGACGCTTCTATTTCAAGCTTGACATCAACACTTGAACTTTTCACGCTTTCATCTCGGTGAGAACAATCGATGACAAATAGAGGTTTATTTGCAAATTCAGAGTAACTTAGTAGCGGCGTATGTAGATAAGAGTGTTTGTAGCTCTTTCCAAATTGAGTGTAGTTGAAGTAAGCTTCGGTAAAATCCCCCTTTTCAAAGTCCAAATGCATCTTCTCCTTTGGATAGCTGTCTCCGTTCAGCGTCAAGGTGATATTCATAATGTTTGCAAAATTAAATTTTGTAGGATCGTTATTCACTTGGTTCTTTTTGTGGTTGCTCTGGAAACAAACGATGACATAGCGAGGACTTTCTAAAAATGATGAAGTTTTCACCGACCAAATTTCGTTGGTGGCTCCTGTAGTGAGAGCAGGCAACATGTGAATTTCCCATTTTCTAAACGGTATCAAGATGGGAGTGTCAGCTTTGATTGCTTTTAAAAGTTGCAATTTAATTTGATCGTTTGGATGCAATCTTTGCACTTTGAGCTCGATATTTTCAATTTCCAATTGTACTTCAGTTGTTGTAGGATTGGCGATGGTAAAGCATTGATTGTCATTTTGAGCACGCACTAATCGAATGGTATGTTTTCCATATACGACATATTCGTAGTCATTGAAAATATTCAAAAAATGTTTCAACGGAATGAGCATACTAAATGACAAAGTATCCGCATCTGCCTTGATGATACCAACATCTTTATCTGGACTCCAAGTCGCTATACTCAAGGGTTTAGACTCTTCTTCACTATAACATAAAAACCCTCGAACGGTACTCACAATTCCAACGTCACGCACTGATTCCAACTCTTTACCATTTTGTTCGTAGCTAATGGATTGGAACATGAAAGCGCCAGCATTATTGACAAAAGATACTTCTCCAGTACCCTTGGTGCGCTTAATTTTTCCACTGATATGTAACAGACTTGCGTAAAGAGCATCGAAAGCATCCGATTGATTAATGCTAATTTCTATAACATCATTGTTGCGGAAAGATTTAACGTATGGATAGTAGGTACGCCATTCATCTTTTTGAATTGATGTGTCCATTTGAGGTTTTTGGAAAATGTTGAACACTTGCGGAGATAACATTGTAGCCTAAGGATTTGAGAAATCGGATATTTTTCACACTGAGTTCACGGTGGTGTTGGATGTTCTTTGTCTCGAAGAAGACTGATGGTCTATTCGTAGGTAGATGTATTTTATAAATACCTAGTACCATAATTCTTTGAGATGTAATCGAATTATGATTTCTTCACCTTGGAAATTCACCAGCTGAAAGTTTTGGTCCAAAATTTTAAGTGTTATATTATGAATCTCGTCTGTAGTGATGGGTAGATAAATGAGAGGATTTGGACTTTCGTCGATAGCGTAACCAGGATCTTCTCTGACAGCAAATTCGTAGATTGTGTGCGAAGGTCTATCGTTGTAGAAGGCTCCCGAAGTAATGTTGGAATCGATGTGTATGGTTCGTACTTTTATAATGTTGACAGGCTGATCGGACATGTGAGTAACATTTTTTGGCAGAATCTTAGGAGAGTATCCCAATATGTGTGTCAAACTATCGTTCGGAGTGAAATCAATATCAAAATCTTTACAAAAAATTTCACATTTCAATGTATTATTATTCGGTTTGAGGTAGAAGTAATCTTCAGGCTTTACCTTCGTCGTCTTTGGTACGATTGCTTTCTGAATAAACTTTTCAATATCCTCAATTTCGTATGCTCCCGTTGGAATGTCGATGCTTTTCTTACCCTTTCCATCTACATAGTGGAACTTTGTACCTTCATCGATGTTGGGTATACTGTTGTACGAATGAAAACTTAGAAGAGCTAAGCCATATTCACTGTCACGCTGCAAGTGAAGCGGCGGTGATAGATCAATTGAGAGAATCGAAGAATGACTCTTCAAAGTCAGTATTGTATCACTTCGTTTCATCGACATGACTGATACACAAGTAGTTGTGACATTATCTTTTATTGACATAGAAATGCTAAACACAAGTGTCCACAATTGCTTTGATCATATGTTTGATATACATCGTGATTATAAAATATCTTGACACGCTGCTGCTTTCCAAAATAATCGACCAATTCCTTTGGCGGCTTCAAATTTCCAAAACTATCGAAATATTGTACAGTGTTATCATCCTTTTTGTAAGCTACCCAATGTGTACCTGGATTGATGGAGGAATCTAAATTCACTACGGCACATTCGCGACGTCTTGTATGGTCAGGAAGAGTGTCTCGCATAAAAACACCACGAAAATGTGGAATTTTCATCTTTTTCGCACATTTCATAATCTCCCCATCGTACAGAGCTCTGTTGGGTAGCTGAGCTAGTAGTTTTTTTGTTTCTTCAAGTACAATCCTTCTCCTCCTTTATGCTGTTTCTTCAAGAACAGACCGAATCCGTTACGCGTTTTTCGTAGATACAAGCCGGATCCCAAGTGTTCCATAGCTTTATTATGTCGTGCGTCTTCTTCCATCTTTTTCTTTGCATTTTTCGTGTCGATGATGGTCTTTGCGATGGCGCTCGCTCCTCCAGCCAGCGACCCTAGAGCCGAGAGACCGGCAAACAATGGAATTAGCGGTAGAAATCCGCCACTTTTTGGCAATGGTATAATTCTAGGTACTCGAATACGTTTTCGACCTCCACATTTTTTGACGGCTAATCGAGCTGCTTTCAAAGCAGCAGCAGATGACTTTTTCAAACTGCCACCTTCGTGATGAGACTTTTCCATAGCTTGATGAATCTTCTTTGCAATTTGGGAGAATCGTTTATCCATACCCATGCCGAGTTTGCGTTTTGCCTTCATAGCGTTGGTGACGAACCAAGCAGCAGATTTTTCACCAAATTTTGCGTCTTTAGATTTGACTCGTTCCCAAGCTCTATGTTCCAACACTTGATCGGCTTTATGACGTTCTTCCAATGATTTGTTTTGAGAGTATGCAATGTCGTGTTCCCTGCAAGCTTCGTCGTTCTAAGCGTTCTTTCAATTTAGTTCCCGATCCACAATATGAATAGCCTGGCAGATGTAGTTCGAATGGTAGGTTATTGATAAGCGTATTAACCACACCCTTACCGTGATGAATCAACATTGAAAATGATGTCAATATTGAAAGACATGAACATTTATACAAAATCCTAAACATTTCATGGTATCGTGCACAACATGAGGGTCGTTCAACAGAAACATACCTTACCGATCGAAAATTTAGATTACTTAAATGAAAGTCAGTCTACCAGCAGTAAGCATGGTACATTGCTACCACATTCATTTCGTGCAATCATATGTGGACCGAGTGGATGTGGGAAAACAAATGCAGCACTTTCACTGCTCTTCCACCCAAATGGTGCTAAATTTGAAAACGTTTACGTGTATTCAAAGTCATTGTATCAACCCAAGTATCAGTTACTCGAAGAGGTGTTGAAAAAAGTCAAAGGAATCGAATATTTTCAATTCAAAGAGAACGAGGAAATTGTAAGTCCCAACGAGGCTAAACCAAATTCCATATTCATTTTTGATGACATATCTTGTGATAAACAGCAGAAAATCCAAGAATATTATTCCATGTGTCGACATCGAGGTACAGATGTTATGTACATTGGGCAAACGTATAGTAAGGCTCCAAAGCAAATGTTGCGAGACAATTGCAATCTAATTGTGTTGTTCAAGCAAGATGAAATAAATTTAAAGCATGTGTATGATGAACACGTTTCACCTGATGTCTCATTCAACGATTTCAAGCGAATGTGTGCTGATTGTTGGAATGAAAAATTCGGTGCAATGGTGATCGTAAAGGAGTGCGATCTGAATGCAGGTCGCTATCGATATGGCTTCGATAAGTTTATAAAACCATGAACTTATCACGATAAAGTATATTCGTCAACATGAAACCACCCAGCAAAGAGGCTGACATAGTTCGCAAAACGAAAATCAATGAAATCGCTAGGATCATAAAAAAGAAATACTTATCATTGAAATTGGGTAAATCAGAAGAGGATGAGGCATTACAAAAATTTTTCAAACCCATATCGGCTCCACTGAAAAAGCAGCTGGCAGTAACCAAAAAATCACTCAGGAATGAACATACCGCCACTGTACCAAAAAAAGAAGTGAAGGCGGAGGATGCATCGGTCGGCAATGCTGAAATTCTACCACCATTCCAGAAACTTGAACCTATTGCCAGTACTGATGGAGATGATGATGATGAAGAAGTGTTCGATTATGATGAAGAAGAAGGAACATTTGACGAAGGTACAATTGCTCCTCAAGTCATTCAAGCATATATCGATCAGTATCCACCAATGAGTCATAAATTCTTAACACAATATTGGAGCAATGATGAGAAGATAGACAAAGTATACGGACCCATATATGATTTTACAACTTCAAAATGGCGGCTTGGTTCAAAAGAAATCGATTTTGATAAGCAGCACATCAAAGTTGCTGGACAACAAGTGATAGGAACACCTGGGCTATATGAACTGATATTCTACGATGATCCAGAAAATTTCAACAAGGACGATCTCGTTACGTACAAACACATTTTAGAACTGTCGAATGTACATAAAAAAGCAAATAATGCATTGAAAGGAACTAATAGACGCAAATATATGGAAATCATCAAACCAATGTTTATTCGAAAGTCGTCGCGAATGGCGGAGGGACGGGGCTTAATGTCTTACAATTCTAAACCTATGGAATACATTTATTGGGATGATCCGAACGAATTGTGTGAGCGTTTACGATTGTTGTTAGCGTCCAAAAATGCTGGAAACACTTCATTTGACAATGAAATTATATCCATAATCGAAGAATTGAAAGAGGCCAACATCATTCAATAGACAACATTTCCAAGATGACCATCGATAAGTTCGGACGTAGTTCTTCAAGAAAACGATTGCGGCGACCGATGATTGAATTTGGTGATGGTTTAGCACATACTCCTGACGGTAATATTGATTTAAAAAAATTGAAGCTGTGTAACGTAAAAATGCCAACTAATCCTATGGATGCTACCAACAAGCAGTACGTAGACAATCAGATGAAACATTGGGCTGACGTGTTTACGAAAACTATTGAGGATCGCACAGAGATTGTGAAACAATTCATTCATGGCAACGAAAAAAGATTTGAAATTGTTACCGAAACATTCGCTGACTTTCGCAACCGATTTAGCGAGCTATCTGCAAAAGACGCGGAGACTTTCGACACTCTAACCAAAGATCTTAACCAGTTGCAAGAAGATGTTAAAGCACAAATCTTTAAAGTGAACTTGCTCATATCAGATGTGGAGCGTGCTTACACAAACAATTTGAAACAACTCACTCATGCCATCAACAAAAAATTTGAAAATGTGACTGAAGCACACACCTTAACCAAAAATGTGGAAAGATAGTTGAATCAGTTTCGAACGAATGTCGTTTACCAAATATCTGAATTAGGACTGGATATTACAAATTTAAATATAAGCATAAAAAAATCCAAGCATCCATAACAAATTTAGAGCAACTCATCAAAAGAAAAATTAAGATAACACAATGATAGCACGTGGTATTGCCAATCGAGAGAAAAATATAAGATGATGCGATGTCTAATGGCTTTCATTTGATGTCCACGTAATAGAGAAGAAACACGTAGAAGATGGTTGAATTGAAGGCATCGTTTATACTTTTATACAATATAATTGGAAACATGTTGTACGTAGATATACCACCAAATGTAATCGAAGCAGGCATTTGTTTCAACGATCAACAATGTATAGCAATGAGAAAAATAACCGTGAACGATGGACAGATGCATGTATTCTCTACCAAAATTCCAGAGCGAGAAAACAAGTTTAAAATTCGACTCGTGTTCTACCCAAATAGAACATGGAGAGATACTGGAATATTTCATCTACCATCAGAAGAAACTACCGAACGAAATATATCCTATGACGATGGTGACGAAGAGGAATCCTCAACTTCGTTTGAGAGCAGCAGCAGGAGCGAACAGAATTCCAAAATTAAATCAACACCAAAATTAGATACTACCAATTCATCTATGATATCATATATAAATTTTTCCATATATTTAATGATGCTTATTATGTATATATTTTAAATCGAAAATAAAAATGAATGTAATTGATATGGATTTGTTGCAAGCACACACCTTAACCAAAAATGTGGAAAGAGAGTTGTTTCAAATTGTTTCTGTAAGCACGCTCCACATCTGATATGAGCAAGTCAGGCGCAAAATCGATCAATTTTACATGTAATTTCCCATAAGGAATTCTAAGGTCAAAAATAGCGAAATTGGCTCAATCTGACATGCGCAGTAACACCCGCGCTCTCGGGTCTGCTCCCTCAGCGGGAAATTTAAATTTGACAGCTGCGCAATCTGGGAAGCGGGGCATCCAAGGAACATAGTCATCCAGAAGTCACATCATCATCATCTCCATCAGTACTGGCAATAGGTTCAAGTTTCTGGAATGGTGGTAGAATTTCAGCATTGCCGACCGATGCATCCTCCGCCTTCACTTCTTTTTTTGGTACAGTGGCGGTATGTTCATTCCTGAGTGATTTTTTGGTTACTGCCAGCTGCTTTTTCAGTGGAGCCGATATGGGTTTGAAAAATTTTTGTAATGCCTCATCCTCTTCTGATTTACCCAATTTCAATGATAAGTATTTCTTTTTTATGATCCTAGCGATTTCATTGATTTTCGTTTTGCGAACTATGTTCGCTCCTGCTGCTGCTCTCAAACGAAGTTGAGGATTCCTCTTCGTCACCATCGTCATAGGATATATTTCGTTCGGTAGTTTCTTCTGATGGTAGATGAAATATTCCAGTATCTCTCCATGTTCTATTTGGGTAGAACACGAGTCGAATTTTAAACTTGTTTTCTCGCTCTGGAATTTTGGTAGAGAATACATGCATCTGTCCATCGTTCACGGTTATTTTTCTCATTGCTATACATTGTTGATCGTTGAAACAAATGCCTGCTTCGATTACATTTGGTGGTATATCTACGTACAACATGTTTCCAATTATATTGTATAAAAGTATAAACGATGCCTTCAATTCAACCATCTTCTACGTGTTTCTTCTCTATTACGTGGACATCAAATGAAAGCCATTAGACATCGCATCATCTTATATTTTTCTCTCGATTGGCAATACCACGTGCTATCATTGTGTTATCTTAATTTTTCTTTTGATGAGTTGCTCTAAATTTGTTATGGATGCTTGGATTTTTTTATGCTTATATTTAAATTTGTAATATCCAGTCCTAATTCAGATATTTGGTAAACGACATTCGTTCGAAACTGATTCAACTATCTTTCCACATTTTTGGTTAAGGTGTGTGCTTCAGTCACATTTTCAAATTTTTTGTTGATGGCATGAGTGAGTTGTTTCAAATTGTTTGTGTAAGCACGCTCCACATCTGATATGAGCAAGTTCACTTTAAAGATTTGTGCTTTAACATCTTCTTGCAACTGGTTAAGATCTTTGGTTAGAGTGTCGAAAGTCTCCGCGTCTTTTGCAGATAGCTCGCTAAATCGGTTGCGAAAGTCAGCGAATGTTTCGGTAACAATTTCAAATCTTTTTTCGTTGCCATGAATGAATTGTTTCACAATCTCTGTGCGATCCTCAATAGTTTTCGTAAACACGTCAGCCCAATGTTTCATCTGATTGTCTACGTACTGCTTGTTGGTAGCATCCATAGGATTAGTTGGCATTTTTACGTTACACAGCTTCAATTTTTTTAAATCAATATTACCGTCAGGAGTATGTGCTAAACCATCACCAAATTCAATCATCGGTCGCCGCAATCGTTTTCTTGAAGAACTACGTCCGAACTTATCGATGGTCATCTTGGAAATGTTGTCTATTGAATGATGTTGGCCTCTTTCAATTCTTCGATTATGGATATAATTTCATTGTCAAATGAAGTGTTTCCAGCATTTTTGGACGCTAACAACAATCGTAAACGCTCACACAATTCGTTCGGATCATCCCAATAAATGTATTCCATAGGTTTAGAATTGTAAGACATTAAGCCCCGTCCCTCCGCCATTCGCGACGACTTTCGAATAAACATTGGTTTGATGATTTCCATATATTTGCGTCTATTAGTTCCTTTCAATGCATTATTTGCTTTTTTATGTACATTCGACAGTTCTAAAATGTGTTTGTACGTAACGAGATCGTCCTTGTTGAAATTTTCTGGATCATCGTAGAATATCAGTTCATATAGCCCAGGTGTTCCTATCACTTGTTGTCCAGCAACTTTGATGTGCTGCTTATCAAAATCGATTTCTTTTGAACCAAGCCGCCATTTTGAAGTTGTAAAATCATATATGGGTCCGTATACTTTGTCTATCTTCTCATCATTGCTCCAATATTGTGTTAAGAATTTATGACTCATTGGTGGATACTGATCGATATATGCTTGAATGACTTGAGGAGCAATTGTACCTTCGTCAAATGTTCCTTCTTCTTCATCATAATCGAACACTTCTTCATCATCATCATCTCCATCAGTACTGGCAATAGGTTCAAGTTTCTGGAATGGTGGTAGAATTTCAGCATTGCCGACCGATGCATCCTCCGCCTTCACTTCTTTTTTTGGTACAGTGGCGGTATGTTCATTCCTGAGTGATTTTTTGGTTACTGCCAGCTGCTTTTTCAGTGGAGCCGATATGGGTTTGAAAAATTTTTGTAATGCCTCATCCTCTTCTAATTTACCCAATTTCAATGATAAGTATTTCTTTTTTATGATCCTAGCGATTTCATTGATTTTCGTTTTGCGAACTATGTCAGCCTCTTTGCTGGGTGGTTTCATGTTGACGAATATACTTTATCGTGATAAGTTCATGGTTTTATAAACTTATCGAAGCCATATCGATAGCGACCTGCATTCAGATCGCACTCTTTTACGATCACCATTGCACCGAATTTTTCATTCCAACAATCAGCACACATTCGCTTGAAATCGTTGAATGAGACATCAGGTGAAACGTGTTCATCATACACATGCTTTAAATTTATTTCATCTTGCTTGAACAACACAATTAGATTGCAATTGTCTCGCAACATTTGCTTTGGAGCCTTACTATACGTTTGCCCAATGTACATAACATCTGTACCTCGATGTCGACACATGGAATAATATTCTTGGATTTTCTGCTGTTTATCACAAGATATGTCATCAAAAATGAATATGGAATTTGGTTTAGCCTCGTTGGGACTTATAATTTCCTCGTTCTCTTTGAATTGAAAATATTCGATTCCTTTGACTTTTTTCAACACCTCTTCGAGTAACTGATACTTGGGTTGATACAATGACTTTGAATACACGTAAACGTTTTCAAATTTAGCACCATTTGGGTGGAAGAGCAGTGAAAGTGCTGCATTTGTTTTCCCACATCCACTCGGTCCACATATGATTGCACGAAATGAATGTGGTAGCAATGTACCATGCTTACTGCTGGTAGACTGACTTTCATTTAAGTAATCTAAATTTTCGATCGGTAAGGTATGTTTCTGTTGAACGACCCTCATGTTGTGCACGATACCATGAAATGTTTAGGATTTTGTATAAATGTTCATGTCTTTCAATATTGACATCATTTTCAATGTTGATTCATCACGGTAAGGGTGTGGTTAATACGCTTATCAATAACCTACCATTCGAACTACATCTGCCAGGCTATTCATATTGTGGACCGGGAACTAAATTGAAAGAACGCTTAGAACGTGGAGATAGAGGTATAAATCCGTTGGACGAAGCTTGCAGGGAACACGACATTGCATACTCTCAAAACAAATCATTGGAAGAACGTCATAAAGCCGATCAAGTGTTGGAACATAGAGCTTGGGAACGAGTCAAATCGCAAAATTTGGTGAAAAATCTGCTGCTTGGTTCGTCACCAACGCTATGAAGGCAAAACGCAAACTCGGCATGGGTATGGATAAACGATTCTCCCAAATTGCAAAGAAGATTCATCAAGCTATGGAAAAGTCTCATCACGAAGGTGGCAGTTTGAAAAAGTCATCTGCTGCTGCTTTGAAAGCAGCTCGATTAGCCGTCAAAAAATGTGGAGGTCGAAAACGTATTCGAGTACCTAGAATTATACCATTGCCAAAAAGTGGCGGATTTCTACCGCTAATTCCATTGTTTGCCGGTCTCTCGGCTCTAGGGTCGCTGGCTGGAGGAGCGAGCGCCATCGCAAAGACCATCATCGACACGAAAAATGCAAAGAAAAAGATGGAAGAAGACGCACGACATAATAAAGCTATGGAACACTTGGGATCCGGCTTGTATCTACGAAAAACGCGTAACGGATTCGGTCTGTTCTTGAAGAAACAGCATAAAGGAGGAGAAGGATTGTACTTGAAGAAACAAAAAAACTACTAGCTCAGCTACCCAACAGAGCTCTGTACGATGGGGAGATTATGAAATGTGCGAAAAAGATGAAAATTCCACATTTTCGTGGTGTTTTTATGCGAGACACTCTTCCTGACCATACAAGACGTCGCGAATGTGCCGTAGTGAATTTAGATTCCTCCATCAATCCAGGTACACATTGGGTAGCTTACAAAAAGGATGATAACACTGTACAATATTTCGATAGTTTTGGAAATTTGAAGCCGCCAAAGGAATTGGTCGATTATTTTGGAAAGCAGCAGCGTGTCAAGATATTTTATAATCACGATGTATATCAAACATATGATCAAAGCAATTGTGGACACTTGTGTTTAGCATTTCTATGTCAATAAAAGATAATGTCACAACTACTTGTGTATCAGTCATGTCGATGAAACGAAGTGATACAATACTGACTTTGAAGAGTCATTCTTCGATTCTCTCAATTGATCTATCACCGCCGCTTCACTTGCAGCGTGACAGTGAATATGGCTTAGCTCTTCTAAGTTTTCATTCGTACAACAGTATACCCAACATCGATGAAGGTACAAAGTTCCACTATGTAGATGGAAAGGGTAAGAAAAGCATCGACATTCCAACGGGAGCATACGAAATTGAGGATATTGAAAAGTTTATTCAGAAAGCAATCGTACCAAAGACGACGAAGGTAAAGCCTGAAGATTACTTCTACCTCAAACCGAATAATAATACATTGAAATGTGAAATTTTTTGTAAAGATTTTGATATTGATTTCACTCCGAACGATAGTTTGACACACATATTGGGATACTCTCCTAAGATTCTGCCAAAAAATGTTACTCACATGTCCGATCAGCCTGTCAACATTATAAAAGTACGAACCATACACATCGATTCCAACATTACTTCGGGAGCCTTCTACAACGATAGACCTTCGCACACAATCTACGAATTTGCTGTCAGAGAAGATCCTGGTTACGCTATCGACGAAAGTCCAAATCCTCTCATTTATCTACCCATCACTACAGACGAGATTCATAATATAACACTTAAAATTTTGGACCAAAACTTTCAGCTGGTGAATTTCCAAGGTGAAGAAATCATAATTCGATTACATCTCAAAGAATTATGGTACTAGGTATTTATAAAATACATCTACCTACGAATAGACCATCAGTCTTCTTCGAGACAAAGAACATCCAACACCACCGTGAACTCAGTGTGAAAAATATCCGATTTCTCAAATCCTTAGGCTACAATGTTATCTCCGCAAGTGTTCAACATTTTCCAAAAACCTCAAATGGACACATCAATTCAAAAAGATGAATGGCGTACCTACTATCCATACGTTAAATCTTTCCGCAACAATGATGTTATAGAAATTAGCATTAATCAATCGGATGCTTTCGATGCTCTTTACGCAAGTCTGTTACATATCAGTGGAAAAATTAAGCGCACCAAGGGTACTGGAGAAGTATCTTTTGTCAATAATGCTGGCGCTTTCATGTTCCAATCCATTAGCTACGAACAAAATGGTAAAGAGTTGGAATCAGTGCGTGACGTTGGAATTGTGAGTACCGTTCGAGGGTTTTTATGTTATAGTGAAGAAGAGTCTAAACCCTTGAGTATAGCGACTTGGAGTCCAGATAAAGATGTTGGTATCATCAAGGCAGATGCGGATACTTTGTCATTTAGTATGCTCATTCCGTTGAAACATTTTTTGAATATTTTCAATGACTACGAATATGTCGTATATGGAAAACATACCATTCGATTAGTGCGTGCTCAAAATGACAATCAATGCTTTACCATCGCCAATCCTACAACAACTGAAGTACAATTGGAAATTGAAAATATCGAGCTCAAAGTGCAAAGATTGCATCCAAACGATCAAATTAAATTGCAACTTTTAAAAGCAATCAAAGCTGACACTCCCATCTTGATACCGTTTAGAAAATGGGAAATTCACATGTTGCCTGCTCTCACTACAGGAGCCACCAACGAAATTTGGTCGGTGAAAACTTCATCATTTTTAGAAAGTCCTCGCTATGTCATCGTTTGTTTCCAGAGCAACCACAAAAAGAACCAAGTGAATAACGATCCTACAAAATTTAATTTTGCAAACATTATGAATATCACCTTGACGCTGAACGGAGACAGCTATCCAAAGGAGAAGATGCATTTGGACTTTGAAAAGGGGGATTTTACCGAAGCTTACTTCAACTACACTCAATTTGGAAAGAGCTACAAACACTCTTATCTACATACGCCGCTACTAAGTTACTCTGAATTTGCAAATAAACCTCTATTTGTCATCGATTGTTCTCACCGAGATGAAAGCGTGAAAAGTTCAAGTGTTGATGTCAAGCTTGAAATAGAAGCGTCGAAAGGTTTTCCAGCAAATACTTGTGTCTATTGCATCATCATTCACGATAACATAATTGAACAACATCCTCTCAGTGAAATTATAAAGAGATGGAACTAGGATGACAAGACCTCTGTCCTCAGTTTAAGTTCAACCATCGTCGAGGAGAGATGAGAATAGCGTTCGTAGACATTCAAGGCTTCAATGTGGAGTGTCAATTCCACCCCAAAGAAATTGCCTTAAGGATTGGCCGTCGATGTAGTAATTATTTGCTATCACCACCAATACCGTTCTCATCGCTAAGCAAAGCAGACCGATATGGCGTTTGTTATTTGGAGAAGCATGTACATAACCTCAAATATTCTTCCGGCTTTATACCATACGAAGCGCTGGATGATATTCTGAAGGAAAAACTCAACGAAATTGATATCATCTATGTGCGAGGGCATCAGAAGAAGCAATTTTTGGATGATAAACTTCAATCTTTCTACGGCGAGCAAGCTAGTAGAGTCGTGAATTTGGAGGAATTTGATGACTCATGGCACACTGTTCCAGCATTCAAAAATAGTGGATTTACATCATGTATGCACCACACACGTAGCAGTCAATTCTATTATTGTAGTCTTAGAAATGTTGATGAATTGTATAAATGGTTTTGTAATACTTTACCTTTATGAGCAATAGAGAGATTTAAAAAAAATGTTTTTTATTGGGGGAGAAGGGAGGCAGACAAGAAACAAGTTTTTTTGTCTGACAGCAGTTTCAGTCTGAGAGTCATAGAGTTACGATGATGTTGAAAGAAAGGTTGGAGCAACACATTCGACGTTTGGAAGAATTAAAAAATATTCTAAACTTTTTTGAGGAAAAACAAAAGGTGTTTACATTGTTCAATGATATGACTATCAATCCTACCACCCAATTCAGTGAAAAAGATTGGAATGAGAAGGTTTTCAAAAATCCTACACGTTTTCGTCAACGCAATGAGATGCCATCAAGAAGAATCACTCCGTACTCTATCTAAAAATTTTGTTTGATAAAATCATTTATTAAATAAAGCAAATTTTAAGTATAATGTTGTTTTATTCAGAAAATCTCTTTTGATACAATATTAAACATAACACATTTTATTTCACTCCTGATTTCTTGTTTAAGCACGTTTAATGATGCTGTTGTGTCGAATAAGCATAATTTGCAATTCAACTCGTATATTCTTTACGAAAATCAAATCTTGGCCGATTTAAACGAATCAAAAACTGAATCGCCATCAAATTTTCGGCAGAAGACGATTTTGGGAGTCGTTTGCTTGAAACGAGAAGGGTTGTCCGAGCGCGCAGACCCCAAACGGCTTATCGCCCTTGCTCACGTCGAAGCGGTGTTAACACATCGACAACATTTCAATTTATGAGCTCGCGGCTTATCTGATGTAAGCGCGCACGCGCCGTCATCCAACATACATTATTTGATTTCTCACATTTACACAGGTATAAAGCAAATTTTATAAATACAATATTAAACATAACACATTTTCTTTCACTCCTAATTTCTTGTTTAAGCACTTTTAATGATGCTGTTGTGTCGAAAAAGTATAATTTGCAATTTAACTCGTATATTCTATACGAAAATCAAATCTTGACCGATTTAAATGAATCAAAAACTGAATCGCCATCAAATTTTCGGCAGAAGACGATTTTGGGAGTCGTTTGCTTGAAACGAGAAGGGTTTTCCGAGCGCGCAGACCCAAACGGCTTATCGCCCATGCTCACGTCGAAGCGGTGTTAACACATCGACATTCCAATTTATGAGCTCGCGGCTTATCTGATGTAAGTGTGCACGCGCCGCTATGCAAAATATATACATTGCTTTCTCACATTCACATGGGTAACCGAGATGGCAGGCTTGGAAAACGCTTAGACTGTTAACGTGTTGGTGTGTGTGGTTGTGGGTTCGATCCCGCGCAATTGAGAACTTTTTTTCCTCAACAATAAAATAAATAATCCCTAATGGCGGTCATGAAAAGTAGGAATCTAAATGCAGTAACTTATCCCCTCTCCGCTAGATGGCGCTCATGAATTGTAGGAATCTAAATGTAGTAACTTACCCCCTCTCCGCTAGATGGCGCTCATGAAATGTAGGAATCTAACATTTAATAAATAATGAAACCCCGTTGGAAAAATATCCAGCACGCCCACACACCATTATTCGGGACCCCTTTGGAAAATATAGCATGTTTACTGTGACTTCCGGTCCAGAACTCTCCTAGTATATCTACTTATCAAAAATAATTCTTTTAATAATATGCCTGCGAAACAAAATGACTATACATTTTTGAATACATCTGAACCAATTAATCAACCCCAGGTTCCACGACCACTAATTCCTATTAACTAACAATCCTTTAAGCATCATTTTCCAACAGCTCATCATGTTTTTGGAACTAAACCTAAAACTGTTCCTAATCCCCCTGTAAAACAGAATCTCTTTAAGGCGCCACAACCAACAACATATCCCCAACCAATGTCAGGCGTTAGTATTCAAGACGCCCAGAAAATCAATTTAGACCCCAACATAACAATCAAACTTTTCACTTTAGTCCAAAACCCTATAGATTTCAATCTAGACCCCCTAAATATACATTCGAGGAACTAGCTCATTTGGAAAACGAAATTCCTAAATAAGAAGCTGAATATTCAGAAGCAGATTATTATGCTATCGATCAGCAAGAACCTTCTTATATTGTTCAAGAATATTCTGATGACACCAACGAAGAACCTTCTGAATACGAAGATCAAATTGAAAATTTTAGATTAACAGCCTCGGAAACCCTAAACCATGCCTCCAACTAAACAGCTTTCAAATTAACCAATTACCTTATATAAAATCCCAAATTTTAATGTTAAATTATATTCAGGCTCTCATGCTTCTTTACTTAGACCTCTATAGTAGAAACTTTTTTCCTGAACTAATTAAACCACATATAACAAAATTACAAACATGTGCAGGTTCAAAGAAAGCGACAACTAAAGCTAATGTACCCCTATTTCTGTGTTTTGGTATTTCTCAACCCATTGAATTTATTCTCTACCCCTTTCTTGATTATTTTGATGGTATTTTAGGAATAAAAGACCTTAGGAAATTTAATTTAAATATTGACATAGAAAACAACTAACTGAAAAATGATTTTATACACATTCCATTATATTTTCAAAAAAATTTTGATCAATATACATTTGAAATTCCTGGTTAATACTCCATATAAAAACTAAAAATATAGAAATCCAATTAACGATTGTTATAATAAAAGATAATTCTTATTAGATAGGAATTTCCAATCTAACCGATAAAAAATATACTTTTACCTATAATATTGAGGAAAAATTATTACCTATGCGATCATTCGAGGAAGATCAATTCGAAATGTTTGATAAAATTGAAAAGACAGTATGAAAATTATATATAAAAAATCAGGTTAAACATACAATTAAAACTACTGATGAAATACCAGTCCATACCAAAAGTTACCGATATCCCCATATACTTAAGGATGAGATAAATAGACAAATTTATAAGATGCTTAGTGACAATATAATTAAACCCTCTATTTCTCCCTGGAATTCTCCCGTCTGGATAGTCCCAAAGAAGTTAGACGCGTCTGGAGAAAAAAAATGGAGACTTGTTATTGACTATAGAAAGTTAAATGACAAAACCATTGGATCGGTATCCTCTCCCTAACATTACGGAAATTTTAGACAAACTAGGACGTTCACAATACTTCACTACCCTTGATCTAGCTATTGGGTTTCACCAAATTGAGATGGACCCAGATTCAATTCAAAAAACCGCCTTTAATGTAGAGCACGGACATTACCCCCTTCTACCTTCCAGGGAACTACGGATAATGTTTTACGTGGATTACAAGGAAATATCTGCCTGATATCATTATTTATTCAACTTCTTTACAAGAACATTTGAATTCCCTTGAGAAAGTCTTAGAAAGACTTTTTCTTTTAATATGAAGATCCAATTAGACAAGTCAGAGTTTTTGAAAAAGACTGTCGAATTTTTAGGACATGTTATTAAGCCAAACCCAGATAAAATTTCAGCTATAAAAAATTTCAAGATTTCCAACACTCAAAAAGAAATAAAATCATTCCATGGACTTATTGGTTATTACCGGAAATTTATAAAAAAATCGCAAAAATAACTTAGCCTCTTACTGCAGGCTTAAAGAAAAATTCCAAAGTCATTCATGACAAAATTTTTAACGAGGCCTTCAACACGTGTAAAAATATTTCAATCAATGATCCTATTCTTCAACATCCCGACTTCACTAAATTTTTTTTGCTAACCACTGACGCATCAAATTACGCAATCGGCGCCATGTTATCTCAAGGAAACGTTGGCAATGACCTCCCAGTCGCATATGCTAGTAGAACTCATGGTCTCAGTTTATAGACCATAGAACTCTCAATTCAGCAGAATGCAGTTATTCAACAATAGAAAAAGAATTGCTCACTATAGTGGCAACAAAGTATTTCAGGCCTTATTTATTTGGTAGGAAATTTACAATTATAACTGATCATCAGCCTCTTCAATGGCTTTTCTCTATTAAGGAACCTAATTCGAAACATGTTAGGTGGCGTCTCATATTAGAAGAATTTGATTATTCCATTTCTTATAAAAAAGGTAAGGTAATTCAAACGCTGATACTCTTTCTCTACCCCCTATTAATATTAATGCTATTGAAAAAGATGATATTTTGACACACATGTCAGCAACATGCGAGAAATCAAAAACCAATGATGACGATCAATATCTTTAGTATGACAAAATAAAACATTTCTTTCAAACTCAAGATCCTCTTCCCACGTTTGAACCTATGATAAATCAAAACACATAATTTAACAAATTTGATGAAAATTGGAAACCAGTTGATAAATCTGAGACAATTAGAGATGTCAATGGAAATTTATTTGAACAATGTGATGATTATTCTTTAGCTCATTGTGTTGCAGCTGATTTGCAAATGAAGAAAGGCATTGCTGTAGTCTTCAAACATAAATTTAAAAACATGCAAAATCTAATTAGTCAAAAAGCTAAACCAGGAGAAATAGTTATTATATTTGATAATAAGAATAAACGTTTTATTTATTATTTGATTATAAAACAAGAATCTCATCAGAAACCAACTTATTTCACGCTGTGGAAAGCATTACATGAAATGAAGAATCATGCACTTAGAAATGATGTAAAGAAAATTGCAATTCCCAAATTAGGATGCGGGCATGATAAATTAGATTGAGAAAAAGTTAAATCTATGATTGATCACGTATTTAGGAAGCGGAATATATAAACTCTTGTATGTCATCTATCTGAAGAACCCAAAATCAATATAATCTCAGATATCCAAATTAGACCACCGACAATAGCGACTAATACCCCAGAAAGTCCAATTCCTGGAACTTCCACTCAAAACATCCCATTCGAGCAGACAAATGATAATAATAATGACACCTCTGAAACGGAAACAATTCACTCTTCACATGAAAATCCTAGTTCAGGAGCTGCATATGTCAAAAAGAGTGTTAATACTTATAAAAACCAAGTCATCTTTAAATGTACTAATAAAGACCAACCTTATGTAACTATTGAAAAATTATTTGAAACAAAGAAACGATTTTTCATTTTTATCAATGATAATCCCATTTCTAAAAAGATTCAAGAAGTTTTAAGAGACTATTTATCCCCATTGAACCATTCAATTCTTCGAACTTTTCAGGACACTTTTAGACATAACTCTTATAAATTAGTAATTTCTACTATAAGTACTACTCAGAGATATAACTGAGCCAGATGAACAAAAAGAAATAATCCAAAGATATCACACCGTTGAAACATCTCATAGAGGAATCACTGAAAATATTAAAAACGTCAAACAGTCTTATTATTGCCCTAGCTTAGAAAAGGATATTATTAATTACATAAATACTTGTGAAATCTGTCAGAAGTCAAAATATGACAGAAACCCTTATAAAGTTATCTTCAAACCAACACCAATAGGACAAAAATCTTTTGAACATATCTATATAGATATTTATTCCCTTATTTCACAAATTTTTTTGACAATAATAGATAATTTTTCAAAATTTGTAGCAGCCTATCCTCTACATGAAAATTCTATTGAGATTTGTCAGAACCTAATAAAGTTATTTTCACAACATGGCACACCTGATATTATCACAACTGATAATGCTCAAAATTTTAAAAGTAATCTAGTACAAGACCTTTGTAAATTATATCGTATTCAGTGACACTTTACAACACCCTACAATCCAAATTCTAATTCACCTATTGAGCGATTCCATTCAGCCTTGAAAGAAAGTCTAGTCGCATTGAAACAAGAGTACAAATCAGAAACAAATCAGGAGCTTATAGATATTGCTATATTGAACTATAATAATAGTATTCACTCTTCCCATGACTATACACCCTTTCAAATCATTAAAGGAAACCTCGATTACCAATTAAGTTTTGAAAAGAATTTAAACCAAATTCAAACAGACGATTTTTTTACGAATTAACTTTGAATGACCTTAATGAGAACATTAATCTAAAATGAAATGCTAGGAAAAATAATGTTTTGGCAAAACTAAATAATAATCGAGAAAACGATCCTGAAATCCCTGAAGGTACAGATCAATTCTTGACCACTCCTCAACAACTGAACAATCAAAAAATGAAACCAAAATTTTCTAAGAAATTATTCAGAAATCAGAGACCTCCCAAAGATATTAAAAGAAGACAATGATCTATTTCAGGAAAACGAATATTATCCTATGCGTTCAAGATTAATTAAGTAAAAATGAACCTTACATTATTGCACGAATAATCTAACAAGTCATTCTCCGTTATCTCCAATAATCCATAAAGAAACCCCTATTACCCAACTTCCAGATAATTCTCTTATTGTATTGCCATCATCAAGAGAAAAAATCTCTTAAATGTCCAAATCAGCAAATTATTGAGACAATTACAGAACCATCCCCAAACAATGTATGGTCACTATAAGAAATATACATTTTTTATTCACAAGAAATTAATACTATAAATTTGAGATTGAAATTATCCCCAGTAAATATAGATAAAGCGTTAATCAAAAATATTAAACCATTGCAATTAGAAGAGATAAACTCAATTCATAATGATTTAAGACAGATTGAAACATCGTATACATCCACTTTAATATTTTAATATGAATCAGTAATATGTATATGTATCAATATTTAATATTGTATTTCCTTCAATAATTATTGTTTACATACTAATTGTAACTATAAGATATTACTATTGTAAAAATTAGGAAAGAGCATACGTGAGCATAGAACTCAAAATCCTCGAAAAGGCAACCCCCTTTTCTCAATCTTAGGAAGGGAGGAGTTATATGGTCATTATGGCTGAACCCTGTATAAAAATAAGGATATGATGTAACCATAAGCGTAGTGCTGACTATGCATTATGTTTATATATAAATAGATAGCTGTAGAATTATGATTTATCTTTAAGTGGACACTCCTATTAACCACATCTAAATATTGTTAATCGCTTTTAATTAAATAAAGTTTTTTGAAAGACTTTACCAAGAAAAGTTATTTAACTCTGGTATTTCGGATTTGCGATTTTCCAACGAAATATATTTATATATATATATATATATATATATATATATATATATATATATATATATATATTTATATCAGCCTGACAGAATGTTTGTTTCGTTTGAGATTACATTTTACAATAATTCAAAAACGAGTAAAGATATCGAGTCGCGGTTTTCGCCAAACCGGGGTTATTTATATGGCTTTCAATGCCAATAAAAGAAAAATGTATCGAGATATTTAATTTTTTTACAAAAAACGATGAAAACTGAATATTGGTTATTCAGCGCCCTCTAGGAGTGAAAGTGTGAATTTGCGAACGCATCCGACATTATTTTTGAAATGAGCGTTGAATTATCTTCCAACAAGACTAAAATCGTTTGGATAACGCGTCTAGGAAATTACAGTGGTTTAGGAAAGTACTGTCTCCCAGCTTCCCCCCTCCCGCAAAATTTCCTGAACTTTCCATTTGCGGTACTAGAACAATACGTTACGTATCGATTTTTTGAGAAAAAGTTAAATTTAATTTATACCATGGTAATTACGCCATCTAGCGGCCATTTTAGAAACTTGAAAATATTTTATCTGAATTTCTTTTAGCCTATTTACTCATGATTTTTTTTCCGAAGACAAAGTGTTCACGGTTTCCCTATTATCCTACATCGCTGACCTTAGTTGGACACCCGGTATATTTATATAAGACAAGAAGATGGCAGAAAAAAATTACACAAATTTGTTGTCCATGACGATGAAAATCCCATTGAAGAAAACGGGAAAGTTTTATGCTTAGCAACTCTGGAAAACGGTAGAGCCACTAATATCAATTGAATACGAAAAAAAACTTGATTATTAATATTTTCAGATAATGAGTATTTTGTAGAGTTCTTTGATAAGGAATTAATAAAAAAATATGGGTTGTGACCTGCAACTGAGGACGAGGACCAATAAAAAGAGGAAGAAGGAAATATTTGCGAAAATATTTTGGAAGAAGATAATAGTAAGTATAAATGTTAAAATAAAAGATAATCAAAATCTATTTTAAAATATTTACTTCATCTTAGATTCTGTAGATTTTCATATTCTCTACTTCTCTACTTCATTGTAACTTTTATTTTAGCAGGAGGAAAAGGAAAAATGAGATGGATCAAAGCCTCAACAAAGAAACTTCTCTATTCTTACGCAGAGAATATTGAAAATGTAGGACCGTTGGAGTTATTTAGGGACAAAACAGCCATGTTCAAGCATATTTAAAAAGATTTATTTAAGTCTTTATCATTCAGGTGTAATGCGAAACAGTGCAAAGATCATTATTATAATACGATGCGAAAGCACAAATCAGTCATCGATCAATCGATCCACCGATAAAAATAGGAGTAGGCAAAACAAATGTTGCGTCTACTTCAAATGAGAAGACCAAAAAAGTTAAAAAGCAAAGACCTAAAACAAGATGTTTCGAAGATTCATATAGAGAATTAGAAGAACTCAAGGAAAAGAATCGTGAACGATATCGACAAGAAAAGTTAAGAATTTTAAAAAATGTAAAGGGGTATTTCTAGCTAGTCTTCAAAATCTGAAGCAATAAAGTATAAAATGTGCTAAGCATATTTAATTAAATATTTAAACATTTTAATATAAAATTTACTGAGAAAAAATATAGTAAACAGAGAAAGAAAAGCCTGTTATTAGAAATAACTGTTTTTATTCACAATTTGATGTCAAGCTAAAGATAAATCTGTACTAGAACTAATTTACTTGATTAATCTACAACCCCAACAGAACCCATACAGATGCGGGACTCTGTGTCATATAGTATCCTATTAATCGACAAAATTCAATGGTAATGTTAATGGAATCTTGTCAATTAATAGAATACTATATGACACAGTCCCGCTTCAGGTTTAACAGAATTCTAGAAATATGAAATCGCTTCACTTTCCCTAATGCTCTGTCATAACGTTCATTTCTTATAAGATTATTATTATATGCATAATTATTTATCTCACCAACCTCATCTAATTCGAAGAAATAATCATTATTGGATAAGCCCAAATTATGTAGTACACAGCAACACAAAATGAAATGTCCTATTTTTCAGCATTCATAAAATCTGTGGCATCAAATGACGAAAGCGAGATTTTAATAATCGAAAACTATTCTCAATTTTTACTAGTGTTGAATTTAATTTTTGATAGAAACGAAGGTAAAACTACGTTTGTTAAATTCTTAATCCAATGTGATGGTACATTCATATCGATGCTACTTTCTAAATTAAGCCTTTCAAATTTAGAGGTACGAGTTCGTTTTATATGGAAGAAACATTTATTATATTGAATTGATTGTCTTTTAAAGAATTCTCTTGTAAATCTCTCGCAATAGCTCTACCAATGGTATATCTCTATTAGTAACAGATTTTTGACTCGCTTATATGACTCCAATAACCAGTATTTTGTCAAAGATTCCTTCCATTTTGCAGAATTTATCAGTGAATTCCATTTTCTTAATAAATTTATTATTTTAAGTCTGGATGTTAAAGCTCTATTTAATAACATTTCCTTTGATATGGCAGAAAGAGGTATTGTAAATAAATGGAATATTATAAAACAGCATTGCAAAATCTCTAAAAAAGAATTTATTAAACACCTTAAATTTGTTTTTGATACAAACATTTTTTTATATAAAAACACATTCTATCAACAAATATTGGGAACACCGATGGGTAGTGCAGTATCATCTATTGTTTCTCAATATGTTAAGGATGAACTTGTTGATCAATGTCTCAGTCGTCTTAGTTTCAATGTACCCTTCCTAAAAAAAATGTGTAGGATATTGTTACCAGCATACCTAGTAATGGCAAAGATGAACTCTTAAGAATTTTCAATGGGTTCGACCCACTGTGACAATTTACAGTAGAAGAAGAAGATATTAAGAAAACTATTCCCTTCTTAGATACCAGGCTACATCGTAAAACTGATAACAAAATTATAACTTCTTGGTATTCTAAACCAGGATCTTCAGGTCGGTTTATGCATTTTAAATCTAACCATCAAATAAGCTAAAAAATTAACCTGGCACTGACAATGAAGAACAGAATATATAAAATTAGTCATGCTTCTATGCGAGAAAAAGATCTTGGTAAATTAAAAAACGTATTTATTCTATGTGATTATCCGATTCCATCGATCAAGAAATTATTATTTAGTAGTCCTCAAACTACTTTAAGAGAACCAATAAATGAAACAACACAACCAAACAATTTCAAATACTTTTCTCTACCAAATTTTAATATAATAACCCCTAAAATCAAACAGATATTAGCACCTTTAAAAAATATAAAAATAGCTCATAAAAATACAATCAGACTTAAAAATATTTTTTCGAAACTAAAAGATGAAACAGACAAAATATTGATGTCAGGTATAGTATATAGTATTCCATGCATGGATTACAATAAAGTATACATCGGTGAAACAAGCAGACATTTAATAGATCTATAACATCACACAGAAGTGACATAAGAAAATCTGTGCTTTCTTGTACACTTGCAAATCATGCAGTTACTAACGATCACAATGTTAACTATGAAGGAGTTGAAATTCTTGATATTGAAAATAATTTACACAAACGAAAATTTTTAGAGATGGTACATATAAACCAAAGAAAAAATTATATAAATGATAATAATAACACGGATATAAATATTTCATTATAATCATATATTTATAATTAAATTAAATATACTTCGTACAGCAATTATAATACATCAAAACAAAATAAGCCATTATAAAAAGTTGAATGTATCCACTGATAATTTGACAAATTGAATGTTTTAATTTAATAATACATACATTTTATATATTGATAATGTAAATATTTTAAAAAAAGTGTTAGGATATTTTATTAGATGAATCTGTACAACAATAGTTTATAAAACCTCCAATGTTGTAAGTAATCTTTTATTATCATTTGTTACAAATTGTAATACATTAAAAATATTGTAGATTTCCTGACGAAGAAACAATAAATGTTCCGGAAGCTTGAATAAAAGATTAAGATTAAAGAGTTTTCTTTGTGCCCAGAGAATGCCATAACTGAAAATTATTTTTTTCCTAGAGAATAGTAGTTTTTGAAGTCTCTCCGGGGCAATTTATAATTACTTGCAATGCTCCTGCTATTATCACTATTGTCTAGTCTGTACACTTTCTATCCGCGGTTGTAAACTATGACACTATCATAGGTATCTGGTACTTTCTGGAGGTTTCTCAATAGTTGGGCTTTGCAGATCGCATTATTGTCTATCGGATAAGTATAGAGGTTGTAAAATAGCTTCTTTTGTGGATTTAAGGTTTTACAATGATTGAGGTCTTTGTTGGAAATGTACATTAATGAATCATCATTTCTGGCAATATATTTATGTGATATTGAAAGAATATTGTAGCCCAGTTCTTTCGTGCAGTATTGAGATAGGAAATAGGTGGAACAGGGTGTATATTTGTTGTTCTACTAGTGGTATTTTCAAAATGAAGATAATGTCGTTTTTGATAAGCTTGAAACTCAATAATTTGTACCCGAGTGATTTCTGAAGATTTTACTGGTAATGGCAAATTATTCTTTATAAGATTTTGTTATATTTTCTGAAGGGATGATAAGAGATTATTAGGAGTAATTATTGACGAATGTATTATCTTCAAACGGGCAAAAGTTATAGAATTAAATAAACAATTTAAATTATCTTCAATTCTCGATAATCAAGTAGCTCTCCATAATCTTTTAACATATTTCAAAAAACTTAAGTTTTGCGAAACCATTACCATTAACTTGGTGGATTACTCTAGAGGGATGTACCTACATGCAGTCCAAATTTACTTTCGTTTTTTAGTTAGTATCGGCAGTGCTGCTGAATTTCTATAAATTTCTAAAATTTCAAATGAGCAGTTAAATTTGTTTGTTCGCTAATTTAGTTTTTATTTGAGATTTTACGTATACTTTGTCATCTATACTATAATTTGGAATGTTCTTATGAACATGTTGGATAAATCGAATCTTGGTATTTTCTTTTTGCCTTTCTGTTCTAGCTCGGGCTGTTTTATAGAATTGAGATAGATGGTTATTTAAGTTTCTCACTTATTTGGTTATTAGCTCTATTGCTTTATACAGGTTTTCAGGGGGGTCTACTTAAAACCGAAAGACAAGTTCATATGGAGTGAATTCATGTGTTTTGTTCACGAATTGGTTATAACAAATTACCGCGTATGGAAAAATATTAAATGGGTGTTCGTGCGGATGTTCAACTAAATTGATTCGTATCATTTCTAATAGGGTTGAGTGAGACTTTTCTAAAGACCAAATGGATTGCGGATGTCCTACATTAGAATTAGTGATTTTCATATCGTATAATTTACAAAGGCCTCTTAAGAGGGGCGTATATATATATATATATATATATATATATATATATATATCATTCATATATTATTTTAGAATAATATACAAAGATAATTCTCATTTGATGTTACGAACTTCTTTCTATCATTATAAACTTTTATTTCTTTTATTACTTGTTATTTACTAATTACTTTACATACAACAAATATTTATTCGACATTGTCAACAGAAACCAAACATGTTATTTTTTTGTATATATACACATTTCTGTTATTATTTATAATATTAATCTAGTTTAAATTATTAACATTTACAATTACGCGCATACAGGTGTTATCTTACACCTAGGTGGTATTGTAAAGATTTCCTTTATTTAAAAAAAATTAAAGAATTTATAAATATTTCAATACTGTACGCTTCGAAATAAATAAATAAATAAGGTTAAAAAAAATATTGACTGTGATACATTCTCTGATGGTGATAATGAGACCATCGAACATAAAGAAAATGCTCAAATAGCTGCCAGCATATTCGAAACACCTAGGTACATCTTCGGTTATGAATTCTAGAGATTTCGCATCGGAACATTTTAATCACCATAAGCTTGATAAAGAATTAGAAAAACACATAGTGAATGCAAGAAATGGTGACAGTGCAGATCACATCACAAAAACATTGAAAATGGGAAATCTTGAGGTGCAGTTTATTGATGGAAATATTTTGAAATGGTCTAAGACAAATACGTAAATTTGCTGTTAGTTCTGAGTTATACAACTTGATATTCCTAAAGAGACCTCCAGCAGTTGATAGTTTGGAAACAGAACGCACTTATATTGAAATTTACAAATGCACTCTACAAACAAAATCAAAATAAATATGGAATAAAATATAAAATATGTAGTAAATATCGTGAAATTATCAGGCCTTTATTGAATTCAATTAATGATTCCATTGGAAATGGAAAATTTTAGTGACAAGAAAATCAATCAGATTAAACTACAAAAGGTATATAAAACGAAATCCAAGAATTATGTATATTAGAATAAGCCCAAAGAATTAGTGGATCGTTTACGATTGTTAATAGCTTCAAAATGGAGTGGACACACCCCTGCCCATGCCCTCATGATAATGAGATTATATCAGTTATAGAAGAACTTTGCGAAGAAGATATCATTTACTAATGTTATTGTGGAGAGTTATCATTATCGATATAGCATTCAACGAAACTAGTGTGTATCCAGATGAATAGAAAAACCAAAACTCATTTAATAACAACTGGTGTTAAACGACAAGTTGTTGATGAGTTGCACAAACCAGCTGGACGTAATTTCCAACGGAGATCAACTATTCTTAAGGGTATTGGAGATTTATGGCAAATTGATCCTGTTGATTTACAACCTTATACAGAAAGTAATAAGGGTTATGGATATATACTGATTGTTATTGATTTTTATTCAAAATATTTATGGACCAAGCCAGTAAAAACAAGACTGGAATAATTATAACAGAAGCAATGGATATGATACTGAAAGAAGCCAATTATACCCCAAAACATATACAAAGCGATCAAGGGAAAAAAAATTTCAATAGTGATTTTTCATTATTAATGAAACGATACAAGATCAATCATTATTCAACATTCAGCACAATGAAGGCAGCCATCCCAGAAAGAGTTATTCAAACAATAAAAACTTGGCTTAACAAAGTGTTCTCAGTAAATGGACACAACAAATGGTTACAAATTCTTCCAATCATCACCAACAAATATAATAATAAAGTGCATCGTACAATAGGTATGAAACCGATTGATGTAAAGTCTACTACATAATTGAAAATCACGAAAAAGAAAATGAAACTAATCAAAGCCAAATATCAAGTGAACGATATAGTACGCCTCAGCAAGTATAAAAATATATTTGAAAAGGGATTCACAGCCAATTTCATCACGGAATTATTCAAAACTGTCAACGTTAACAGTACCTACACATCCTCCAACTTATATTCTTGAATACATGGATGGAAATCCTATTTGAGGTTGTTTTTATGAGGGTGAATTACAGAAAACACAATTTCCAGATATATACCTCCTTGAATTTTTTTTCAGAAAAGAGGAAAGAAAATATTTGTGAAATGGTTAGGATTCTCCAATGAACACAACTCCTGGATTGAAGACAATGCTATAGTTTATTTTTCAGTGTTATAATAATTAATAAAATGGTTATGAATTCAAAAGATATTTTACTATATTTTCAATAACACATACTTAATCTAATGGAAGCAAATATATCCATCGTCCCCCGATAATATTGACTAAAACCTCGATTGAATTTTTGTTCTATTATTTTCATTACATCTTATTCATATTTCAAATAAATTGACTATGCTCACCGATTAGTTTTACAACCTTGTCATACTGTTCAATTCAATTCAAAACATTTATTGTGCAAAAATCTATTGGTACAATTCTAATTTACTATTTGATTCATATTTTATTTCTTCAGGCCTGGTAGGGAGCTGTCTCCCTTGTCAGGCACCTTGTCATACTGTTTGGTGTTTGATATTTATTGCCAATCGGCATCCCAATATATGGATAATAAGGCTTTTCCACCTGACGTCAGCGCCATTTGAACTACTGTCAAAATCAGCTGTTCTGGAGGGCAACAAATCGCAAGTTTGAATTTTAAGATTGTACTTTTTACTTTATTTTAGTTGTTTTTATACAGTTTCAAAACACTCAGGTTAATAATAAGGTATTTTAACACTAATTGAATTGCTTTAGAACGTGCAGCTCGTCGGCAATCCTGTATACAGGCCTTATATAGAGACGATTTAACAGAAAGCAAAATCAAATGGCAAAGAATTTGTAGTGACCATTTTATTTAAGGTAAATTTATCCTATTATTTTTCTAATGAATGCATATTTTATTACATACATAATGTGTTTTATGTATTTCAATCAATTTAAATAAAGATAGTTATTACAATTACTTATATAAATAGCCGTGTAATTTGTTTTCACCAAATATATCTCAAGAAAAGCCAGCAAATTTTGAAAACAAGAAGATCTCGGATTACATCCCAACAGTATATACGGGTTTCAACCAATCCAAATTTAAAACAACCCCTAAAGTAGCGAGAGAGAGGTATACTAGGGCAAAAGAAAGTTTAAAAAAGAAGGAACATAGTTCTAAGATTCCATTTATATTATATTTATTTTTCATTATACAAAATATATAAGAATTCATCGAAACAATATAATTTTATTTTTATTTGAATATAATCAATTGGTGGTGGGGTAGTTAGCTTTACAGCTTAATTAGCTTTTAAACATGCTATGTAATGGTAATTTAGTACCTCCATATTTTCATCTGAAAAAAAAATCTTGTGGCAATCGATTTGTGAGAAAAATTGCTGCTCGAAAATATCCACTAATTCGTTAATATATTGTAATGTTCATATGTTTATATATAATCGATTGGCATCATTTTCGTTGTTGCATCGAAGTCTGTATTCTTCCTTCAGTCCTTCAAAATATCTACTTACATTGGACATCTGAAATAGAAACATTTTTTGAAGCATTTTCATCTTACTATATATACTGTTGTTGTATTTTATCAATAAAACAAAAAATAATCTGTTTTTTATTATAAATAGAATTCATATTGCCATTTTAAATGATTATTATGTCTGTAGAGGTCATCTCAGGTATCATCTTTTAATAAGTTAACTACATATAAAGCCATAATATCTCCTCATCTTGATTTCTGTGGAACATTCGTATACCTGATGAATAAAGAACAAATTGATACATTGTAAAAGATACAAAATCGTGCTATGCGAGCCATTCTACTATGTAAAAAAACGAACACCAATAGCTTACATGATGGAATCCTTGAAATTATTGAATGTACGACAAAGGGCCGCTTATAATATGCTCAAGTTTGTGTATAGATTGATATCAGGACGCTTACCATCCTACCTAACCGAAGAAATAACATATCTTCCAGAAATACATAATCACAAAACCAGATCTCATGCTTCGAATGATTTCTATATCAGTATTGCTAATGCTGCTACAAACACAGGTTCATCAAAGGCTTACAGCTTTACAACTCCTTACCAAGAGAATTGAAAAAATACTCGTCATAAAGAGAATTCAAAAGCCAGTGTATAAAATACGTAAAACGTTTATAACCTATCCTTATAATATTTCTAGTTGTAGTATTTTATTCTATAGTGTTAATTTAACTTGTCCATGTAGTTAATGTTGTTTGTCCATATTTAATTTTATTTATACTATTGTATTTCATTTATATATTTTTATAACTTGAGAGCTGATGATGCTAATAAAGATTATATATGAAAAGATGTAAAGATTTCGCTACTGAAAGATATATACTAAATGACTTCGGTCTTTACGGTAGATAGATGGCTATAATCACATATAGCCATAAAGTACCAACGATGAAAACAACTACTCGGTGGACAAAAGCCCCATCGCGCATTGAATTATATCATCGCTGGCAGGTGCAAAGGATCGAGATCTCACTCGATACCAATTGCGGTAACTTCTAACACCTTTTTGTTTCATTATCTATGGAACACAACACTGTTGTACCAAGAACAGGATCACTGTGATTTCGACCTTATTAGGATCTCATCAGCTGAACATATGGTTCGGGCCGTGTCCAAAGAGTCATAAAACTGCTGGTTCTACATCGACAAGCGATGCAAAGAACAAAACAGCGTGCCGCTTCCAGCGTCACTTAGGAGTTAAAAGTTGAATTTGAACGCGACCCACGTATCAATGTGAAAAGATGTAAAGATTTCGCTACTGAAAGCCATCTATCTACTGTAAAGACCGAAGTCATTTAGTACATATCTTTCAGTAGCGAAATCTTTACATCTCTTCGCATTGATACGTGGGTCGCGTTCAAATTTAACTTCTAACTCCTAGGTGGCGCTGGAAGCGGCACGCTGATTGGTTCTTTGCATCGCTTGTCGATGTAGAACCAGCAGTTTTCTGGCTCTTTGGACACATCCCGAACCATATGTTCAGCTGATGAGTTCCTAATAAGGTCGAAATCACAGTGATACTGTTCTTGCTTCAACAGTGATGTGTTCCATAGATAATGAAACAAAAAGGTGTTAGAAGATGCCGCAATTGGTATCGAGTGAGATCTCGATCCTCTGCACCTGCCAGCGATGATATAATTCAATGCGGGATGGGGCTTTTGTCCACGGAGTAGTTGTTTTCATCGTTGGTAGTTTATGGCTATAAGTGATTATAGCCATCTTTCTACGGTAAAGACCGAAGTCATTTAGTATATATATATATATATATATATATATATATATATATATATATATATATATATATATATATATATATATATATATATATACATGTAAGTGGGGTGGTTATTGGGAATGGCAGCATGAATAAAAGAAAACTGTTTCAACTCACTCCGAGCTTTCGGAATTGTTTAATTCCGTTTTCAAGGGTACTATAAAAAAAAGTTACATTTGATTTCACATTCATATAAATAGTTACAACAGTATGTGTGTATGAAGTAGTTGAGTATAAATATATTGCTTACGTTAGATGAGGTTGCATTCAACTGATGTTTAAGTGCTATATGCATTGGAATGGACAAGATTTATTTGTAATCATGTTTTGGGTGAAACGACAAGCACGACGACAATATAACAGAAAATAATTTAAATTTATACAAGAAAATAATTTTAAAATAAATAAAATGTGTTAAAATATTTAAATTTAAATATATGTACAATAACAACAACAGAAATGGTCTCTACACTGTGTCAGGTGTCTTTTGTCTGACTCAGTTCATTGACTGATGAGGAGAAGTTATGAATGTTGAATATGTTCTATGTAGTAACACTTGGAACACCATTGCGGGTAAATTGATTTTCCGATGCAAGTATGTAGGAATAGATAGCACGCAAGAGTTTGATATCTGTTTTCTTGTTTATGTTCTCTTTATTTTGGGTAATATATGCCATTTCCAGAAACTCTCTTTTAGTAGTATTAATTTCTTAGGCTAAAATCTTTGTTGTTTCATAGTTCATTTTATGACGAAGATTATACACATGTTGTGCCAGTGCACATCTCTACGGATACAATCGGCTATCGCTTTTGTATGCTGCAATTCTGTCTTTAAGTAATCTACTTGTTTGACCGATGTAATATTTTTCACAATCATGACAATGAATGCAATATACTACATTAGAGAGACTTGTGAGAGGTGTTCGATCTTTTAGTTGTGCCGTAATTTTATATTCAATTACACCGTTTTTACGCACATGCGGCGAACGGCAGCTCTTGAGTCGGAGACACGTGAATACTTGCTCTAGGCTGAAACACTCTTCTGGCCCTTTCTTTGGACGCCACCTGTCTCTCGATTTAAATATCTACCAAGCGTCATAGAGCAGGAAAATCGCTTGGGGTATACAGATTATAACGGACCTTTTGTAGTACAAATTAACAATAAAACACAATAATGTAATACAAAATAAACAGTTTATTACAAATGGAAAATAAAAAGAAAATACATATATAACCTACATAAATGGATTTAAATAGAAGTAATAGTCGTTTATAAATTTAATGTTGAAATAGTAAAAAAAAAGTGTGGTAAGAGATTACTAGCTTGGTAGTCTATTAAGATACTCAATAAAAGGGAATGTTCTAGAACTTCCGTTGCATATCATACCTATGCTTTCCTATTTAGAATAAGAATTACCAAAGCTGTACAACATTAAAGGTAAATTGAATATTGAAATAGTTCATATTTATGATATTTAATGAATTTAGATAATTTTAATAAAAAACAAAAATAAAAAACTCCAACTGGCCTTATTTACTTGACGTTCCCAGGTGGCTTTCTTTAAACTAGTGGGCGCCCTGCCTCCAGTCCGTTGGACTCCAACATCAAAATTAGCTAGTACTACTATAATACGGCTTTTCAGGCCCACGTGGTCTTCCAACGAAGATTCAACTCAGGATACAGTCCGTATCCAGTAAATAAATTTTACAACTTCCAGTCGAAACCAAAAATTAATTCAAAACCAAAAAAAAAGAATCCAAAACCAAAAGTGAAGCCAAAATCAAAAAAAACTTCATTGGTATCTAGGTGCTACCATTCTTTCACTCGCAAAATTCTAAAAAACATAATTGGCACGTGTTATAAACGTTGGTGTTATTTAAAAGATTCAATTCATGCAGAAGAAATAACGAAAACGAAACCACAAAAGAAATAGGGAATCTCACATACTCGTGATGTTACAACAAAAGTTAGGGCACTTCAGATCAAGAACAAATGGGCCCTGTGAGCGACATGCACACCCATGAGTCGTTTTCAATCAAGTCCAAAAGACAAAAATTTCTCAAGAAAAAGAAAAAAAAGGAAAAATCAGAAGTCAGATGCCCCTAGCCGTTAAGTCAAAAAATGGGCTTGTTCACACGAGTGATGAATGCGAACTCAGAACATCAATATTCTAGTGTGAACGAGCCGAGGTTCAATGGAACAGCTCAACACACCCACCATTAGGCAAATGAACTACTGGACAAGTCAAAAATTAACGTAACCTCAAATTTTATAAATGAAGACTATTTACTTTTCAGATATCATCGTTAATACGAATCACTTGAAATAAAAATCTATTTAACAAATGAATGGTTGGAGTTGATACACATATTAGGACAGCGGCCTGTAAAATATGGACATTTACACTGAAGTACTCGGCTCAAAATATACTGGAAACGCAAACATAAAAAGGTAATATCTAGATATATAAAATCATGTAGCATTCAATAAATTAATATAATTCTACCGCCAGAATGAATGCTACATTTACCCCTCTCCAAAAAAAAAATAGTCTAGCCTATAGGCTATTTTAAAACCTGTACGCTTTTCTCATCGGATAAGTAAATTTGGCTTGATAACTGCGCGTATCACACGTCCTTGCGGAAGATAATATAGGTAAAGTCAATTCAGGAATATGTCAAAATCAGTAAAAGTCAAAATCGGTGGAAATATGCCAGATGCTTGAAGCAATCTGTCACATTTGGTAGGTTAGCCAAAAATACACGCAAGATGAGATGTAGGTACTACAATCTTCACAAATATATTTAAAAGAGAAAATTCAATGCATCAATTATTATTACAGAATATACAATGATCCAACTAATTTGGATATGCCAAAGAAAATAGACAGATTGTCATGCCATCAGAAATATTCAAAGGACAATCTAATTAGTCGTGCTGACAATCAACATAAATATCATAACAAAGCCGTAATCGAGACATCATTATGTCATTGTCAGACAACATCTAGTCTAATTACCTACCAATTAACTCAAATATTGAATCGAATGGTTCAACAAAGAAAATCAATCACCCAACAGAATTGATGACCCAGATGTCCACCAACAACAGGGGATAAAATATAGATTCCATTAAACAAAAAAAAATAAAAACAATGCTTAACGCATTACCATAAGTATACTACAAATACGAGATTAGGTTATTCCGTATTGTGGCAATGCAATCAGCTTCCAGCACAAAACAGCCTAGGAAGGAGCTCAGGCAAGACACAACAATATAACCAAATCGTATTTATCTTTCAAGAATAATTACAAAAAACATACATATTTCCAGTTCTGAGAAATAAAAAACTCTCAAAGGCCAAACAAGATCAAGAAAATATACATCGTCAGTCACCACTAAACTGAGCAAATCATACTAAATCATCAATATTTCAGAAGTCACTTAAATATTTAACGCACTGTGCATTTAATTCAAATATACCTTTCACTTTAGGTATAATAAGCCCAAAATTTTGTCAGCGACAAAAACTAAACATACCGTGGTCGGGTACATTTTGAATATTGGAAATATTCAAAGCAAAATATACGTAATGCGACATTAATAAATTCAAAACATCTCTTGTCATACCAAAGTTCTATAATCTAAAAAATATATAACAAATAAAATTTTAAAAAAATATTGACAAGAGATTAACAAACTATAAAAATATAACTTCTTCAAATTATTCCTCATCTGAACTTTCAGAATTAGAAGTATCTGAAATAGGAATGTTAAAAGGTTTCAAATCCTTGATATGCCACTTCCCCACTCTAACGCCATCTATATTTTCCAAATCATATACTAAATTTGAAATCTTTCTACGTACTATACACTGAATATATTTGGGGGCTAACTTTGCGGTGAAGTTATTTACAGCACTTGATAGAATTTTATTCCGACACCAGACATGATCGCCGACTTGAAAAGAAACATCACGTTTTCTAAGATTATATGCTCGAGAGTTGCGTTCATACGCTCTATGAATTTTACTTCTAACTTCCACAAAGATATCCTTCAAACACTTCAAATTTTCAGCATAAGCATTCCTATCTCCCGGAATTATTTCAGAGTCGACACTGACGTCTAAATTCATATCTTTATAATAATTTCCTGACAATGAAACATGTCTGTCAAAAACCAAAAATGCTGGAGTAAAACCTGTTACCTCGTGCTTAGTAGTATTAATAGCTTGTTGAATCTTAGAAATCTGTTTATCCCAATTATCGTGAGTATCTATATAACTCCTAATCGCTGTACCAATCGTCCGATTATTCTGCTCTACAAAATTACATTGGGGAGAATAAACTGGATTAAATCTAATATTAAAATTATACATGTCACTCAATTTTTTGAAAGTTTTTGATGTAAATTGAGAACCATTATCGGCTATTAAAAGAGATGGAGGACCATGTACTTGAAAAACTTTATTCTCCAATGCATCTTCAACGTAACGAGATTTTGAACTTCTTAAGGGAAAAAGCAAAGTATATTTAGTAAACCAGCAAGCTACCACCAAAAGCCATTTATTTCCTTTCTTTGACCGTGGAAGAGGTCCTATTAAATCCACTGCTTGAACTTGAAAAGGATAGCTAACTTGCTTTTCTTTGCCCATTAATCCCATAGGAGAAGTGTTAGGAGCTTTTTGAGCTCCACATACCAAGCAAGTTGTTACAAATCTAAGTACGTCTTGACGCATTTTTGGCCAGTAATATTGTTCTTGCAAACGATGAAAAGTTTTATAAAAGCCAAAGTGACCACAATTAGGAGGACTGTGGCAGGAATCAATAATTTCCTCTCTTTGAGGTTTGGGAACTAAGTGTTTCCATTCCGGAAGATTAATTTTCATAGGAAAAGAATTTGGGATAAACTTATAAACAAAACCGTTCTCAACTTTCCATTGCGGATAGTTCTCAGGAGCATCTAAAATTTTCTGACGTAAATTAATATACCATGGATCAATACGATCAACATCAAGTGCACCAACAACTATCTCGTCTAAAATACTAGAATTTGAACAATTATCAACAGCTGGTTCTTTACTAGGAATACGTGACAACGCATCTGGAACGATATTTTGGGCTCCTTTTCTGTGTACTAAATCAAATGTATGCTGTCTAAGACGAACTGCCCATCGAGCTAATTTTCCACTAGGATTCTTAGTTGAATTAAGCCATAATAAACTATAATGGTCGGTAATGACCGTAAAAGGAACACCTTCAATAAATCCTCGGAACTTTTCAATATTAAACAGCACAGCAAGACATTCTTTTTCCACCACAGAATAATTTCGCTCAGCTCTGGATAAAGATCGGCTAGCTTAAGCAATAACTCGCTCTTCACCATCTATAATTTGTGACAAAACTCCACCTAATCCAGTATTTGATGCATCGCTAGAAATATAAAAACGTTTGGTAAAGTCTGGCTGTGATAATATAGGAGCTGATACTAAAAGTTGCTTAATTTTGACGAATGATTCCTCTGCAGCACTATTCCACTCTATAGACTGCCCTTTTTTCTTCCCCTTCAATAGGTCGTTAATAGGAGACATTAATGTTGAAAAATCTTTGATGAACCTTCGATACCATGAACAGAGTCCAACGAAACGTTTTATTTCAGTAGTACGCCTTGGTCTAGGATAATTTATCATTGACTCAACCTTTTGGGGATCTGTACGTAAAGAATTTGAACCCACGATATAACCCAAAAATTTCAAGGAAGTTTTAAAGAAATCACATTTTTCCAAATTGATAGTTAAACCTGCATCTTTTAGTTTTTCTTTAACTTCTGCCAACAACTTAATATGGGTATCAAAATCTTCAGAAACCACCAAAATATCATCAAGATATGTAAAAACATTAGGCTCATAACGAGGACCAAAAATTGCATCCACGAGGCGCTGCTGCGTCTGTGCGGCATTTCTGAGACCAAAAGGCATCGTAACGAACTGAAATAACCCTCTGCCTACTACTGCAAAAGCGGTTTTCTCTTTTGACGGTTCATCTAAAGGAATTTGCCAAAAAGCTTTGCGAAGATCTATAGATGAAATATATTTAGCATGACGAAGTGAGGACAAAATCCTATCTATGTTAGGCATAGGATAACAATCAGGTTTTGTGACGTCATTGATAGCGCGTCCATCAAAGCAAAGACGATAGGATCCGTTTGACTTCTTGACTAATAAAACGGGCGAACACCATGGGCTCTTAGATGGTTCAACTACTCCTAGTTGTATCATTTCATCTAATTCTTCATTTAAAATTTTTGACATATATGGAGACATGGCAAAAGGTCTCTTTTTAAAAGGAATCGCTTCACCGGTATCAATAGTGAAAGTAATTTTATTAGTTCTTCCTAATCTATCTTTAGAACTAATTTCATTAAAAGAAGATATGACTTTATCTGCTTTCACACGTTCTACCCTAGAAAGATCGTCCAAAGAATTCAACTGAGGATTAAATTCATTTAAAGAATTATCACTGACATTATTCAAAATATTAAGTTCAGATTTACCATTCATGGACTGAACATGCCAACAGTTATGGCTAAAATTCACTAGAATATTAAATTTCTTTGCAAAGTCGCACCCAAATATAAATGCATGTGGAATAGAAGGTACCACCAAAGCATTTATAACAGAACATTTATCATCTATAACAATTGGCAAATCAACTGTGCCTTTGACACATTGTGCCTTACCATCTGCGGTACAAATATTTCTAACTTGGGTTGGGCATATCTTAAGACCTAAGTTATCTAAAACCTTTAAACCTCCCGATCCGACGACGGAAGTGGTAGCACCTGAATCTAATAAAACTGAAATGTCCACATCAAGTAACTTAACATTGATATAAGGTCGGTTATCCAAAGGTTTATTAACAAACAGAGGTGAAACATGGTTATTTGATGAAGAAACTTTATTAAAAGAAGTTTTATTATCCTTAAAAAAATCAGAAACTCTTTTCAACCAGTTTTTCCAATCAGTCTGGTTAAAATAATTTTTCTTTATTAACTCTTTACGAGTTTTTAAAAAGTTTATTGAATTTGAATTATAAACTATTTGTGATTTCAAAAGTGATGTATTTGGATTGTAATAAACATTATCAGAGGCGTTTGTTTTGGGAGTAGTGAGACTGCCTCCAGGAGACACCTTCCCATTTAGTTTTTTGAACATTTGGGACAAGTAGAACTCTTGACGTTAGGCTCACCACATTTAAAACAAAATATGTTTCTCGGTGCTCTGCAGTCCAAATACGTATGGTTCAGCAATTTACAATTAAAACATACTACCGGAGTTTTAACTTTACCATTATTATTACTTTTGTTATCATTTTTATCCACTGTCATATTTTTATTATTTGATTTATCTTGTCTAGAACCTGACTGATTGTGAATATTTCGTGAATTACTATTAAAATTTCCCTTAAATTTATCATTATTGTTATATCTACTAGTACTAGGATTTCTATAAAAACCATTAGCCTGATCAATACCGGCTACTTCATCTCTAGGTCTACTTTTATCCTGCATATAATTTGACTCTTCCAACTTACGACAAAGTTCTGAAAGCTCTGAAACAGTATCAATATCGACGAAAGCCAATCGATTAATAAACTCAGGTAAAATATTTTTCCTAATATGTTTGACCTTAGAGACTTCAGCAGGAGGTCTTGACAATCTAGCAAAAAGAGCTTCTAAATGTGCGATAAAGACAACTGTTGATTTGTGTTTGTTTTGTTTTCTTCTTTTAATCTGTTCCCATAAATCATCATCTATATCATCATGCAGAAAATCCTTTTTTAATTTTGAAATTAAAGAGTCCCAATCATTAATTGAAGATTTTATACTCCGATACCAAACATATGCATCACCGATAAGAAATTCGGCAGCAGAATTAAATAAATCTCGAGATGAAACATTTCGCGCTTGCGCCAACTCCATTAATCTCTCTATGAACGGATAAAGATTTTTAGAATCGCCATTAAAATTAACTTGCCATTCACTTATCGGAATATTACGACTGGCACAATGAACAACCGGAGCTGCGACATTAATAATTGGAGCTGTAGAAACGGAAGGTGTTGGATCTTGTCCAGGATCAACTTTATCATATAAGTCTGACTCCAATAACAAACAATTGGCAACAATCTCCTGAATATAAGAAAATATTCCAGATGCCTTTTGTTCATCAGTTGGAATAGGAATTCTTTTTGCTCTGCCTGCAACGTGAGCTAAACGTGATTTAACCCTACCGAAAGCTGAATCGTTAACGTTTCCCTCAAATTCATCTATGACTCTTTGTATTGAGTGTAAGCTTCTTTGAATTTCGATTTTCTCTTCATCGAAAGTTAAAGTAAAAAGTTGCAAATTAATATCCTTTCCTGGTTGAGATTGTTCTCTTTTTTGAATTCGAAAAAATATTTTACGCTTATCTGCTACGGTACGTGGTGAAGTTAAAAGTCGAATCTTCAATTCATAATCCAACTCATACTCTAATAAATGATTAGGTTGGAATTTAAAAATATCCATGATCAAAGTTTAAATTTAAAAATAAATTGTCTATAAAAAAGATTTTCAAATCAAAATATTTGTTTCAGTAGCTATCGATGTAAATTAAGAAAAAAAAATATTATTTGATGAACATTACATTTTTAATAACTCTTTTCAATGTATAGGAATTCTGGTGAAGTATCACAGTTTGATTAATGTTTACATATACACATATAACCCCATATGTAAAGGAAAATCAAATGATAATTATTTAAAATCAACCGACCCATATAGTTGTAGGAAACAAAATGGTCATAAATATTGACACACCCTGTTTATAAGTTCGCAAAAAAAAACTTCAAAAGTCAACTTAAAAGGTAGTGTGTCTATGACTATATTCCAATGAGGGTTCTTAGGAAATAAATGACCAGTGCCCTCAATATTGTGACTCTATAGAAAAACACTAATCAAGCAGCAACACATTTGTGCTTTCCACCAATATACTTATATTAAAATGTTACTGTTCAATGAAATTTTAATAAACTTGAAATATTATGAATCCAGATAAAATTATTTATGTTTTATTGTCTCTCGCACTACAAAGTCCATCTCCAGAAAAGTGTTTCGGGGCCCCACGTTGGGCGCCAAATTTTGTGCCGTAATTTTATATTCAATTACACCGTTTTTACGCACATGCGGCGAACGGCAGCTCTTGAGTCGGAGACACGTGAATACTTGCTCTAGGCTGAAACACTCTTCTGGCCCTTTCTTTGGACGCCACCTGTCTCTCGATTTAAATATCTACCAAGCGTCATAGAGCAGGAAAATCGCTTGGGGTATACAGATTATAACGGACCTTTTGTAGTACAAATTAACAATAAAACACAATAATGTAATACAAAATAAACAGTTTATTACAAATGGAAAATTAAAAGAAAATACATATATAATCTACATAAATGGATTTCAATAGAAGTAATAGTCGTTTATAAATTTAATGTTGAAATAGTAAAAAAAAAGTGTGGTAAGAGATTACTAGCTTGGTAGTCTATTAAGATACTCAATAAAAGGGAATGTTCTAGAACTTCCGTTGCATATCATACCTATGCTTTCCTATTTAGAATAAGAATTACCAAAGCTGTACAACATTAAAGGTCAATTGAATATTGAAATAGTTCATATTTATGATATTTAATGAATTTAGATAATTTTAATAAAAAACAAAAATAAAAAACTCCAACTGGCCTTATTTACTTGACGTTCCCAGGTGGCTTTCTTTAAACTAGTGGGCGCCCAGACTCCAGTCCGTTGGACTCCAACATCAAAATTAGCTAATACTACTATAATACGGCTTTTCAGGCCCACGTGGTCTTCCAACGAAGATTCAACTCAGGATACAGTCCGTATCCAGTAAATAAATTTTACAACTTCCAGTCGAAACCAAAAATTAATTCAAAACCAAAAAAAAGAATCCAAAACCAAAAGTGAAGCCAAAATCAAAAAAAAACTTCATTGGTATCTAGGTGCTACCATTCTTTCGCTCGCAAAATTCTAAAAAACATAATTGGCACGTGTTATAAACGTTGGTGTTATTTAAAAGATTCAATTCATGCAGAAGAAATAACGAAAACTTACCACAAAAGAAATAGGGAATCTCACATACTCGTGATGTTACAACAAAAGTTAGGGCACTTCAGATCAAGAACAAATGGGCCCCGTGAGCGACATGCACACCCATGAGTCGTTTTCAATCAAGTCCAATAAAGACAAAAATTTCTAAAGAAAAAGAAAAAAAAGGAAAAATCAGAAGTCAGATGTCCCCTAGCCGTTAAGTCAAAAAATGGGCTTGTTCACACGAGTGATGAATGCGAACTCAGAACATCAATATTCTAGTGTGAACGAGCCGAGGTTCAATGGAACAGCTCAACACACCCACCATTAGGCAAATGAACTACTGGACAAGTCAAAAATTAACGTAACCTCAAATTATATAAATGAAGACTATTTACTTTTCAGATATCATCGTTAATACGAATGACTTGAAATAAAAATCTATTTAACAAATGAATGGTTGGAGTTGATACACATATTAGGTCAGCGGCCTGTAAAATATGGACATTTACACTGAAGTACTCGGCTCAAAATATACTGGAAACGCAAACATAAAAAGCTAATATCTAGATATATACAATCATGTAGCATTCAATAAATTAATATAATTCTACCGCCAGAATGAATGCTACATAGTCTTGAATAAACAGAATGTATAGTTAGAACGCTTTTATTTGCAATTTTGATATTATTAAAAGGCTTGAATATTTTGACTAGTTTAGTGGTCATTAGTCATCTCTTTGATATAGGGCAAGCTTGAAAATGTTATTAGTTGGTTGTTCGATGGTTCATATATATCATTAGTTTCATGGTTAGGGGTTGATGGTGTACTATATAAGATTTTATTAATGAGCTTTCTGGGGTACGCATTATCCAGGAATAAGTTATACAATATTTTCAAGTTGTTTTCATGAACAGTATGATCTGATATTTTGAGAACTCGGTTTAATAAGGTTTATTTTCACCTTTTTGTTATGATATGACCAATACTTTATATATCTTCCAGATGCCATCGGTTTTCTATACCAATCAATAATTATAGTGTTGTCTTTGTAGTGTATCCAAAGACCCCAGGTCCGCGCTACAGTTTACCTCTAATTCATTATCTAACTTTACGACTCGTCTCTTGGTATGTGATCATCTAGTCTAGTGGATTTTAGGACTTACCTGAAGTGTCAGGCACTCTAATAATATAAGAAAACACGTTTGTAGGATGCAACGGAGTTAACCTTCTAGTAGAGAAAGGGGGTGGACAGTAATTGAAACAACAAAATCCCTTACCAGTCCTTTTATTTAAACAACACATCATTTTTCACTTGAATTAAATAAGAAAACATTCAATAATTTAAAATAATACAGGCAATTTGAAAGAAAATAACATTTATAATTTAGACCAGGAAGGTCGCTCTTAAAATCTTCATAACATGGGAAAAAGAGCGAAAAAAACCCATGTACTATCAAATATTTTACAATAAATTTTTAATAACACTGCACATTCTCTTTGTCGTGAAAATTCACAAAGGTCTGACACTACTACATAATAACTCTTGACAACTCTTGATGAATTTACTTGTAATGTGATTAACAATAATAAATGATGGTATAAAACAAACGAATTAAGAAAGAATCACTCACCACCCAAGACAACCATATCTCAGATATACTTCGAAACACGGCAACAACATTCGAAACCGAAGGTTACACTTTTCTAACACGGAGGGACAGACCCGCCGCTCGCTGTCAGTCTGCTCAATTTGGGATTCAAGTCCCTGGGACAAATTCTTTTTGCATGTTGATGTCAACGGCCAATACCATTTACCATGAGATACTGTTACAAAGGTATTCATTTTTGAAATAAACAATAGTTATTGACATCATCATGAAAACAGTAACATATACCAAAATAAATAATATTCAACAAATCTCTATCATACAATGGTCTCTTGGCCTGACTCACGATACTCTCGCATCGTCTATAAAATTTCTTTATGTGATGAATTAATTATTCCAAGTTAATTCATCAAATAAATGATACCGAAGCAAGTGCATTTCATTTAAAGGTAGGTCAAACCTTCTTATAAATTTACAACAACAAAACAAAAGCTTATCAGTTACATTCAACTATCCAACAATAAAATCACCTTACCTTCTCAAAGTCCACAATCACTCTTCTATTTTTACCGCACCTCGCAAAACTTTTTCTCTCAAGAAGAAAAAAAAACGTCCAAACAAAACAAATACTCTACACCTGACATAAATATTCCTAAACATAGAATGCCGTTCAAAACCGATCCGGCACCGCTGTCTATCAAATTTGAATTTATTGTATTATCAGTAATAACATAGATATATCAAAATAATAAGACATCATATGTTGACTTTTATGATTCATATATAAAGAAAAATAAACAACCCGCGAAATTTAAATATGGACACCTCATCTTCCTTTCTTATTAGTCTTGTATCAAGAAAGGGTACAGATTGTCTAGAATCTTCCGTCTCGATAGTAAATTGTATATACGGATTATAACTATTAAAAATTTCGTCAATACTATTTCCCGGTAGTGATATTATTATATCGTCTACATATTTTTTAATAAAAAATAAATTGTACGGTAGAACTGGAACAACAATGTCAACAACAACAATTATCGCTAGGACCTAAATTCAGCGTGGAACCAGTCGGAGGTATTGATTTCCCAATTAAAAATTTTTTAGCGGACATTGACTTTATAGCATCAAAAATAGATGACTTAAATTTGAGTAATATTGCCTTAGCTAGATCAACAAACATCATTACTAATTATGCTCACAATTTAAAATACAACAATGTTTCATTTTATCGAAACCTTTTGATGAAAACAAAAGCTTTTCTAAAAAGTAATCCACATTTGATTGTCACAAACTCTGATAAAGGCAATGTAACGGTCATAATGGAGAGAGAGCAATACATAAATTTGACTAAAAATATAATTGAAAATAGTACATCCTATATTTCACTCAAAAGAGACCCGACCTCAACCGTACAAACTAACTGTAATGAATTAATTAGAATCCTTAGGAATACCAATCAAATAGAAGAGATACAAAAAAAGAAGCTTATGTCGTATAATGGTGTTTGTCCTAAGATGTATACACTGCCCAAGATACATAAACCATCTTTATCAATGCGGCATATAGTTTCCTCAATTGGTGCACCAACCCAGTTTCTCTCGGCTTTTCTCACAGATATTCTGACTAAAGCATACGATAAAGACAATGAATACTACATTAAAGATTCTTTCGATGTAACAACGAAATTCAACAAAGTACAACTTCCTCAAAATTATGTTTTGGCTAGTTTAGATGTGATTTCACTTTTTAATAATATTAGTCTTGTTTCATGTATTCAAGCAATAGAAAAGAAATAGGAATCCATTGCCAATGTTTGCAACTTAAGAAAAGATTCATTTTTTGAACTCCTCACGTTTCTTTTCAATAATACTTTCTTTTCATTTGACGGAAAATATTTCAAGCAAACCTTTGATACTCCAATGGGAGCCAAAATATCACCAATACTAGCTAATTATGTTATGGAGGATCTATAGACATTGTTGTTCCAGTTCTATCGTACAATTTATTTTTTATTAAAAAATATGTAGACGATATAATAATATCAATACCAGGAAATAGTACTGACGAAACTTTAGAAATTTTTAATTGTTACAATCCGGATATACAATTTACTATCGAGACAATCTGTACCCTTTCTGTAGTATCTTTACATTTTAGATGGTATAGCTAGCGACATCTAGAAATGCTTCCAGAAACTGATGTTAACCTTAATATATCTATATATATATATATATATATATATATATATATATATATATATATATATATATATATATATATATATATATATAATAAATGTAAAGATAACTATATTCAGTATTACTGATAATATCAAAAAAAATAAAAGCATAAAGGTGAATAGCATTCTCATTTTTTATATATATATATATATAAATTAACCTAAAAATACGATATTCTACGATAGCATTCCAATGTTTCCAACGATGTATATTTGACCGTTATGAAATAAATCTGTATCTTTATCAATCATCCGTGTAAATTATTGCTCCGGCTACACTACAGATTGGCGACGAGGATAATTGGTGAAGTAGTTATTTTTGAGAAACTTTTTCGTGATATTGTGCATTTTTCGGAGTCATGGGTGATGAAGAAAATGCGGCGTCGGTTCAGCAGGTGTTTAGAACACAAGATGGATCTTTACCCGAGTTCGACTACAAAAAGGATGATTGGAATTTGTATTTCGAAAGAATGGAACAGTATTTTGTATGTAACTATGTGGATGAGACCCGTAAAGTGGCGGTTTTATTGACTGTAATCGGTTCAAAAACTTGTGTGATCCTGATTTACCGGGACGCTTACCTAACCGAAGAAATAACATATCTTCCAGAAATACATAATCACAAAACCAGATCTCATGCTTCGAATGATTTCTATATCAGTATTGCTAATGCTGCTACAAACACAGGTTCATCAAAGGCTTACAGCTTTACAACTCCTTACCAAGAGAATTGAAAAAATACTCGTCATAAAGAGAATTCAAAAGCCAGTGTATAAAATACGTAAAACGTTTATAACCCATCCTTATAATATTTCTAGTTGTAGTATTTTATTCTATAGTGTTAATTTAACTTGTCCATGTAGTTAATGTTGTTTGTCCATATTTAATTTTATTTATACTATTGTATTTCATTTATATATTTTTATAACTTGAGAGCTGATGATGCTAATAAAGATTATATATGAAAAGATGTAAAGATTTCGCTACTGAAAGATACGTACTAAATGACTTCGGTCTTTACGGTAGATAGATGGCTATAATCACATATAGCCATAAAGTACCAACGATGAAAACAACTACTCGGTGGACAAAAGCCCCATCGCGCATTGAATTATATCATCGCTGGCAGGTGCAAAGGATCGAGATCTCACTCGATACCAATTGCGGTAACTTCTAACACCTTTTTGTTTCATTATCTATGGAACACAACACTGTTGTACCAAGAACAGGATCACTGTGATTTCGACCTTATTAGGATCTCATCAGCTGAACATATGGTTCGGGCCGTGTCCAAAGAGTCATAAAACTGATGGTTCTACATCGACAAGCGATGCAAAGAACAAAACAGAGTGCCGCTTCCAGCGTCACTTAGGAGTTAGAAGTTGAATTTGAACGCGACCCACGTATCAATGTGAAAAGATGTAAAGATTTCGCTACTGAAAGCCATCTATCTACTGTAAAGACCGAAGTCATTTAGTACATATCTTTCAGTAGCGAAATCTTTACATCTCTTCGCATTGATACGTGGGTCGCGTTCAAATTTAACTTCTAACTCCTAGGTGGCGCTGGAAGCGGCACGCTGATTGGTTCTTTGCATCGCTTGTCGATGTAGAACCAGCAGTTTTCTGGCTCTTTGGACACATCCCGAACCATATGTTCAGCTGATGAGTTCCTAATAAGGTCGAAATCACAGTGATACTGTTCTTGCTTCAACAGTGATGTGTTCCATAGATAATGAAACAAAAAGGTGTTAGAAGATGCCGCAATTGGTATCGAGTGAGATCTCGATCCTCTGCACCTGCCAGCGATGATATAATTCAATGCGGGATGGGGCTTTTGTCCACCGAGTAGTTGTTTTCATCGTTGGTAGTTTATGGCTATAAGTGATTATAGCCATCTTTCTACGGTAAAGACCGAAGTCATTTAGTATATATATATATATATATATATATATATATATATATATATATATATATATTGTAACGTTGAACCCTGTGCTAAACGTTGTGGGGTGAGTTCACTTGCGTAAGACTCAAAGTTCGCAGATTACTTCGAATGATTTATTTCGAACACACTGTACACGGCTTTCTGTTGTAGTATAACTGTCACTATTTGTCACTTTGACTATCGCGTTCCAACTACTTTCGACTTATGTCTCCAATTGACTGATACAATAAACTGACTGTGTCCCATGATCGTCACGGCTTTATATATCTAAATCATGACATGACATTCATCGAGAATGTTCTATGATTATCTAGACGAACATAATTAATGTTCTAGATCCTTGTCAAGGTGACAATAGCACGACAAATTGTACCTCACATACAGTTTCTGGAAGGATCGAGAACAAATCTACTACAATTCCAGAACTACACAATGAAATACACAAGCAACACTACTGCAAACAAGGTAGCAGAATGAATACAAACTAAAAGAAATAATAACAGTAAGTACATGATAAACTACCCACGTAACACTGCCCCCTTCTTAGCTTTGATCATCCCGATCAAATGTCACCTCAGTCCCTTTGTACAGTGAAAGTCTGTCGATATGAACCACTTTCATTTTACTGCGTGGAGATTTCTGAATTCTATATACCACATCGTTTATCCTCTTGATAACGGTATATGGTCCCTCCCATTGTTTGTCAAACTTTGGAGAACGACCTTTTCGTCTTTGTGGATTGTACAACCACACTTTATCACCAATTTTTAATTGTCCGGTTTCTGCACGAATATCATATCGGGCCTTCATTCGATCACTAGAAATCTTCAACTGTTTTCTAACCAGATTGTGTATTTCCTCGAGTCTTCGTCTCAAACTCTGAATGTAGGCATCTACAGATGTGGGAGGTTCGCTTGGTGAACCAAACAAGATGTCCGACGGAAGTTTCAGATTTCTACCAAGAACAATACCAGCTGGGGATTCTTTGGTCGATTCATGAGTGGAAGATCTATAGGCCAGTAGGAAGAGCGGTATACACTTATCCCAGTTTGTTTGGTGTTCATTGATTGCTGACCTCAAATAATTTTTTAGTGTTCTGTTAAATCTCTCTACCATTCCATCGGATTGTGGATGCAGTGGAGTTGTACGAGTTTTCTTAATCCCCATTAGGTTACACACACTCTGAAAGATATCCGACTCAAAGTTTCGACCTTGGTCCGAGTGAATCTCTAACGGCACACCAAACCGACTTATCCAATGTTCAATTAGGGCATCGGCCACTGTTTTTGCCTCCTGATTTGGAATTGCGACTACCTCTGGCCATTTACTGAAATAATCCATGATGACCAAGAGATATTTGTTTCCAGAGCTGCTTATTGGAAATGGCCCCGTAATATCGATGGCTATTCGCTCAAATGGGGCACCCACATTGTACTGCTGCATCCTATGGCGGGTTCTGGTATTTGGGCCTTTACTGGTAAAGCAGGTGTCGCATCGCCGACACCAGTCCTCTACGTCAGCACGGCTTCCTAACCAGTAGAACCTCTCTCTAATCTTCGATAACGTTTTATTGATACCTAAATGGCCACCACTTGCTCCACAATGAATCTCTTGCAGTACTTGTGCAATTCTTTTCCGTGGAAGAATTATTTGCAAATGGACAGCCTTACCATCATTACTTTCCCATTTTCTTTTTAAAACGTTATCATCAATTACAAAAGATTCCCAAAGTGACCAGTATCCTTTTATGACAGGAGACAAATCTGATATCTCCTGCCAAGTAGGTCTTGCTTCATCCATTTTCCACCTCATCACTGGTCCAATATCATTATCATCCAGTTGGTCTTGCTTGAGTATTTCCGAACTCCAGTTTGGGTCGCCATTTATCAAAGTTCGTTTGACTTTAAGAATTTCTGGTACATTATTTTCAAGTCTTGAACAGTTTTTACAGTCCTCTGCACAAGGCCGTCTTGACAATGCATCAGCGTTTCTGTGGTTAATACCAGGACGATGTTCAATTTTAAAGTCATATTCTTGAAGTTGTTGGAGCCAGCGCGCTATCTGACCTTCTGGGCTCTTGAACTGAAACAGCCATTTAAGTGATGCGTGATCGGTCCGTAGAACAAATGCCTGACCGTATAAATATTTGTGGAAATGTCTTATTGCCTTGACTACAGCTAGTAACTCCTGCCGCGTCACACAGTAATTTTGTTCAGCCTTTGATAAACTCTTACTGTAATATGCTAGTACATACTCCACTCCTTCTATTCTTTGGGACAAAATTGCCCCAATTCCTGTTTTACTGGCATCAGTATCTAGGATAAATTCTCCTTCTCTCTGGGGATAAGCCAGAACAATAGAAGAGCACAAAGCACCTTTCAGATATTCGAAAGCATTCTGACATTCTGGAGTCCAATTTTAAGGTCTTTCCTTCTCAGTTAGTCGATGTAATGGACGGGCAATACTAGCAAAATTCTTTACGAACCGTCTGTAATATGAACACAGGCCTAAGAAACTTCGCAGTTCTGTTTTGTTCCTTGGTACAGGCCAATTATGAACCACTTCTGTCTTTTCCGGATCTGTTCTTACACCATTTGCAGATATTATGTGTCCTAAATACTTCACCTCAGTTCTTAGGAAAGCACATTTCTCTGGATTAAGTTTAAGATTTGCTTGTGAGAATCGTTGAAATACCTCTTCTAGATTTTTCAAGTGTTCCTCAAATGTTTCACTGAAAACGATTACATCATCAAGGTATACTAAACATTTCTTTCCAATGAGTCCACGTAGTACTCTTTCCATCAATCTCTCAAAAGTCGCTGGAGCGTTGCACAATCCGAATGGCATTACAGTGAATTGCCATAGACCAGTATTGGCTGAAAATGCTGTCTTTTCTTTATCCTCAGGATGCATTTCGACTTGCCAATATCCACTTTTCAAGTCCAATGTATAAAACCATTTCGCTCCTGACAACCAATCCAGTGTATCGTCTATTCTAGGAAGAGGATAACTGTCTTTTTTTGTGATTTCATTTAATTTTCTATAATCAACACAAAACCTAGTCGAGCCATCTTTCTTTGTGACTAAGACAACCGGTGACAACCAAGGACTGTTCGAAGGCTCAATTACCTTTTGTTTCCTCATGTTATCTATAAGTATTGCCATTTCATTTTGTTTTGCTAATGGTACCCTTCTAGGAATTTGTTTTATTGGTTGTTGGTTGCCTGTGTTAATGCGATGTTGTACCATATTAGTTCGTCCTAGATCTGTTTCCGAAAAAGAAAATAGTTCTTTGTATTTCTCCCATAAATCACCAAATTTCGCCTTCTGTTGGTTATGAAGTTGAGAAATGATTCTCTCTTTCAACTCTCTTCCTTTCTGGCACATGGTTTTCCTTTCTAATTCTTTCTTGATTTTCTAGGAACTTCATTATTTCTGCAAAATTTGCCATTTCGTCGTAATCTTTCAACCTGGTATTCACCATATATTCTCAGCAAAATGCGAAGATCCCTTTTTCTGACACCAATTGTAACGTTTAACCCTGTGCTAAACGTTGTGGGGTGAGTTCACTTGCGTAAGACTCAAATTTCGCAGATTACTTCCAATGATTTATTTCGAACACACTGTACATGGCTTTCTGTTGTAGTACAACTGTCACTATTTGTCACTTTGACTATCGCGTTCCAACTACTTTCGACTTATGTCTCCAATTGACTAATACAATAAACTGACTGTGTCCCATGATCGTCACGGCTTTATATATCTAAATCATGATATGACATTCATCGAGAATGTTCTATTATTATCTAGACGAACATAATTAATGTTCTAGATCCTTGTCAAGGTGACAATAGCACGACAAATTGTACCTCACATACAGTTTCTGGAAGGATCGAGAACAAATCTACTACAATTCCAGAACTACACAATGAAATACACAAGCAACACTACTGCAAACAAGGTAGCAGAATGAATACAAACTAAAAGAAATAATAACAGTGAGTACATGATAAACTACCCACGTAACAATATATATATATATATATATATATATATATATATATATATATATATATATATATATATATATATATATATATATATATATAGACATGTAAGTGGGATGGTTATTGGGAATGGCAGCATGAATAAAAGAGAACTGTTTCAACTCACTCCGAGCTTTCGGAATTGTTTAATTCCGTTTTCAAGGGTACTATATAAAAAAGTTACATTTGATTTCACATTCATATAAATAGATAGTAGTTACAACAGTATGTGTGTATGAAGTAGTTGAGTATAAATATATTGCTTACGTTAGATGAGGTTGCATTCAACTGATGTTTAAGTGCTATATGAATTGGAATGGACAAGATTTATTTGTAATCTTGTTTTGGGTGAAACGACAAGCACGACGACAATATAACAGAAAATAATTTAAATTTATAGAAGAAAATAATTTTAAAATAAATAAAATGTGTTAAAATATTTAAACAAAACAAATACTCTACACCTGACATAAATATTCCTAAACATAGAATGCCGTTCAAAACCGATCTGGCACCGCTGTCTATCAAATTTGAATTTATTGTATTATCAGTAATAACATAGATATATCAAAATAATAAGACATCATATGTTGACTTTTATGATTCATATATAAAGAAAAATAAACAACCCGCGAAATTTAAATATGGACACCTCATCTTCCTTTCTTATTAGTCTTGTATCAAGAAAGGGTACAGATTGTCTAGAATCTTCCGTCTCGATAGTAAATTGTATATCCGGATTATAACTATTAAAAATTTCGTCAATACTATTTCCCGGTAGTGATATTATTATATCGTCTACATATTTTTTAATAAAAAATAAATTGTACGGTAGAACTGGAACAACAATGTCAACAACAACAATTATCGCTAGGACCTAAATTCAGCGTGGAACCAGTCGGAGGTATTGATTTCCCAATTAAAATTTTTTTAGCGGACATTGACTTTATAGCATCAAAAATAGATGACTTAAATTTGAGTAATATTGCCTTAGCTAGATCAACAAACATCATTACTAATTATGCTCACAATTTAAAACACAACAATGTTTCATTTTATCGAAACCTTTTGATGAAAACAAAAGCTTTTCTTAAAAGTAATCCACATTTGATTGTCACAAACTTTGATAAAGGCAATGTAACGGTCATAATGGAGAGAGAGCAATACATAAATTTGACTAAAAATATAATTGAAAATAGTACATCCTATATTTCATTCAAAAGAGACCCGACCTCAACCGTACAAACTAACTGTAATGAATTAATTAGAATCCTTAGGAATACCAATCAAATAGAAGAGATACAAAAAAAGAAGCTTATGTCGTATAATGGTGTTTGTCCTAAGATGTATACACTGCCCAAGATACATAAACCATCTTTATCAATGCGGCCTATAGTTTCCTCAATTGGTGCACCAACCCAGTTTCTCTCGGCTTTTCTCACAGATATTCTGACTAAAGCATACGATAAAGACAATGAATACTACATTAAAGATTCTTTCGATGTAACAACGAAATTCAACAAAGTACAACTTCCTCAAAATTATGTTTTGGCTAGTTTAGATGTGATTTCACTTTTTAATAATATTAGTTTTTTCTCATGTATTCAAGCAATAGAAAAGAAATGGGAATCCATTGCCAATGTTTGCAACTTAAGAAAAGATTCATTTTTTGAACTCCTCACGTTTCTTTTCAATAACACTTTCTTTTCATTTGACGGAAAATATTTCAAGCAAACCTTTGGTACTCCAATGGGAGCCAAAATATCACCAATACTAGCTAATTATGTTATGGAGGATCTATAGACATTGTTGTTCCAGTTCTATCGTACAATTTATTTTTTATTAAAAAATATGTAGACGATATAATAATATCACTACCAGGAAATAGTACTGACGAAACTTTAGAAATTTTTAATTGTTACAATCCGGATATACAATTTACTATCGAGACGGAAGATTCTAGACAATCTGTACCCTTTCTGTAGTATCTTTACATTTTAAATGGTATAGCTAGCGACATCTAGAAATGCTTCCAGAAACTGATGTTAACCTTAATATATATATATATATATATATATATATATATATATATATATAAATATATACATATATATATATATATATATATATATATATATATATATATATAATTAAAGAAATCTTTTAGTTCATTAATGAATGAGATATAAAATATATAAATAGGATGAAGCTCTACACCTTGCTTTTATTCAGTCGGATACAACCACCCACTAGAAGCATAAAGGTGTAGAGCTTCATCCTATTTATATATTTTATATCTCATTCATTAATGAACTAAAAGATTTCTTTAATTATTATACATACTTACGTTAAACGTAATTTTGCTCTCAATACCTAGGTGGCGCGAATTGTGTCCCACTGGTAGATAATGTCTCAAAGTTTTTGACTACTTCCAGTTGCTTTTGTATAGTTGGATACAGCTTCCACTTATGTGGCGCTGATGAAAGCTAACAAGCTTGAAATCACGTGATCCGCTTCTAGTGGGTGGTTGTATCCGACTGAATAAAAGCATAAAGGTGTAGAGCTTCATCCTATTTATATATATATATATATATATATATATATATATATATATATATATATATATATATATATATATATATATAAATTAACCTAAAAATACGATATTCTACGATAGCATTCCAATGTTTCCAACGATGTATATTTGACCGTTATGAAATAAATCTGTATCTTTATCAATCATCCGTGTAAATTATTGCTCCGGCTACACTACAGATTGGCGACGAGGATAATTGGTGAAGTAGTTATTTTTGAGAAACTTTTTCGTGATATTGTGCATTTTTCGGAGTCATGGGTGATGAAGAAAATGCGGCGTCGGTTCAGCAGGTGTTTAGAACACAAGATGGATCTTTACCCGAGTTCGACTACAAAAAGGATGATTGGAATTTGTATTTCGAAAGAATGGAACAGTATTTTGTATGTAACTATGTGGATGAGACCCGTAAAGTGGCGGTTTTATTGACTGTAATCGGTTCAAAAACTTGTGTGATCCTGATGTACCGGCAACCAAAGCTTATGCAGACTTGTGCACACTTTTAAAGAAACAATTTTCTAAGAAGGTTTCTATATATAGAGAATCTAAATCTAATGGTGAAGGCGTAAGTGGATGGTACGTCCGTTTGAAACAAGCCGCAATGAAGTGTAAATTTGGTGCATCGCTAGAAGACGTTGACCGAAATTTATGAATTGGCGATAAGCAAGGAATCGTCAATAACGGAGAGCCAGTTGACTAGGGAATCAACAGGCTACAGGTGAATGACCGGAAGAAGAATGAAGATAAAAGGGACGGAAAGGAGAAGAGAAATACCGTTCCTTTGAAGAAAGTTCCGAGTAAGAGGCTTATTTGCTTTGCATGTGGTAAAGATAATCATGATTTTAAAAATTGTAAATTTAAAGATATAAGTTGTAGAGTATGTAAACATAAAGGTCATATTTCAACTTCGCCCAGATGTACGGGTAATAAAAATCGGGAACTTCATTTGCAAGATTCTGATAAACCAGGTGGTTCCGATGAATGCGTTGATTTTTTTTATAACAATGATAAAGTTAATCCTTTCTATGTTGATATCTAAATAGAGAAAGTAAACGTTAAAATGGAGATTGACACAGGTTCAGGTATTTCTGTTTTACCTTTACAGTTTTATAATGAACATTTTGATATAAGAATTAGAAAAAGTTGTTTGACGTTAAAGACTTATGATGGTGGCATCATAAGAACGATAGGGAAAGTAATTTTAAAAGTTAATTTCAATAAGTTAAGTTGCAAAAACGAATTTGTAATTGTAGAAAATGGCGTTAGACCTTTAATGGGTAGAGATTTAATGGAAAAGTTAGTAATTAAATTTGATTTAAATTTTACAAATTGTTTAAAAATAACAGAAGGCAATTCTTCAGAAATAGATAGATTAAAGTCCAACATTTGCTCGGAGTTTTTTGATTTGTTCGATGCTACATTAGGTACATATAAATATTGTAAAATTAAGTTGAAATTAGAACCCAAAGCAAAACCAAAGTTTTGTAAACCCAGGAATATTCCTTTTGCCTTTCGTAAGAGTATTGAAGAAGAACTTCAAAGAATGGAACTAAATGGAATTATAACAAAAATAGAAAGTAGTGTCTGGGGAACTCCACTTGTTCCAGTCCTAAAAGCAAATGGTAAATTAAGAGTCTGCGCAGACTATAAAGTAAAATTAAATCCTTATTTGGAGGATGTTCAACATCCTGTTCCAAGAATAAAAGACATATTTCAAAAGTTGCAGGGTGGTCAATATTATTCCAAGTTAGATTTTCTTAATGCATATAATCAGTTAGAAGTTGACGAAGACTCCAGTAAATTGTTAGCTTGGTCGACTCATAAAGGAATTTTTAAGGTAAATAGGTTACCTTTCGGAACAAAACCAGCATGCAAATTGTTTCAAAGAGAAGTAGAAAAAGTTTTACATGGATGTAATGGTGCGGTGAATTTGTTAGACGACATTGTAGTTACTGGAAATTCTTTAGAGGAACATGTTGCTAATTTACGTGAAGTGTTAGGTAGAATAAGAAATGCTGGATTTAAGTTAAATGGGCAAAAGTGTGAATTTTTTAAATCTGAAATAAAATATTTAGGTCATAGGATTAATGCACAAGGATTAAAAAAGATCCGGAAAGAATTGAGGAACTAGTTAAGGTTACTGAACCCAAAAATCAAACAGAAGTTAGAGCTTTTTGTGGTATGATAAATTATTACGCGAAATTTGATCCAAGATTGTCAACAATTTTGAAACCTCTGTATAATTTATTAAAGAAAAATGTTAGGTTTAAGTGGGACGATTTATGTGATGAAGCTTTTCAAAAAGCGAAAGATGCAATTTTGTCGGAAGAAGTATTGACACATTTTAACCCTGAATTACCAATAATTGTAGAAACAGATGCGTCAGATGTAGGTATTAGCTGTGTTTTGTTGCATGTAATGCCAGACAAGTCTGAGAGACCTGTATGCTTTATCTCAAGAACGTTGAATAGTGCTGAAAGTAAATATGCCACAGTATATAAGGAGGCTATGGCTATTTATTGGGGAGTAAAAAATTATATCAGTACCTTGCTGGGGTTGAGTTTACTTTGCGGTGTGATAATAAACCGGTATTAGCTTTGCTATCCGAGACTAAAGCAATACCAGCTATGGCCGCGGGAAGGCTACAGAGGTGGGCTTCTTATTTGTCAAATTTTAAATATAGATTGATACATGTGAAAGGATCGGAAAATTGTGTCGCCGATGCTTTATCGCGTTTACCGAACGTCGATTGTACAGATCACGAGGAAGAAAATTTTGATTATTTAAATTTCGTAGAAACTTTTGTGCCTATTAGCGCGAAACAAATAAGATCCGAAACGCGAAAAGACCAAACATTATCAAAAATTTATCAATTTATTCAGTTTGGTTGGCCTAATAAAGTGTCCGATGAGCTAAAATCGTTTTTTGTGCGAAGGACCGAGTTCTATTATTATGTGGGGTTATCGGGTAGTAGTTCCACAAAAATACACGGTATTCATTTGGGAATCACTCAGATGAAAGCGTTGGCACGGTCCTATTTTTGGTGGCCTTCACTCGATAAAGGGATAGAAGAGATAGCTAAGGCTTGTCACAGTTGTATGATGCAGAGACCAGAACCTGCAAAAACACCTATAACAAAATGGCCTTTAGCTACAAAAGTTTTTGAGAGAATCCATATTGATTACATGGGTCCATTCTTAAACAAAAATTATTTGATTATAACGGACACGTACAGTAAATGGCTGGAGGTGTATATAATTAACACTCCTAATTCTAAAAATACAATCGAGAAACTAAAATATTTGAAGTAGATGACTTTGTCTATTTTAGAGATTACAGTAGACCAAATAAGAAGGGATGGTTAAAAGGTAAAATTGATGAAAAATTGGGAAATTCTATATATTATTGTTTATCCGATATCGATGGACAATTATACAAAAGACATCGAGATCAAATAATTAAAATAGGCGATTTTTATAAAAATATTAGTTTAGAAGGGAAAATGATGACGTAGTACGACAAGAACCAATTGCAATATTCCCCGAGCTTTCTCAAAACAAAGATTTAAATAATGAAATTAAGAGAGGCGTAGGCGATAGGTCGGTTGTAGAAGAAAGTGTTGATTTTGATGATCAACCAGAAATTGTAGATAAAAATAAGGAGGTACAAATCTCTACAGGAAGATCTTTTGAAAGTACTCCGGAACCATTAGGTTTAGCATTAAATAGAAGCAGAAGAGTTATTAAGCCACCCGAGCGATTAAACTTATAACTGCATACATTCTTTTTTTTATTGTTTTGTTTGTTATGGTAGCATTAAGGTTTTAATGTAATAGGGTACGACAACAGTTTGTGGAGGAGGTATGTAGTATCTTTACATTTTAAATGATATAGCTAGCGACATCTAAAAATGCTTCCAGAAACTGATGTTAACCTTAATATATAAGTAAATGAGCTGGACGGGTTCTGGCGCAAAATCGATCAATTTTACATGTAATTTCCCATAAGGAATTCTAAGGTCAAAAATAGCGAAAATTGGCTCTTTTTTCCCTAGATTCTAGGGAAAAATGCTTCGGCCCCATGTGTTGGGATAGGAAAGTAGCAGATCTAGGGATGCTACCCATGGGGTCCATTTGTAGGTATTTGTATGATCAAGTTACTATTTCACTAGATTTTCAAACCTTAAATCCCCAGATGAAGAAAATTCCCTAGATTTTGAATCGTAAAATCCCTAGATGAGGATTTCCTAACGAAAATCCCTAGATGAAGAAAATATAAGTTCTTCCTACAATTCCTGCTATTTTCTCAAGTTTTTCTCTGATTTTTTATATTTTCTAGCTAGTTTTCGTGGCCTTTCCAGTAATTCTAGGCGGTTTCCGTTGTTTTTATTGACATTTAGTCGCTTTTCATGCAATTCCTGCCATTATTCAGCCTTTTGCAGTTGTTTTTCGCTCAATTCCTGCAATGTTCAACCAATTTCATGCATATTTTGACCTTTTTCTAACCCTCTTCCTTAGTTTTTCTAGGCTTTTCGCTACCTTTCATCTCACTTTTTCAGCGCTTTATAGCCCTTTTTAGCCATTTTTTCAAAATTTCAGTCATTTTCTGAACTTTTCATAGCTTTTCATGACCTTTTCTTGAAATTTACAAGCTTTCACCCATTTTCCGGCACTTCCTAGCAATTTTTCATCATTTTCCGTTGGTTTCTCGGACTTTTCAGCTGTTTTTCAACACTTTTATTCGGTTTCTACAATCTTTTGTTACTTTTCCTACTATCTTTATCATTTTCTTTGGTAATTTTCCAAAACTATTTAACGATTTTTCATAATTCACATCCGTTTAGCTACTTTCTCTTCAACAACACATCGTTTTGCATAGCATTTTAACATTGTCAGAATGAATTCATTTAATTAATGCTAGTAAAGCGCAGGTGATTAAGTAGATTAGTGTAGTAGTGTAGCGTCCATCTTTCATCACACTGCGCACGTGTCTCCAATGCTATATAAAGGAGGATTCTAACAAATATCATCAGTCAATCATCGACTACTGTACGAGCAAGATGTCTCTCTTCACTGACTTAGTAAAATGTATCGCTGGCATATTGCAGCTCTTGTCATCTCATTATGATGAAAAATTGGCTCGTAAAGGGCTAAGTGATTGTGCAAAGAAGTCAAAACGTATTAAAAATGCTATGAGATCTAGAACCTCAAACATAAAGATTCCATCACATTTTTCCAGGACTGTTTTAAGCTATTCAGGCCACGCATCATCAACGCTTTAAAGAATGATATAGCCATTAAGGTTAACGCTGTAGTCGGAGGCGAGTGTTTGAAATAGTGAAAGGTGATCGAGTGTTAACAGAATATAAATATTTCACTACCTCCAATTCACCCATCTATCGCGAGACAGATATCGAGGAGTGGTTCATCTCAAAGGTCATCACCCCCCTCCTCAAAGACTTGAAGGAATTTAAAGAACGTGACTCTGGATGGGCACTGAAGCGAGTTATGAATTTAGGAGTGAACATTAACAAATTTACACCCCAGATGGGCTCATCATGTATTGAGCTACCTCAGCAGATTAAGAAGAATAAATCCTGCATTAACGTTAAGAACGTTGATGATGCATGTTTCGCCTGGGCTATTACATCGACCTTATATCCTGCATATAAAGATCCACAGAGAATAGAAAAGTACCCCCACTACTCATCTGTACTAAAATTGAAAGGAATACAGTTTCCGATGACAATAAAACAGATTCCATTATTTGAGAAGCAGAACAACATATCCGTCAACGTTTACATTCTCCAAAAGGAAAAAAGACATTTACCACACTACCAACATACCTCACCAAATAAAAGCGTGAGAAACATATAAACTTATTGCTTATACAAGATAGATATGATGAAACTGAGGGCCCCATCAAATATCATTATGTATGGATCAAAAATCTATCCCGGCTTCTATCTAACCAACCTAGTAAAGAAAAGCGTCAAAAGTTCTTCTGTGAATGCTGTCTCCATTATTGTAGATCCCCAGAAAAATTAGAAAAGCATCTGGAGGACTGTCAAAAAATGAATGAAACAGCCATCAAAATGCCAGAGCCAGGAATGAACATCCTTGAATTCAAAAATTTTAAAAATAAGGAAAAAGCTCCTTTTGTTGTATATGCTGATTTGGAGAGTGTCTTGGAAAAAACTGATGACCCAAAAAAACCACAACGTCACGTTCCAGCTGCGATTGGCTATTATGTTAAGTGTTCCTACGACCACTCCCTTAGTTTTTTCCGATCTTACCGCGAGCACGACTGTATGCAGTGGTTTGCTAATGAGATGGGCAGTTTAGCGGAAGATATGGCTACAGTCTTCTGGTGCTCATATAACATCCATATGACATATGAACAGGAAATAGAGTATCAAAAAGCTACTCACTGTCACATCTGCGTGAAATCATTTAGCCCTGAAGGTAAGAAAGTGCGAGATCACAACCACTTGTTACCTGAAAACAATTATAAAGGAGCAGCGCACGAGGGATGCAACATCAATTACAAGGACAGCCATATGGTTCCAGTTGTCTTCCACAATCTATCAGGCTATGATGCTCATTTCATAGTTACAGACATTGCTACGAAGATTGGGGGAAAAGTTGACCTACTTCCCATTACAAAGGAGAAGTATATCTCTAACTAACATTGATGTCGCATCAATACCTGATGATGCAGATGAAGGATATTTTTTGGAAGTAGACCTAGACTATCCTAAACATCTTCATGATAAACATAAAGACATACCCTACTGCCCACAACATCTTAATCCTAAGACGCTGAAGCCTTCTAGGAATGTTAACGAGCCAACAAAATTAATGGCTACATTGTATGATAAACATAAGTATGTTATACATTATGTAGCACCCAAGCAGGCATTGGAACACGGGCTTGTGCTTAAAAAAATTCATCGAGCATTAAAATTCAAGCACAGTCCTTGGCTTGAAAGTTACATTGATCTCAACACCGAACTTAGGAAGAAGGCTAAAAATGAGTTTGAAAAAAATCTGTTTAAATTGATGAACAATGCTGTTTTTGGGAAGACGATGGAGAACGTTAGGAAGCGTGTGAACATCAAGCCTCTTACTGAGTGGACTGGAAGATATGGTGCTGAGTCATACATCTCTAAACCTGAGTTCAAGACTGCTACAGTTTTTAATGAGAACCTAGCAGTGGAATTAAAGAAACTGCAGGTATGGTTAAATAAACCAATTTATGTTGGACAATCCATCCTTGATCTAGCTAAAACTACCATCTACGATTTTCATTATATCACTATTATCACTTTCAAACCTATTTTCCCCTACGCAAAAAATACGAATACTGAAAAATTCTCGAGCAAACAATGGATCACAAATAGAATCATATCTTCTAGCAATGATCTGAAAAACTTGCACGCTATCTCACGCATAAATCCTGAACTGCTTAATTTTTACAAAGAAAAAAAGAAGGTTCATGAAAAGTTACTGGAAGCTACAAAGAAATCTTTTTACCAGGATATTATATTTAACTCCTCTAATAAGAATAGAACATGTTGGCAAGTAGTCTCTGAGTTATCTAATAAAAAAAAACAAAACCAGCAATATTCATATTAAACAATCACAAAACGAAATCATCACGGATCCTTTAGAAGTGGGTAACAACTTCAATTTACACTTCCAACAAACACCTCACCGCATAGTGGATAAGATAGCTACGAATGTGAAGGATTCTTATTCTGTATTTGACTTAAAAATTTCATCAAAATTTAGTCTTTGTCCATATACAGAAGAAGAACTTTACTTATTACTAAAAACTAAGTTAAAAAATAGTAAATCATACGGTTTTGATGAAATCCCTAATTTCCTAGTTAGAAATGTCTTACACGCATTGATTAAACCTTTAACTTTCTTGACCAATCTCTCATTTTGCAATGGCTCTTTTCCAGAACTTTTAACAATGAATAAAGTTATCCCATTACATAAAAAAGGCGACAAAAATGACTTAAATAATTATCGGCCCATTACATTGCCTTCAGTATTCTCAAAAATTTTTGAATATGCCTACTTAAACCGACTAAATATATATCTAGAAAAGGAAAATATAATATCTCAAAATCAACATGGATTTCAAAATAATAAAGGTACTTCAACTGCCATTCATTCATTTTACAATAAAATTGTTAGCTTACTTGATGCAGGTGAATGTCCCGTTGGAATTTTCTGTGACCTATCTAGGGCGTTTGACTGTGTAAATCATGATAAATTGCTCTTTAAACTAAAAAGTTATGGTATACAGGGTGCAGCAAACAAGTGGATTGAAACTTTTTTGAGAAACCGCCAACAATATATTAGCATCCAAAATAGTAGTAACAATATCAAACGAGAATTTAAATCCTCTGCAGTAGACATCTCCATAGGAGTACCACAAGGCTCAATTTTGGGGCCAATATTGTTTATTTTATATATCAATGATTTGGATAGGTCAATATGTGATATCCCCCTTACTATGTATGCAGATGACACATCTGCAATTGTATCACACAAAAACGATATATCATTACAAAATCATTGCACTGAGCCTTTGGAAAAGTTGAATGAATGGTTTTCTGTCAACTCTCTCTATCTCAATACCGAAAAGACACACATCCTCAGATTCCAGAATTATCAAAAGTCCTGTCCTAAACTAAGTATTGAAATTACTAATAATCAGATGGTACAATGTTGTTCCAGCGTTAAATTCCTTGGTATCCACTTTGATAATAAACTAAGCTGGAAATCACACTGTGACAAATTAATTCAATACCTCAATTCGCAGAACTACCTATTCATAAACTTACGGAAGATCATGGATGAAAAACAATTAATAAACATTTATTACGGACAGGTTGAATCAAGGTTGAGGTATGGACTGTGTTTTTGGGGTTGGTCCACACAAGCAAATAATGTGTTTCTTGTTCAGAAAAGAATAATTAGAACACTTTCTGGTGTTCTCAAACAACATAGTTGTAAGGATCTGTTTGTGAAACTAAATATTTTGACTTTACCTTCACTCTATATATTTGAATTATGCCTATATATTTTTAAGAACAAAGATAAATATCTCAAAAGGTCAGATGTGCATAATAAAGGCACAAGGTTCAAGGGGAACTTTCAAATTCCCTTTACAAAGTATAAAACTTCATATCGATCACCAGATAGTGCTGGTCTGATATTCTTCAATAATTTGCCTGAAGATTTGAAAAACTCATCAACTGTCCTAGCCTTTAAGAGAAAATTAAAGTTCTTCCTGATTGCAAAATGTTTTTATTCTGTTAATGATTTCCTTCAATAGGATACTTATGGCTACTATTTATGTGTGTATACATATGTATGTATATATGTATATTATTAATATCTGTGTGTATGCATGTGTATATATTTTTTAGAGTGATGTTTGATATATTGATACCTTTGTTTAATATGTTTTTATGTGTATACATTTATGTGTATCTTGTAAATATTTTTTCATGTTATTACTGACTATTCCTATACAAATCAATTGTCTAAAAGGAAAATAAAGTATATTATTATTATTATTATCATTATGGTTACATGCGACAACGTTATGGTGATGAATGCACTGTACTCTACACAGACACTGATTCCCTGATATATGAACTCCATCAGGATGCATATATATTAATGAAGGAAGATTGTCATAGATATTTTGATACTAGCGAATATCCTGAAGATAATCACTATGGAATACCTTTAGTAAATAAGAAGGTACTTGGAATAATGAAAGATGAGAATAACGGCGTTCCAATGATAGCTTATGTAGGGCTCAGATCCAAATTATATACTACAAAAGTGCATACGGCCGATATTGATTTAGAAAAGATGATAAAACATCTGATGGAAGATAAGTATGAAGAGGATGAAATTGCTGAGAATATAAGAAATTTTGGAGTGACCAAGAAGGCCAAAGGGGTAAAATCTTCAATCTTCAAGACCGAGATAACTTTCGAAGACTATAATGAATGCTTAGAAGGGTTTCAAAAGAAGACGGTTACTCAAAACCTTATCAGATCTGACAAGCACGAGGTCCATTCAATAAAACAAGAAAAAATAGCTCTCAGTCCTGATGATGATAAGCGTTTCCTTGTTTATGGAACAGATGACACACTTCCATGGGGACATTATCAAATATGTGAAGCTATGGATATAAACTAATTATGTTTTATTATATCTTTTATATTTTTGGCAATAAAAATAAAATAGAAATCTCGTTTCTTATTTCTTTAACTCTACCCTTCAAAATTCTCTATATAAATCCCAAAAACGACAAATTCTCTTCATTCATAATCGAGACGTCTAACAGTAAACATGCCTATAAAGTGTGATTGCAGAAGAGACTGTAGTTCAGATTACACACCTGATCTAAAAGATAAGTGTGAAATATGTGAGAAATCTGCATTTACAGTAGTATCTAAATACTCCTAAACGGCAGTATGCTGGAATGATGAAATATCTCCATCTGCCATCATTTTGGTGAATTATCTATAAAATAGAAAAAGCATGAAAATATATGAAAACTGAAAATGTATGACATAATCCTAATAACAGATGCATAGACCGACATATCAAAGGGTGATAATAAAATATTATTTTTATAAAGTTTAGAATAATGATTATCGAAATTACTTAGAGATGATATATAATTATAGCAATTCCTTCAGTCTCCAGCAATAATCTACATTATTACTGCTTCTAACCGCAAAAGAGCGGTCTATTAAAAACTTGAAAATTGCAATAATCGGAACAAAAAATTGAAATATACATGAGGCTAACAAAACCATGAGCCTACTAAGAATCACGAAATAAAAAGTGGGTTGATAATATCTGTTCAACTAGATGAATAAGAGGTGAATGAAGGATCGATGAAAGCTACGTAGTATTTCTAGCAAGTACTCAACATATCATTTATTTTGAAACCTTTCCTGAGGCCCTATCTCTTATATCAAGGAAACTAGTTTCCTATGCTATTCTAACAATTAAAAATGCTTAAATGTTGTTGTTGACGTCGATACGAATCTATTGATACCCGATTTATCAAAATCGGACGACCGGAAGTGGCCGACCGGAAGTAGCCATTTTAATGCAGATTTGGAATCTACGCATCGCATTCAACCAATATATGACATTTTTATTGTATTTCATAAAGTTTTACAAACCGGAAGTCCATAATTTTTAATGAAACGTAAACATTTGAGGTAAGGATTTTGGATATTTTTTATCTCAAATTCATATTCTGGTATATTCTCAGGCAATATTTATTATTAAATTTATCACTGTAACCAACATCACCCTTTTAGTTGGGGCTACTAAACATGATTTCTTATTAAAAATATTGCTTACACTACTTCTGTAATATGACAGTTTTGAATCCTTTAAGATCAAACCAGTAACAGCAAACTAGTAATAGCAAAGATATTCTTTAGTGCCTTTATGGCTTGAACTACTATTTTTAATTATAATCATCGTCTACGTCAAATCTGAAATATGATAGTTTTTATTCCGTCTCGATCGAACCAATAATAGCGAAGATAGCTTTTAGTGCCTTTTTGGCCAGATCTACTATCCATGATTTTTCATTAAATATAACGTGCACTGCTATATGTCACTTTTTATTCCGTATCGATTGAACCAGTAATAGCAAAGATAGTCGTTAATGTCCTTATGGCTTGAACTATTTTTTTAATTATAATTATCATCTACGCAATATGATAGTTTTTATTCCGTCTCGATCGAACCAATAGCGAAGATAGCCTTTATTGCCCTTTGGCCAGATCTACTATCCATGATTTTTCATTTAATATAACGTCTATGGCAGTTTTGCTATGTCAGTTTTTATTACGTCTCCATCGAATCATTAATAGCGGATATATTCTTAGTGCCCATATGACCTGATCTACTATTCATAATTTTCATTAAATATAACGTACACTGCTATATATCCGTTTATTATATCTCGATCGAATCAGTAAGATACTCTTTAGTGCCCAAACGGCTTAAACTAGTTTTCAATATCATCAATATACCCAAGTGATAATTTCCAAAATAGAAAAAATAATTTTGATATTTACTTAAAGAAGAATAATTTTACAATTTACAAATAACGAATATAAAAATCTCACCTGTTATATAAAACTAACATCACAATCAACGTTCACATAACAACTCCCCACATATTACTAATAAATGATCTATTCTAATACAACTAATTTGTGCGTATTTTCCATAAGAAACAATGCAATTTTATCACATTTTTTTTCGATAATCATTATTCTAAACTTTATAAAAAAAATATTTTATTATCACCATTTGGTCGGTCTATGCATGTGTTATTAGGATTATGTCATACATTTTCAGTTTTCATATATTTTCATGATTTTTCTATTTTATAGATAATTCACCAAAATGATGGCAGATGGAGATATTTCATCATTCCAGCATACTGCCTTTTAGGAGTTTAGAGGTGAGTTTTTATATACTCATTTATTTATGTACTTAATTTAAAATTGATTAATTAAATTCCTAATCTATATGATATGAAGCCGTTGAGGCTCCTTCGGGTATCAAGGGGCGATCGACTTTTCCCTACACAAAGGCACGCCAGGTACCACACTGTGGGAGAAGTACTTGCTTACCTGATATTATTACTGTATAGCGTCATTCGCAATGTTACAACCAAATCGTTGGTAGTAATCTGTCGAAAATCCTCGATAGTTGGAAGTTGTAGTATAAAATGCTTCCTAAGTATAGTAGGTAATGTGTCGGTTTCATCAATTTCTGGTAATCCTAACGCCTTGTTTTGCATATGCCTAAATCTTGCTGCTTCCTGTACCAGAATGCAATTCATAGCAATCGTAGCAGTAGGATGTGAAGCTATAGTAGCCTTTACCGTTTCTATCGCGTTTGTATTTAGATACTACTGTAAATACAGCTTTCTCACATATTTCACATTTATCTTCGAGATCAGGTGTGTAATCTGAGCTGCAGTCTCTTCTGCAATCCCACTTTATAGGCATGTTCACTCTTAGACGTCTCGATTATGAATGAAGAGAATCTGTCGTTTTTGGGATTTATATAGAGAATTTTGAAGGGTAGAGTTGAAGAAATAAGAAACGAGATTTCTATTTTATTTTTATTGCCAAAAATATAAAAGATATAAAAAACATAATTAGTTTATATCCATAACTTCACATATTTGATAATGTCCCCATGGAAGTGTGTCATCTGTTCCATAAACAAGGAAACGCTTATCATCATCAGGACTGAGACTTATTTTTTTCTTGTTTTATTGAATGGACCTCGTGCTTGTCAGATCTGATAAGGTTTTGAGTAACCGTCTTCTTTTGAAACCCTTCTAAGCATTCAATATAGTCTTCGAAAGTTATCTCGGTCTTGACGATTGAAGATTTTACCCCTTTGGCCTTCTTGGTCACTCCAAAATTTCTTATATTCTCAGCAATTTCATCCTCTTCATACTCATCTTCCATCAGATGTTTTATCATCTTTTCTAAATCATTATCGGTCGTATGCACTTTTGTAGTATATAATTTGGATCTGAGTCCTACATAAGCTATCATTGGAACGCCGTTATTCTCATCTTTCATCATTCCAAGTACCTTCTTATTTACTAAAGGTATTCCATAGTGATTATCTTGAGGATATTAGTATCAAAATATCTATGACAATCTTCCCTCATTAATATATATCAGTTCATATATCAGGGAATCAGTGTCTGTGTAGAGTACAGAGCATTCATCACCATAACGTTGTCGCATGTAACCATAATGAAAATTGTAGATGGTAGTTTTAGCTAGATCAAGGATGGATTGTCCAACATAAATTGGTTTATTTAACCATACCTGCAGTTTCTTCAATTCCACTGCAACTAGGTTCTCATTAAAAACTGTAGCAGTCTTGAACTCAGGTTTAGAGATGTATGACTCAGCACCATATCTTCCAGTCCACTCAGTAAGAAGCTTGATGTTCACACGCTTCCTAACGTTCTCCATCGTCTTCCCAAAAATAGCATTGTTCATCAATTTAAACAGATTTTTTTCAAACTCATTTTTAGCCTTCTTCCTAAGTTCGGTGTTGAGATCAATGTAACTTTTAAGCCAAGGACTGTGCTTGAATTTTAATGCTCGATGATTTTTTTTAAGCACAAGCCCGTTTTCCAATGCCTGCTTGAGTGCTACATAATGTATAACATACTTATGTTTATCATACAATGTAGCCATTAATTTTGTTGACTCGTTAACATTCCTAGAAGGCTTCAGCGTCTTAGGATTAATATGTTGTGGGCAGAAGGGTACGTCTTTATGTTTATCATGAAGATGTTTAGAATAGTCTAGGTCTACTTCCAAAAAATTCATCTGCATCATCAGGTATTGATGCGACATCAATATTAGTATCAGCCCATTCAAAACCTCCATATGGTAGATATTGCGACATTGCCCATCCATATTGATTGTTTACATCATAATACATCAAATATGATTGAGGCTTGTTGGGATCGTAGTTATTAAGATACATGTTGTTAGCTTTAGCCTGTCTTTTACTACATACTTGGCTCAAACCTCCTCGAATGCCTCGTTCAACAAACAGAAACATATCAGCATCGGTTAACAGCTCCAGCTCGATTCCTATATGCTTCAGCATGGCATCCCAAGTGAAGCCTGGTAATGTAAAATAGTGAGCTGGACAGTTTGTGTGGAACATCTCAAATACATCAGAGAAGAGTAGAATATCAGTCTTCATATATAAATCAACGTATTCTCCCAAATTTTCACATGAGAAGCTGCTCCAAACATCTTGGGCTCGTCGGTAGAGTCGGCGAGGACATGGTTTATTATTCAGCTTATTGTAAAAATCATCTATGGATGGTAGATTCGTTTCAGAAAAACGGTCGAAGGAGTCGATGTAATCATATGGCATTACTCATTTCTTCGTTAAAAGTGAAAAATGCAATTCATTTACTTCAGGAAACTGTGTCTTCAGATTTGGAAATTCCGGTAAATATGATGCCAACTTGTCTAGGGAGGATGCCATAAATCGAAAACTATCGATGAATCGGAACTGAATAGGGTAATCTTCTATACGTTTGGTAAATGAGATATACTTCTCCTTTGTAATGGGAAGTAGGTCAACTTTTCCCCCAATCTTCGTAGCAATGTCTGTAACTATGAAATGAGCATCATAGCCTGATAGATTGTGGAAGACAACTGGAACCATATGGCTGTCCTTGTAATTGATGTTGCATCCCTCGTGCGCTGCTCCTTTATAATTGTTTTCAGGTAACAAGTGGTTGTGATCTCGCACTTTCTTACCTTCAGGGCTAAATGATTTCACGCAGATGTGACAGTGAGTAGCTTTTTGATACTCTATTTCCTGTTCATATGTCATATGGATGTTATATGAGCACCAAAAGACTGTAGCCATATCTTCCGCTAAACTGCCCATCTCATTAGCAAACCACTGCATACAGTCCTGCTCGCGGTAAGATCGGAAAAAACTAAGGGAGTGGTCGTAGGAAGACTTAACATAATAGCCAATCGCAGCTGGAACGTGACGTTGTGGTTTTTTTGGGTCATCAGTTTTTTTCCAAGACACTCTCCAAATCAGCATATACAACAAAAGGAGCTTTTTCCTTATTTTTAAAATTTTTGAATTCAAGGATGTTCATTCCTGGCTCTGGCATTTTGATGGCTGTTTCATTCATTTTTTGACAGTCCTCCAGATGCTTTTCTAATTTTTCTGGGGATCTACAATAATGGAGACAGCGTTCACAGAAGGACTTTTGACGCTTTTCTTTACTAAGTTGGTTAGATAGAAGCCGGGATAGATTTTTGATCCATACATAATGATATTTGATGGGGCCCTCAGTTTCATCATATCTATCTTGTATAAGCAGTAAGTTTATATGTTTCTCACGCTTTTATTTGGTGAGGTATGTTGGTAGTGTGGTAAATGTCTTTTTTCCTTTTGGAGAATGTAAACGTTGACGGATATGTTGTTCTGCTTCTCAAGTAATGGAATCTGTTTTATTGTCATCGGAAACTGTATTCCTTTCAATTTTAGTACAGATGAGTAGTGGGGGTACTTTTCTATTCTCTGTGGATCTTTATATGCAGGATATAAGGCCGATGTAATAGCCCAGGCGAAACATGCATCATCAACGTTCTTAACGTTAATGCAGGATTTATTCTTCTTAATCTGCTCAGGTAGCTCAATATATGATGAGCCCAGCTGGGGTGTAAATTTGTTAATGTTCACTCCTAAATTCATAACTCGCTTCAGTGCCCATCCAGAGTCACGTTCTTTAAATTCTTCCAAGTCTTTGAGGAGCGGGGTGATGACCTTTGAGATGAACCACTCCTCGATATCTGTCTCACGATAGATGGGTGAATTGGAGGTAGTGAAATATTTATATTCTGTTAACACTCGATCACCTTTCACTATTTCAAACTCGCCTCCGAATACAGCGTTAACCTTAATGGCTATATCATTTTTCAAAGCGTTGATGATGCGTGGCCTGAATAGCTTAAAACAGTCCTGGAAAAATGTGATGGAATCTTTATGTTTGAGGTTCGAGATAATTCCAATACGTATGCGGTTTTGGAATGCAGACTCGCTATCGCTCCAGCAAACACGGTCCCTTGCGGTTTCTGGTCTGGAAAATGACACTGCTCCTTTCTTTCGTTCAGGTGTAACCTGCTTCCTCAAGGTTTTGACGTTTCTTAAACATGCTTCTAAATGCTGTTTCTCGCCTATGGTCTTGGCATATCTCATAGCATTTTTAATACGTTTTGACGTCTTTGCACAATCACTTAGCCCTTTACGAGCCACATTTTCATCATAATGAGATGACAAGAGCTGCAATATGCCAGCGATACATTTTACTAAGTCAGTGAAGAGAGACATCTTGCTCGTACAGTAGTCGATGATTGACTGATGATATTTGTTAGAATCCTCCTTTATATAGCATTGGAGACGCGTGCGCAGTGTGATGAAAGATGGACGCTACACTACTACACTAATCTACTTAATCACCTGCGCTTTACTAGCATTAATTAGATGAATTCATTCTCACAATGTTAGAATGCTATGCAAAACGATGTATTGTTGAAGAGAAAGTAGCTAAACGGGTGTGAATTATGAAAAATCGTTAAATAGTTTTGGAAAATTACCAAAGACAATGATGAAGATAGTAGGAAAAGTAACAAAAGATTGTAGAAACCGAATAAAAGTGTTGAAAACAGCTGAAAAGTCCGAGAAACCAACGGAAAATGATGAAAAATTGCTAGGAAGTGCTGGAAAATGGCCGAAAGCTTGTAAATTTCAAGGAAAGGTGATGAAAAGCTATGAAAAGTTCAGAAAATGACTGAAATTTCGAAAAAAATGGCTAAAAAGGGCTATAAAGCGCTGAAAAAGTGAGATGAAGGGTAGCGAAAAGCCTAGAAAAACTAAGGAAGAGGGTTAGAAAAATGTCAAAATATACATGAAAATGGTTGAACATTGCAGGAATTGAGCGAAAAACAACTGCAAAAGGCTGAATAATGGCAGGAATTGCATGAAAAGAGACTAAATGTCAATGTCAATATCAATAAAAACAACGGTAACCGGCTAGAATTACTGGAAAGGCCACGAAAACTAGCTAGAAAATATAAAAAATCAGAGAAAACCTTGAGAAAATAGCAGGAATTGTAGGAAGAACTTATATTTTCTTCATCTAGGCATTTTCGTTAGGAAATCTTCATCTAGGGATTTTACGTTTCAAAATCTAGGGAATTTTCTTCATCTGGGGATTTTAGGTTTGAAAATCTAGTGAAATAGTAACTTGATCATACAAATACCTACAAATGGACCCCATGGGTATCATCCCTAGATCTGCTACTTTCCTATCCCAAACACATGGGGCTGAAGCATTTTACCCTAGAATCTAAGGAAAAAAGTGCCAATTTTCGCTATTTTTGACCTTAGAATTCCTTATGGGAAATTACATGTAAAATTGATCGATTTTGCGCCAGAACCCGTGCAGCTCATTTACTTATAAATATAAATTGTTAACCTAAAAATACGATATTCTACGATAGCATTACAATGTTTCCAACGATGTATATTTGACCGTAATGAAATAAATCTGTATCTTTATCAATCATCCGTGTAAATTATTGCTTATTACCCCGGCTACACTACACTTTCTTGATAAAAGACTAATAAGAAAGGAAGACAACACTGTAATTATTGATTGGTATAGAAAACCGATGGCATCTGGAAGATATATAAATTATTGGTCATATCATAACAATAAGGTGAAAATAAACCTTATTAAACAAATGAAAAACCGAGTTCTCAAAATATCAGATCATACTGTTCATGAAAATAACTTGAAAATATTGTACAACTTATTCCTGGATAATGCGTACCCCAGAAAGCTCATTAATAAAATCTTATATAGTACACCATCAACCCCTAACCATGAAACTAATGATATATATGAACCATCGAACAACCAACTAATAACATTTTCAAGCTTGCCCTATATCAAAGCGATGAGTAATGACCACTAAACTAGTCAAAATATTCAAGCCTTTTAATAATATCAAAATTGCAAATAGAAGCGTTCTAACTATACATTCTGTTTATTCAAGACTAAAAGATCGAACACCTCTCACAAGTCTCTCTAATGTAGTATTGCATTCATTGTCATGATTGTGAAAAATATTACATCGGTCAAATAAGTAGATTACTTAAAGACAGAATTGCAGCACACAAAAGCGATAGCCGATTGTATCCGCAGAGAGGTGCATTGGCACAAAATGTGTATAATCTTCGTCATAAAATGAACTATGAAACAGCAAAGATTTTAGCCTGCGAAAGTAATACTTCTAAATGAGAGTTTCTGGAAATGGCATATATTACCCAAAATAAAGAGAACATAAACAAGAAAACAGATATCACGCAAGAGTGTGCTATCTATTCCTACATACTTGCATCGGAAAATCAATTTACCGCCAATGGTGTTCCAAGTGTTACTACATAGAACATATCCAACATTCATAACTTCTCCTCATCAGTCAATGAACTGAGTCAGACAAAAGACACCTGACACAGTGTAGAGACCATTTCTGTTGTTGTTATTGTACATATATTTTAATTTAAATATTTTAACACATTTTATTTATTTTAAAATTATTTTCTTGTATAAATTTAAATTATTTTCTGTTATATTGTCGTCGTGCTTGTCGTTTCACCCAAAACATGATTACAAATAAATCTTGTCCATTCCAATGCATATAGCACTTAAACATCAGTTGAATGCAACCTCATCTAACGTAAGCAATATATTTATACTCAACTACTTCATACACACATACTGTTGTAACTACTATCTATTTATATGAATGTGAAATCAAATGTAACTTTTTTTTATAGTATCCTTGAAAATGGAATTAAACAATTCCGAAAGCTCGGAGTGAGTTGAAAGAGTTCTCTTTTATTCATGCTGCCATTCCCAATTACCACCCCATCTACATTTACAATATTCAGCGATTATTATCCTTCGTGAACTATATATAAAGAGAACTATAATTCAGTATTACTGAGATAGATATAATATTAAAATGAGAATGCTATTCACCTTTATGCTTTTATTTCATCGAATACAGTCCACTTATGTGGCGCTGACGAAAGTGGATGACTATATCCGATGAAATAAAAGCATAAAGGTGAATAGCATTCTCATTTTGACATATATATATATATATATTTCAAATGAGAGAGAAAGATGAATTGTTCATGATGTTTTTAGAACAAACATTTCAGGAATTGTGTAAATAGAACTAGAAAATAGAGGAGGATGATTGAATTTTAAGAAATTTTAATTTTGTAAAATGTCTTAAGTGTTAATTGTTGTTTTCTGTCCATATGGGCGAAGGAAATCCGAACTTTGTTTTTGCTCGTTTTATTTTGTAACCTCGTTTGCAAAAGTAAGTTTTTAATATTTTGTATTTGAATGTGTTTCTTTTTCTTTATGATAATCAAACTCCACCCTTATTGTACATTTTTTTTAGCCCTGAAGATGAAAATATATTTTTCGAAAGCTTGGTTAGCAAGAAGAGTATTCTTTTTTTAAGCCCCATAAAAATTCTTCGGCAGATTACCCAATCATAGAGTTTAGTGTGTTCTAACAAAGACTGCCGTACTTCCAAATATATATTATATATATATATATATATATATATATATATATATATATATATATATATATATATATATATATATATATATTCACTTTCAAGATTAATGAATCTATGTCAGTGTACAAAAGAGAAGTATTCTGTCCAAATTCCTTTCTTATATCGGATCTGTTATCTACATTTTCCATTGTTCTACCATAGACGGCGTTATTCATTAGTTTATACAAATCTCTTTCAGACTTATTCATTGATCTATTTCTCATATGTGTATTATGATCGATGTAAGGCTTCATCCAACACGATTGTTTAAATTTCAATATTCTATGAGTTTATATTACAATCAAACCATTATTGACAGCTTGTTTCAAGTTCTTACAGTGGACTATATACTTTCGTTTATCGTTTAAATTTGGAATCAATTTGTGAACTTTACTTTTAGAAAGAGGTGGAATGATAATTTCTACTAAAAATGGAAGATCTGCATGGTTATCATGTAATTCTTGAGGATAATGAATGACAACTTCTAGAACATATCCGTAGACGCTATCATTTGTCACAGACATAATATCTAGATTTGTGATTTCTTCATGAGTTATCCATGTGAATTCACAAATTCAAATGAAGCCTGTGACATACTGTGTCCCTAGAAATTTGTTGCGTCTAAATATGAAAAGAATGATGTTGGTTTATTCGGATCAAAATAAGGCAAAAATTGATTATTAGCAATATGTTTTCTCTGGCTACATTGATTGATCCCCCTACATAAACCTGCCTTAAATAAATGTATCATACCAATGTCAGTCATAAGATCTAGTTCTATTTCAGTATATTTCAACATTGCATCCCATGATAATCCAGGAGCAGTGTAATACTGAGCTGGATCCAATCCATATGCATTAATACAAATCCGTCTGAAATTTTCGAAAATATCACACAGTAACAACACATCTTATTTCAAATATAAATCAAAATATTCCCCCAAACTCTTACATTCGAATAGATTCCAAACACGTTTAACTCTCATATAAACACATCGGATATATGCTCACAATTCAAATTATCATAAAAGCAAAGTGATGCTCTCGAGTTTTTTAATGTTATCCACGAAACTATAAGGAAAACACCTTTCTGTCTCATCAAAGTGAATCTATCTGCTTCAGGAAAATATTTTAACATTTCTACACATTGCTCATCACTCAAATTACCCCCTAACTTATCCAATGAACTTGACATGAATTTAAAACTATCAATAAATCAAATTTTCAAAAAAAATTGTTTTCACTTCACCCGCTTTATTGCAACAGCTATGTGTGTAGACATTTTTTTAATTAAAATTAATGTATCTCTGCATCTTTGGCCATTGACACAATTACAATAAAGATATATTTACATTTACATAATATTTTTAATCAATTACATCTAAGATTTCACATGTAGAGTCAGTTATTAAAGATATTTTTTTTTACTATATTTGATAAAGGAGATTAGCACCGTTTAAAAAGTTTACTGTAGAGAGGTTATCAATCGAGCCAAGTATTTATGTTAAGGTTCCCTCCATATTATGTTGTTGGCGTAATGCTTGGTATTGCTGGCACTCGATGAGGATGTGTTGGATCGTGAGCCTACTGTAGTTACATCTGCTGCAAGTGGGTGGATTCTCTGATGTCATTATACTCAGAGACATCGATTGGCTACGGAAGAGAGTGCCCGAGGAAAACATAAAGCAACGCTTTAAGCAACTGAGAAAAAAAGTTGACGAACAGATAATCAGAGAGAAAAAAGCACATTATGGTAATAGCATAAAAAAATCTAGTAATAAAACTAAAACAGTGTGGAACATTGTTAACTCTATCAAGGGTAAGCAAAGTTTGATTAAAATCAAAGAAATTTATTACAACGGTGAAATATTGACGCAACCAAAAGATATGGCCGCTACTTTCGGCAACTATTTGTCATCTGTAATCAAGGATCAAATCACTGACCACTTCAGTTCGGAAATATCTATCAATTGCACCACAGGGCGGTCTAGGTCTAATTCATTTTTCTTTGTCCCTGTCACTGATAACGAAACCATTGATATAATCAATCAACTGCCTAATAAGAGGTCCACTGGCCCTGATGAAGTTCCTATTTCAGTAATCAAAGCATGTAGTTCCAGCATTGCACCCGTTCTATGTTCAATTGTCAATGCATCGATCCTGCAAGGTAAATTCCCATCTATTCTCAAATTAGCTTCCGTGATATTGATATATAAGAGAAACGATCCAAGTAATGTTGAAAACTATAGACCCATCGCTCTCCTGAGCATTTTTTCTAAAATCATAGAGAAAGCTGCAGCAAAAAGAATTATTCAGTTTCTGGAAACATTTAACCTTCTCAGCGATAGGCAACACGGTTTTACATCAGGTCTCTCAACAGAAACGGGGATCATTCAATGTGTCCAGTATATAACAGACAAAATGGACAGTGGGGAAAATGTGGTATCTATTATGTTCGATCTCACACGAGCTTTCGACACTGTTGATAGCTCTTTCGTGGCAAACAAACTACATGAACTAGGAATTCGAGCCTCCATAAATGATTGGTTCATTTTATTTTAAAACGCCGAAAATTCTTGGTTAAAATTGATGAGGTCATCTCAGACGAATATGAAAACAATATCGGAACCCCCCAAGGAAGCGTCCTTGGACCATTAATTTTCTTGACTTTTATTAACGACCTTCCGTATCATATAAGTGAAGGAAAAGTATTGATGTATGCTGATGACATCTGCATAATCGTCTCTGATTCATCGATATCAAAGTTATCACAAAAAATTAATACTGTACTCTCAGAATTCAAGGAATGGTGCTTCAAAAATAGACTCATTATAAACCATAACAAAACGGTATGCATCGAGTTCTTCAATAAATACAAAACACCAACAATCCCTAACATCTCATTTGAGGGACATTCTTTACACTTATCAACAGTTACAAAATTTCTAGGCACACAAATTGACTGCAATCTTTCTTGGGAAAAGCAAATAGATAGCGTATGTTGTAAGCTAAATAAATGCTGTTATGTGATATCGACTTTAAAAAATATGTTTGATATTGAATCCTTATTGAATGTATACCTACTATGCTATTGTATATTCAGCTATTTCGTACAGTATTGTTGTATGGGGCCAAGCTTCTGACATTAATCGTGTATTTGTTCTACAAAAACGAATTATTCGAATTATTTTCGGACTGTCCTGCAGAACTTCCAGCAAAAATATTTTTAGAAATCATAGTATTCTCACAGTAACATCCATATACATTATGAAACGACATTTATGTATAGAAACAAAAATAATTTTGATAAACACAGTGATACTCATGATTACAATACAAGAAATAAAAATAATATGTTAATAAATACGGCAAAACAATATTTTCATAAAAAATCTCCGTTTAATGCAGGTTGTCGCTTCTTCAATAAACTACCATCTTTCTTGAAGATCTCAAAATGTTTAAAGATTTTCAAATGCCGGCTGAAAAAACTTCTATTGGATGAATGTTTTTACACTGTAGATCAGTTCGAAAACTATATCAACTGTAATTAGCTTACGTGTTTATTCTTTTTTTTACTTATAAATTTTATTGTGTTCAGTATTGTCATTATACATATACCACTATTGTTTTTTACGCAAACTTTTGTACATCATTCTCACTGAAAAAGATATGTATTTTTTAATTTTTTATGACCCGTCCAATCTGTTTTTGTGAATAGGAAAAGGACTCAATAAAGATTTGATTTGATTTGATATATCCAGGGGAGTCGGCAATGACCTATTCTTAGTCTGCTGAAGATGATTTTTTATTGCGATCAATAGTTGGCATTTTGGTGGATGGAATTGTGGGTTGAACGTGACTGAGTTTAGTGTTTCGTGTGTTCCAGTAATTCTGCCACGACTTGTACATTATCTTCCTTGAATGTCGTTTTAGATCTGTTGAGAGCTGGATGTGTGTCTCTTGGAGTGCTTAAAGAGCTGGCCTCCTTTGCAGTTTGATCTGCTAGTTCGTTGCCGATTATGCCGACATGGGAGGGGACCCATATGAAGGTTATGGTTACAGATTGTGTTGCAAGTTTATAACATAATTCGAAGTATCTTGCACCAGCGGATGTGATGAGTAAATGTTTTGTATCGAAGTCAATGAGGATAGGGAGTCAGTACATATTGATATGAATTTGTTTTCGCTCCCTTGAATAGTCAGTCAATATGCTATAGAGTTCAGCTATGTATACGCTGCAGATATTGGATATGCGAAATGAGTCAATTATCTCGTTCGTTGTTGTGACAGCACATCCAACGTTGTCGTCTTTTGAGGCATCTGTGAAGAGTACTGTCCCATAATTATACGAAAGAATGATTTCATTGAATAATGTTTTAAGTACAACTCTTGGTGTGTCCTTCTTGCTGTTGTTGCATAATATGTTGTTAACGATAGGCGGTTTCCTGATCCAGGGTGGGGTTTTTGGAGGGTATGTTCGGATAGTATTGGCTAGATTGAATTCATGTTCTATTGAATTTAGTATTTGGGGTATTGACTGAAGGGATATTGGACTATTGGTATAGTTTACAAAGGAGCGTGTGATAAGTTCATAGACAGGATTATTTGGCTGTGCTGACACAATGCTTGAATAAGACATGAGCAGGTGTTTTCTCCCGAGAGCAAGTGGTGGTGATGATTCTACTTGTAAAGAGGAAGCCGGACTGGATCTAAAGGCTCCAAGGCATAAGCGCAGTGACGTATTTTGCATGAATTGCAAGAGGACATGTACAGTATGTAACCATAATCTATTTTTGATCTGATTATCATACTGTACATTCTCAGCAAGGCCTCCTCATCGACACCCAATTTATGGTGAGCAAGTGATTTTATTATGTTTAGTCTTTTCATGCAGTTGTCTTTTTTCCTGTATGCGTCGTTGCCAAGTTAATCTTTTGTCGAACGTCATTCCAAGTAGTTTAATTTCATTAAAAACTTTCAACGATATCCCGACAAGATAGAGGATTGGAGTCTGTAAGATGTTTTTTCTGGTGAACTGAATAACTTTTGACTTGGGTGCTGAAAGTTTAAAGCCTTATTTTTGTGACCAAACTAGTTGTATTTTTCCCTTGACAAAAGATATTCAAATCATCAGCACATATTGCGTATTTTACAGGTTGATTTACTGAGGTGCAAATATCGTTTATGGCTATAAGAAAAAGAGTTGAGCTGATTACCGATCCTTGCGGAACTCCATTCTCTAATGTTTGAGATAAAGATGTCTTTCCATTTATTTTTACAGAGAAGGAGCGTTTTATAAATAGTAGCATGTTTCCCATTATGTTTAAGTTTTGTAATTTTTTGATTATGCCAGGCCTCCAGGTGGTATCGAAAGCGCTAGCAATATCAAGAGTTAGAGCTACAACCTCCAGCTTATTCACGACAGCCTCCGCTATTTCTATATGAAGGAGAAATAGGTTATCCATAGAACTTCAATTTGGTCTGAAACCTGATTGGGCGTTATCTAGACAGTTGTTTGTTTCCAAATACCAGATGAGTCGTTTATTTACAATTTTTTCAAGTAATTTACATAGTACTGACGTCAGGAATATTGGTCTATATGAATTAGGATCGGATGTTGGTAATTCGGACTTCTTAAATGGGATTATGATTGATTGTCGCCAGGAAGATGGGAATTGTTGTGTGCTCCAGATTAAGTTGTAGAGCTCAAGGATTTTTGCAATTGAGTTTGTATGTAGGTTTTTTAGAAATATTGTAGGTATATTGTCTGGTCCGGCAGCAGCGTTTTTCATAGTTGAGAGGGCTAATTATAGTTCTGTAAGCGTTAAAGGTAGATTGAGTTCATTACTGTTTTTGGACAAAATGGGCATTGTGTTTTGTATGTGGTTTGGCGTTCTGAAGTGCATCTTTGTTTTTTCGTGAAAATATTTTGCGAAGATGTTTGCATTATGCTGATTATCTGTGACGATACTCCCTTTGTGTAGGAGACCAGGGACTTGACGTGACGTGTTTCTTCCTTTCATTTGTTTTATCTTGCTCCATAATTGGGTTAGGGGGGTATTAACAGTTATCGTGTGGGTGCAATGGTTCCAGGATTCTTTTTTGCTAGCTTTAATGATATATTTTGATTTTGACCTCATTTTTTTAAAAGTATATGAAGTCTTGTTCATTCTGTGTTCTGCGATATCTATTTAGGGACTTTTTGCAGTCCTTGCCGGCTTTGTCATAAGACTCATTCCACCAAGGAACGGTTTTTTTGTTTGTATTGATGGTTTTCTTTCCAATTTGCTCTTCCGCTGATAGTATTATACAGTCACGAATTTGTTTCATTGCTTCATTTATATTGTCAGAGAGAGTCAATTCATTCGTTCGTTGTAGGACTGTGGATTGAAATTGGTTCCAGTTTGCATTTGCAAGGTTCCATTTTTCGATGAAAGTTGTAGGTTTTGTTTGATTGTTCGATATGAGGATGGGAAAGTGGTCACTACCGTACAGGCTATTTGCCGTGTTCCAACTTAGATCATATGTTATTCTCGGATCACAAAACCTTAGATCTATGGAAGTAAAGTTGCCAGAGGCAGTGTGTAGATATCTGTGGCTTCCTGAATTTAACATATTGACGTTAGAATTCAGTATAATATTTTCTATTTGTTTTCCTCTAATGGAATTGTGGTTTGACCCCCACATTGTGTTGTGTGCATTGAAATCACCAATTAAAATATATGGGGAGTTAAGTTGATTTATTAGGTCTTCAATATCACAATTTGCAACAGAGTAGTTTGGAGGAATATAAATACTACATATTGTTAGTTTAGTGGGACAGAAGGCATTTATTGCAATTGCTTCTAGGTTGGTATTGAGTGGGTGTTCTTGGTGATATAAATCTGTTGAGACAAATATTGAGGCTCCGCCACTGGCACGTTGATGCGTAGTACGGATGTGGTGATAGCTAACGAAATTTTTCAGATATGGGTTGTGAGTATCTTTGAAATTTGTTTCTTGTAAACATATAAAATCGGGGGAGAGATCGCTAATAAGTTGTTGCAATTGGGCAAGATGTGGGTAGAACCCGTTACAATTCCATTGTATTATATTGAAAATGATTTATATGTTTGGGTAGGATTGTCTATTGGTAGGAGGAGAGATTTAGATAGGTAGTGTTGTCTAAGCGTTCAGTGAGCTTTCGAGCTGGGACTTTTCTCAGGAATCTGAATTGTAGTCGTCCTCTGTATGTTCCGATAATGTTTCAATCTCTGAGAGATGGTTCAATGTATTTCCACTCTCTTTTGTCTGTTCCTTGATTTTTTTAGTTACTCTTGTCATTCTATTTTTAATCGTTATATCTTTTAATTCTGGATATATTATATATACGTCTTGTAATAGCGATTTTATATCCTCAGTATATTTTAGTGCGATAGCGAATGGGTTGCCGCTTCCGAAAGAATTTTCAAGAAAAGAAATTAGGTTTTCTGATGGTATAGTGAATTTTTTGGGATTACTATGATAAACAGCTCTGATAATCTCTTTGGAGTTTTCTGATAGGCTACTATCGTTGGAGGAGGTTAATTTTCTTTTTACGATCAGTGATGTGCTTTTTTGGTGGGGGCATTTGTCTGTCTCTGCGTTAAATGGGTCTGATTCAGGTAGGCTGGTTTGATCTCTAGGGGTTAGGATATCTGATAGTCCCCGCTATTGTCCTGTGTTAGTATTTAGGAAGTCTTCGTCAATTATTACATGTGAATTGGGTACATTGTGAACATTTTGATCCGGAGTTGGTTCAGTTAACAGAGGTGGTGAGCTTACAACTATCGTATCGTTTACTGTTGGGCATTTTGATGCAATGTGCCCAGATGTTCTACAGATAAAACATTCCATTCTGTCAGTCGATATGAAAATTATGATTTCGTTACCTTCAAAATTTACGGTCAGGGATGTTTGAAGTTCGAAGGTATCATCAGGCGGAAAGACATATATTTGCCTTCGGAAGCTCAGTATGTGTGAGAAGTCATCACAAGGGATGCCGGCTCTCAGGAATGAGACTGGCGATGCTAATCGCAATCATAGATTTTTAATAGCATCTTCAACAATATCGTGAGGATATATTTGATCTTACAAGTCTCTCAGTTGGGGGATTAGTCTGCGGACGTTGAGTATTATATTTTCAATTTTAATAGTGGGGTTTGATTTTGATTTGGAACTGGCTAGAAAAATACATATTCTGTTATTGGATATTCGGGATGCGAAAGTGATATTTTTGGATCTATGACGCTGCCTACCGCCTTTACATAATCGTACAACTTGAGATTTTCATCTACGTGCATTGTAATTGCTTGGTCCTTTTTCGGAAAAGTATATTTAGGAGCGGTTTTGACTTTAGAAACGTACGATGGTTGTGAGGCGGTGTTGGATGCTGATTGTTCCATATCTGGTGCTGTTGTTATGTTTTTATTTGTTAATAAAACATTGCTGCCCCTGTAGTCAGAAGCAGATGCTTTCGTTGTATTGGACATTCCACTAGTATCGTGGGACATTCTATATTGCCTGTGGCGAGCAGGCAGGCATACTGTTGTAGGCTTTGACTAGGAACAGTTTCTGCTGTGTTGTAATGACTTATTCACACTATTTGCACAGGAGCTACACTAACTCGATGTCACTCATTCAAGCCACTTCGATCGATGTGTAGACATGTTTAGTGAAAGAAATGTACTTTTCCTTAGTTTGAGCAATAACATCCACCTTATCTTTTTCCGCATACAATTGTTTTATGAACATGTGACAATCATATCCACTCATATTGTGGCAAATTATAGGAATGAAATTTGGAATTTTAAAATTTAAATTGCATACAGAATGTGCAGCTGGATATCTTTTTTTACCGTTAAGGTGACAATGATCTTTAACCTTAACATCCCAATCTGGGAAAGATTTTCCACAAATACCACATGTGCATTGTGGATCTCTTCTTCCTCTTCATGGCTTTGTTTCGTCATTGGTTTAATATTTTTCAAATGTTGATTGTAAATATATTTTAAATCATTTTCATTTCTCATTGTAAGAACCTTTGCTGAGTCTGCACCTCTGTATGAAACACATTTTGATAAATTATCATCAAAAGAGCATTTTATCAAGTATGCAAAAGAGTAAACTTGATGTTGAAACGTTCTATTTGTAAATGAGAGTTCAGGGTTTGGTTCACTTGTATGGATGGGTTTCAATACGGATTCAAAATCAGCATTATACTACAAATGCAACTATCATCTACTTTTCAAAATTTTCAAACATCAATACATTGCCAGCCACCGTTTTCCCAAATTTATTTATTCTAATATTTGATTGTGGTGTTATGGTGTAAATGTGATTACAATCATGTTTCTGGTGAGACAATAGTTTATGTTCATTTGAAAAATATATTTTTGTGTTCTAAGAGTGAAATTTGACTAATCTTGAAAGACTTTTGATCCAACAATAATAACTGTTTTCTGAATCATCTGTGATAAGCAGCAAATCGACATGTATTCCAAATTTTCTTTGAGAATACCGTAATGGTCCAACAATCTTATATTTGATTTTATTTTCTTAAAATTTTGATTCTAGCCGGTATACGTTTACAGAGATATCATTTAGTTCCTCAAACATTTTAATATCTTTCAATTTAATTGGAAAATTCATACCTGTTACACAGAGAACTGTCTCATAATGTGTGTCGTGTCCACTCAGCAGATGACTACCCGTCTTCCACGTACACAACCAGATTCGAAATAACACTTGGAACAGTCGTCTGAACAACTTTATTTAACAGGCCAACATTATAAACATGACATCAATATTAACATGTGCCAACTACTTTTTGAATATTAGAAATACAGATTGTTATTTTTCTTCGTGAATATCTAAGTCCACAACATTCTCCCACCTGAGGAAATGTAGTAATATTACAATAGTTTCTCACAATAACAAAGCAAGACTTTTACAAAGAAAACTACATTTAAAAAAATTAATAAGAAAATTTCAAGGGCAGTTTTGACATTCGACCACTTCTAGTTATCTGTACGGGTGCTTTTGAATTGAACTCCCGCACTATCATTTTTGTCTTTGGCTTCAGAAGACGATGACTGAACATCAGGTAAATTATCTTGCACCTTCTGCACATCCAGATGTTCTTGTAAATCTTCCTCTTCCAGGCATTCCAAAGGATATATCCGTTGAACAGGCCTTAGCAAAATTCCTCTAGAAGTTTTTACCCTTACTTAACGAATTTGGCCATCCTTACTCGGTATAAGTTCGATAACACGAGCTAAAGGCCAATCTAGACGTTTTTCTTTGTCATTGCCGATTAAAACTATGTCGTCAAGATGTATCAGGCGCCTCGATTTATTTCCACCCAACGACTTTAACTGTCCCAAGTAATCGTTACGGAATCTCCATCTTAAATCTTCACGTAATTTTTGTTTATACCGTAACTTACGATTAAGTGAAGAGCGATCAATCGCATCAAAATCTGGCATACCGTAAGTTATGTGATCACCTAAGAACATTGCAGGCGTAAGAGCGCTCAATTCAGGGGGCTTACTCCCGACTGGATCTAGTACTGAATCAATCGAATTCGATCTCAAAACAAATGACAATCGCTACCTATCACGATGGTGGATCGAATAGGAACTAAGTAGGATCGAGATGCGGAGCCTATTCTCGGATTCCCATTCTATGATGACTTTGTGTCTATTACTTGTTAATTCTAACCTCTAACCTAAATGATAACAATATAATATAATGAGAAGTGTTATTTGTTAATATTCAACTTTATTATGGCTCATTTTGCGTTGTTGTAAATTGAAATCATATGAAGACAATCGTGTGTACAAGTGTGCGAGAAGAGATTCAGTGAATAATTGATTATTATATTAAGAGATATGGATATTATAACGATTATAGATATGGATTCTGAAGAATTGTAGAGAAATTATCCATGTCTAACAGACAAAATCACATTTCACTTAAATGCAAGGTGAGTGTCGTTCTCATTACCTCAACTATGTTATCAAGTACAATAATTTCATTTTATATACTATGATGTACTTATAATTGGTTGAAGTGTTTATAAATTAGAAAATGAACTAGTTTACAAACCTTCAACTGGGGGTAGGTACACAACAATAAATTATCATAAAAATTTTGTTTTCAGATTTTAATGGCATTATCTTCTTATGGTTCTGACTTCTAGCAGCCACATACTTAAAGGGTGAAGCATTGGCACTATTAAATGACATCATTCGGATTCAAAAAGCATTCAGTCACCAACTGAAGAATGAAATGTTGTTTATAAAGGTAAATAGAAGATGTGTAAAGCTAGATGGTGGCGATTGTTTCACTGTGTATTGTACTACAATCTACGTACTGACTGCAGCCCAAATAATCAAGACTTGTTGCACAACAAATATGATCACCACAAACAACCACAAAATATCTGATAATTACAGTGAAGCCCTTACATGTGATAAAAAGTGTCTTGTCGTATGTACACACTATAAAATGTAATCTATTATGAATAAAGTTCGACTCAACAAGACTGCATGAATTTTATTTTAACAATTCACACATCTATATCTAGTTTATAAATTTAATAAACGCGATTCCAAGCTTGCCCATCCTCACCATATTCAGAGTGAGTATTTCTTATCAGTCTAAATCTGAAAAGGTATACATTTTAAGAAATAATATATATAAAATCAAAATGTTTACTGTGGTGTTCTTACATTTTTAGCTCATTAATTTGCGACTTCTGTTGTGCCTTCCAAGGAATTCAATAAAATTTTTTTTTGAGCCATTTCAGTTTCAATCGACTGCAAATGCCTTGAACAATTTCATTGAATCATTAGAATTTCAATTATATTTGCATCTGTGTGTTGTACTGATAAGAGGTTTTAGAAGCACTAAGAATATGTATTATAATATTAATTATTCACAAATTCAAATGTAGGCAACACTATATTCATTAATTTCAAAAAGTACTTCGAGTAAAAATTGTAGGCACTTACTCATGTTTTCTCAAAAATATTAGGATTAATTAAAACTTTTTGTAAACCGCTTACTAATAAAGACCTTGAATATTTTGATTTTTATTAAAAGTCTTCAATCACTGACTTTCACTGCGCCTGAAGTATATGACGTGACACTTGACGATTTATTTCAGTGAACGCGAATTTCACATAACTCAATTGTGTTCTCGATCGAGTGAAAATTTTGGTATTTTGGTCGATCGAGCTCTAAGTCGAATAGAGAATAGAGTAGAGAATGGAATCGAGTTTCAGGAGTAACCCCCCAGTTGGTTCGTTAGAAATGTAAGTAATTGGTCTTGCGTTGATTACGGCTTCACAATCGCACACCACCGTCAATAAGCTCTCGTAATCTAACAAAGCACGTCCTAATACCTTGCGTAGCAACTGTTTTAGGATTCCAATCAACCTCTCCCAAAATCCTCCCCACCAAGGTGCACTGGGAGGATTGAATCGCCAAATAATTCGTTCTGTAGCTGAAAACCTTGTAACTTCTTCCCAATATAGGTGTGATAATACATTTTCAGTTCCTATAAAGTTTGTGCCATTATCACTATAGATTATTTTTGGCTTACCACGCCGCGAAACAAACCTTCGTATTGCTTGTATGAAACATTGTGTAGATAACGATGCAACTAGCTCGAAATGAACAGCACGAAAAACTGCACATGTGAAAATGGAAATCCAAACTTTTTCACCGTTTTTTAAATATAGGGGACCGACCTAGTCTATACCAGTTACCTCAAGTACATATGAATCACGAACAATTTATTGGTAATGGAGGAGTATCCACTAGTAAGGGTTTGGAGGAATATCTCTTATATATAAAACACCTTGAAAGTGCCGATTTCACACTACGTCGTCCACCCAGAATCCAGTAATTTTCCCGAAGCATACTCATGACTCCTTGCACTCCTGTGTGAGATAAATCATTATGTACTTTAAGAATTAATGCATACACAGCAGGATGCTTCGAGGGCAACACTACGGGAAATCTAAAATTATGACTGTCTTGTCTGTAGCTCACTCTTGTCTTCAACCTAATTAAACCATCCTCATCTTCAAATGGATTGAGATGACTTATTTGTTTGAAATGTTCTCCAGAGAAACTCTTTTTCTGAATCTCTTTGAAAAGAAATATTTCGCCATGACAAATTTCTTCACATGTTAACTCTTTGCTTTTTTCCTAGTAGAATTTCTCAAGTTATATACGAAACGAAATATCCAAGATAACATTCTTATTATTTTGTTGTATTTCGAAAAATATTGTAAATGCCAAAAATCATCATTTTCTTTATTGAAAAGAGTATTTACCACTTTTTTCTTTCTCTCCCTCGAAATCTCTATCTCATCATACTCTAGCCGATCCACACGAGGCCAATTTTCTGGTCTCTCACGAAGCCACTCTGGTCCCTCCCACCATTTAGATTCCAGTAGATGTTTAGGGGAGCAACCCCTTGAGGGTAAATCAGAGGGATTATATTGACCTGGTATATGACGCCAAACTGAACAAGTTAACCTCAGTATTTCAGCAACCCTGTTTCCTACAAAATTACCCCACTTTACCTTGCGTTGGATCCAGGATAATACAGTTGAAGAGTCTGTCCAGAAGAATGATTCGGCTTTACATTCCAAATTATTATTTACACTGTCGAATAACCTAGCTGCAATAACTGCTGCCATTAACTCAAGTCTAGGTATAGTTAATTTTCGTACAGGTGCTACCCTAGATTTTTGAGAGAGTAAATTAATCAAGACTTTATCATTTTTCTCAATTCTCAAAAAAAATACAGCAAAAAACGCTTTTTTACTCGCATCACAGAATGTGTGAAGACTAATGTTTTGCACATGGCCAGTAACAATTTACTTACATTCAATAAACGATTGCTCAATTTCTTGGCCCACTGGTTCATCCCAAAGCAATTTCTTTTCCCAAGTTTTCTGTAGCAACAATTTAGGTAACAAGGTGGTCGGGCAAGTAAAACCAATTACATCAAATATTCGCTGTGTCATTGAAAGTATTAACCTTTTGTTAACAGTAAGATCCAAATTCGGATTGTTTTTCAAGCAATCCCCGCTTATTTTTAAAGTATCCCTCCTTTTATTCCAAACCAGACCTAAAACCGATGTAACATCACATTCATTACTTGTTTTGTCAGTAAACTCCCACCCTCTTAAATCGAACTGAGCTTCTGCTATGATCGATGTAGCTTCCTGAATGAACTTAGTAACAGCGTCTTGCAGGCTGGTTACACAGTTGTCGACGTAGAAACTTCTTGTCAATTTTTTTATTGTATCATAAGAATATACGGAATGTACAATTTCATATTTTTGTAAAATCAATTGTTGCTCCTAATAGAAATGGACACTTATTTGGAGAAAAGCTTTTCGAATGTCAGATACTACACCTATTGCATTTTTCTGAAACGAAGCATTATTTGGGTATACATTGTAACAAATTTTTACCCTTTTCAAGGCACTGATTCAGAGAAGGTCCTCCGTATTCATGGGCTGAAGCATCAAATACAGGCCGGATTCTTGTAGTCGCACTGCTCTCTTTGACAACCGGTCTGTGAGGAAGAAAGTGCCCATGAAGCACTGTATCGTCGAGTCCATCAACCTTTTCAATTATCCCTTCAGACAACCAATCTTGACACCTTCGTACGATTCAAACAGATTTTCATTCTTGAGTTTCTTTAAAACAGAATTAAATCTTTTCTCAGCAATTTTGAAATTGGTTGGCAGCGGTGGGTGTCCCTCTAACCATGGGAGTTTGACTTCGTAACGTCCTTGTTCATCTTCCCTAATAGTTTCACGGAAAAACTCTGAAACTGCGGTTACTATTTCTTCCCTGGATAGTCTTTCAGATGAATCCTTTATTCCGAGTGTATCCAGCTCCCATAGACTTGTAATATTTTTATCGTTGATGTGAAAGGTCAAAGTCGTCGTAGCTAAATTTAATATATCTGTTTACCAAAATTCTATAACAGAAATTTTACTCATGAGAGTCCAGCCTAAAAACGTTTCAATGGCAACCAATCCACACTTCAGGAAAAGTCTTCGACCGGTAGGCAATTTTCCTGCAACATCGGCTCCAATGAGCAGCTCAATGGGAGATGAATCGTGAATATCGTTAACTTGTATGTTCAGTTCTTTCAATTCATCAAACCAAGGGCCAGGAACGATAGCAGGAACACCAGTACAGATGAGGGCTTGGTCAAGAGCTTCAAATTTACAAGCGTATTTACAATTTATAAGATGTACATCATAGCGATTATGATTCTGTTATGTTAGAACACCCCCGAACAAACCATGAACGATCTTTTCTTTTCCTTTAGAACAATAACCCAATTTCTCAGCGGTTGAGCACAGAATATATGACCTTTGAGATCCAGTGTCTATTAATGCACGTATTTCGCAGAAACCCTGTTCTGATCTCGCCGTTACACGTAGAGTTTGTAAAAATACATAATTATTTGAGTTATTGGTAAGCACTTGTTCAGTTTGTTCAATTTTTGAAACTTTTTGTTCAGTGTTAGCAGAAGACATTTCAGCCGGTACTTTATTTAGTGGTATATTACGCCACATTAATGAAACATGAGACTTGTTGCATACAACGCATTTGACTCGACCTCGACTTCTTATAGAAGAATGCCCAATTTTAAGACAGCGAAAACATGCTTTTTTGTCTTCGCAAAATATACATTTAGGAGAATCGCAAATAACTAATCCCGAGGCAGTAGGTATGAGGGTTTCTTTAAGTTTTGGTTTATTGTTTTTTGACAATGACGTACTACAAGAAGCAGCTAGACCAAAACCTTGAGCAGCCAGGAAGATGCGTTGTTCATTCTCTACTTCGCTTCTTAAAAAATTCATTAAGCACCCTAGACGTTTTTCCAAGAGTGATTCTCCAGAATCATATATACGCGACCTTTGCCATGTTCGTAACAATTCATTTGGCAAGCAAGACTCTATTAATGGAAATAACATAGCCGAGCATTTATAAGAGGCTACACCTAAAGTCTCTAGAGCTCGTAATTGTGTTTCAATGCGATCGTATAAATCTGGTAAATCTGTTTTAGACTTCGAAACTGTATTATTAGTAACGAGCCCAAGCATTTCACGAACAAAGACTTCAATTTGTAAGCCCTCTCGCCCATACCTTGACTTCAAAGCATCTACCATTTTATCATAATTTTCGCCAATAGCTGGGAAACTTTCAACCAACTGTCGCGCTCTACTCCCTTGTACTGTAGATTGAATCAAATACTGGACTTAATCATTGGAATCTATGTCCGGATCTAAATCAATCTTTTTAAACTGGCCCCAAAATGGTAACCACTCTCGTATGTTCCCGTCAAATTTCTTGAGCTCGATAGTGGGCAACTTAAACTTACGCCTACCTGATGTACTGGAAACAAAAGCGCTGGATTTACTTAACTTTACTGATTCAGCCTCAATCGGGTCCTCATCTGCATTGTAATGACTTTTAAGTATTTCATCCACTCGAAACTTGAAAATTGTGTATTTCTGTCTGTAGTTATCACATGAATTCACTTCCTCCACTAAATTGTCCTCGTCTCTATTTCCTTCCAGAAGGGCCTGATAGATGTCTTCATCAGCTAAATTAAGTGCCTCATTCTTTTGCTGCAATAGCTCCCAAGAAACTTGTATTCGCCGAATATCTATTTGTGAACCAAGAAGCAGTTGTTCTAAATCATTACAATATTTAGTGAATGCCGCACGCATCACCTTGGGGTGCTTCTCCTTTTGTTCCATTCTACTAAACTAGCTTTAGAACTCTCTCTAAAGATACTGCAAATTCCCACCACCAGCAGATGACTACCCGTCTTCCACGTACACAACCAGATTCGAAATAACACTTGGAACAGTAGTATGAACAACTTTATTTAACAGGCCAACATTATTAACATGAAATGAATATTAATATGTGCCAACTACTTTTTGAATATTAGAAATACAGAGTGATTATTTTTCTTCGTGAATATCTAAGTCCACAATAATGTGAATACGACGAAACTCTCGTTGCATTTTGAGTAGCTGCAATAGTGCCGATGTCAGAATTTGCTATAGTTAGTGTGTTGATGTTCACTGTGCACTCTGTAGCTGGCGATGCGATGTTTGAGAGCATTTTTTATTTTCTACACCATCTCCCACATTGAGAAAAAGCTTTTCCACCCTCACAGGTATACATTTTTCTTGATTGTTTTTAGTATGTCCCTCGAGAAGATAGGTACTAATACCAAATATATTCTTACACTGCCTTTTATATGTTGCGACTGTGAGAATTATAGCTTCTACTGTCTGTTTTTTTTGTGTGGCAATAGGATGTCATCAAATGAAAAAATCTACCCTCTTTGTACAAATTTAAGTCCCCGCTCTACTATACTAGTTGCATATCCATATGCTCGACTTTATGAGAAATTGTGAGAAAAAAAAAATACATCAAGCTTAATGTATCCCAACATCGTCATCTTGTTTGTGCCTGTATAACAGTTGTTCCAAATAAATATATATAAATGAAAGATCTTTGTTTGTTTGTTATACCACCAAGGAATTCTAATATATTAAACAATGATATTAGGATGTAATAAAAGAAGAATTTGTATAGTTGTTAGAGTGTATTATATTTAAACCAATAAAAATATATTTATTACCCCACCCACGGTCAATCATATGCAACCCTCTGTGAACACCTGCCTCTGCTACCTGCTACCATGAGAAAAGAATCAACAACAAGTTAAAAAAACAAATAGCAAATCCAAATAAATATATATAAATGAAGACTTTCTGTTTGTTATGCCGCCAATGGGTGCGTTTATAGGTTCCTATCATCAATGAGATGTTTTTAAAATATTCAACACTGATACTGTGACGAAGAATTTGTATAGCTGTTAGAGCAATAAAAGCAATAACAAATTATTTATTACCCTACAGCATTGTTCCCACGCCCTGTACCCTCTATGAACACCTGGCCCTCCTCCTGATCCAGAACCGGTTGAAATCTACTACTCACTTCTGACATCAATTTTAGGTTTACTTCTTTGAAAATATTTTTCCTAAAAAAATTCACACTTTTATTAAAAAAATTGAAAGTTACATTAATTTAAGTACAACTAACTAAAAGACTACGTACTAAATGATTATCAGTATAATAATGAGCGGAGCACGACGTTTTCTCGTATCTATAATACTCCATGAGTGAAAATAATATTAATAAATTTATTTCCAAAGTGACATGTTATAATGTATGGAAACCGTCAATAAATAGCTTAGAAAATAAAAACTAACAATAAGACCACAAATAAATAGACTGAATGCATTAAAATTTAATCAGTAAACTGGTGACCTATATTCACTTATATTGTAAAATCCACGTTTAGAAAGTTTTTGTAAATTTTTAAAAGTACTAAAATTATTTACATCCTTAATGTACTGAGGTAGCCTGTTGAAGACATCACGGCCCAGGTTATGGGGAGCATTTTGGGACATATGTTTATTAAGATTTGGGCATCATTTCATTACACTGCGTGCGTATTAATTTATTATGCACAATTATTGAAAATGTTGATTGTAAATGAAGTGGTTAAGTATAGTAAGAACAAACTCATACAAAATATTTTTTTACCATGAGCACTATCCACAGCCTTCTGTGATTGGAAACAACTTCATAATGGTGGGTGTGGTTTCCTCTCTAGCCTCTAAGAGGGTATGCATATGTCAAATGGCTCTGTTGGAGCGGGGATAAGTTTCGGTCAGCTCGAAATTCGGTGTCCTCGGAATTCGATGTGCAAGGATTTCGACCTCCTCGGAATTCGACCCGCAGCTACGTACTCGCTGTTTATCTTGGAACTTACTACGCTACAGTGTTCCTTCCAGTTAAGGTTCTGGGGCTCTATTCTCCAGTTCACACGATATAATATCGACCGTGATAAATGTCGAATGACAATGTCGCATGGTAATATGGTTTCACTCGAGATTGTATTCTCGAACGAAGTCGATATTATCGTTTGCATATATATATATATATATATATATATATATATATATATATATATATATATATATATATATATATATATATATATATATATATATATATATATATATATATATAAAAACTCCTGTATTTCTTCGATATTGACCGAACTATAAGAGATATAATACAAATTATTCAACAAAAGTTTATTGATGCAGTCTGTTCCATAACCTAATAATATTTTAAATAATACAGGATGTTCCATTAAAAAGTTACAGGGTGTCGACCTGTTATTTTAAATAGAACACCCTGTATTTTATATGATATTTTGATTAAGAATTTCTTTACAAATACATTTTGTCTGAAACTATTTTCTATGTAATGAATAGTTTTAGAAATAAACTAGTTTTTTTACAAAAACATAAATCTGCAGAAGGTCAAATGATGAGCTGTCATGTGATTATCTTTCAGTATTTCAATAAATTTTTAAATGATAGAGATTTACCATAGTATGGACTTTCTTCTAGCAGTTTTCATTACAAAGTATGCCGTAGCACTTCTCAGTAAAAGAATGGTCAAATTGAAGAACTTCGAAGTACGATAACTTCGTTTTTTTAAATGGAATGCTTTGTTTTTCAGTAATTAAAAAGAAACACGATTTATTTTGAAGTCGTTTCATATATCATGCCATTTTCTTGAAATTTTAGATTTATTCAAGAAACTACCAAATTATGATTATTTTTAAATTTTATTATAGTAAGAGTGACGTTTCTGTCAGTGTTCAAGAAACTTTATAATTGTTTTTTTCTTCTTTTCAAGATAATACATATTCCGACTGCAACTTTAAATTGAGTACTTATGTGTAGTAATCGCTCATTATGCATTACCTGGTTCTTTCATTTTCATATGAATTTGTTATACTAGAAATGGTGGTAATGTAAGTACGGGTAGCAAGGTGATGTATAATTTTGAGTTTTTGTACGTACGATGTATGGAAGAATTAGGTAGAAAAACCTCATTTACTGGTAATTAAATCAGGCGTTTCGGTATGACAAGTGTAGCAAAAACCGGGTCTGGGTCTAATTATTGGTTCCCCGGGAAGATTAAGAAGTGTATCTGGGTATCCATGAACCGGATATCACAATCCTGAATTTTTTTTATATAATAAGTGCTTATTCATTATTATGCGAGTTTTTTTAATTGTTCACTTGTGAACGTGTCTATTAGGTACATGAAAAATGACATTTCGGGCATTTATTCCTGATATTTCTAAGAAACATATGTTTTATTTTGAATTTAACAGTTTTTTGTTTGAAACGTAATAGGTATTTTTTGATTCAAGAAATACTATTTGGTGTCTGGAACCGTTGGCGTAGATCGAACACAAATTGTTGGTGTGTCCAGTCGTTATTTTTTCAAGTTATGTGATTCAAGAACTGTTGAAGAAAATTTTATTATACTTGTTTTGATAATGTTTGAAAACTTGAAAGATAGCCTACGTACCACAATGAAAACATAACTTTTGTTGAATTATTGGTTTAGTGTTTAAAGTCCAAGAAAATATAATAGTATCATGTATTAAATTTAATGAAACTCAAGGCGAAACAAAAATAATATAATAATAACAACAAATAGAAAACTATTAACTGTTTACAACAACTGTTCAAAATTCTCTCCATTTTCGTTAGCACAAAGCTGGATTCTGTGACGTAGCGATCTGTCGACATTATCCAGCATCGCTGGTGTAATTGCTTGGAATGCATTTTCAATGCGTTGCATCATATCTTCTCGCGTGGTAGGTGCAGTGCTGTACACATGACTCTTCAAGTATCCCCACAGGAAAAAATCCAACTTATTCAAGTCAGGGCTTCTCGCTGGCCATGGAAAATTGCTACCAATGCCAATCCATTTCATAGGAAAATTGTTGTTTAAAAAAGTTCGAACAATTTGACCTGTGTGCGCAGGTGCTCCATCTTGTTGAAGCCAAAATCTATCAATATCGATATTTTCCTCTGCGTCCGCAAGTAACACTGGTAAATGGTTCTCTAAAAAGTTCATATAGGAAGCTGAAGTTAGCCGGCCATCGAAAAAGTGAGGTCCTACCACACTTCTTCCCAATATACCGCCCCACACGTTAATAGACCACTGGTGTTGATGGTCTATCTGATTCAAGAGGTGAGGATTTTCTTGGGCATAGTGATGGGCATTTCTTTTATTCGGTACATAAAAATTTTTAAACGTTGACTCGTCTGTGAAAAGAACACCGTTGAAAAAATCCTCATTTTCATCCAATCTAGTTTGAGCCCACTCACAGAACATCGACCTATTAACAAAATCTTGATCACTGAGATTTTGGCAGTAGTGCAGTTTATAGTCATGGAACGTATGTGCCTTTAACACTCTTCTGACACTAGTTCTTGATACCTCCAACTGTTCCTCAATTTTCCTTCCACTTGTGCTGGGATTCTCTGTAACAGTTAGAAGAACTTGCTCCACTGTAGTATCCACTAAGATTCTCTTAGCTATTTCACCCCGTTTTTCATAATGTACTGAACCAGTTCTATAAAACCTCTCATTCAGCCGGTTAAAAGATTGAACCTGGGGATGACGACGTTCCGGATGTCTTTGACGGTAAAGTCTAGATGCCAGCAAACTATTTCTGTCACACTCAATAAGAACTGAAGTCATAGAAATAAGTTCTTCTTGGGAATAATTCATTTTAAACAACAGCAAAGTCAATAAAAGTAAACAAGACAAAATTCATTTTAAACAACAGCAAAGTCAACAAAAGTAAACAAGAGAATTAACGAAACTATTCAAACGAGAACTTAACGAAATACCAAAATCTTATATTAGAAACGTATGAAAATTACATTTAAATAACATAAATTTAAGACTTTTATGGAGTACGTAAATTTCTGACAGAAACGTCACTTATTAAAATATTAAGAACAGGCTAGTACTAAAATTATTTAAATTTGGTAGTTTCTTGAATAAATCTAAAATTTCAAGAAAATGACTTAATTTGACTATAGAAACATGATATATGAAACGTCTTAAAAATAAATCGTGTTTCTTTTTAAATATTGAAAAATATAGCATTCCATTTGAAAAAACGAAGTTATCGTACTTCGAAGTTCTTCAATTTGACCATTCTTTTACTGAGAAGTGCTACAGCATACTTTGTAACAAAAACTGCTGGAACAAAGTTCATACTATGGTAAATCTGTATCAGTCAAAAATTTATTGAAATACTGAAAGATAATCACATGACAGCTCATCATTTGACCTTCTGCAGATTTATGTTTTTGTAAAAAAACTAGTTTATTTCTAAAACTATTCATTACATAGAAAATAGTTTCAGACAAAATGTATTTGTAAAGAAATTCTTAATCAAAATATCATATAAAATACAGGGTGTTCTATTTGAAATAACAGGTCGACACCCTGTAACTTTTTCATGGAACATCCTGTATAATTTAAAATATTTTAAGGTTATGGAACAGACTGCATCAATAAACTTTTGTTGAATAATTTTTATGATATATATTATAGTTCAGCCAATATCGAAGAAATACAGGAGTTTGGCCCACCCATATATATATATATATATATATATATCGAATGATGTCATGAATGTCTTAGCTTACTTAAGAGTCGGAGCGTAGCGGTTCCATCATGTGACTTGCTTGTGACATCTTGACACATGTGGTGTTTGTTGATTTCACTTCAAATTTGAATATTTAAATTTAAGTATTTGTTAGATACTTGTACTTTATGCTGGTTAAGAATATAACTAAGATGGAAATCAAGCGTCATGGGTATCCTTTACCTTCTCAGAAAGAAATGTTAGTACCTATCTGAAATGAAAAAACGCAACTAGCAAAAAATCGTAGTGCTATCAAGACCTACGAAAACAAAAATTGATGTTTAGTTTAAATCTTTCATTTACCACACATACGTATACTAGTCTGTTACTTTTGTTTCCACATCAAGAGCTGATGCTCTTGTGGCAGCTGGAATAAATTCTTTGAAGACTTCCACCAAATTATGCACTAAATTTTTCGGTAACCTAAATGATAATGATAATATTGGCGAAAAGGTTGCATTTCTTGAATTTCTGCTTCTTCTGATACGTCGATTGCTGCTAACATAACGATTTCATCCAAATTCGCCATTACAAATTAAACTACAAGTTAATATTACATCGTAGGTGTCATGTGGAGATAACGAAAACTATAATTCAGTATTACTGAGATAGAAGATATAATATCAAAATATATATATATATATATATATATATATATGATAAAATAAATTTTTGTTGGGGATGCAGTCATTTAATAAATAAAATTCTTTGGATTATGCCAAGCTTTCGAGAATGTTTATTCTCTTCGTCGGGGCAAAATTCGTGAATTTACATAAAATTAACCACAAACAGGAAAGATTTCATAGTCATCAATCAGAAATGTCAGGAACCGATCCATTTCAAGACTCTGGATCGGAATATATTCCTTCGCCGATTTCAACAACAACTTCTGATGATGGTAAGTACAACAAAATTTGCAAGATACCTTTAATTATTTGATAAATTACGGCCAGAAAATAAATCTTCTATATTAGATCATGATGGTTCTCTTATTTTTTCAGGATATTTTCATATATCTCCTCTCATAAATAAAAGCTTGTAATATTTTTTTTACCGAGTTTACAATACAAATTCGTTTTGTCTAGACGTCTAGAGGACTATGTCTTTTGTTTTCATAACTCAGGGATTTTTTTTATTGAAAAAATAGGAACTTTTCTATTCTCATCTTAGCACAAAAACAGAAAGTTATTTATCTTCTTGGTATATATAATTATAGATGAATCATTATGGTTCAATTACCAGGTTATAGTCTTTTGTGATTGATTCTGACTCTTTTTGACCGACTTCATATTTGAACGAGGTATACAATTCGATTGTATATTTGCTGTTTTTTATGTTTGTTCACGTTTTACATAGTAAACGTACACAGAGGAGTACTGCGAAACGGTCCCATATAAAACTTTTCTGAATCTAACATCCCCTTCCCCCAAAAAACTCTCTCAAAACGGGGAGAGGAAGGGGCAATCTTCATCGAAAAATGTTTTATTTTTCTCATTTTTTCTCATCTTTAAGAAAACTCAAGGGTTTCTGAGTTAGAGCCCTAAGTCTACTTAAAAATGTGAAATAAATATTTCTTTATTAAAAATGTAACCAACTTTATTCGTTGGTGCAAATAATTTTTCTATTTGTACTGGTACTGTACTGTACTGGGAAGTTGGTGCTGAGAGTCTTACATCACCTATAACAGAACAACTACAAAATTACCAGTAGAAATAGAAAAAATATTTGCATCAACGAATAAATTCGGTCCAATTTTTTATAAAAAATATTTATCTGAGAATGAGTTTGGTCGTATTAACACCAGTCTTGAGAATTGTCGTATTGTTGGTTTCCAGTACAGGTTTTCTCTTTGCAATAATTATATTTCATATATTTCTTTGTTGTTATTATCTATATTTACCTCAGAGATGATTTATTATTTCCATTTCCCGATCATAAATTTATTTCTAGAAATACTATCCACCAACGACACGCAACAAGAGAATTATATTGAAAGAGATCAAAATATTATTCTAGAACAAGAAAAGAAAAATAACAGATTAGGTACTAATATAAACCGAACTGTCAAAATAGCTTCTACGAATTTATGTGGAAAGTTGAAAAGAGATAAGAGGGAGCATTGCATGTACTGTGAGCAAGACGTTACAAATTTCTCTAGGCACTTAATTCGACGTCACAGTAATGAAAATTAAGTTATTAGAGTAATTTCGCTGGAAAAAAATTCCATTGAAAGAAAATATTTACTCGAAGAAATTCGGAGAGGTGCGTATTTACATCCAATTGCTGGTATTACATTTTCTTTATCTGTTTTATCTTATGTTCCGCTCTCACATAGAAAACACAGCAGAAAGTTTCTTAAAGAATTGACATCAATAAAGTACCTAGACCATGAGTGTGTAGATAGTGATTTTCATATTCATACTTTTTCAATCATTTCCTATGTTTTGACTATTTATTCAATATAGCATAGAAAATGTACGCGCATCTAATTCTTGGATTTTTTAGGTAACTTTATGAATTCGTATGGAAAGAAAGGATTTATCAATCCTGTTCGGAGGCCAAAATATGAGTATCAGAGAGGATTCAGCGATTATTTACCATGTAATAGATGCAAAGGTTTTTTTCTACGGACTTATCTTCATCGACATTTAAAAGTATGTCACAGAAAGATAAACAACCAGGATTCTAAGCATTCCCAAGCAGATGGATTGGTGCTTCTTCATATGTCGGGGTCAGACGAAAATCTATTCGAAAATTTAAAGAGAAACGTTTTTCCTTATACGCTTTCTGACCAAATTACGACAACAGTTATGAATGACTACTTAATTAAATATTATGGTCAAAGGTATTATAGTTGCCATAAGGAAAAACATTTAACAAACACGGTGTCCCAACGCATGCGAGAATTAGCCAGATTTTTATTAATTTTGCAGGACAAACCACCGAAAAAAAATCAACTGTTAGATTATTTGAGACCAATTCATTTTGATGACTTAATTAATGCCACCAACGAAATGTCAGGTTATGATCTATATTTAGATACATTCAAAAGTCCTTCACTGGCTCTGAGATGGGCAACTGTCCTAAAACAGCTGTGTGATATAGCGATGTTCTTATCTTCAAAGAAAAATGAAACCTCCCAACACCAAGAATTTGCAACATTGAAACAGATGATAGAGACTCAATTTCGATTCTATGTTTCAACCAACGCAAATAAGGATTTATCAGCAAAAAATGGAAAAAAGGAAGTATTTTACCTTTAACAGAAGACGTTATCAAGATCAGTAAATTCATCGCCATTGAGGAGCAGAAGTGGGCAGAGGAATTGAAATCTGATCCAAGAGATACATCGAAATTACGATAATTGACTGAGATTCTACTAGCTCACGTCATTCTTCTGAATAGAAAGCGTTCAGGAGAGGCGCAGAGAATCACAATAAAGGATTATCTGAGAAAGGAAGAAGACATGGCAGTTCAAGATATTTATGAATCGCTCACAGTAGCTGAAAAAGTTTTAGTGAAGAGTATTAAAAGATTTACTATTCGTGGAAAAAGGTAGAGCTGTTCCTGTTATCTTCTCCAAGGAAATGCAAAGAAATACAGAAGTGCTATTAGAATCCAGGAAATTTATTGCATCATCGAACCCCTACCTATTTGCTAACCCCAGTACTGAAAATAGTTTTTTGTGGTCCAATAAAGTATTAAAAAAATAGCTATGGCCTGTAATGTTCAAAATGTTGATGCTATAACGGCTACATGTTTGAGAAAACACATAGCTACCATTGCACAACTAATTTCTATGGGGGACAGTGACTTGGAACAGCTATCAAACCATTTGGGTCATGAAAAAGCAACTCATTTGAATTTCTACAGGAAGACTGACGATAACCTTCAAATTGCTAAAGTGTCTAAGCTTCTATTATTAATGGAAAACAAGTCAGTAGGAGAATACCGTGGGAAGTCTTTAGAAGATATTGATCTTGAAATTCCGAACCTTATGGATGCTGAAGACCACCAAGTTTGTTGCGAAAAGAAAGCAAAGAACATGTCAAAGAGTACAAAATTAAATAGAAACAATGGCATGGAAGAAGAACCTGTCGACGAAGATAGTGACGATATCGTACAGGTAGAAAATATAGAAAAAGAATCACTAACAATACTTACTAGAGCTTTCAGGTTTCAGGGATTTCAGAAAACAAAGGGAGAGAAAAGACAAACACAAGGAGATATATGGTTATAGCGATCAAGGAAATGAAGAGAACTATGTTGCTCTATCGATAAAAGTGAAGTAAGCAGGATATAATAAAACCATGATGGAGATATAAATTTGTTTAAATATTCTCTCTATAACTACTAACTACAAGACTAAGAATAAAAAAGACTAATTTAATTGTGTATTTTTTGAATAACTTGGCTTTATTTTCACTTTTAATTTTGGATGATATTTTACATTTGATAATGATTAATGCAGCTCTGAAGCGTTCAATTCATTTTTTTAATATAATTAAAGTTTTCAGTGACATATTGCACATCAAAAGAATCATATTTCTTTGCAGATCAAAAAGACCCGTCTATTAATTCCTTAGACAAGTGATCAGAAAAAATTGGCAGAGATATTTTTTCAAAAGCATTTAACTTCAAGGAGACCCCCCAGAAAGCACGAGTGCGAGAAACTGAAGGAACGTCATCCAGATGTGTTCGCGAATAAAACGTGGGCGCAAATCAAAATTTTTATTGTAAATAAATACAATAAACAATAATTATGTTTCATTGAAGCTCTTATGTAGTTTCATTTGTTAGTCTGTAAGTTTGCGTCAAATCTTGGAAATTAGTTCTGACCAACTTCTAGTCGTCCGATTTACTTGAAATTTAATTAAGGCGTACTAACTGAAAGCACAAAATAAAATTTAAAAACACTTTTTCAACGCAAGATTTTCAAGGCACAAAACAAAGGATAATTTATCTGGATATGTGAGGTAGGTTAGGTTAGGTTCTGTAAGTTACAGACTCACAAGTATTATTTTTTTATAAAAAGTAGAACCGACTTCATCTCAATTTTGTACGTATGCATTTATGAGTAGATAGAAGACATTCGACACCACCAGATCTAATTTTTCTTCAAAAACTGTACATTCCACTGGCTATAAGTCGCAAGCCGTTAGAGTTTTGGAGAAATATCCAATCTAAAATATTCCAGAAATGATCTCTTCCCTAAATTGGTCATGTCAAATTTTCGATTTTCTAAAAAAATTGCCCCCTTTCCACCCTATTTTAGGGGTGAAACACTGGTCAAATCTTGATCAAACGGTATGTGGTACTACGTATGAGGTATACTCTTTAAAACAACAAAAAAAAGATTTTCCAAATCGGTTCAGGCGTCTTCGAGTAATTCGGGAACATACATAAAAAAAAGTCGCCGACGAATTGAGGACCGCTCTTTTTTGAAGTCGGTTAAAAAGCTTGCCGTCTCTGCATGCTCTTCAATCTGCAACACACATTCTTACCTCATTTCGAAAGTCATTCATTTCGCATTTATAGCTTAGCAATATCTAAACTTTTAATAACATTTAACTCATACTATTTTATAGCTATTCATAATATATATTAGGATGTGCTAGAAATTGATGAAATATAATTACTTATGTATATAATCCACGCTGCAGAAGGCTCTTGTTGCTTTGCATCCTTAATTCCCTCGATGTAAGCATTTCAGGAAGTAAATACAGTTCAGCAGGTAAAAATCTCTTATACACCCTTACGTACGCTAATAATACCTCAAAATATCATTCTTAAACTTCAAGTTGATTCGTGGCAACACTGTTAGGATGTCACAATGTGCTCGGATTTTTGAGGATGCTTATAAGTAGGCTTTGTCTGAATGTATATTAGATATATACTGGATGTCACAAGGAAATATTCTCTGTCGTACCCCTCTTTCCCCGCGGACGTACCCCTCTTTCCCCGCGGAAGCCATAACGTAGTAATTTTTACGGGATGTCACAATATGCGGTGGATAAGTATATATATATATATATATATATATATATATATATATATATATATATATATATATATATTAGTCGAGTCAACTGGAGAAAAGGACCCCTGATCTACTGTCACACCTAAGAACTTCGAAAATGTAGAGCGGGAGATCTCCTTGCCAACCCTCAAATCAAGGTTAAGGTCTTGTTTATTTTGGACTGTATGAAACCTAATGTAATTGGTTTTTGTATTATTAAGGTACAATGAAATTTTATTAAACCATTCTAAAAGGGCTTTAATGCCATTGTTACATGTGTTCTCAAGATCTTCGTGACTTGAGGATGAGACTACAAATGAAGAGTCATCAGCAAAATAAAATAAATAAATAAAAAGGGAGCTAATACGGAACCCTGCGGTACTCCCAAAGTAATGGTGGTCGTTTCCGAGGTATGAGATATTTTTGTATCAAGATGTGACATTGAAACATACTGCCTTCTGTTTTTCAGGAAACTTGCCAGCCGCCTCTTACTCCGTATGCCTCCATTTCGTCTAATAATAGCCCGTGATTCTCGCAGTCGAATGCCCTCCTGAAATCACAAAAGAGCCCAACAGGACATTACCCATGCTCCAAATGACTCACTAACTTCTCAAAAAAATGATGAATGGCGTCCATCGTTGAGCAGTTTTCGCGAAAGCCCAACTGATTACTGGACAGAATAGTGTATTTTGTAAGAAATGTAATCTACATGGGAAGCAGTATTCGAGAAATAGATGTCAAAGCTACAGGGCGGTAATTCTCGACAAGGCTATCGTCTCTTTTCTTTAGAATAAGAATAATCTTATTAATTTTGATTCCCTCGGGAAACTCTCCCTGTACAAAACTTAAGTTTATAATGTGGGTTACCTCCCCTGCTATGGGCGGAATACATTGCCTGATAAGGGCCCCTGAAATGTCAAAATCTGCTGATATTTTGTTTTTTTATTTTGTTACTTACAATAGTTACAAGTTCTTGCTCGTTTATATCCAATAGAAATAAACTATTTTGTACCTAATCAATTATGGAAGTCCTATCAGATAACGGGATTTTACTCACTACTTCTAATGGAGCGTTTGGTATGGTTCCTCTTAGCATATCTACATTGCAGCTATACTGTTTGACCTCCTGAGTGACCCAGCTTTTTTAGATCTGTTGATTTTAACTGGTTTTATTGGAAAAATAAAATTATAATAAAATAAAAAAATGTCAAGGAATTTTTTAAAGGCACTATTTGCATCAGCAGCGTATACAGAATCCCAACTTTCAGATTGCAAGTTATTATAGACTAATTGAATATTATTGGTCGAAAAATGTCTTTTTTGCATGTTGCTTAGGCTTTTCGGTTACGTTATGTCCAAACATAACTGTTCTATGGTCCGAAATATAGTTATTTTCAAGAGTACACCGCAGCACCCTATTGGAATGAACATTTTCCAGTAAATAGTCGCCCCTTGTTGGGGCTTCAGCCATATTATTAATATTGAAACTTTCTAACATACCTTTCAGAATTACATAATCACGTCTGTCTCTGACGGGATCTAAATTAAAATCTCCATTCAACATAATATAAATATTCAGATTATAAATAAAATCTAAAACCTGCGTTAGTTTGCTCCAAAAAATTACAAAATCTCCATCTGGAGTACGGTTATTAGAATATAAGGTACATTTATATTACTCAAAAGCGAATGCGCGCTCGACCATGACAAGGAGTCGAGTATGATCCTCCAAAACAAGTGGTCATGTGTTGTATGTAACGTAATGATGATAAGTTGTATTTTGTATAAATAAATAGTTATTTGTAAATAAAGTGTATATAAGCGTAGCCACCGAAATATAAGGCCTAACTGCTCTGACGTCACAGAAGATTCCCCTCACGCTTAGTGGTCATAACAAACCAAACGTAGTGCGTAGTAATTGTAGCAAATTCAGTAGACGAGACGCTATCGACTGATTTGTCTATTTTCTCTATGCACTTTATTTACATTGAAAAAACCTAGTATCAATATAATTACGTAGTGAATACATTACGTAGTGATTGTGCTTTGTTTGATCAAAACTTTAATTTGTTAATTAACATAAACATAGTTAAAACTGTTCAAATTTGATTCACTACACGTGCAGTGGTATTGTCGTTGCAACGACCACCATTTTACATTAGGTCAGGGCCGTGATTTGGGAATTCTAGTTTTTTCAAAATGCCTCACAAGTGCTGTGTTCCATCGTGTAAAGGAAATTACGGATATAATAGTGCTCCGACTGTGAGAGTGTTTTCATTTCCAAAGAACGATAAGATGAAAAAACAATGGTTGCGCGCCATTCCCCGAACAGGTTTCATCCCATCGAATTCCAGCAAAGTTACATTTTCATACTGATGACATTATCCGCGATATATCAAAATTAGATAAAAAACTGGAGAACATATTACTGTTCCATTAAACCGCTATCGTTTAAAAGATAGCGCTATATCAAGTACATTTCCAAAACATGGGTTGATAATTCCTTCCAACCTAAAATTTCCATCGAAGTTAGCGATTTCCAAGGAGTAGAAAACGAAATACCATCTATAACATATTTAGCCGGATATTGTTGTTATATAATTTTAAGGAAAATTAAGTGTGAATTTTGTAAATTGGAGTTAGTATTCGATGAACAACTCATTGTAGAAGAGAACTACAACTTAATTAATTAATAACCTCACTCGCGGTGGTCTTCTCTATCCTAAAGCTATTATAGTTCTAATAGTTCTAATTACATACATTTTGTTCAATAAAATTATTTCTAATTATGAAGACGAATTTTTGGATAAAAGAAACGTTCTCCTAATTATATTTTCAATTACTGGCAGCGATATGAGTCAGATAATTATAGATTCGTCACTTGTCAACATCATGAAATAGAAACTATTTTGAAATTAGTAATTAAAATTACAGCGAATACTTATTAAAGAATTATTGCCGAAAACCAAACGACAGCAAGGGTAAAAATAAAAAAAGAAAACTAGAAACCGTGTCGAAAAAATAGGACTTTTAATATCTGTTCCAACGGTTTGCTTTGAAATTTCGTTTTCCATTTCTCAAAAAAATCGAATGGGGTGCGACTGAGGGATCAGTTCACGACTGGCAGCCCCGTTTAAACAGGAATCCTTCATTAGATAATTAAATTTATATTGTTGAATAACGTTGCAACAGCAGTTAGAATATATACGCATCAGCGCTGCGAGTGAATTCATGACCACTAACGAATACGTGACGTAGAAGCCCACAGGCCTTATAGCTCGGTGGCAACGATATAAGGAGACTGATCTCTGATCGACGAATATATTAGCATGGTAGCAGTCCGTGGTTTTGCTGGTGTTGTTTAAAAATAATCAAGAGATATGATATAAGCCGTTAAAAGAAATATGGCGGCCTCAGAGAACAAAGGATTCACGTTCAAGTGTTTGACGGCACACACTATGACAAATGGAAATATACTATATAACTGAGTGGAGGAAGAAAGAAATAAGAGCAAAAAATTATATTGTGAACAGTATGACAAATACGCAATTAGAATTGATTATTTCAGAACAAAGTGCCAAGCAAATGATTGACAAATTGGATAAGAATTATTTGGTTAAAAGTAGTGCAGTAAAATTGTTGTGTAAAAGAAAGTTACTCGACGTGAAAATGGAAGAAAGTGAAAACCCGACAGACTTTTATAATAATTTTGAGAAACTTGTCAACGAACTGAAAAATGCAGGAGAAAATGTAACAAAGGAAGACAAATTAAATTATTTTTTATTAGCACTACCAGAAAGTGTATCGCATATAATCGATATGCATTGTCGGAAAAGGACAAAACAGTGGAATTTGTAAAATCAAAATTAGAATTAGAATTCAAGAAAAGAAATGGTGATAGTGGAAGTTCACAATCTAGTGCTTTTGTGTTAGACAAGAAAAAAGAAGGAAATAAAAAGACATGCTATGTGTGTGGTGATGTAGGACATTTTAAATACGATTGTCCAACGAACAAAGATTCTCGTAATCAAGGCATGTCACAGCGAGGAGGCGGCCGAGGAAGTCGCCCACCACAGCGAAGAGGCTACTCATAATGGCGTGGCGGCGGCAGCTACGCGCAGCGCGGCTGTGGCGCTAGAGGCGGCCACGATAGCCAAGAACAACAGAACCGGAGCGACGGAGCAGCATTTAACGCGATAGTACAGGTTATTTCTGCGTATCATGCGGACGGTAATGTAAATAGAATTGATTGGATTCTAGATAGTGGGTGTACGGACAATGTAATAAATAATGTAGATTATTTCTATGATTCAGTAACATTAAACGAACCGATTAAAGTAAAAGTAGTTGATGGTAGAAGTTTGAATGCAATCAAAGTAGGATGTGTAAAAAGTAAATTTAAAGTTTTTGACGAAGAAATTGAGGTTGAAATGGAAAATGTTTTCTTAGTTAAAGAAATAGTTAGAAATTTGATTAGTTTTGCCAGAGTGACTGATAAAAACAAAGTAATGGCAATTGGAGATAATGCTAAAGTTTTTGATAAAAATAATAGATTGATTGCAATTGCGTGGAAGAAAAACAAGATTTATGAAATGACAAGTTATATAGATAAAAATATCGAGTCTAACGTAGTAAGGAAAGATAATAATAAAATATTATTAAAAGAAAAATGGCATAGGACGTTGGGTCATGTAAATTTTAAATATCTAGATACTATGTGCAAGTATTGGTAGGTTTACCTAGAGAAATAGAGTCAGATTTTGTTAAATGTGTTACATGTATTGAGAATAAAATTCACAATATACCATTTGATCATAATAGGAAAAGGGCCAGAGAGATCTTAGAAATAGTACACACAGATGTAAATGGACCTCATTCTGAAGGATATAAAGGGGAAAAGTATTTTATTACTTTTATCGACGATTACAGTAAACTTGCTAAAATTTATACTATTAAGTCTAAAGATGAAGTATATGATAAGTTTGTTGAATATATAAATTTAATTGAGAACAAAACAGGAAAAAAAATCAAGAAACTCAGATGTGATAATGGCACCGAATATTTAAATAAAAATATGTGTAGGTTATTTAGAGAAAGGGGAATTGAAGTAGAGCCATGTCCACCGTATGTACATGAATTGAATGGTACTGCGGAAAGATACAATAGGACAATTATGGATAGTGCTAGGTGTTTATTAGCCGAGGCTAAATTAGAAAAGAGATACTGGCCTGAAGTAGTATGCGCTGCAGCTTATTTAAAAAATAGAGTTATAGCAAACGCAATTGAAAGAAACAAATATTTTTTAATGAGAAGCCAGATACAAAATATTTGAAACTTTATGGAAGTAAATTTTTTGTTAGGGTCCCTGAAAGCAAAAGAAATTCTAAATGGGATAGAAAAGCTGATTTAGGGATTTTAATTGGTTATGATGTAACAGGGTATAGAGTTTTGATTGGAAATAGAGTTATTGTAGCGAGACATGTTAATGTTATTGAAGAGGATGTTAACTATATAGATTTAAATGATAGTGATTTAGAAGATGAGAATTTGAATCAAAATGTTGAAAACAAAATGATTGAAAATTTAAATGATAAAGGAAAGCAGAATTCAGAAACTATAAATGAAACAAGAAAGTCTGCAAGAAATATCAACAGGCCAAGTAGATTTGATGATAATTATGTATATCACGGTTGTATTTATGTAAATTATTGTAGTGCCGATAGTCCTGTAAGTTTTGAAGAGGCAATTGATAGTAATGAATCTTGTTTTTGGATTGATGCTATGAATAAAGAAATGAATAGTTTAAAGAAAAATAAAACGTGGCAGTTAGTTGAAAAGCCAAAGAATAAAAAAAGTATTAGACTTGAAATGGATCTATACAAAGAAAAGGGAAAATGTTTATAAAGCAAGGATAGTTGTAAGAGGTTACCAACAAACAAATGTATTAGAGGATATTTATTCTCCTATTGCTAGGAATCAGACGTTAAAAATATTATTGTCATATTGTTGCCAAAATGGTTTGTTAATAGATCAAATGGATGTAGAAACAGCGTTTTTAAACGGGAATGTTAAATCGAAAGTATTTGTTAAACAACCTGTGGGTTATGAGGATGGAACTGAAAGAGTGTGTATGTTAAATAAAGCATTGTATGGATTGCGTGAGAGTCCACGAATGTGTTATGAATGCCTCGATGACTATTTAAATAAACTAGGTTTTATAAGAAGCAAACATGACTATTGTTTATATATGTTAAAAGAAAAGGATGAGATTATTTATTTAATTATATTTGTGGATGATCTGTTAATTTGTTGTAAGAATAGACCAAATTTAGACTGTATCAAAAGTTTGTTAAAAGAAAGATTTCAAATGAAAGATTTAGGTAAGATAAGTACGTATTTAGGTATTAATATTGAAAATATCAAATTGAACATGCAAAATTGTATGAGACTCCAATGGAGCAAAATTTAAAATTAGAACCTGCTGAGGAAATTAATGAAAATGTAAAATACAGAAATTTGATAGGAGCACTTTTATACGTAAGTTCAGGAACAAGATTAGATATAAGTGTTAATTATTTAAGTCGTTACCAAAATTGTTTTAATGAGACGCACTATATGTATGCCTTGAGAGTTTTGAAATATTTATATTTAACTAAAGATTTGAAATTAAGATTTAAGAGAAATGTTAATGCAGATATCCTTGAGTGTTATGTTGATGCTGACTGAGCATGAGATTGCGTAGATAGAAAATCTACAAGTGGATATATTATTAAATTATTCGACAATGTAATTCATTGGAAATCGAGGAAACAGGGAAGCGTAACAAAGTCGTCAACAGCTGCTGAGTACGTTGCAATGTCTGAAGCAGTAAGCGAAATATTGTTAATTAAAGATTTATTAAATGACTTTAATGTTAAATTAGAAAAACCGATTAATGTATTCGAAAACAATTCTGGTGCAATTAGTATTGCGAAATTTGGGAATTTTACCAAGAGATCAAAGTACATTGAAGTACATTATCATTTTATAAATGAAAATTATGTTAATGGTATAATAGACATAGTTGAAGTCAGTTCTGAAAAGAATTTAGCAGATATTTTAACCAAGGCTCTCGGGCGAGTAAGATTTAAAGATTTGAGACGATTACTGAAATTAAATTAGAATATTATAATTGGATATAAATGTAAGGAGGCGTATTAGAATATAAGGTACATTTATATTACTCAAAAGCGCATGCGCGCTCGACCATGACAAGGAGTCGAATATGATCCTCCAAAACAAGTGGTCGTGTGTTGTATGTAACGTAATGATGATAAGTTGTATTTTGTATTAATAAATAGTTCTATGTAAATAAAGTGTATATAAGGAGACTGATCTCTGATCGACGAATATATTAACAACGGTAGCATGTCAAAATAAAAATTTTGTTGAAAGAATGTGTGCAGAGTGTTATTCCACATATTTCAAAGGTCATTATGTCAACAAATGCCAACCCCACCTCTTCCAAGTCTAGTTCGGCAACCATATTCGGGATGTTTCACCCAACGTCCTTTCTAGACTATTAGTTTTTACATTATTTGACAAACTGAAAACTATACATGTAAATGCTCAGTGCCTCATTAACCAAATAAGTCAATTTGAAGTACAAATATTCGAAGAGATACCAGATGTATTATGTATTTCTGAGATCTCGTGCAATAATCAAAATATTAATACTATTCAGTTCAGTGATTATGTCCTTGCTACACACTTTACTAGACAAAACCATATACATGGTGGTACTTTGATTTTGATCCGAAGAAATTTCAGTTTCAAAAAGGAAACCTTCATAAACAAACTTTCTCAAGAACTTCAGTTTGAGGTGTGAGCAATATCTTTCCAGTGTCACGGTAACAAATATTATCTATTATTAATTTACAGACCACTAGTTGGGATAACATTTATAAACAGAATCTCGGTCGCATTAGACTACTGTGATAAAAAATTCAAAAATATAATTGTTTGCGGTGACAAAAACATTTATGCGAATCAGATAAGATAAGATCTCCTGCTATAAACTTAACATACAATTTTTTTAACCTACAAGGGTTTTTACAAATGTAAATGGCAAAGCTAGTGAGAGTAAACTTGACTATTTTTTATTATATAGACATTTTCAAATATTTTGAAATAGTTAAAACATGAATATTGCTGACCATTTTGGTACCGAATCGATTATGGCCATGAATCCTAATGATAAACACAGGTCAAACCATGAAAAATTATCCTTTCGAAATACAAGTGATGTAAATCTTGGCATTTTGCAATCTTTTATGGAGAAAGAATCTTTCTGTTGAGTATACGAAAGCTCTGACAATATTCTTATAATTTATGAGACATTCTTAAATATACTTGTATATCTTTAACTTAGGTATCATGTCCTACAGTTGTAAGAATTCAAAATACTAAAAGCGCATTTTACACAAAAATATATTAAAGCAACTGGATATCACCAGAAACAAAAACAAATATAGAATATAGTAAGAAAAAAATAGGAAAATCAACATCTACATCAGATATTCATATAGAAGTAGAAAATAAAAAATCCTGATGGCCTGTAGCCAGCGGAAAGTTAAATTTCTCAAAATTCATTGAATTGAAATTTGAACAACGTTTTCATTGGTATACCTACATGGCATTACATATATATTGCTGTATGTATCATAGCCTTGCGGTTAGAGGTTTTTGTTTTGGCTGTTGAATATAAAGCAGACAGGGTTCGCGTTCCACTCCAAGGCAGTCTATTTCTTATCAATAAACATACTATATATTTTTTAAATCAGGATCTATACTAAGATCTCCAGAAAATGTACAATTACATCAAATTTATATTGAGTGTACATATTTTATCAATATTTCTTTTTTTTTAATAATTTTTATTTTTTCTTCTGTGCATTTAATGGAAAATTGCTTTGAACAAAAGTTGTAGGTACTGACAATATCTATAACCCAAAATTATTTTTGATGATATTTACACTACGGCTCTTTTTTGATAATTTTCTTAAATGTTTGAACGGTCGCCATTTTGAAACTACTTACTCGATATTGCCCAATAACGAACTTGGCCGAGATATTTAAGAGATTGATTTTTGTAGCAAATTTGAATTGATACTTCCAAAACTGCGACCTCTATCGTGTTAACAAATTTCGTAATATACAGTGCGTTCATAAAGTATGGAAACGCTTTAGTAACTACTAAAATATTATAATATAGGGAAAAAGCTTTGACAGGTCGATTTCTGATTTTGATTTTCTTATTCTATATGCAAACAGCATCATTTTATCCCCTCCATTTTCCAAGTTATGACGTCATCGTTAATTTTTTAAATGGGAATGCCATAATTTTTTATTATAAATGGAAAACTGGCAATTTTCTGTGTTCATAAATACCAAATACATGGGTATTAACATTAAAAAAATATTAAATACAGGGTGCTAAATATTAATATTTTTATTTGCTGTTTTCAATTTTATACAAATTAAGCATAAATCAAGTATGCGTTTGAATCGGAGACCTTAGCAACAATTAATAAGTTCTTAGTTACCACCGCATATTAATATTATTGTTATTATTGAAAATCGAAAGCAGCAAATGAAAATATATTATTTTTTTAGCACCCTGTATGTCATAAATCTTTGTGATAATACCCATGTATATGGTATTTTTGAGCTCAGAAAATTGCCAGTTTGCCGTTTATAATATAAAATTATGGCATTCCCATTTAAAAAAATTAATGATGACGTCATAATTTGGAAGGTGGAGGGGATAAAATTATGCTGTTTGCATAGAAAAGTTGAAAATCAAAATCCAAAATCGACCAGTCGGAGCTTTTTCTCTATATGTTAATATTTTAGAAGATATTGAACCCACTGTATATATATATACTTATATATGATCAGGTAGGCTTCCGCGGTTTATGTTTGATTGATGATTGATCCGGGTTGGACCGCGTGATTTTTGACGAGTTGTTCGACGTTTCGGCAACGATTTTGTTGCCATTATCAAGAACTTTAGTCTCTGTGGCGAGGTCTCAAGCGTGTGATCCACTCACCAGCAGAGATGTTAACTGAATTATGGGTAGCCAATGTACGAATATTTATATCTGTGGACAAAACATTTCTGGGAATAACTATATATAACTATAACGAGGAATTATGGGCTGGTTGAATCGGGAATCCCCTAATGGGGTTTTCAGATTGGTTATTAATGAGGGTAGCCGTATTGGGAATTAATAATTCTATGGTTAGTTTGTTAATTAGAGGTTTCCAGGTCACGGGTAATCGTCGGCCATCATGTCGAATATTCAAAGAATTGCCACGTTTTTCAATTTCTATGGCTTCTATTATGCGGCTTTGGAAAGATTTTATGGGGGCCAAAGTCTTGAAATTTTTTAAATCGATTTTGTGTCCAAAAGATATGTGGTGTCAAAAATCACGCGGTCCAATCAGGATCAATCATCAATCAAACATAAACCGCGGAAGCCTACCTGATCATATATAAGTATATATATATACAGTGCGTTCATAAAGTATGGAGACGCTTCAATAACTTCCAAAAGATAGAAAAAACATATAGAGAAAAAGCTCTGACTGGTCGATTTTGGATTTTGATTTTCAACTTTTCTATGCAAACAGCATAATTGTATCCCCTCCACCTTCCAAATTATGACGTCATCATTAATGTTTTTAAATGGAAAGGCCATAATTTTACATTAAAAACGGCAAACTGGCAATTTTCTGAGCTCAAAAATACCAAATACATGGGTATTATCACAAAAATGTATGAAATACAGGGTGCTAAAAAATTAATAAATTTTCATTTGCTGCTTTCGATTTTCAATAATAATAATATTAATACGCAGTGGTAACTAAGAACTTATTAATTGTTGCTAAGGTCTCTGATTCAAACGCATACTTGTTTTTATGTATAATTTGTATAAAATTGAAAGCAGCAAATAAAAATATATTAATTTTTAGCATTTAATATTTTTTTAATGTAAATACCCATGTATTTGGTATTTTTGAACACAGAAAATTATCAGTTTTCCATTTATAATATAAAATTATGGCATTCCCATTTAAAAAAATTAAGGATGACGTCATAACTTGGAAAGTGGAGGGGATAAAATGATGCTGTTTGCATATAAAATAAGAAAATCAAAATCAGAAATCGACCTGTCAAAGCTTTTTCCCTATATTATAATATTTTAGTAGTTATTGAAGCATTTTCATACTTTATGGACGCACTGTATATATGGGATATTTCGAAATTTGTTAACACGATAGAAGTCGCAGTCGCAAAATGGCGACCGTTCAAACATTTAAGAAAATTATCAAAAAAGAGCCGTAGTGTAAATATCATCAAAAATAATTTTGGGTTATAGATATTGTCAGTACCTACAACTTTTGTTCAAAGCAATTTTCCATTAAATGCACAGAAGAAAAAATAAAAATTATTAAAAAAAAAGAAATATTGATAAAATATGTACACTCAATATAAATTTGATGTAATTGTACATTTTCTGGAGATCTTAGTATAGATCCTGATTTAAAAAATATATAGTATGTTTATTGATAAGAAATAGACTGCCTTGGAGTGGAACGCGAACCCTGTCTGCTTTATATTCAACAGCCAAAACAAAAACCTCTAACCGCAAGGCTATGATACATACAGCAATATATATGTAATGCATTGTAGGTATACCAATGAAAACGTTGTTCAAATTTCAATTCAATGAATTTTGAGAAATTTAACTTTCCGCTGGCTACAGGCCATCAGGATTTTTTATTTTCTACTTCTATATGAATATCTGATGTAGATGTTGATTTTCCTATTTTTTGTCTTACTATATTCTATATTTGTTTTTGTTTCTGGTAATATCCAGTTGCTTTAATATATTTTTGTGTAAAATGCGCTTTTAGTATTTTGAATTGTTTGGAGATATAATACTTAATAATAATTCTTTCAGTTTATTGCTCATTGAAATAATATATTTGTTCACCCAGTGCGGTGTACTTGAATTTTTGTTACACTTTCTTACAACTGTAGGACATGATACTTAAGTTAAAGATATACAAGTATATTTAAGAATATCTCATAAATTATAAGAATATTGTCAGAGCTTTCGTATACTCACCAGAAAGATTCTTTCTCCAGAAAAGATTGCAAAATGCCAAGATTTACATCACTTGTATTTCGGAAGGATAATTTTTCATGGTTTGACCTGTGTTCATCATTAGGATTCATGGCCATAATCAATTCGGTACGAAAATGATCAGCAATATTCATGTTTTAACTATTTCAAAATATTTGAAAATGTCTATATAATAAAAAATAGTAAATTTTACTCTCACTAGTTTTGCCATTTACATTTGTAAAAACCCTTGTAGGATCAAAAATTTGTATGTTAAGTTTATAGCTGTCCAGGAGATCGGATTTATTATCTGATTCGCTTAAATGTTTTTGTCACCGCAAACAATTATATTTTTGAATTTTTATCACAGTAGTCTAATGCGACCGAGCTTCTGTTTATAAATGTTATTGCAACTAGTGGTCTGTAAATTAATAATAGACAATATATGTTACTTTGACACTGGAAAGATATTGCACACACCACAATGTGAAGTTCTTGAGAAAGTTTGTTTATGAAGGTTTCCTTTTTGAAATTGAAATTTCTTCGGATCAAAATCAAAGTACCACCATGTATATGGATTTGTCTACACATTTTCCAACTGTAATTCAGAAAGCATCAATTTAACTTCAGAAGATATCAAATGTAATTCAGAATAATCAATTAAATTTTAGAAAGCGTCAAATGCATTTCATATTAGTCAGTTGTAATTCAGAATTCGTCAAATGTTTTTCATATTAGTGCATTGTAATTCAGAACTCGTCAAATTTTATTCAGAACTTATCAAATGTAAATTAGAACGTATCAAATGTATTTCAGAACATACGTGTAATGAACTACAAAGACAATTGTGGAGTTTGCAGACTTACAATGATAAGAAATACATTTGATGCTTTCTGTTTTACATTTGAAATGTTCTGAAGTAAATTTGACGAGTTCTGAATAACAATTCACCAATATGAAATACATTTGACGAATTCTGAATTTCAATTGACCCATCTGAAATTCATCTGTATAGTTCTGGATTTCAACAGACTAATCCGAAATACATGTGATGCTTTCTAAAATACAATTAACTATTCTGAATTACAGTTGACGACTTCTGAAATACACTTGAAAAAGGTGCCTTTTCCAACTGTTATTCAGAAAGCATCAATTTAACTTAAGAAGATATCAAATGTAATTCAGAATAATCAATTAAATTTTAGAAGGCGTCAAATGCATTTCATTATAGTCAATTGTAATTCAGAATTCGTCAAATGTTTTTCATATTAGTACATTGTAATTCAGAATAAGTCAAATTTAATTCAGAGCTCGAAAAATTTTATTCAGAAGTTATCAAATGTAAATTAGAACGTAACAAATGTATTTCAGAACATACGAGTATCAAATATAAATCAGAAAGTATCAGATAGGTAATTTGGAACATATATGTCAAATCACAGATAACCGTCGTGATTATTTTTGTCAATGTGCATTGCTTTTGACTGTAAAAAGCAGCTAATTTTAAATAAGAAAAATAAATTACTTCGAAATTTTATAAGTTTGTCATTAAATTTCAAACACCCTGTAAATAATCATATAAATCCAACTTGGTTAATGACAGTGTTAGAGCTTCTTTAATTAGTATTATGCATGATTTTATCAGGAAGGTACTACATATGTTTTTGTAAGGTTTTTCTTCCAGTGATGCAAGACCATCTTTTTTTAGTTTTTATTTTTTTAATAAAAAATCACTGCACCAATTTCAACTAAATTTTGATATCATAAAGTCAATCATACGAGGTACCAAAATAAGCCTAGAAATGTACATGATGTAATTTGAAAAAAGTATCAAGATGATGGCACCGAATTTTTGGGACACTGTATAATGCAAAATAATTTCCCGAAATAGGCCATATATTACAGATGAGGTTTACAGAGTATTAAAATCTCCTTTAACTAACAGCTGAGCTACAAAAGACGGGAGCTGAGCTGCAGGACCAAATGTTTTTATTTTTTTTAACTTATAGACACAACATGCCGTTGAAATTTTTTCGAAATTCAAAAGTGTGAACTATCGCAATAAGTACATTTCTATAAGAAATTTACCTAATAATTGATAATAAGAATATCATTGCAAATGCTTTCGGTGTATTTTCTCAAACAATGCCAAAAATTCCATACTTGGGCTCGAAAGTATTAAACGATTATGCTTCATCGTATGAAAATAATTTATTTTTCCCCTGTTTTGGGCTGTGATATGCTAGATGCAATAGGATAATTGAAAAATTCAAATTCAGTTGGAATTGACTGCACATCCACCAAAGTTATTAAAAGTATTCCTTTGTACATCGCAGAACTTTTAGCTTTTATTATAAATCGATCTATAGTTAGATGAATTTCCAAATTACCTAAAAACCGGTTTAGTGTCCCCTGTCTTCAAAAAGGGTGATACATCTATCATGAGTAATTTCCTACCAATAGCAATACCGACTGTGATAGGTAAAGTAATTGAAAGATATCTCTACAACAGAATGGATTCATTCTTATCCAAATTTGAAATTCTATCAAACTCTACTTTTTAGGATTTCGTGATAATTTTCTGTAGTGGTTAGTCTCATACATGAGTTTTAGAAAAATATCTGTCAAAAGACCTGTGGTTTCATGAGGGGTCCATCTTAGATCCACTGATTTTTATATTATTCATAAACGATTTACCTCTTCATATAAGCACAAAATGTATAGTCCTCTATGCTGATGATACAACCTTGTCTGCCAATGCTGACAGTCCCGGGGAACTCAAATGTAAATTGAATATATTGTCAAGGGAATTCACAACCTAGTGAAAATACTAAATTTTTCGGAACTTTCGTAGATAGTGATATGAGATGGGAAGCAAATATAAATGCTGCCTGTAAAAAATTAAATAGTGATTATTAGGCCATTCTACAACAGAAAAATATTTTTGATATAACACAAAAATCAATGTTTATTAGGTCATCACATTTCATGTAATATTAATATCTTCAACCATCTTCCAATTGGTCTAAAGTACAAAGCATAAATATGTTCAAATCAAAATTAAAAAGATATCTGCAAGAAAACTGTTTCTATAGCGTTTTGGAATTTTGAAATTCGAGGTAAAAATTTAGTTCTATTGTGGTATTGAATTTGTTTTTTTTTATCTACATTTTCTGTTCTTGACGTGTCCTATATCATGTATTTGATCTTAAAGGATTCAACAAATTATTATTATTATTATTATGAACAATCTGAAGTAATGCACCCGTCGGTGTCTGGACAGGCGGTGTGGGTAGTTACAACTATGTTGCAGGTGCTGTATCTTGCGGCACAACTGCGGTTGATACTCATGATATGCAGGCCACAGACGCATCGTCATCATAATCTGCCTTAGCAACAGCGGATATCGGCAAATGTTAATTGTAGACGCTACTTCATCATATAATATTATATAACACAATATAATCCCGATATATATTGGAAATTACTTTCTCAACATCCAATATATGCCTCTTTCTTAATTACAGGACGGGTTAAATATAAGCCGAGGGGACGAGATGCGATAACGACGCAACCGAATGCCATTAAAAATTTTATCATACCAATAATGCGAGTAAAAAAGTTACAGACCTTTTTTACACGGGTGTAAAATTGTGTTTTTATCATTTTCTGTAACACGTATATAATGCGTTCAAACAACATTCCGGAAATACCAAGCATAAAAGGGAGCCGGTACGAGGATGGTTCATAAAGGGGTTTGTTTCCCTTAGGGAGAAGAACCAGCTTCTGCAATATACATGGCGCTGAGAAAACTCCCTCCCTTAAACACACGCTAAACGTGGTTTGGAAGATCTTAGAGCCTTCGTGATTTGAAATATCGACCTACTGAGAAATTCGTAGTGTATAACTCGAGCAAAACACGCATTCTCCTGGTTCAGTTTTTTTTGTTTCATTAAACCGCTTCATCATACCCGCTGGTTTTATGTTTAATAGAATAACGTTTCTTCCATGCAATTAGCTATATATTTAAAAAAGTAAGTTTATTTTAATAGTATTTACAATATTTTATATAAGATAATTGTATGCCTATAAAAATTTTGAACATTATTTGGGCGGTGCTTGCAATACTTTTCTAGAAATTCTCATAAGGCCAGATACTGGATCTCTTCCAAAGTACTTCACTTGAAGTTCCTGTCCGACTTCCAAACCTAAGGCCGAAGGATGAGCAACCTGAAAAGTCCAGGCATTCAGCTTATAGATATTTATCGGATTTTTCAACAGCTCCTACCTTCCTCTGATCCAACTGAGAATTGTGCAACAAAGCTGGTGGCATTCCCGGATAAAGAGTCACCATAACACCAATATCTCGTATTTCCACAATTGTAGCATTATAAATTCCACCGAATTCAAGTTCGACTGCCCGTTCTGATGTCAAAAGTTTTTCAACAATTTCTTTAGCTTCGTCCATAGCCTGTTGACTGGGTGCAAATATTTGGAATGTTGTGTCATCCACTTGCGATACCTGAAATAGAGCTTGTTATCAGCAAGAGCATTTTATTTCAAACAACTAACATCGTTACCAGAACCCCTGTTTCTGCAAAAAGTTTTTTCAGATTAATTCCTCCAACTCCTAATAATCTTGCCCTTTTATGAGCTTCAACTTCCAATTTCTCACAAACTGGCCAATTGTCTTTTTTGTTAGCTCTAAAATAAGAAAAGGAGAGTATTATCATTAACAATGTATCTTTTACAGCTCTTGAAATGTTTCTAATACAGAAAATATAAAATACCTAAAATTAACATTTTATCCCAATTCAAGAGAATTTTAGTATGGCAGATGAATATGAAGAATACCCGAGATATAGATATGTAATATACTTATGTAACGACAGAAAAGTGAGTCATCAGAAGGAAAACAACAGTTTCATCAAAGTTGGAACATTTTAAAGACTAAGTAGACTAATGCAATCATTGACTGTTTTTTCAGAAAGAAAATTGTACTTGGTTGCTTACACTAAAATTATATGTTAAATATTATGTCTATGATACGTATATATAATGTAAATATATGGAAATTTAGTAATTATAAAGAAGTTTTGACAAGGGCAATTAAAATGTAAAAACTATTTTCTATATTCAAATTTTTTTTTTTGAAGGAGAAGGAGTAAACCTATCGATATCAAAAATAGTTATTGTTATGATTATTAACAAAACCACAACACAAATTGTAATCTAATGAATGGATAGACAGATAATGATATCGAAAAATTCAAATTTAGAAAGGCAAAGGTACAATCCATGAATTGACTTCAACGTAATCGTTAACAAAGAAATGAATAGGTACAAATTTAAAAACAAGAAAACTATGTTAAAACATAAATAGAAAGACTAACGAGTGAATGAGAAAACATGAATTGTGACCATCGCTTGAGTTAGGGTAATCAGTCACAGTACTGAAGATTATTATATATTGATATTAATCAGTCTTTTATCAAGCGGGGGAGAGTGCATTATCGATTTTAACATTTCAATTTGGCAATACTGCCTCATGACGTTTAAAGCAACAAAGCGCATAGATGGAGGACTGAACAATAGTATTTGACTGAACGCTCAGGCTCTCTTACTCCTCAACCGTAACCAAAGCAACACGTTCATCCAAAGTTCATAATCCCTACTTATCTATTTTTTAAGTATTAAGTATTATAGTTCACTGTATCATGGTGCAATAGTCCGAATAAATAGAATAACATAATCAGAGCTTTAATTGATGGCTATGATCAAATATAGCAACAAACAACCAACGATGAAAACAACTACTCGATGAACAAACGCTCCATCCCGCACTGATTTATATAATCGCTGGTAGGTGCAAAGGATCGGAATCATACTCGACACCAATTGCGGAAACTTCTATCACCTTTTTATTATTATCTACGGAACACATCACTTTTGAACCAAGAACAGGATCACTGTGGTTTCAACATTTAATGGATCTCATCAGCTGAACTTATGGTTCGGGAAGCTCAAACAGCGTGCCGCTTTTAGCGCCTCCTAGTTGTTAGAAGTTAAGACAGAACGCGACCCACGTATCGATGTAAAGATTTCGCTACTGAAAAATATATATTATAACTACTAACGATGAAAACAACTACTCGGTGAACAAAGGCTCTTGGTTCAATAGTGATGTATGCCATAGATAATTAAACAAAAAGGTGTTAGAAGTTCCCGCTATAGTAAGGTATTCTTTATTCCGGGAGATGAATGGATCTTCTACAACAGCCTTCCAGTAGTGATTATTTTCCATTTTTGGAAACCTTTATTGAATTGTGGAGCAAAAAAATGATTTTCTTCGTTCTGCATCTTTAAGATTAATACTAATTTAATTACTTTTCTTAAACAACCTTTTCTGATACACCTTCATAGTATTCCCCAAGCCTGTATTTTCAATAACAGAATCCATTCTTGGGAAAAGTAAGAATAAATATCTTTATAACGGTGTTTTGTGGTATGATATACTCATTGTACCTTGATTCTTGTAGCTGTTATGGTCAACTGAATATCCATCTATATCAAACATAAAAAAAGCCGAAATCTCGACTGCTGAAATGGAGTGAAACGAACGACAATGAGACGGAGCCATTTTTTGCCATATTACTTTGGATGGGTTTGTGTCGATTACCATCTATCACAGACGACTGGTCCAAAGAAGAGATTTACAAAAATGGTATTTCCAAGTATATGAGTAGGAATAGATTTCAATTATTATTACGTACGTTACATTTCCAGAATAATGATGATATTGAAGTTGTTCCACAGAGAGGCGTCGATAAGCTCCGTAAAATTAGACCATTGCTAGATTTACTTACCGCAAGGTACAAATATGTTGTAGTACCGTCAGAAGACTTATGTATTGACGAAAGCTTAGTACCATTCCGTGGACGACTGGGATTTCGTCAATACATAAAAAAATTGGAATCAAAGTTTATAAACTGTGCATCAAAGACGGATACACGTACGATTTGTCGGTGTATTGTGAACACACTAGTAATCAACAGTTTTCTTCATCAGAGAAAGTGGTTTTGGATCTAATGGAACCACTACTTGACTCTGGTAGAACTTTATTTGTGGCCAACTACTACACGAGTGTGAATCTGGCAAAGTTGCGGATTGAGAGAAAACCCCACTTAGTAGGAACACTAAGGCATAGAAGAAATCAGATTAGTCTGGAAGTAGAAACAGCAAAACTCCAAAAGGGAGAGTTTATTGCTAGAATAAGTGAACCGGGAATCGTGATGATGAAATGGAAAAACAAGCGAGACGTTTTGGCACAAATAGTCGACTACAACAACAGCAAAGCATTCATAGATCTGTCGGATCAAAGATAATCTTATAATACGTCACTTCGGCGCGGTATCAAATGGTATCGTAAACTGGCAGTTCAAATAATTCTAGAAACAACACTAGTGAACGCACATAAGTCCTTTTGGAGCTAACACAAGATAAAAAAGCATAACGGAATTCAAAAAAGACATCGTACAGCACATTCTAGAAAAAAATGCATCTGTTCCAGATGCCAAACCTTATAGAAATGTCCAAATTGATCGCCATGATCTAGAGCAAACTGGCAAGCGATTGCATTGCACGGTATGCTACGAGAGATACAGTGAAGAATCTGGACGTAATACTGCTCAAAATAAAACACCAAGGTCAACTTGGTCTTGCTATGCCTGCAAGAAATCCTATTGTGTTGTTTGTTTCTTTCATGCACATAAAATTGATTTAGTTCTTCCATAAAGTACTGTATTCTTATAAATTATGTTTTTATACAAACCACCTTACTCCAATCATTTCGAATAATAAAGATCACGTCAAAAAAGTGACTCAAAAATACAATAACGTCACTAAATCCGAAGAGAGCAAAATTTTTCGGAGGGTTTTTGTAGAATCTTGTCCACCCTGCCATACACAATTAGTTTCTATAGGAAATATACTATTTGAAGGCTATACAGGGTTCCTCATGGCAGCTAACGTGTTAACGACTGACGTCACCACTGCGTGGGCAAGAGATGGTTGAACATGTTCGAGTGGTGCTGGTGTATTCAGGCTCTTTCGGATCTGTAACCAGCCTTAGATTTGGCTTAAATCACTACTATATTCATTCGTGACATCAGTGGTAAAAAAAGTGGTAGAAACTAGATGCTCGTGCATGCGCCTCGTCATACCATTAATTTTATATTATGATCAGTAATAAAAAATCAGTATCATGTGGACTCGAATGATTACTGATGCATCCCTTAACTCATTTGTCAAAAGATTTGGAATTATTTGATTCAGCTATTAAACATATTAGAAGAATTGAAAATGGAAGAAGAAACAGTATTATCTGTTCAATATGTTTATCATGAAAAAGATTATGTGGTAAACAGAACGATAGATTTCCATAATAGAATTGAGGACTAGCAGAAACAAAAGGTATATATGTTCTGTTACACTATTGTTTACTGATAGCTATCTTATTAAAGACTTTTTGATCACTGATTAATAAGCGATTGGTAATCAGACACTGCTGTGGACACGACCATTGATAGCGCTGATAGCGACTCCCTGAACACAACAGTGTGAGCGACAAGCGATAACAGTTGACAGTCGATCAGCCGTTGACGTGTCACATAGACTTAGAACTTGGAAGTCTAGTGTTAATAGAAAAATGTAAGCTATATGTTGAGGCTACGCTTCGCAAAGCTGCAAATATTGATACATGATACTAGTGCCAATAAAGGAAAATACTGAGAGTTTTAAGTAGGTATATAATAATGTCACATCCCATTTCTAAATTTTAAAGAGTTTTATTATTCTAGGTTACCGGTATCAGATTGAAAGTAAGTAAAACAGCAGAATTGACGTCCTAATCTGAGGTTTCCCCAATCACAGATAAAATATACTAGAAAGTCCAAGCGCGGTTGCCAAGTAAACTGTTTTAATTTACTTTACTTGTAATTGTCATTGCTATTATTAAATGAACCTTTGGTAGATCGAATAGCGTATAAAAGAAATACAAGTACATATAGATAAAATATTGAAAATATTGGACGAAATACACAGAGATAGGGCTTCTTACACAGTTGATTTTCTATTTTTTCTATGTCTACATTAGAATCTTACTTCGATTGACAAACGGTTATAAATCTTCTCTCCGTTATAAATAAATGAATCTTTGATCAAAGAGGACGATGGTGTCGATAATTTAAAGTAATTTGTCTTACAAGACAAGGAGAATGAAAAGAGCTACGATGGTTAGAATATTATTATTTATAAGTAGTTGCCTGTATAAATGGCGTGGTCCAATTTTACCAAAATTTCTAATTACTCCTTTTTGTATTTTGAGGACCGAGTGAAGCAAATTTGAGCTAGCTATAGCAGAAGATATAGGAATTGCAGTAGAGGTAGTAGAAAATATACGAGTATAATATAAATTAAGGTTATACAGTGCGTTCATAAAGTATGGAAACGCTTCAATAACAGTGGGTTCAATATCTTCTAAAATATTAACATAAAGAGAAAAAGCTCTGACAGGTCGATTTTTGATTTTGATTTTCAACTTTTCTATACAAACATCATCATTTTATCCCCTCCACCTTCCAAATTATGACGTCATCATTAATTATTTTAAATAGAAAGGCCATTATTCTATATTATAAACAGGTATAAACTGGCAATTCTCTGAACTCAAAAATACCAAAAACATGAAATACAGGGTGCTAAAAAATTAATATATTTTCATTTGCTGCTTTCAATTTTCAATAATAACAATAATATAATAATATAATAATATAATAATATAATAATATAATAATATAATAATATAATAATATAATAATATAATAATATAATAATATAATAATATAATAATATATGCAGTGGTAACTAAGAACATATTAATTGGTTTTAAGGACTCCGATTCAAACGCATACTTGTTTTTATGCATAATTTGTATAAAATTGAAAGCAGCAAATAAAAATATATCAATATTTAGCACCCTGTATTTAATATTTTTTGTTTGTTAATACCCATGTATTAGGTATTTTTGAACACAGAAAATTGCCAATTTTCCGTTTATAATATAAAATTATGGTATTCCCATTTAAAAAATTAACGATGACTTCATAACTTGGAAAGTGGAGGGGATAAAATGATGCTGTTTGCATATAAAATAAGAAAATCAAAGTCAAAAATCGACCTGTCAAAGCTTTTTCTCTATTTGATAATATTTTAGTAGTTATTGAAGCGTTTCCATACTTTATGAACGCACTGTATAAACTTACAAAACTTCTAATGTAGAAACGAACTACTAAGTACATGAAATGAAACATTTTCATAATATTAGAAAAAGATTCGGCGACGCTGTGGCAAAATTATGGCCATTTGAGCATGCGCGGTAGAACCTCAATTCTGCCATTTTACATTTACATATACAGGGTGCTTCATTAATAATGGGAAATAATTAAACTGGAGAATCTTTGGTTCAAAATAATAAGATTTAACCCAATTCACTTAAATAAAATGTGTCTCCTGTCTGAGTTACAGGGTGTTTTATTTAATTATTTAAAAATGATTTTTCCCCATTACTTTTAAACTGTTTGACCAATCTTTATCATGTTTGGCAGGACATTTATAAATTGCAAACCCTACTAAATTATGGTAATTAAACTTTTCTCTTCCTTCGTAACGATAAAGTCATTATTTTTCGCGATATTTAATCTTGAACATAACGCTGCACTGATGCTCAATTTTAAGTGTATTTATCATGGCAGTTTATTTGGATCATAGGTTTGCATTTATTACGCAAATAAAACTTACAGTTGATTTTAAGTTTAACATATAATTTTACGTAATTATGAAAAAGTCTTTTTCACATTTTTGCTACAATAAATAATATGAACAAAATTTAAAAATATTTAAGTTAACAAGTTTTCAATGTCACCCCCATCTACCTCAATAAGTTTATCAATTCTTTCACTAGACGATCTTCTAACTATAAAAATATGTTTGGCTGATTAGCAATAAAATTAGCGGAATTTACTATTTGGTACCATAGCTCTTGATGATTATTTATTTCTTTTAAGTATACCACTGTTTTCATATCCCCCAGAAATAGAAATCTACGGGATTACCTTCGGGAGTTCTAGGCGGCCACGGAAATTCACTACCTCTGCCAATCCAACGATGAGGAAATTGCTCATCTAGATTCCGTACTATCCATCGTGCATGAACCATATGTCTCTTCTTCCGTCAAATGATAATCCCTCTAGTTCGTCGAAAAGTCTAGTTTTTAGATACTACAAATACGAGTTACCATTCACATTTGCTGGTAACTCATAAGGACCTAACAAGCTATCTCTAAATATACCGCACCATACATTAACCTTTAATTCATGTTGGAAATGTGATTGTCGGAATAGATGCAATGAAAGGAGTAAGTAAGCCATTTTTCAGTTTTTCGCTTACTGAAAAAAGAAAAACTTAGACCTTATGATAAGCAAAAACAATTTGAAACATTTGTATTTAGCCAATAAGTAAAATAATAAAATGTGATTTGATTTGAAGAAATATAGGTACAGAGTAGAAGGTTTCATTTATTTCTTGCATAAAATTAATGAGGTGTGAAAAATGTATTAACTCAAATTTAAAACTGGAATTGGTAGAATTTCATTCTAAATGTAAAACACTTGACATTTAAAGTTTTCCAATAAAAACTTTAATACAATTTGCTCTTTGTGAATAAGTTACTTGAGCAGGGGCCATGGTCTATATTACTTCAGGATGATTTTTATCTTTTGACAAGGGTAGGTATTTGTCTAATTAATATTTCTGTAACGGGAAAAAGGGTGACAAAGTATCACTTTTTCGTACAGGAAAAGTGGGAAAAAGTTTGATTGTTAGTTTATCTTGGGGTTGAGGTTCTATGGTTAATAATTGTATTTATGTTTTATTTGTTTCATAATTTATTTAACGTTTCGACGGGGGACCCTCGTCGTCTTCTTCAGATTTTTTTTATATTGAGTAACAAAAACAACATTATTATTGTTATAAGGTGAGGTCTAAGAAATTGATAATTTTGTCTTTTTCTTTTTCTATGGTGAACTGGAGTTTGTGATGGAAGTTGTTAAACATATCCAGTGTGTGGTCACATTTGTTCTTTGCAATTAGTAACAGACAGTCATCAACATATCTATAAAAAAGGGTATTTGGAAATGTAAGTTGGCAATTGTAGAGATTTTTAAATCTTCCATCACGATTTGGGCGATGACACTTGATATAGAGGAACACAAAGCACACCATTTTTGAAAAGAGGGAGACTAAGAGAAACATTAATTATAAATATACACTACAAATAAAGTAATGAAGGAAATACGGCCTTGTCGACATCATGCTTAAAGGTAATAGTTTTTCCTTAATGTACAATAACCTATAATATATAATTTTTGTTATAATTGTTATAGAGTCCTAATTTACTATGTTGTTTTTGTTACCCAATTAATATAAAAAAAATCTGAAGAAAACGAGGGGCCCCCCGTCGAAACGTTAAATAAATTAAATAACAAATAAAACACAAATCCTATTATTAACCATAGAACCTCAACCCCAAGATAAACCAACAATCAATATAGCATACTTTTCATACTTTTAATTTGCGCTATTTCCTCAAAGAATAATCGTGATTTTTATTAGTTTGTGTTGTCTTTCATTTCCTTAGAATGTTCTTGTTCCATCGTACGTTTCTTTTGTTTGTATTTTTTGATCCCGGATCTTTAGGTTTCTCCTGGGAAGAGAATCGCAGCACTTCTCTTCTAGCCACTTCCCGCTTCTTAATTGCCTCCGCACAATCTCTCTAAGTTTACCGAAGCTGCATTAGTAACTACGGTTTTCAGTAAGTGCAAAAGGTTCTCGATGTTGTTTGTCTCTTCAAGTTCTTCCGAAAATTCGTTCAAGATAGTTTCTTTAAATGATATGGCTCGGTCTTTTTTAAGTTTTTTTTGTGTCTCATCTTAACTACTGTAGAACGCTTACAACTTTTTGCTGTTTGGCAATCTTAACCTGACTTTGCCCTAAGGCTTCTTACATCCATCGTATTGTTAGCACGTCTGTCGTCGGTAAGGTATTTGATAACGCCATTATTAGAGATCCAAGTTACTTTATGACATCAAGTAACATAAAGTTATGTATGTTTCTATTTTTAAACAAAGTGGATTTAATCAGCATATATTTGTGGCCGCTACCTAAATGAGTTTCATACCGTTGTCATTAGATACTTGACGTAGACTGAGCTACTTCTTGTCCTACTTTTGTATTAAAGCCTCCTCCAATAACTAACATATCCTGTTGGGGAGCATTAGCTATGGCTGTGGTGTAGGACTATTTTAATGTCATCATTTTTGTCCTCTGATGGTGCGTATACAGAAATAATAGAATAGTTAAAAGCTATAACATATCTTATTAATCATTTACTTATCACAGACCCTGTTCCAAACTCATGTCTTTTGTTCTGACTTCCACTACAGAATACATGGGATAAATATGATACCGACGTCGATCACGTGTGTGAAGTGGACGTAAAAATTCAAAGTCAAACCGGTAATAATACAGTAAATCCTTTTTTAAACTGAACTCACAGTCTATTCAAAAGGTAAGAATTCTTCTAGAAATTCCAGAAAAAGAGACTGATTTTCAATCTCGGAAGTGAGCACGTGTTAGTGAAATCGCCAAATATCAGCCCTACACTGCCGTAAGTGGATCCAGACGAAATAGAAGGGAATGATATTCACTAAACTGTACCGAAGCAACGAAACCACCTAATTTGCCAGCGGAAATGGAAATGTGTCAGGAATGTGGAGAATGCAATACAATCTATTTACAAATCCAATTTGTAATAAGCAATAACAACAACGCTGGGACCTTGATTGATGTCGACGGCTGCATTCCTGTACTTGTACCGGGGAGATAAGGAGAACTTAGTTCATCACTATAACGTCAACAACCACTAGACTGCCTGATCGTGGGTGCGGTTCGTTGGATGGCGTACTGTAGCGGTGCCGCCCTGTGCGGATGGTTCCGGGGGTTCCTACAGTCCTTGTCTCTGGGCCCTTAGACCCATTGACTCTCAGCCCTTCAGCCCTTAAAGCCCTTTGGACATTAGCCCTTCGACCCTTAAGGCCCTTCCTAGCCCTTTTTTTCTGTGGCGGTCGAATTTGACTTTTTTTTGGGCTCAATATCGACTGTTCAGAAAAATAAAACAATTGCTCAATATTTACAAAGTAGGAGATTTAGTTTTTGCAAAAATTGAAGGCTTCCGCCACTGGCCACCAAAAATTACCGAAATCATAGAAAACGACAAAAATAACCTACCTGCATATAAAACTACTTTCTTTGGAGATCTTACAACCGCGAAAATGCAAGAAGCCTATCTACTCCCATACTCTGAGAACATCAATGCTCACGGCATTCCACAGGTAGACAACTTCAAGAATAAGATTTTTAACCAAGCTTTAAAAGATGCTGAGATAGCTTTTAAAGCCTCTACTTCATGTGAAAGCCACAATCCAGTGTCAACATGACATATCACTTGACCAAGGCGTCCAAACCAACTCCTTCAGCCAGCCGTACGACAACCTCTCATATAACAATACCAACTTCGAAAGGCGCCCCCCCCACAAAACCTAGCTCTATGGAAGACATACAAGCTAAGCTCCAAAATGCCCAAGATGTCGACCTTGAAATATCATTGACTCTAGCTGCAGAGGTAGGAAACGCTCTTTTATCTGAAAATACGAAGCTGAAACAAGACCTACACGACAGGATCTCACAAAATGCAGAATTAGCCAAACAAATTATTGAGTCAAGCAACTTCAGCTTAATTAAATAACAAGACAGAATAGAAGAGTTAGAGAGTCAAAAAGATAAGCTATTAAATAAAAACTCTACACTAATTGAAACCATAAACAACGTTGAGAGCCAAATTGTTAAAGAAAAGAAAATGCGTGATGAACTACTGACCATTTTTTAGGAACAAGACAAGGAAAAAGAACACACCATCTGCAATCTTGAAACAGAAATTGCAAGACTACAGAAAAAAATAAGACAAACTGAAAATAGAAATAAACAAGGAAAAAATGAAGAAATCCACAAATTGCTGACAAAAGCTGAAACACAAACCTTTAGTGCTGACATACATATACAAAATCACTCCACCTATCTCTCTGTCCAACTTGCCCAGCTGAAAAGTCGTCAAAACCAAGTAGAGCATGAGATGAAGACAATGAAAGAACGCCTGCACTGCCATTGTGAGCTGAAATAGACACCTCCCGTAGAGCAGAACACATCTGACACGACCATTAGAAGATCGCCCCCTTGTAAGCCAAGCCCCTCATAAAGAAAGGAAGAAAAGAGGAAAAGCCACTCCAATGTATCACTGCAAGTGGCAAAAAAATAAGCTTTTAAGACGACCTCGGCAATAATGACTACAACTGAACAACCTAACACTCACAAGAATACAGCGGGAGCCAACCAAACACAGGTAAAAAAACTGGCACCGAAAATGACAGCGGAAGACAGGCAAGCCCAGACCAAAAAACTGACACCAGATGAGACGATGGGAATCAGTCAAACCCAAACTAAGAACACATCTGAAACAAAAACGACTACTACTACTACAAAGAACCTGCTGTCACCAAAAACGACGGAGGGAACCAGCCAAACCACCCATACTAAAAAACTGATACCTGGAATGACACTGGGGATCAGTCAAACCCAGCCTAATAAAATGACCTTCACAACCCCTCAACAACAAGACGAAGAAGTAAAAAACACAACTGAAAATGACAAGAAGTCGCAAAAAGGGGGTCTACAAAACAAAAATATTTCTGAACTTAAAGCTAAGAAGGACTATTTAAAAGTAACACACTAAAACATTGATAGGCTGTCTAACAAAATCGAACAAACAACACACTTCCTAGCTGAAAATAACCCCGACCTCATAATCCTGACACAACATGGACTTACGCAAATAAATCTACAATCCACAAACCTGGCTGGCTACTCACTTGTCGGAGGCTTTGCTAGGAAAAGTCATTTGAAAGGCGGAGTAGTTGCATATGTAAATGAAGAACTAGATGACCAAATATAGCTTTTAAGCATTAGTGAAGAAGACTCCGAACTGACATGTCAAGCAGCACTCTATGAAGTCAAAAATGGAAAGGAAAACCTTTTAATTCATGGGGTCTATAGACCAAACATAAATAATGCCATCGAAGTACTAGCAAAACTGCTAGATGTAACTCTGGAAAAGGAACAAAAGTTGCTTATAATGGGTGACATTAACGTCGATGATATGACTAACAACAGCGAAAAACTCAAAATAAACGACCTACTAGCATGCTATAATATTGAGCGACTGGCCCTGCCTCCAGCCGTCAAAAAGAATCACACCTACATCTCAAACATCTATAGACTGGGTCTGCACAAACTTTCCGAAGGATGAACTAGTGGGTCTCTCGGGCCTTTCAGATCATAAAGCACAAACAGTTACCATCAACCTGAGTAAGCCAACCAGTATAATACCAAAAGAAAAAAACGGGCTTTCAGCAACAGTAACTTAAATAACCTCAAATCACACCTTAGTCAACAGACCTGGGAACCAGTTCTAAATAAACAAAATACAAATGATGCCTATAACACTTTCCATGAAATTATACTATATACTTCCTTGAATTCAACCTGCCCCTACACCATTAAAAGAGCACAAAGAAAACGAAAAAAATATCCCATGGGACAAAGAAACAGGAAGGCTTAAAGAAGACTATATCATATCTCTTGAAAAGGAAATGTGCTCAGGACTGGAAAGTGACAGGAACCAGAGAGCATCAAGAAAGAAAGCTTATGACCTGAAATTGAAGACCCTGAAAAAGCAGCAAGCAAGCAAATATATCGGAATCAGACAACAGGTCAAAAGCCTGGTGGGAAGTCATAAATAAAGAAAGAACAGCCAAGGTAAAAACAAACAGCCAGCTTACTATCAACATAGAGGGTACTATTACAGAAGACCCGACAAAAATCGCAAACCACTTGAACCACTTTTTTGCAAACATTGCTGAAGAAACTCCAAGACAAAATATTCAAATGCCCACTACACAGTCACAGCACTATCATCAAAGAAACAACCAGCTAATCTTTTGGCCAACAACAGGAAACGAAGTCCAACATATAATTGAAAATATGAAGCCTACAACATCAGCTGGCCTGGATGATATATCCTCAAAGCTTGCCAAAAAATGTAAAGAAGAAATTACTCTTCCCTTAACACACATCATTAACTGCTCACTACATCAAATACAAAAGTGGTCCAACTACAGAGGCCAGCAGCTATTGTCCAATATCACTAACACCAACTTTTTCTAAAATAATTGAAAAAGTTATTCTTCGGAGACTTACTGACCATCTAGACCACAACAACCTCCTAACTGAAAACCAACATGGATTCATAAAAGGAAGATCAACAGTAACTGCCATGATTCAGCTAGTCGAACATATTATTGACCAAATTGAAAGTGGAAATACAGTCACCAGTCTCTTCCTCGACTTTAGTTAGGCATTTGACTGCCTTCACCATAACATGCTCCTTAAGAAAATACATCACCTTGGAATTAATGGAACAGCAGACAATTGGTTCAAGAGCTACCTTAGTGGAAGAAAACAACTAGTGGAACTAAACGAGACAATCATGAAGGCACAGTCTACACAACTACAGATGAAAAGAGGAGTACCACAAGAATCAGTCCTCGGACCAGTCCTCTTTCTCTTGCATACAAATGACCTCCCTCAATACATGGGCAATATCTGCCAAACAGTCATGTATGCAGACGACACTGTCCTTACATTGTAACGTTCCAAGCCTTCACATTACATTTATTATTTGTAAAACTGGTTGTATATGGTTTCGGTTGTATTCCATACTTAATTAATTTAGCCATACGCCTGAATGAGGGGGGCGACGAAGAAGATAATATAAAAATGGGATGAACGAGTGATCGGTCTCTTCTCTCTTCTCTTGCTTTCTCCTCTCTGATCTCTTCTCTCTTGTCTTCTCTTTGGAGACTCGGGAAGTAGTGGTGATGATTCTCTTCTGGTGAAAGAAATCGGGGTAGTGAGTGCCTGGATTCCAGAAGGTTGCCGGCAAGTACCATCATTTAAATTTGATTATTTTTTTTTCTCACTAACAGTCTATGATAACATGTTTAATTATTTTCAAACAAGTGTTTGAAAGGGCGTAAAGCCAAAGCTGTATAAAACCTATCAAAAGTGAAATATTGTTTTGGTTTCATAACTAAGGTATGATGGGTACTAATTGCCGGTATCCGTGGAATTCTAGCCATGCTCGCTAAATAATTTAATTTCTACATAAATATATAAATTCACTGGGTTTGAAAACCACATCTGGCGTGTGCCAGCCTTCTTGGCATACGAGCTTGTTGTTCATATTTTTCTCTAGGTATTTACCAGAAGAGAATAAATAATCTACATTTTATGAATTTATGATTTTATCTCGAACAAGCTAATCATGATTAGAATATATTAATTATATATTATCTTTTTCAATCAATTTTCAAACTGAAGAATATTCTATTGATTCAATTATCTTGATTATATATCAATTATATTTTCCAATTAATGTTGTGATTGAAGAATTTGTATTATTAATTCAATTATCTTGATTATATATTAATTATATTTTCCGATTAATGTTGAGATTGAAGAACTTGTATTATTTATTCAATTATCTTGATTATGTATTAATTATCTTTTCCGATGAATGGTGAGATTGAAGAAAACTTGTATCATGTATCCTGAAACATTGTTAATATTCATATTGTATTTTTGGTAATCTTTATCTATTTACTGATTGTTGCTATATTTGTTATTCTGGTTATAGTTTATATCTAAATATATCAAATCCATCATTGGAACATTGTTAATGTCTCCAGCTAATGTATTCAGTCCTGCTTAATTTATTTCCTGATAATTTCATGGATACCGGAGAGATCAAGCCTGTGGACTCTTATCGCCTGGTTTGAAGAACCGAATTCAGAGCTCCAGTGAGGCCAGCAGTTGTCTTATCAAAACCTGATAAGAAGATGGTTCCGACGAGTCGTTGGGTCCAACCCCTAGATCATACCAAGACAACCATTACTGTGCGGCGATTGGCTGCAGTTTTTGCAATCATTGAGTGCCTCCGGCACCCAAACTCCATTTCTGGTTAATACAACTTTATGGGTTCTGTGGCCGCTTCTGATGACGTGACCGCCGCTAGAACATATCGAACCCACCATCCTTGGCCAGCGCAGATATTACCCTCACAGTTGTATTCGTGAATAGCTTCCAGCACCACCCAAACTGTAAGTCAATTCTACCTATCCAGCAGCTCCAGAGAAAAGCAGACTGATAATTTCGGCCTTACAGGCCATTGCATAATAGTTTCGGCCCTTCAGGCCATTGAATGTAAATTTTATTTAAATAATTATATTATTAAAACTTTATAAAGTTAATAATAATAAACTGACATAATTGTTTTCCTGTTTGTTATTTGTGGTGAGCCTGGCGCCCAATCATAATAGTTGGAAGGTTCTCATTGATTACGAACCGCGAGCCACCGCTGGAACTGGGCAGTCGACAGGCCTAAGTAACTTTTGATGTTACAACATTGGCTAATAAAAATAAAGAACATCTTAAAGCAGAATCACAAACGACCTTCAGTCTTGTCAAACAATATTGTAGTGCAAATGACCTAGTCTTAAATGAGAATAAAACTGTCCAGATGACATGGGATGGAAGTGAACGGAATGGACTAACCACTGTAAAAGTAGAAGAAAGTACAAAATATCTTTGTATTACACTCGACATGAATCTCAAATGGAGTTCTCATATTAATCTACTATGTAAGAATATTGCATCTGGTAACTATGTCATCCGAAGAATAAAGATGTGTGGAACACCTATAGCCAGAACAGCATACTTCTCTCTGATCGAGTCCCATATCAGATACGGTATTGCAGCCTGGGGTGGAACGACAAACACAAACAGGGAAAGAGTCTTCCTGCAACAGAAGAAGGCAATAAGGAGTCTGGCAGGCCTTGGATACCATGATGGTTGCCGAAGAGCATTTCAAGTACACAAGATACTCACAGTGGCAGCACTATATATCAGCGAGGTGATTCTACTTGTAGTACTATCAAACCCGCCAAAACTTGGAGGCCACCACCAATACAATACCAGAAATGCATCAAACTTCTTACTTCCCATCCACCCACTAACTAAAGCTGTAAAAACTGACGCCAACACCATTCTCTACGATTGTGTGTATAAAGAGTTTTGTCTATTGTCTATTATTTCCTGTATGGCTATGTCGATGTTAAGTTTTTCTATGTTTTATTTGAATAACAGCCTCCTGTCTGTGCCAGCTTAACACATTACAGGTTCCAAAGCTCATATTTTGTTCCGTCGTCGTGAATCCACTCTGTTCCGATGCTTCTGTGATGATTTCATGATAAGTTGTTTTTTCCAAGGAGGGGTTGTCAACCCCGCGCCCAACCCTCCTCTTTCCGACAGACTTAAGACCGGCTGCGAAGCGACTGGGCTACTCAATCCACTCAACAGTCTCGCATGCAAAGTACTTTTAATAGTAATAGGTATAGACCTGTATATCTAACACCTAGAGCGTATTATAAATAATCGGATCATTCATGGTGCTCAAAAATGTATAAAACATGGCTTGTGTTAAGGTGGATAACATCCATGGATATAATGTAGCTCGATTGAAGGCTAGTTGATTGTAAGCTCAAGCAAACCTCCAGCGAAGGGATAATATTGAAAAATGGCAGGTCTACTTTTAAGTCTTTATAATCGTTCTACATATTTTCTTAAGAGAATGAACTCTTATCTAAGGTAGGAATGTTTGGTAGTTAACCATATTCTTACAGTTTCACGCTGCAAATATTTTTAACGTTAATTGAAGTTCAAATAATTGATAAATAACTAAGTAAATTGTTTGTGAATATTGCACTAAATTTGCTAGATACTTTTTGAAGTTGTAATGGAACATTCAAGATATATTCCAATATGGCGGATATTAAATAAACGTGCGGAACCCGTAGCCTTAAAATAAAGGACAATGAATTAAGTATATTGTGCACCGAATGTAACAAATGGTATCACTCAAAGTGCCTTAATCTTAACAAACCTGAATTCAATAAATTGCGAACCAAGTAAGAAGGAATGACCATCCTGCATTGGATATCTCCGTGTAATTGTTGTCTGGTTTGAAAGATTCATACTCCTAACTAATATTTTAGAAATGCCAATTAGGCTGCTTCAAACAGTTATTTTCTAAATACCAACTGGATTCAGATTTACGAACAAGAGACCATTGATGACAAAGTTAACAAGTTTTATGAGATTATACGCAATGGGATTAATCATTTCGTACCTGAAAAACAATAATTTCCTATGTTGGTTTTCGAAGGAGCTGATAAATAACATTAGACTGAAGAAAGCAGCATATGCAAAATATAAAAAAGATACCTCTAAAAGTAGATACAAAACTTTTTGTGAGCTGAGGACCAAATGTAAAAATCTGAGTAGTGCCTGTTATAAACACTATGTTACCATGGATGAGAGTGCAATCTCTTCGAACTCAAGGAAATTCCGGAGCTTTGTCAAGAATAAACGGCGTGCACATCAAGACATTTCAGATACTATGTCCTGGAACAATGTAGATGCCACTAACGGTACTGATGTCAGCAATCTATTAGCATCAGTTTTTAAGAGCACTTATGAGTCATTTGTAGCCCCAGAAAGCAACAGCCAACAGTACACTGAACAACATAATGCTAATCTGTTTGATTTTCAAATCAATTACGATGAAGTTTTCAGCTGTCTTTTACACTTGAGACTGTAGAAAAGGAGCATCATTAAGCTGTCGTCAGATTTTCTACTTTATGCCGACGATTTAAAGATTTTCAGAAGTATTAAGAACCTAGGTGTCACAGTTTGTCTTCAACATGACATAGAGGAATTGCAAAAATGGTGCCAAAGGAATAAACTTGCCGTCAATATAAAAAAATGCATTGTTATGAATTTTTCTCGTACGCATGAGAAACACCCAATAAAATACTACCTGGGAAGACAAACACAAGACCTTGGAGTAATAATCGACAGCAAACTCCACTTTAATGAACACATTGACAGAATTATCTCTAAGGCTCATCGCATAGTAGGCTTGATTACTCGATCTGGCAAGGCAGCACAGCACATACACTTTGTGTTGTTTTCATGACCTTAGTGAGACCTATTTTAGAGTATAACTCGATCATCTGGGCATCCTACTTTGATAAGCACATAAACAGGCTGGAGAAAGTGCAGCGTAGTTTCTTTAAACATATCAAAATAACTAAATTTCCAAAAAAAACATAGATAACGTTTACAAACAACTCGATAGGGAAAGCCTTATACTACGAAGACAAGTGACAGATTTGTGCTTTTTTTCAAAGTGGTAAATGGTTTAATTGATGCCCCCGAAATCCTTGAGAATAACAACTTCGTATGTCCATGAGCAGGTCTAAGACAAAATAGACTATTAGAGTCATCAAAATCTAGCAAGAGCTAAGTCCGTAATGGGCCTTTTGACCGTTTGGCCGGCCTAGTGAATGACACCTGTTCCAAACTCAACTTCTTGGAGGCAGTTATACATCGATCATTGAACATATCAAGAAATTTACACACGAGGAAGGAGTTTAGGCATGTTGTTAATCAGCAGAATATATTATTAATGTTGTACCGTTATATTATTATTATTATTACTATCTATATTATTATATTATTATTTTCCATAGTATAAAGCCGCTTGGCGTCTAATAAATAAATAAATAAATCAAAAATCTGCGAATGGGGTGGTTTAATCAACAATTTTGCAATTGGTGGCGCTGCTATTTTTATGCAGTGAAGAAGTACACATCATGTTCACGTACAATCAAGTAATCTAGCTTTCTAAATCGTGCATATAAGTTTTTCTTACAGTTCTGCGGTTCCGGCAAAGTTTGACGAGTAATCAGTATAATTTTTTGCCAGAATTCGCAAATATGATTACTGACTGACTGACCAACAAATACCAGCAACCGTTGTGAGCAATTCAATAATATATATCAAAGAAAGGTACAAGATAAGTTAGCCAAGACAGATCCAGAAATAGCGAACAACAGTTATTGCAGAAGAGATATGTATCAAATTTTTCATAGAATCCCAAAAAAAATTTTCTCAATATATTCATAAGAATATTTCGTAACCAGATTCAGTTTTCTTCGGGCCACCTACATTCAAAGTAGTTTACTGCGCTTCGTGCTTTCGATCCTTATTTATCAAAACAAAACTATGCAGGTCGAGGCAGTTGAGTGAACATTTCAAAGAATATTAGATTATAGAGTGGACAATTTAAAGGATGTTCGATGGTTTCAGCTTTATGCACAAAAATCCATAAAAATAATAAGTTTGGTTAATTGGTGCATGGCGAACATGTTCGATTTTTTTAGATTTTTTTATCGCAGGATTTTCAAGAAAAACGTTATTGAAAAAGGATGGTTCTTATGGAAAAATCGCACATTACCTATTTTAAATTGTTTTTTCATTATTTCCCATGCATGGAAATTGAAAAAAAGTGTTTCATATGAAAGTTAGCAATTTTATGAACAGATTTCTTTATTCTTATTTGTATCTTATCACACAATTTACTGTGAAATGTTCAAAAAACTATTTATCTAAGGACAATTTTTGAACGAACGCTAAGAGAAAATTCGAGATTTGGCAACATCCCTGTCTTAACTCACAAAACACGAGATAGATAGAGCGACAAGGTTAAACATTAGGTTGTTCCATGTTCATGCAAATTATAAAGGTTAGGTCACTTTTGTTTGAAGTTTGAGTGTTATCATAGATAAAATATATACAGGGTGTTTCATTAATAAAAGAAAATAATTAAACTGGAGAATCATTGGTTCAAAATAATAAGATTTAGGTAATGTTTCATTTTTTGTATCGTGAGAGAATATGATTATATATATATATATATATATATATATATATATATATATATATATATATATATATATATTATATATATTTGAAATTTTCTAAAAGCTTAACACGAAAGTAAAGATTATTACGACTTAACCACATCAGTTTCACATACAAGACTAAGATTTCACATTGTCTAATTTGTATACTGGTATATATTTGTATATATTATTGTGTAGAAATAATTAATCAATTATTATTTATATATTTATCTCACTGATCAATGAGCCTGTACCTGCCCCAATATTTTCAGTTTAAATGTGTAACTGGTTTCTACTATACAAACAAAGATTATTTATTCATTATATCATTCACTAAGAAAACTTTTAGAACAGCTATATCTAAATAAATCTAACTAATCTAAATATACCTTTACCAAAACATGTATTAAACTAATGACATTTTTGATTGATCGGAACAGTAGTGTTTGCGGACCTATAAGTATGTTATGTTTATAAATACTTTTTGTCTTGGAATAAGCTGAATGAACATGATATTTAGAGACACCCTATAATTTTCAAATTTATATATTACAATGTTACAGAAAGTGTGATTAATTTGAAATTATTAGTAATTGCCCATCATATTTGTGTTTACCCTTCTATCAAATATATGATGTACTTTATTATTTATATTTTACTTTTCTAATTTACCCAATATTGTCCATATTGCTGTTACCTGTCTGTATCGCTACTAAATAAAAAAATTACTAAACTTCATACATTTACAGAAAATATATACCTAACGGTTTAATAATAAAGATTCCGTTATTTCTACGGATGTACGGCACTCAATAAGCTAATGTACAAATTTTTAGTTAGGTATATATAAATTTTAAGATTTGGCTTTATAATTCTTCCAATAGAGTTTTCAATGATTCGATATTTTGTTCTGTTGAAGCTTGTTCTAATGCAGTAGCTTCTGAACAGCTTTCTTTTGCAAACTATTTCAATAGAAGGGCCAATAATTTTCTCATGTGCTTTGAAAAGTTGAGCATTGAATGTTGGCAAATTTAATAAGGTAAATGTTTTATTCAGATGCGTTTGTCCAACGCCAGCATGCAAAATTCAAAAGTGCATTTAGTTATCAAATAAAGTAGCTCTTATTAAATGTATCATAGAATGCGTTTAATTACCTAGAACAACTTTTGAGTTAGCAGCAAAGACTTTGCAGCGGGATAATTTATTAAAATATTGTTCTCCAGATTTAACTTTCTTTATAGCGAAACAGTTGCGACAACGAATATTGAATACCGATGCAACGCCAACATTAATTTCAATATATTGAATAAGCAAAGCTTCATTGCACTCATTGCAAAAAATTGCTGAGATATAATTAATTAGCCTACACTCTACACCCTCTTACTGCATATGATTCAGCGGTACTATGACTGATAGCTTCTTATGGTTTATTTCTCTCCAGCATCTGCTTTGCTATAAACGATTGTTGGATGTATATATCACGGCATTTCTTTTTACAAATTTTGATTTCCACATTTCCACCTAGACGAAGCCATAATAACATACTGTATACAGTTTTTAAATTTGAAATACTTTTACTCTGAATTTGAAGGTTAGGACAGAGACAGAGAAACTGACACGCAGGTTGGTAAACACAAATTAAATTATGTGCTGTTGCCAAATTCTCAGCAATAAATATGAGTATATGATAAATTATTTAATTTAAAAATGCAAAAAGACAATAATATGATTAATTGGTACTTAACTAGACCTATAGCAAGTGTTTCGAGGAATATCTAAGGTTTTCTTGTTCAATAAATACTCTTTTCGAGATTAATATTTTATAGTTCCAATGTTGGCTAATCTGAAATTTTTCTATACTTTCAATAGGACCACCCCTTTCCCCGCACACCCGATACTGAAGTCATCGAACATCCTTAAAAATGTTTAATCTAGAGAAGCGTAAATCATTCAGTGATGCTCTCTTGTTGTTTAGTAGCACATCGATATGATATATCACATATTTGAAATTCAGCACTAGAATAGATTTCTAACGAATTGGAAGAATGTGGATCGACAAAGTATGTGAGATTAACATACAAAGTGAGGAGCACTATCTCATCAACTGAACACAGTTAATAAGAAGAGCCGCGGTTTTCTATGTATGTATTTGACAAAACCTAATCAAAATATTGACGATCTTTTTGTTAAGATTATATTTTCTTAAGATTCCAATAATTTATTGTCTATTTACCTACCTAGGTTTGTCAAGACATTCATTCATAATTTGGAGTATTTTATATTTGGCATCATTAGCTTTCTGTAAACTTTCCATAACGATTTTTAAAGGTAATCCAGGAATTTTAATATCTGCCTGTAATGCTGTTACACCTTTTTTCGTTCCCGCTACTTTGAAATCCATATCACCCATATAATCTTCAATACCCTATTGATATATATGTATATTTTAATTTCAATAAATAGAAGATAATCTCTGAAAGAGAAACAAAATATAAAAATAAGACGTAGAGCGTCGTCTTATTTTTTATATTTTATATCTCTTTCATTATTTGAATTATTAAATCTCTTTAAATATACTTACCAGGAGATCTGTGAGTACACAAAATTCTTCTATATTCTTATTATCCTCATCATATCGGGTGACAAGTCCTATTGCAACGCCTGCGGCTGGGCTAGCAATAGGTACTCCAGCATCCATTAGGGCTAAGCTACCTCCACATACGCTGGCCATGGAACTGGAACCTAGCTCAATTATGTTTATCTTCATTGAATATGTACATCACAGGGTTGGAATAAGTCATGACTTTTATAAAAAAGTCAAAAAGTCAGACTTTTTGAAATAATTCGGACTTTTTTGAATTAATTCACTTTGAAAAAATCAACTTTTATTTACTCAAACAAAAAATCTCAAAACATAACATGTCAAAACATGCAATTTTTGCAAAATAATCTGAAACTATTGATTGAATAACGAATGATAAATACAAATGCAACTTATTACTTATTCAGAATCTTCATTAGAAAAGTCAGTTTTCCGGCTTTTACCACCCATAGTCGGTTGCGTAGATCCGAATGTACCAATCCGAAGGATGAAAATATTCTTTCCATCTGAAGATGAAGCTACTGCTGTCATAAGTTGCTTGATGCTACTTTTCGCTGCAGGATCTAAATCTGTTAGTGAAAATATTGACATCCACCACTCAATATCTGTCATACTTGAAATAACAGTGTCTTGCATCAGGGAGTCATTATAAGTAGATAACTTTCCATGGAATCTTAACAATACCGGTAACATGTTTGGAAACTCTGCAGCTGCAGATTCCAAAGCCATTTGCTTTTCTCCTTCAGTTAAACTTATATTTTCCTTCATATTCATTGGACTTAACATGTGCGCAATGAAGTGGTACCTGCGATCAGCTTGTGTGTACTTGGAAATAATCTTTTTTTCGCAGTGCTGTCGTCTAGTCCTTCACTTAAATCTTTTATTAATTTTTTCCAAATAACAACAGACCTAGCGATTGTGCATCTCTCTTTTTGAATTAAATCCAGTGCGTACCATATAGGTTTTAGTCGAGCCATCGAGCTAACCAAAGCTTGCAATGTTTTACCGCATGATTTACACAATTGATTTTTTGTTGATTGCACTCCTCAAAATATTCACTCATTTTTCACACGTTAATAAACAAACTTTAACAGAATGTAACTTAATAAAAAATAATAAAAGTTTTGAAGTTTCAAGCAAAATCGATCCCAAAAATAGCTAAATTTCACGATAATACTTCTCAAGACTCTACATCTTAATAGTAATGTCGCAATGCCGGTATTTTCGGGATCCCTCTTTGATTTCGGTTTTTCGGTGATTCCCCGAACCCGACGCGAGGGCGCAGTGCATTGTATTGTGTTGTGGGTACTCCACGGTTGTCGGATGTTCAGTTTTTTCAGTTCAAACTAATTTGAAATGTTTGAATTAAATGCTATTTTTTTCTTTTAAAAAAAGTCATTTGAATTAATTCACGAATTAAATCACTGACTTAATTCATATGAATTAATTCGTGCCAACCCTGGTACATCATAAGTAATGAATTCATGTTAAAACTGAATTGTGTATTATCGAACAATAAAAACTCACCATTAGACTCAAGAACTTCCGAAGTTAATCTTATAGTAAATGGAAAATCATTTGGGACAACCGGAGCAAGTCCTTTTTCAGCTAAGGCACCGTGTCCCATTTCCCTTCTTCCAATTGGACCGATTCTTCCTGTTTCTTTTGTAGCAAATGGTGGAAATTCATAGTGAAGGAAAAAATTTTTCTCTTTAACGCCACTAAAATATGAAAATGCAATTATAATAGCAGCATATATTTGAGAAGACATTCTACAGTCTTATTTTGTGCAATTATAATGGAATGTTAATGAATCTCACATAGTTGCCTAATAAATTCATTATTGAAATAAATCGCTCCTTGTCATGGATGTAAGCAATGTTTATTATTTGGTTGTTTGATTATATAGCAGATTATTGTTAGAAAGCCAAAAAAAAATACTAAGTAGTGGCCCTATATTTACTGTGACGAGTATAACAGTGGTAGGTCCCGTTCAGTCTATTAGTTGAGTAACGGAATTATGAAATTTTCGGTGTTCGGTTTTCAACAGACTTAAGGTTCCCAGAGTCCAAGAAACATATTTTTCAGTCATTGGGATAAATGTCAGTCTATGCCAAGATAGAACAGAAAGACCAATTTTGTTGCTTTCTTTTTTATTTTGTAGGGTACCACTACCGCTTGACTTGCGCTGTGTACTAAAAACACATTATGTCGGTCGAAACGGTTCTAACGGTTTCGATGGATGTTCGTCCTACGTTGAAATGTAATATGACCACTGTTGTTTGTATTCACCCGCTGAAGAAAATGAACGACTGCACGATTAGATCGAATGATATTGAATTTGTTTAAGAGCGGTAGAAAAACAAGTAGACACACTAGATTTTTATCACTTAATATAATGTCAACAATTTTGAAAGAATAATAGTATAAGATTCAGTAAATTTCTTATAGAAATGTACCTATCTATTGCGATCGTTCTCAATTTTGAATTTCGAAAAAAAATCAATGGCATGTTGTTATAACTAAGTCCAAAAAAACTTTTGGTTCAAAATGAGTAAATAATTGGGAAAACTGCAGGCAAAAGTATACTCTTTTAACTTTTATCCAAGCTTTCGAAAATTTATATTTCCATCATCAGGGCTACAAAATTAGTATTAAAGACACATAACAATGTTATACATACATATTACAATTATAAAAATCTATTTTTTCCTATTTCAACCAGATAATTATGAATGACATTTGAAATCAAAACAAATTTTTAAAAAAATCTGGTCAAGCTGACAGCTGACATGCCAATACTGTCTAGTACATAGAATCACAGAGCAATTACAATTGAAAAACAACTTATTTAGGAAAGAATCCAAAATAGAGATGTGGATTATGAGTGTTCAAATCAAGGATGTTATAAGGAGGATAAGCGACTCTGTATCCCACTGTGTTAGGAAATATCCTTTCTAGTCGACGAGGTGGGTGTGGCTTAACTTCCACAGCAACCGCTTATAAATATTGAGATATTTTAATGTGTTGGTTTAATTTTAATTTACTATAAAAATAATGGATTTTTATGAAGTTGTGGCTTACGGGCCAATTTTATTAGTAAATGACTAGCTAGAAGTAAAGAAATCATAAAATACGTTTGAACTTACGCGATGGAAATTATTTAGAACATCCGAAGGATTAACATTTATGTGGGGACCCAATAATTAATTCACTGGAGAGAGTAAAATCTTTGATGAGATCAATAAGACAGCAACTGAAAGATTATTTTGACCACATACCACTACAGTTTTAACGGATTTCATTATCTCTGTAAAAAATCATCACGAATTATTGCTTGTTCATACTCAAATTATGCAACTTGTAAATTATTCTGAAAGAAATAACTTTTGCTTTGTCGCATTTAGTTTAAACCTTGCCCCACTATCTATAAATAGTATCATAAACATAAATAAAAAATGTAATGTGGAAGATACGATGTACGATGTCGAGTAAATAGGTTAGGTTTTATGATTTTAGGTTCCGTCACGGCGCAAACATAATATCAAATAATATTAACCTTATTAATAATAATAATAATAGTTAATAGTATTTGATAATATAAATATGATATGAATTGTACCATGATATGAATGACATTTCACTAGCAGAGAACACCTTTTCACTAGTCACCGACACCAGCTAACAGCGATTGGCTCGACTCATTGGTAGACCCGCCCACCGACTCGACAATATACGGCATGCTTTCTCAAACAGTAGTTGATTATCCTTCTTATATCATCCTTGGTTCAAATATACTTTAGGATTTTTTCGCGAGTTCTCGGTGAACTAGCGGGAACCGAATTGTACTTCCCGGTGCGTTTTCGCGACATAAACGGTAATAGGGGAATATTTTCTGACGTCACTAATCTTATAAAACGGGAACTGATTTGGTTCCCGTCCTCTTGAGCATGGTAACTGGCGGTTATAAATGTCAAAAGTGCCAAATTGTCAAAAAATTAAATTTGGCCGCCTGTTTTTTTGTATTTGATTTGAGGTTTGGGTTAAAATTATTCATATTTCATTTATTTTTTCGCATCATTTTGTTGATCATAATGAAAGAAGAATTAATTGAAATTGAATTAAATAACATTCATCCTGATGAGGTGAAAGAATACTTCTTTTTATATCTGGTAATTCAGTCTGAGTGGAACATAAACCTATCAATCAAAACCACACGCAAGCAAGACTACAAAACAAAATATTTGTCAAAAATCGTCATTGATAATTTGATAACCGGGTCATTTTCGCGACAAACATAACCGAGAATAACCTTCAAGTTAATTTTAAGGTGGGGGTATAACCGCTCTATTACCGATAGCAGATCACCGGGAACTCGCGAAAAAATCCTTAAGGTTGTTTGTTGTTTATCGTATTTAAGGAGTGCATTAGTCCAATTTCAAAGGTATTGTATAATGGATAAAAAATCAACAAGAGATGTGTTGTTATCTGGATAAGGATATTGATTAATTGATGGGACGTATTGCTTTTATATGTTAATGTTACCTTTTCGCTATGTAAAAGATAAGAATATATTACACTCAAATGACCTTTTGTTCATACAGTACAGTGTTGGTAAATGCAAGCCTTCTCCAGGAAGGACCTTCTAGTAAGATTAGATTCCCTACATATTATCTCAAAGAGTGTTTATATTTTTCTACATGTCTAGCTAAAGCATATTGATGTGGACGTAACCTAGCATCACTTTTATGCGAAATTATTCTACTATTTATTGATCTAGAAGTCTCTTCTATGTAAATAAGAATACAGTCTCCACATGGAAGGTATGATAAAACTGCACAATAACAGTATATTAGGTAATATACAGTGGAGTATCACAGGAAAACAAAGCAGCTGCAGGAGTTGGGTGCATAATTAATAAACAAATTGAAGAGCAGATACAAAACTGGATACCATGGAATGAACGCATACTGGCAGTAGAGATGAAAAATAATAAAACATGCCAGATACGATCAATAATAATAGCTTATGGGCCAAATGAAGATGATAAAACCACCAATAAAGATAAATTTTGGAACGAGCTGACAAGAATAATAGACCAAACTAAGGGAAAGAAATATTTAATAGGAGATATCAATAGCAGAGATGGACAACAGGATAGTGAATACAAAAGTTATTGGAAAATTTGAAGAATTAACTAGAAATAATAATGGTAGGAAACTACTTGATTTTTGTCTCACAAACGATTTTATTATAACTAACACGTTTGTAATAACAGAAAGTCAGTACAGAAAAACAATAATGGATACAAGAGTTAAAAGAGGTACAGAAATTGGAAGTGACCACTATCTACTAATAACGACAATACGGGAGAAAATCTAAAAACAGAACCCATCAACTATAACAAGGCGCAAGGAAAAAGCACTCACATTAAGTTAAGTCTTATAAACTTAGAGATAAATAAGTAGCAGATAAATACAAAAATGAAATAAATATTAAATTCATAAATAATAACACAAGTACAGAAAGTAGAAACATAGAAAATGGTTGGGGAATATTTAAATATACAGTACTAAGCACAGCTGAAAAAGTATGTGGAGCGAATAGGAAAAACAATTATAGGAAGCAAACGGCATGGTGGACGGACGAGATTAAAAATCAAGTGAAGAAAAAGAAAAGAAGGGAGCATGGAAATATTACTTGACAAAAAAGACAAAAGAAAGTTACGATATATACCAAAAAGAAAGAAAATCGACTGAAACGATAATAAAGGCCTCCAATAACAATCAATTGAGAAAATTTGGTGGGAAGATGGAACAAGACTCTAAATCTCTAAACTTTTGTTCGAAGCAATTTTTCATAAAATAAAAATTAATAATGAAGAAAATAAGAAATATTGGTAGAACATCAAAATTCAATATAAATTTGATGTAATTGTACATTTTCTGGAGATCTAAATATAGACCCTGATTAAAAAAATATATATTTAAATTATTGGTAAGAAACAGACGAAAAAAAACAGACTTAAAGCGGAAAGCGAGCCCTACCTGCTTTAGGTTAAGGTTTTATTATATAACTCAACACACGTAAAACCCAGGTTGGGACTGAACTGGCCGTGAGATAGGTATATGCGCCACTCCGTCTCAAACTACATCAGGTGGTGGTAACTCTTATGGGAAATTTTTGATCAAATGTTGCAAGTAGCACCCGTTATGGCACCAGTGTCGCTCTTCCGAAGGATGTCGGGAACCGTTGAATACGAATTAAAAATGGCATTATTCTAGTTCTGTGTCTATCTGAGAACTGAGTGTTTTGCTTGTCACGATAACACAGACTTGAATTGTGATTTATATTGAGAGTGAAACTCTAATCTAATCACGATTTGTACCAATTAATGTTGGAATTTCCATCCAGAGAATATATACTCACCTGCAACTTCCATTTCCCGGAGTGAACCTATAAGAGAGTGATATTTATACTATTTACTTGAGATATCTCAAGCATTAGCGCCTGAGAATTGATTAGAGCATTCATCAGATATGGCTCCGAAAAAGGACAAGTGTTTTGAGCTCAACTGTGCCAGTGATGAGAATGTGGGAGTAAGTTTTCACCGCTTTCCAAGACCCGGAAAAATAAATGTTAATTGGTGAGTATAATAACAAATGCTTATTCCTAATGTTGCTTAGTGTTGCTTGAATGTTGTAAAATATCCGAGCTCCGCATTTGTTATGTTATATTTCTTTTAATACTTACTGCAATACTACAGAATTTAAGTGCATTTTCAAATCAGGTATTACCATTACGTATTTGTGTACCAAGATTGATGTCGATAGGTCACTATCGTGTGAAATGTAAATAAATTATCACAGTTTTCTGCTCCATTTTTTTTCATCCGTATACGAGGTAAGTCGAAAAATATGAATTCTGATCAAAAGTAAATTACCTTTGTTTTTGAAAATATTGAAAGTTTTTATTAAAAAAAGTTCATCATAATTGAAAACTATTGTCAGATTTCCAATATTATTCATCCGCCTTAAAAAAACATAAATATTCAGCATTCGACTGTTGCAAAAATTCTAAATAAATTCAAGACGTCTGGAAGTATTCACAATAATTTTAATAAATATTTTTTTCAATAAAATAGCTGATGTGTAATTTACAAAATCTGCATGTGTATTTTATTTATACTAAAAATTATTTTTATAGCCGATGGATAATATTGGATATCTGACAATAGTTTTCGATATTTTCAAAAATAAAGGTACTTTACTCTTGAGAAAAAATCATATTTTTCGGCTCTCCTTGTATACGGATTAAAATAATTGATATCTGATGGTTGAATTTTAAGTTTTGGACTATGCAAAACTATTTATTAAGAATAACTTTTTTTCATAAAACCTATAATGAAATATTGGACACAGTGTATCTATCTATATATATATATATATATATATATATATATATATATATATATATATATATATATATATATATATATATATATATATATATATATATATATATATATATATATATATATATATATATATATATATATATATCTTTGTATCTTCCTATTTCACAGGTTGAAAGGCGATGAGTCTGCTATGGTCACGGCGTTCCTGGTAGAGTTTATGGACAAGTTGTTTATGAGAGAGCACATTGAATATGTAAGTATATATCTACCGTGAATATAGTAGAATATCTATTGTATATTAATATTTGCGTTTTCTTGCTTATATTATATTTTTAAAATTTGTTATTTTTTTATTTATATGTCCAATGAGGAACAACGGAGAAAGAAGGAAGAAACAAAAATGAAGCCCTTGATATTCGTCTGTGTATTGTGTGTGTTATTATGTTTTATATTAGGGAGCTCATATATCTTATATATTTGAAATTCTTTGTAACTATATCATAAAAATGATGCAATTAATTATTTTGAACAATTTACTTTGTATACTTATATGTGATAAACTTATGTAATATTAAAGAATGAACTTCTAACAATTTGTTCAGTTTTTATGGCCCTATTAATCCATTTATTTTTAAAAAAATAGTGACAGCAATGAAACCTTCAGAAACTGTTGGAGTAGAGTTATAGAAAAAACATTTCCAGCATTCATATTACTTTTTTTGGTTACTATCATGAAAAGTTAAATGAAAAGTCTCGAAAGTTATTTTCTATAAATTTTCTTCAACAATTTCTAAAGATTTCCATTCCTTTCTTTAATTCTAAACTAGCTTGTAACATTTGAATTTGCCGCCATCAGTATGTTTAAATTTGCCGCCACTACAAAGTTAGCGGGGCACCCGTCATAGAGCTAGTGTTTCAAGGTCAAAACATAGTCAACAGGATTTACATGGGAGTTACCATTCTCTTGTAGGTATATATTCTCTGAACTACATTCTACAAAATAGCAACGCGTGTGCTGTGCGTGGAATGGGTTGGGTTCAATTTGTGGCGGGCAGTTAAAAATTGAAAATTTGCAAGTAATGACATGTAAGTATACTAGTTAGATTCCGCAGGGTACAGGCCATTTTTAAATTAAACCTGGTTCAAATGGATGATTAATACCAAAAAAATATATTACACCCGGATAGCATAACAAAAATTAGCGGCAACTACCTTTAAATCACATTTGTTATTATGCATTTAACTTTATGAATCATAAAGTTGAATGCATAATAACAGCAGCATTTTGACTGCAACCCCAATCATTAAAAATTCATTATATATATATATATATATATATATATATATATATATATATATATATATATATATATATATATATATATATATGATCATTCTGAATATGAATTCAATTGATACATAATCAAGATGATTATATAACATATATATAACAAGCTGACATATGCCAATACTGTCTAGTACATAGAATCACAGAGCAATTACAATTGAAAAACAACTTGTTTAGGATAAAAATCAACAAGAGATGTGTTGTTATCTGGATAAGGATATTGATTAATTGATGGAACATATTGCTTTTACATGTTAATGTTGCCTCGAAAGTACATTTTCGCTATGTAGAAGATAAGAATATATTACACTCAAATGACCAATATCTGTCCTTTTGTTCATACAGTTATTGTGTTGGTAAATGCAAGCCATCTCCAGGAAGGACCTTCTAGTAAGATTTGATTCCCTACATATTATCTCAAAGAGATCGTAATCTATGTTGTGTTTATATTTTTCTACATGTGTATCTAAAGCACATCCACAATCCACAGATTAGAGAAGACAGATGTACTACCTCGGACATTTAAATTGATTATTTGCCACGTTGCCAGATTATTATTTTTTCATCCAGCGCAATGTTGCCCTTTACCTGTGTTTGAAAATAATATATTTCATAAGCTTTGTTAAAGCTTTATATGCAAAATAATGCCAATTGCTGAAAACTTTAATGATTAAGAACCAGACAATCTGATTTAAAATTATAAAAGTTTATTACGTTTTCCTATATGCACTAACTAATTAATTCTATCGAACGCTTTGGAATAATCAATCAATACCAATGCGCAGAGTTCGTTATGATCTATAGAACTATAGATGTCATCCGTGACTGCCAATCAGCCCGTGGCAACTCTTATGGGAAAATTTTGACCGTAAGTTGCCAAAGTGTACCGATTGATCGCTAGTATCGCTTCCGACAATTAGTGGCGGTAACATTTAAATACGTAAATGTTCTATTATAATATGTTATCTGTCTAAAACCTCTAACCTCATTTTTCTGAAGCATTGTTGGTATTTGTATTTGTGGTATGTTTTCTCTGGTTTTGTTGTAGCTATTGGATGTTTTGAAGGTACGTATCTGAGAAATGAGAGAATATGCATGTTTTCTCTGCAATTCTCTGTTGTTGAATGTGAATTTTATTCTCTATTACTATTTTAGTATCTTATTCTTATCATTCGTTTCTCATTTATTTCAGTGTTTGTAAGGCTCAGTGACAAGAAAATGCTACTAAAGACATGCTGTAAGGCTGCTGAGAAAGCTGGTTAAACCGTTGCCACCGAGATGTGGTCATGAATTCACTCGCAGCGCTGATGCGTATATATGCTAACTGCTGTTGCAACGTTATTCAACAGTATAAATTCAATTATCTAATGAGGGATTCCTGTTCAAACGGGGCTGCCAGTCGTGAACTGATCCCTCAGTCGCACCCCATTCGATTTTTTTTAGAAATGGAAAACGAAATTTCAAAGCAAACCATTGGAACAGATATTAAAAATCCTATTTTTTCGACACGGTTTCTATTTTTCTTTTTTTATTTTTGCCCTTGCTGTCGTTTGATTTTCGGCAATAATTCTTTAAAAAGTATTCCCTGTAATTTTAATTACTAATTTCAAAATAGTTTCTATTTCATGATGTTGACAAGTAACGAATCTATAATTATCTGACTCATATCGCTGCCAGTAATTGAAAATATAATTTAGAAGAAAGTTTCTTTTATTTTGTATATCCAAAAAATCGTCTTCATAATTAGAAATAATTTTATTGAACAAAATGTATGTAATTAGAACTATTTGAACTATAACAGCTTTAGGATAGAGAAGACCACCGCGAGTGAGGTTATTCGTCGAATACTAACTCCAATTTACAAAATTCACACTTAATTTTCCTTAAAATTATATAACAACAATATCCGGCTAATTATGTTATAGATGGCATTTCGATAGAAATTTTAGGTTGGAAGGAATTATCAACCCATGTTTGGTCCTCATATAAATTATCTAAATTTTCAGCAAAAGCAGTTAAAGATATATTACCTAAATTTTGTGATGTCAGTGCGAGTAGTGATTGAATAGCGGTTTAATGGAACAGTAATATGTTCTCCAGTTTTTTATCTAATTTTGATATATCGCGGATAATGTCATCAGTATGAAAATGTAACTCACAAACTTTGCTGGAATTCGATGGGATGAAACCTGCTCGGGGAATGGCGCGCAATCATTGTTTTTTCATCTCATCGTTCTTTGGAAATGAAAACACTCTCACAGTCGGAGCACTATTATACCCGTAATTTCCTTTACACGATGGAACACAGCACTTGTGAGGCATTTTGAAAAAACTAGAATTCCCGAATCACGGCCCTGACCTAATTTAAAATGGTGGTCGTTGCAACGACAATACCACTGCACGTGTAGTGAATCAAATTTGAACAGTTTTAACTATGTTTATGTTAATTAACAAATTAAAGTTTTGATCAAACAAAGCACAATCACTACGTAATGTATTCACTACGTAATTATATTGATACTACGTTTTTTCAATGTAAATAAAGTGCATAGAGAAAATAGACAAATCAGTCGATAGCGTCTCGTCTACTGAATTTGCTACAATTACTACGCACTACGTTTGGTTTGTTATGACCACTAAGCGTGAGGGGAATCTTCTGTGACGTCAGAGCGGTTAGGCCTTATATCTCGGTGGCAACGGTTAAACCGAGGAAAAGATTTGTAATTAGGTATGGCATGATGAAAATACGAAGGAAGATGGAGAGCAACGCAATTTATATATACAAAGTTTTCAAGCAAGTTCATCCTAAAACTGGAATATTAAGCAAAGGTATGTGTATGATGAATAGCTTTTTGGAATTGGAACAGATATTAAAAATCCTATTTTTTCGACACGGTTTCTATTTTTCTTTTTTTATTTTTGCCCTTGCTGTCGTTTGATTTTCGGCAATAATTCTTTAAAAAGTATTCCCTGTAATTTTAATTACTAATTTCAAAATAGTTTCTATTTCATGATGTTGACAAGTAACGAATCTATAATTATCTGACTCATATCGCTGCCAGTAATTGAAAATATAATTTAGAAGAAAGTTTCTTTTATTTTGTATATCCAAAAAATCGTCTTCATAATTAGAAATAATTTTATTGAACAAAATGTATGTAATTAGAACTATTTGAACTATAACAGCTTTAGGATAGAGAAGACCACCGCGAGTGAGGTTATTCGTCGAATACTAACTCCAATTTACAAAATTCACACTTAATTTTCCTTAAAATTATATAACAACAATATCCGGCTAAATATGTTATAGATGGCATTTCGATAGAAATTTTAGGTTGGAAGGAATTATCAACCCATGTTTGGTCCTCATATAAATTATCTAAATTTTCAGCAAAAGCAGTTAAAGATATATTACCTAAATTTTGTGATGTCAGTGCGAGTAGTGATTGAATAGCGGTTTAATGGAACAGTAATATGTTCTCCAGTTTTTTATCTAATTTTGATATATCGCGGATAATGTCATCAGTATGAAAATGTAACTCACAAACTTTGCTGGAATTCGATGGGATGAAACCTGCTCGGGGAATGGCGCGCAACCATTGTTTTTTCATCTCATCGTTCTTTGGAAATGAAAACACTCTCACAGTCGGAGCACTATTATACCCGTAATTTCCTTTACACGATGGAACACAGCACTTGTGAGGCATTTTGAAAAAACTAGAATTCCCGAATCACGGCCCTGACCTAATTTAAAATGGTGGTCGTTGCAACGACAATACCACTGCACGTGTAGTGAATCAAATTTGAACAGTTTTAACTATGTTTATGTTAATTAACAAATTAAAGTTTTGATCAAACAAAGCACAATCACTACGTAATGTATTCACTACGTAATTATATTGATACTACGTTTTTTCAATGTAAATAAAGTGCATAGAGAAAATAGACAAATCAGTCGATAGCGTCTCGTCTACTGAATTTGCTACAATTACTACGCACTACGTTTGGTTTGTTATGACCACTAAGCGTGAGGGGAATCTTCTGTGACGTCAGAGCGGTTAGGCCTTATATCTCGGTGGCAACGGTTAAACCGAGGAAAAGATTTGTAATTAGGTATGGCATGATGAAAATACGAAGGAAGATGGAGAGCAACGCAATTTATATATACAAAGTTTTCAAGCAAGTTCATCCTAAAACTGGAATATTAAGCAAAGGTATGTGTATGATGAATAGCTTTTTGATTGACATTTTCGAACGTATTGTTGCTTAAGCTTTCCGACAAGCTCATTATATAGAGATCAGAGTAAATAAAAGATATCGCAAATAATATGTAGAAAATAACTGTTAATCTACTTCTACCAGGTAAATTAACGTACTATGTTTTAAGTGAAAGAACCAACTACTACTCTGGTGAAGCTAAAAATATAGAAAACTTGTTGAATGCAAATTTTATTCTCTATTACTATTTTAGTATCTTATTCTTATCATTAGTATCATTTATTTCAGTGTTGGTAGTTGGTTTGGCTCAGGGGCAAGAAAATGCCACTAAAGACATGCTGTAAGACTGCCGAGAAAGCTGATAAAACCCAGGAAAACATTTGTAATACGGAGGAAAATGGAGAGCAACAGAATTTATATATACCAAGTATTCAAGCAAGTTCATCCTAAAACAGGAATATTAAGCAAAGGTATGAGTATCATGAATAGCTTTTTGATTGACATTTTCGAACGTATTGTTGCTTAAGCTTTCCGTAAAGCTCATTAAATAAAGATCAGAGTAAACAAAAGAGATCGCAAATAACATATGAGAAACAACTGTGAATTTACTTCTACCAGGTGAATAGGGTACTATGTTGTAGGTGAAAGAACCAACTAGTACTTCGGTGAAGCTAAAAATATAGAAAAGTTGTTGAATGTGAATTTTATTCTTTATTACTATTTTAGTATCTTATTCTTATCATTCGTATGTCATTTATTTCAGTGTTGGTATGGCTCAGTGGCAACAAAATGCCACTAAATACATGCTGTAAGGCATGATTGATAGTTTATAATGTATTGTTGTTTAAGATGGCCGTCTAGCTCATTATACAAAGAGATCAGAGAATACTCAATAGATCTCTAATAAAATCGACGACTATTACAGTTACAATTCAGAGAACGTTTAAATTTGATTGTCTAGGAAACTCTTTACCGAGCATGCTTCTCTCATATCAGCCCAGATTTGTAATGATGTATTTTTTATTGCAGTGAAATGGTGGTGCACAAGGCAAAATCGAATGTTTGCAGATGAACAACGGAAGAAGGATGTGGCAAAAGTAAAAAACCTCAAAGGCATTTGAAGAATCTAGTTTCCTGGTCCTGGTGGTATAGAGTATAATGAGTGCATAAATGTGAGTATAGCTGAATTTTGTTTACAATTATTTCAGTTTACTTGTAATATACGGTGCAGATGTTTAAAATTTGTTTTTTTATTTACATGTCTAATTGAAGAGCAACGGAAGAAGGCTGAAGCAGAAATGGAGCAATGCAAGGGCAGATGAAGATCCAACGTCCGAGTCCTGGTGGTGTAGAGAGCATAATGAGTGCATAAATGGGAGTATGGCTGAAAAGTTATTTCAGTTTACTTGTAATATACGGCACAGATATATTTTTTTTATTTATATGTCTAATTGAGGAGCAGCGGAAGAGGACTGAAGAAATGGAGCAATGCAAGGGCATATGAAGTATCCAGCGTCCGGGTCCTGTTCGTATATTGAGTGTTTTACAAAAGCAGTTATTCAGACAGTGCTCTGGGTAATAATTTGTTATAATAATAAGTATATTGTAATACTAATGTATGTTGATATTCACATTGGCGACCTTCATGTTAATAAAAAAATTACTTCAAACATTTCGTATATTTATTATAACTTTATTAATTCCCCTTATACATTGTGAAAGGAGTGAAACTTTCAGAAATTGTTGTAGAACACTTAATAAAAAATCTATGCTGCATTCATATAATGTTTTTTTTATCTTTCTTCAACAATTTCTGAATGTTTTATTCCTTTTTCTACTTTGTGCTACTTTTATATTCCACCGTTAATTTGAATGTCCAATTTAAATCTGCCGCCACATTTAACGTCGTGAGTGTACCGATTGAGCGCTAGTGTACTCAAGGTCAAAACATGGTCAAAAAGATTAACATGGGAGTTACCATTCTCTTGGAGGTATGTTTTCTCTGCTGCCAATAAAGCAGTTGAACAGCTCAATCCTTTGCGTAAACCTGATTGGGTGCTCGGTAAAATGGCGTGCGCATCTAAATAATTACGGATTTGTATTTTGATAGTCTTTTCGAAACATTTTGAGAGAGTACATAAAATGCTTATTGGACGTAGATCATTCAATCTATCAGGGTGGGGAGTTTTTGCCAGGGGAATTACATACGCCTTTTTCCTTATTTCTGGGTAAACATCATTTTTTATGCAGTAATCGAAAATGTGTGCCAAGTAGGGCAAAATGAGTGGACAGCAATATAAAATCATTTTCACGCTAATCCCATCAATCCCTACTGCATTAGACTTGATTGCAAGTAATTTTTCATAAATTTCGTTTTCACTAATCAAATTAAAAGTGAATCCCCTCATCCCGTCTAACATACTGTTCGAATATAGTTCAAGCGTTTCCTTGTGTGGTGAATCAGCATTCGAAGTTGACTCACAGAAATGGTTGTTGATTTGATTGGAATCACCTAAGTTGAGTGGAATATCAATAGATTTTTTGGGAAGAATATTTAGACTGTTCAATTCTTTCCACATGCTATTATTATTATTGAGTCTATGTAGCATATACGCTTTTTTTCCGCTTCAAGGCATTATTGACTTAATTGCGAAGGGATTTATAATAATCCCAGTCACCAATAAGATTCTTTTTCCTATACTTAATCAAGGCTTTGTCCCGTAACCTCATCATTCATTTCAAAGTGTGAGTTACCCAGGGATTTTCCTTTCTAGTAATCTTCACCGTTTTCAGAGGAGCATGGTACTCAAACAAGTCTAATATGAGTTGATTCAACAAAAGTATTTTTGAATCGACATCATTATATTGAAAAATGGCTTGGAAATTGCAAAGCTGCAGATCTGCCATGAAATGTTCAGAAGAATTTTTTTGAAGTTTCAATAAGTAAGTGTGTAAGAATGGAACAAATTTCTTTTTCAAATATTTTAGTTCACATGTTGTTAAGCAGTGGTCAAAAACATCAGGACAATTTATAACTTTTGGATTCTGAATATTCAAGTCATGAGAACACATTATTAGATCTAGTAATTTCTGAGACGTTGCTGAATATCGGGTAGGCTGATCAACTATTTGTGACATGTTAAAAGAATCCAAAATATTACTAAGATGCACAACGTTGTTAGCATTTAGCAGAAAATAATCAATATTTAGGTCGCCTGCACATAAGATGGAATCAAATTGAGGACCTAAGATACTCAAATAGGATTCAAATTCATCGAGGAATAAGTTATCGGCAATATTTGGAGGTTTATGCAATCTTTTTCTTCTGATTTGTGAAAGAAACCCATAGTTGCTCTGTTACACCATTGATATCTGAGATGTGCTTAGAACTTATAGAATTTTTAATATAAATGGCAACACCACCACCTCTCTTTCCTAGTCTATCCCGCCTATACAACTTGTAACCATTCATAATAATGGTTAGATCTGGAATATCCGGCCGCAGCCATGTTTCAGAAACTGCAATGATTTCATACTTATCAAATACCAAATCTCTGAAGTTTGCAAAATTAGATAATATCGATCTGAAAATAATGTGGCAAATTTTTATAGACATATTTTCCAATATGTTAGTAGAGAAATCCAATTTAAATCATTAACTAAAACTTAAAATATTAATAACATAAAAAAAATTATAATGAATAATGAAAAAAAAATATATATATAGGAATGAAGTAAATTGCCGATTATTCTTAGATAAATAATATTTGGTTAATTGGAATTTCGGCATAAAGCAAAAAAGTAAACTTTTTTGACTTAGGTCCTAGCTTTCCAAAATATATTTTTTCATCATCAGGGCTATAATGAATATAAAGCTGTTAATTTATATAACTCCATAATTCACACTAATTCCTAAGAATAAACTACTTAATCAGTCTTTGAGGTTGTTTGCTATTATAATTGGTGATATGGAGTGGCATACATAGTTATCTAAGCTTATTAGCATCACAGAAAACAAAACAATATTTTAAGAATACAATAATTATACTACGAACACATATTTAAAATTAATTAAAATATTATAGATAAAATGTTTGTTTATACAAAAATAGAAGTTTTGGTTGGGGCCATTATACTTGACATAAAACAAAAACCAACCTGACATATGTCTAAGGTAGAAATAAAAGAGAAGAAAATTTAAATATAACTCGATCATCAAAAGTTTAGAATAAATACAACTACACTAGCACCAGAGCTAGGGTGTTAAGTTTCCGGCAACCAATTTAATGATATTACACAATATTGTGACAATGTAATAAATTGTACGTATTGTCCTAACAGTTTTCGATGTCATTCAATTGATACATAATCAAGATGATTATATGACATAAGCCGTTACTGGTAAATAACTAAATTACGCTAGGACGTCTAACTGTGCCGACAACAACTACTGCGAGGGCAAACACCTCTACCGCCATTGAATGACATCGACAACTTTTAGGTCAATACGTACAATTTATTACATTGTCACAATATTCCGTAATACCATTAAATTGGTTGCCGGAAACTTAACACCCTAGCTCTGGTGCTAGTGTAGTTGTATTTATTCTAAACTTTTGTTGACCGAGTTATATTTAAATTTTCTTCTCTTTTATTTCTACCTTAGATATATGTCAGGTTGATTTTTGTTTTATGTCAAGTATAATGGCCCCAACCAAAACTTCTATTTTTGTATAAACAAACATTTTATCTATAATATTTTAATTAATTTTAAATATGTGTTCGTAGTATAATTATTGTATTCTTAAAATATTGTTTTGTTTTCTGTGATGCTAATAAGCTTACATAACTATGTATGCCACTCTATATCACCAATTATAATAGCAAACAACCTCAAAGACTGATTAAGTAGTTTATTCTTAGGAATTAGTTTGAAATATGGAGTTATATAAATTAAGAGCTTTATATTCATTATAGCCCTGATGATGAAAAAATATATTTTGGAAAGCTAGGACCTAAGTCAAAAGAGTTTACTTTTTGCTTTATGCCGAAATCCCAATTAACCAAATATTATTTATATATATATTTATATATACAGGGTGAATCACGACCAACGGGATGGAGGTTTATGGCGAAACGGTAAAAGTTTTAAAATTTTTGTCACTTTAGTAGTTTGTACATTGATAGAGGCCACATTTTAAAATTATTTTGTAATATACAGGATGACCCAAAAATTTGTGGCATATCAAAGTCATATTTTTCCTTATGGAACACCCTATATTTTATCGCATTTTCTGGTTGTCCCTAAAAATTAAGATACTCTTTCATAAGGGTTCCCTATACCTAAGTACAGAGGGTTCTGAGTTATGCTGATTTTCCTTAAAATGTAAACATTTCGAAAAAAATTCATATCTAATTAATATACCAAATTCTAGCAAATTTTCTCTTACATCTAAATAGTTGGGCGTTCGTTGAATGTATTCCACGATTGAGTACTAAATATCTCTTTACAGGGCGTTAAGAATTTACAGTTTCATTATTACTTCATTCAATGTGTAATATCGGGCTTATTTTAAATGAGACACCCTATATTTTATTAATTCACCATGTCAAAAAAAAATTCTTCTTTCGAATGGTATAAGGGTGTCCTATACCTAGGTATTATACTTTGTGTGCAATTTACAAATTTTGAATTCAATGGTAAATCGAAGTTTAAAACATTTGCAATTCTCTCTAATTTTTTAAATAAATCATCTTGGCATAGTTGATGTAAGAAACAGTGTAGTTGCTAATAAATATGCACACGTGTAAGTGCTGAGGTACACTAGCTCCTTTTTTACTGATAAATATTTGACTTCATAATCAAACATAAACAAATTTTTTAATAAAGCAAATACATAAATACTATAAAACTAACAACAAGTTATGAAAAGCAAAAAATGTAAAATTACTATAATAGATGCTCGAAATGCTTACCATTTTGTGCAGTGCAACATGTGATTCTATCTTCAAATGATTTACTTACATTATTCAACATATCGGGTGTTATAGACGCGAAAGCGTTCGAAATTCTTAATTTCATATCGACTAGAGTAGTAGGAGGTGTAGCATATACAATATTTTTGATATAACCCCATTTGAAGAAATACATCTTGATTCATTCTGGTGACCTAGCTGGCCAATTATAAGGACCGCTTCTACCTATCCATTTATTTCTAAGTTTTCTATTTAGGTAGTTCCTAACAGCACGTGAAAAGTGAGCAGGAGCTCCGTCCAATTGTAGCCACATTTTCTTTCGGATGGTAAGTGGTAGGTTTTCGAGAAGGATTCAGAAGTCGTTTTTCAAAAAATTCAAAAATTTTCTTCCATTCAGGTGTCCGTCAAAAAAATACGGGCCCATAACATATTCGCCCACAATCCCTCCCCAAACGTTTACACTCCATCGGTGTTGGCGATCAACAGTACGAAATAAATGTTTGTTTACTGTATCGTAATAATGGAAATTATGTCTATTTACTAACCCATCATTGTGGAAAGTAGATTTATCGGTAAACAATACAGAATTAAAAAAATCAGGATCTTCTCCAACTTTATACAAAGTCCATAAACAAAAATTTAGACTTTCATCATAGTCCTGTTCTGTCAACTGCTGGTGTACTTGAATATGATATGGATGGTAGCTATTTTTCTTAAGTATTCTTCACACTCATTTGACTTATTCCTAATTCACTTGAAATTTTTCGAGTACTGGTATTAAGATTCTCCGCAACCGACTGCAGTATATCCAATTCGTTGGCGTTGTCACCAGTAACTGGTTCAGTTTTATTCACCTTCTCGTATGCAGCGTTACCAGTATCACGGAATCTATTGAGTAGTCTTTCAGAAACTTCCTTTTTTGGGTGAGCTCCATCAGGGTACTTTTGAGCATAAACTCTAGATGCTAGGAGACAATTTTCTAAACATTCCCCAATGCCTTTTATGCAGTTAACGTCTTTTTCACTAAGGCACGTTCCTGCTCAGCTCACGCAATGGTTTATTGTTTGTACAAAATTTGTTTTTGTTTTGTGATTTAGTTAGTGTTTACCTTCTGACTGAATTTACAGCTGTATATTAACTTACTTTCTAACCGAATATACAGCTGTAGGTTACATTATTATACTTAATATCTTATATTTTTACATCTTTATATTTTTATATTTTTGTTTTATATTATATAAATTTATTTAATTTTAATTTAATTTTTAGTTTTGACTTTGTATTGTTTGATTTTGATATTTTTATTTTGCTTTGTCTACAAAATTTATATTTTTTCGACAATAAAGCATTTCTCTCTCTCTCAATGCAAAGAATCATGACGACTCTTTCGTTTAACGGGTACTGTTTCATTTTTAGTAGTAATAAAATTTGAAACTAACACAGGATTGTTGAGATAATTTACAGAGAAATGTCATAAAATGACATTGAGATAGGTACCAACTAGATTATGAATGCATTTTTTGTTTTTAAATCGATTTACCATTAAATCTAAGAAAATTGTAAATTGCACGAAAAGTATAATACCTAGGTAAAGGACACCCTTATACCATTCGAAAGAAGAATTCTTTTTTGACATGGTGAATTAATAAAATACTCATTTAAAATAAGCTCAATATTACACATTGAATGATGTAATAATAAAACTGTAAATTCTTAACACCCCGTAAAGAGATGTTTAGTACTCAATCGTGAAATACATTCAACGAACGCCCAACTATTTAGATGTAAGAGAAAATTTGCTAGAATTTCTTATATTAATTAGATATGATTTTTTTTCGAAAAGTTTACATTTTAAGAAATGTCAGCATAACTCAGAACCCTCTGTACTTAGGTATAGGGAACCCTTATGAAAGAGTACCTTAATTTTTAGGGACAACCAGAAAATGCAATAAAATATAGGGTGTTCCATAAGAAAAAATATTACTTTGATATGCCACAAATTTTTGGGACATCCTGTATATTCCAAAATAATTTTAAAATGTAGCCTTTATCAATGTACAAACTACTAAAGTGACATACATTTTAAAACTTTTACCGTTTCGCCATAAACCTCCATCCCGTTGGTCGTGATTCACCCTGTATATATATATATATATATATATATATATATATATATATATATATATATATATATATATATATATATATATATATGATATAGAATAAAATTATTACTTGGTTTGAGACTCAGTTTATATTATGTTTAGTTGAGGACGGGTTCTCCTTTAAAATATTTTAACTGTTCCAGTTGCAATCTTCTTCACTTTCTTAAAATGTGGAATTATTGTCTGGTTCAGGTCACCTTCTTCGGGTTCTTCTGTATTAGTGATGTCTTCACGTGACGTGGTTGGTGTAGTCGGGGCGCTTATTGAATTTCTTTCTGTTTTTTCACTATTCAGTTTGACTTCATTTACTTCTGTTTCATAGTTTACAAATTATTTCATCTTCAGTTGTTCCGCTGAATATAGTTCTCCATTCACTACTAATTTATTACATCTAATTTTAGCTAGTATATTCCTTGATCCTGCTTACTTCACGAGTACTTTATTTTCGATTCGATCTTCATAGCACATTTCGTTAAATATTGATACGTTAGTTCCTTTCAACTCATGTATGTTTTTGAATAGTAAGTTTTTTGACAAGTGTGATAGGAACTCAATTTAAATTGTAGTTTTAGTGGTGTTTTTAAGTAAATAGATGTTATTCAGGTCCTTATCATATAAATTGATATTCAATAGCTGGTTGAGCTCATTCAGGGCTGTGGAAGTCAAATTATCATTATTCACCAGCCTCAGGCCAAGGGTAATGACATTATTTTTTCTTGTTCTTCGTTCCAGAGAGATGCATTTTTCTTGCAATTTCTCACACTTACTTTCAAGTTCTTTAATTTTTATAATCTGTTGTTCGATGACATGTAATAGTTTGGCATTCTCAGTCTCAATATGCGATATTATTTCTCTTTTGTTTTTTCATTTTCACATTTTATCGACTCGAATAATTTGGAGAATAGGTCATTGTTTGATAATTGTGTAGTTTCGTTCATTCCTGACTGAATTAAAAAATAACCGTTGGTGCGATAGATTTTATCCTTTTGTTCCAAGGTTATTTGGTAGGAATTTGTCAGTTCTTATCAATTTTCCTAATGTAAACATGCATTTAATTTGGAAATAAGGCTGACTTACAATCTGATAACATTTGTTAACACTCAGGAATGGCTTCGTATTCACTCGTTTCACTTTCTTGTATTTTTAATTTGATCTTTTCAATGTTTTTCCAGTATATTATATTACGAATACTTGAGGTTGCTTTTCCTTCCCCCAGCGATCACTTCACTCATATATACAGGGTGGGGCACCGTATACGACACGGTCTCTCAAGGGGAATCCATACAATATAATGTTTTTGTGATAAACGAAATAGATGCAGAATTTTTCTGGCCACAATCTAAAATTATTTTTATACATACAGGGTGATTCAAAAAAAAGATACATATCAAAGTTATGTTTTTTTAAATTGAATGTCCTATATTTTTTATTATTTTCGGATATAAGAGTCAAAATAAAAGTGAGTTTCTTCAGTATTCCCTATACCTATCTCTTTCCATTTTGAAAATATCCAAAGATTTGTTGAAATGTAAGGTATGAACTATTTTTCTATAATTTCCAAAGTTGCTCATTTTGAACTTGAGCTAAAGGTTTTATCATATTGATAAAGGTCAAGGTTATAGCCTGTATCATATTTCAATATCAAAAATCATACAGGGTGTTGGAAAAATATGGTTGTAAAATTTCAATATAAGATATTGAAAAACTTCGTTATCTTAAATGGAACACCCTCTATATTATTACATATTTTAATGCAGAATTGAATCCTCTTTCGAATTGTATAAGGGTTCCCTATAACTAAACTCAAGGCATTTCTTGAATTTTGCTTCTTTATCACAGTAGGAACATTACCCAATTAATCTGGACAGCTTTGAGGCTGTTACCATGGAAATGTTTTATAACTGACAGTTTTGAAGCGTTTAATTTATAAATACAATTTAAATCAGTGTACTATTCAAATAAAGCAAAATGAAGACTTATCCTATCGAAGAGAGAATAAATATGCTTCTAATAATTGGTGAGTGTCATGAAAATTGCCTATTGGCTTCAAGAGTATATGCTGAAAGATATCCAACCGTATCACATCCAAATAGAGCTGTGTTTGAACGGTTACTGAGAGAATTTCGGAATTCTGGTACTGTATCCTACAAACAAAAAACTACGCTAAAACCTATTGTAGATGATGAAGAAAATGAGTTTGTGGTCATAGGATCTGTTATAGAACACCCTCATACCAGTCAACGCAAAATAGAAAGAGAAACAGGTATTAGTAGGAGAAGCATTTCAAGAATATTGAAAAAATATCGGTTTCATCCTTACCATATTCAGATACACCAAGAACTTTATGAAATGGATTTTAATCACAGACTTGAATTTTGTGTTTGGACTCTAGACAGATTAGGCGATAATGAACTCTTTCTAGATTCAATTCTGTTTTCTGATGAATCCACTTTCCATAATAACGGCCTGGTGAACAGACATAATTTCCATTATTATAGTGATGAGAATCCTCGAATTTTTCGAAATACTAATTACCAACATAGATGGTCAGTTAATGTATGGGGGGGTGTTCTAGGGTCCCAATTAATAGGTCCTTACTTTTTTGATGGCATTTTAAATGGACAAAAATTTCTAAGATTCTTACGTGATAAACTACCCGAACTTTTAGAAAATGTGCATTTGAATATCAGACAGCAGATGTGGCTGCAGTTGGATGGTGCTCCAGCCCATTTTCAAAGGAATGTTAGAGAATTTCTTGATAGGCGTTTCCCAAACAGATGGATAGGAAGAAGCGGCTCGCAAAATTGGCCACCAAGATCTCCAGATCTAACATGTGTGGACTTTTTTTTATGGGGATACATTAAAAACATTGTATATGACACCCAGCCCACAACAGCTGAAAATATGAAAGAGAGAATAAGAGCCGCTTTTCGATCCGTGACACCACAGATGTTGAGGAAAGTTAAAAGATCTTTTGAAGAGAGAGTTCAATTATGTATTCAAGAAAATGGACGACATTTTGAACATTTACTCTAGTGTTTCTTATTTTATTATATTTTTATACTGTTATTATTTTTATATCATTCAATAAATGTCTTGTTCTTAATACTTTTATACCGCTACGCCTAGTAGCTGTGTAAGGGAAGTATTGTATTCGTGTAAAATTTTCGGTACTCTGTTTCTACGTTCCAGGGCTTTTTGAGTCCAACAAACATATGTTTTGCTATTGGTCTGTCTGTCTGTATGTTTCTCATATTCGTCAGTATTTGTTTGAGAGAGGTAGAAAAGAAGTGTGAGTGGACTTACCACATTTTTCCTTGGGCTTTCATAATAATACGTTATCAATAAATACTTATAGGTATTTCTTTACGTTTCACAGTATCTATGTAAATGTAAAACGCTGATATTCCAAAAAAAAATATATTAATGGAGTAGTTGTCTTTTAAGGGTAAAACCGACAGCAATAGAATAGTATAGTATCATTACCCGTCAGTTAATTATTTCATATGAGTTTTGAAATTCTAGGAGATTGGATAATAATCGTGAATCAATTAGTACTGTAATAATAATAATGGAATTTAACTATAATAATGATTATTTTAAAACGTCATCCCAATCATAATGGCATTGGGAATATAAGACAGAATTATTAGAGAAGTGCGAAATTGAAGAAATTCGTTGAGTTTAGTTATAGGGAACCCTTATACAATTCGAAAGAGGATTCAATTCTGCATTAAAATATGTAATAATATAGAGGGTGTTCCATTTAAGATAACGAAGTTTTTCAATATCTTATATTGAAATTTTACAACCATATTTTTCCAACACCCTGTATGATTTTTGATATTGAAATATGATACAGGCTATAACCTTGACCTTTATCAATATGATAAAACCTTTAGCTCAAGTTCAAAATGAGCAACTTTGGAAATTATAGAAAAATAGTTCATACCTTACATTTCAACAAATCTTTGGATATTTTCAAAATGGAAAGAGATAGGTATAGGGAATACTGAAGAAACTCACTTTTATTTTGACTCTTATATCCGAAAATAATAAAAAATATAGGACATTCAATTTAAAAAAACATAACTTTGATATGTATCTTTTTTTTGAATCACCCTGTATGTATAAAAATAATTTTAGATTGTGGCCAGAAAAATTCTGCATCTATTTCGTTTATCATAAAAACATTATATTGTATGGATTCCCCTTGAGAGACCGTGTCGTATACGGTGCCCCACCCTGTATATATAAAGAAAACTCTTTATCTTTTATTCAAGCTTTCGAATCATTTATTGTTTCTTCGTCAGGAAATCTACAATATTTATAATATAATACAATTTGTAACAAATAATAATAAAAGATTACTTACAAGATATGAGATTGCATAAACTATTGTTGTACAGATTCATATAATAAAATAACTTAAAACTTCTTTTAAAATATTTACATTTTCAATGTATAAAATGTATGTCTTATTAAATTAAGACATTCAATTTGTCAAATTGTCAGTAGATACATTCAACTTTTTATAATTGCTATTTTGTTTTGATGTATTGTAATTGCTATACGGAGTATATTTAATTTAATAATAAATATAGGATTATATTGAGTTATTTAGATCCGTGTTTCTATTATTATCTAAGTGTAATAGATACGTATAAATAATGTTCATTTGTTCTATGTCAGTTCGGGCATTAATATAATTTGTTCTTTGGTTTATATGTACCATCTCTAAAAATTTTCGTTTGTGTAAATTATTTTCAATATCAAGAATTTCAACTCCTTCATAGTTAACATTGTGATTGTTAGTAACTGCATGATTTGCAATAAAGTATACATCGGTGAAACAAGCAGACATTTAATAGATCGTATAACATCACACAGAAGTGACGTAAGAAGATCTATGCTTTCATGTACACTTGCAAATCATGCAGTTACTAACAATCACAATGTTAACTATGAAGGAGTTGAAATTCTTGATATTGAAAATAATTTACACAAACGAAAATTTTTAGAATGGTACATATAAACCAAAGAACAAATTATATTAATGCCCGAACTGACATAGAACAAATGAAAAATATTTATACGTATCTATTACACTTAGATAAAAATAGAAACACGGATCTAAATAACTGAATATAATCCTATATTTATTATTAAATTAAATATACTCCGTATAGCAATTATAGTAAATCAAAACAAAATAGCAATTATAAAAAGTTAAATGTATCTACTGACAATTTAACCAATGGAATGTCTTAATTTAATAAGACATACATTTTATACATTGATAATGTAAATGTTTTAAAAGAAGTTTTAAGTTATTTTATTATATGAATCTGTACAACAATAGTTTATGCAACCTCAAATCTTGTAAGTAATCTTTTATTATCATTTGTTACAAATTGTATTATATTATAAATATTGTAGATTTCCTGACGAAGAAACAATAAATGTTTCGAAAGCTTGAATAAAAGATAAAGAGTTTTCTTTGTGCCAACAGACTGCAATACCTGAAAATTTAAATCTTGTATCTTAACTAGACAGTCGTTCTACCAGATAACTTATTTATATATACAGGGTGATTCAGATTTTATCTGGATAACTTCGGGAGTTGATAGAACTTGTAAAAATAATGTTAGTTCTCAATATAACTTTTTAGCTAAAACCTCTTACTTTCGGAAATACAGGGCATTGAAGTTGCGTATTTTGTTTATTTTTTTATTCCTAACTTTTGATTTAGTTTTCCGATTTATTTCAAATTTAACGCAGAAACACTTCTTATGGTTTTGCATAAGCCTTAGAAGTAACAAACTACCTACTCTTTACTAAGTGGGATTTTAGGGGCTACCCCCACCTAAATGTTTTCAAAACTTTTACAAATAATAATTTTTAATTGTAATAACTTATTAGGTCTATACCTTGATTTATTATAAAACTATTTTCATTCTTGTATTATTTTGATATTTTGCTTTGTTCTGTAGATATTTTTTAAAATTCGAGGCATAACACTACCCAGTTGCAAGCATTAATTATCATTTCGTAGCAAAAATTCTAGGCATATGATTCTACTGCATGTTTTTCTAAAGTGCAAGTGGATTTTTTTAACCTTATATCACTTTTGTGTGATGTAATACGGTCTTTCAAGCATCTACTTGTTTCTACTATATATTTTTTATTACAACTGCTACAAGATATACTATGAATTACATTAGAGTTATCTAATATGTGATCTTTATCTTTCAATTTTGAAAACAATGATTTGTTCGTTAATATGTTTCTAAAAGCTAGTTTAATATAAGTATACTTAGAAAGAGTAGTTTTTATTTTATGACTGCTTATATGTATAAACGGGACTAAAAATATTTGATGAACTGATTATCAGCATTATTATTATGTTCTATAGATGTTCTATTAAAAAGTGAAGACTTGAGTAAATTTCGTGGATATCCGCAAATTATGAATTTATCATATAAAACTTTTAAATTTTGTTCTTTATTAGAAGAATAAGACGTTCTTATTACTCTATTTTTCATTCCTAGTATCAATTTGGTTTTTTGTTTTGCCGGATGATAAGATTGATAATGAAGACATCTACCCGAAGCACCAGATTTCAACTGCGAGGAAGTAATTATAGAATTGTCATTTCTTCGTATTACTCGAGTATCTAAAAAAGGAACACTTCGGTCGTTGTCTTCTTCTTCTATTGTGAATTTTAGAAGGTAATCATAACTATTGAATACATTTAACAGTTGTTCTTTAATATTTTCAGGAATACTGAGAATCAAATCGTCAACATATTTTTTTAAAATGGTATATGGAAATGTAATTTAGCAATACAGTCTATAATAAGATCATCCATGACATATTGTGATATAATAGGAGAAACAGGACTACCCATTGGCATACCACGTATCTGTTTATATATCACATCAGAGTATGAAAATACTGTTGAATCAAAAAGAAAGTTTATCAATTTTATAAATCTTGTTTCTGGCATTTTGCAATGCAGTTTTATGTGAGACCAATGTTTTTTTATACTTTCAGATACAAGTTTTCGTGATATGTTATTAAAAAGTGCTTTAACATCAAGACTAACTAGTACATAACCCAATGGTAGTTTCATTTCATTAATGTTTTCACAAAAATGAAAAGAATCTTTGATGAAAAAGTCATCAGGATTATATGCATTGGTTAGAATATTAGTAATCAGTTGAGCTAAACCCCTGTTAGGATTGTAAACACCTGAAATAATAGGTCGTAATTGTAGAATCTGTTTATGAATCTTAGGAAGACCATAGAATTTATTGACAGTACCATTGTAACACCTATATTTTAACACTGAATTTTGGTCCAAGAGACAAAAAATGTTTAACCTCTGATGGTATTATAACACCAGATAAATTTTTAATCCAATGTGTTGGAGTTTCGATAGTTTTAAGCTGAGTAGATATTAAATTATTGAATTTTCTTTTATTATTTTCTTTGATTTTGTAAAAGATTTTGTTGTAACTGATTGATTGTTTTCTATAAAAGTCTGTTACTATATTATAATGAATTGAGTTAGTAATATCATTTTTCAACTTTGTAGATATTTTTTCAAAAGAATTAATTCTGTCATGGGTTATTCTAATCTCTAAATTAAAAATACGGAACCTTAGTTTGTCATTAAATTCTACGATACGATGGAGTGTACGTCCCGTTGCTGTTGTGAGATTTTCAACACTCTTGAAACATTGGGTAATGTCAAAGAAGATAGATACTACATGGAAGTGTATGTCGTATAGTAAATTTGAGGCAAAAACCGAGTGAGCTTCATTAACCAAGTGACAAGGCGCTACAGTCAAAAATGAGTATTTTGTAGAATAAATCAACATTTGGCTATCAGGCGCCCAGAAACGGCTATAGATACTTATGTGTTCCTAGCGTCTCTCAACGGCAATCACCAGCCCGCTGCCCGCTAGAACACATAAGTACCTATAGCCGTTTCTGGTCGCCTGATAGCCGAATGTTGAATTATTTTACAAAATACTCATTTTCGACGGTAGCGCCGTCGGCACTTGGTTAACGAAGCTCACTCGATTTTCGCCTCAAATTTACTATACCATGTACACTTCTATGTAGTTTCTATCTTCTTTGGTAATGTGTAATGGGATCACTTTTCTTTGTCTACACGAAATCAAAAAGTTTCTTCTATTCCTCATATTTGCTAGTTTGTTGTTGATATTAGCTACGTTTCTTCATTATGGAGTAACCATATGTATCACGAATATTTTGATAAAAGCCCATCTATGTAATTCAGGAAATTTATTAACGACTGGCTAGGATATACTTTGATTGGAAAAGGTATAAAACTCTAATGTGATATATAAACAGACACGTGGTATCCCAATGGGTAGTCCTATTATCACAATATTTCATGGATGATCTTATAAATAGACTGTATTGCTAAATTAGATTTCCATATACCATTTTTTTTTAAAATATGTTGACGATTTGATTCTCAGTATTCCTGAAAATAGTAAAAAACAATTGTTAAATGTGTTTAATAGTTATGATTACCTTCTAAAATTCACAATAGAAGAAGAAGACAACGACCGAAGTGTTTCTTTTTTAGATACTCGAGTTATACGAAGAAATGACAATTCTATAATTACTTCCTGGCAGTTGAAATCTGGTTCTTCGGATAGATTTTTTCATTATCAATCTTATCATCCGGCGAAACAAAAAACCAACTTGATACTAGGAATGAAAAAGAGAGTAATAAGAAATTTTATATGATAAATTGATAGTTTGCGGATATCCACGAAAATCACTCAAGTCTTTACTTTTTAATAGAACATCTATCAAGAGACACGGTAGTGTCTGGCGCCATCCCTTTGCCTACATCCAACTAGCCATGCACTCGTCTAGTTTCATGCATCCAACATAGGAATAGCGCAGATCATAATATAATATATCGGGCACTACAGTCTACAGGAAATATACTCTCCCCCTTGCGTCCCAATATTAGCATCCATATATCTCAATTAATATAAGACTAACCAAAAATGTGCTTAGTTACGCCATATAAACCATCAATAATCTATCGATTGAGACCAAAATTAAAGTTAATAATTATATATTAACAAAAATATTTCCGTAGCAATGGTAAGCCACGCCCCTTGCCCCAAAAAGTTGTCGATTTAAATTTTACTATTATATTTAAGCATATGTATCTACATTTATATTATCGACTTCCGACATAATAATTGAGATTCGAAAACTGCAATATTAATAAGTAGTTATCTCTATAACCTCTGTTAATATCAATCTCTAAGATCTCTGGTACTATATAGTAGCTGACACAATGACACCTCTATTAGTTTTGTATGCCTGAGAAAACATGTAATGTCAAAAATCTCTCAATTATACAAACTTATTTAATACCCGAATATGTTTAGAGCATTTTGTTTACTTGTGTATTTCTTTGAAATTTGGTAAGCACGATTTTCATCTTCAATATATTTTCATTATATGATATTTTTTAGACAAGTATAGTACCTACCATATTATCTTTATTTTGCAGAGAATTTTATCTTTCGTATGTTAAGAATATCACAAGTGGACGAAAATTTTTACAAAGTCATAAGAAACAATGAAAGGCTTAACTGATGAACACATTGACGTCTTTTCTCAACTATTGGCAATCAAATTTGAGTATGACTTTCGTGAGAGTTGGATGCAAATATGCAAATCCTACCAGAATGTGTTGATCCTATCAAAAAAAAATCATATTCAATTACTACATAGAATGGAAAATATTATGATTCTAACGCTAGTGAAATGTCAGAAGGTCATTAGGTATGTAGTTATTATGACAAGAATAATATTTACAGTTTCGATTATCTGAATAACAAAGTTCTCGATGTTCACTTCAAGAAATTATTGCAGTTACTTTATCCGTCTTACATATTACTCTTTTGAAGAAAATCCAGTATTTCCTGATGTGGAACAACAACAAAATTCGAATGATTGCGGTGTTTTTGCGATTGCATTTGCTGTTTCTCTAGCTTTCGGGGATGATGTCAGGTACGAAGTAGCTTTATTACAACACTTGTAAGAAATTTATTGTTGTAAGATCATTACACCTTTCTCAACAGTTGTTCATCAACAGTAGCATTTAGAATCGGTTCAATTCCCGGTCGAATGGATATTCAATATTTGCTTATCTAATCCTAGACCCGAAACGAAAAGGGTAGAGCTCATTGTAATAATTCAGACGAGTATGTCGAAGTCTACTTAACATAGGACTTAGTATAGGTACGTTTTATTTTATGCATTATCTATTCTATATCTCCTAAAAATACAAAAGTAATGAAATCCCACAAAAACAGATTCTCTGTAAAAAAAGAGCGCCATACCCTTCCCCTATATAAATGTTTAAAAATTTCTAAAAAACCATAAAATCATTGAAAAACGCCATTCCTGCTATCTGTGAAAAATAAATTAACAAAAATATATATTGAGTAAAAGTTTGTAAAAATAACTATGAAAAAAATTCAAAACAGATATAAAAAAAAAACATTATAAAACATTTTTCTGAAAAACAATGCCGCACGTGGCTTTTTGTTTCATTTATTACTGTATAGATTCTAGACCTAAATAATTCCATAAATATGAACTCTCGATTCTAGATCTAGATAACTTCATAGATACCTATAAACGCGCCATTGTTTTTCAGAAAAATGTTTTATAATGTTTTTTATATCTGTTTTGAATTTCTTTATAAATTTTTTCCATATTTTTATTTCATAGTTATTGTTACAAACTTTCACTCAATATATATTTTTGTTAATTTATTTTTCACAGATAGCGGGAATGGCGTTTTTCAATGATTTTATGTTTTTTTAGAAATTTTTAAATAAATATATATAAGCAGTCATAAAATAAAAAATACTCTTTCTAAGTATACTGATATTAAACTAGCTTTTAGAAACATATTAACAAACAAATCATTGTTTTCAAAATTGAAAGATAAAGATCACATATTAAATAACTCTAATGTAATTTATAGTATACCTTGTAGCAGTTGTAATAAAAAATATATAGGAGAAACAAGTAGATGCTTGAAAGACCGTATTACATCACACAAAAGTGATATAAGGCTAAAAAAATCCACTTGTACTTTAGCAAAACATGCAGTAGAATCAAAACACGAAATTAATTTTGACGATGTCAGGATCTTAGATAAGGAAATAAATCTTATGAAAAGATTATTTCTTGAGATGTCTCATATAGCAAAAGAACCTAATACAGTAAATTCAAAAAAGACATTGATGGCATAAGTATAATGTATACCTATTTACTGCAATTTAATCAAAATAATACATAAATTATTATTAATACCTTGTATGAATCTGTTTCATGACTATTTAGATTTCAATCAAATAAATTTGTCAACTCAATATTATCTCAAAATTTCAGTATAACAATTTAAATTTTCAAAGGTTTTCTATTCTCTAAATTTATTTACATTTTTTATTTTAAACATTGTTATAGTGATACGGACGATTATTGTTACTGATGATAACTTCTATTCCAAAATAACAACTGCAGAAGCCATTTTATACCTTTTCCAATCGAAGTATATCCTAGCCAGTCGTTAATATATTTCCAGAATTATATATATATATATATATCTTAACGATGAGGGTAATTGGGAAAGGCAGCATAAATAAAAGAAGACTCTTTTAAATCAATCCGAGCTTTCGGAACTGCTCAGTTCCATTTTCAAGGATAGTTAGGTGAGGTTGGTTGTTTTCAAATTATCAATAATTTATCAGTTCTCTCTTATCTATCTATATATATTTTATTCCAATTTTATTAATTTTAAGAAAAAAAATTTTTTTTACTCTAATGTCACCGTCTTTTTATTCTACAACAAGAACCATTTACTTCAAATGTATCCAAAATATTCGAAAAAATATTAAAAAATAGAATCTACAATTTCTTAGAAAGACACAAATTATTATCTGATATGCAATATGGTTTTAGAAATAAAAAATCAACTAAAGATGCAATAAAGGATCTGACTGGCCTCATTTATAGTTCAATCGATAATAAAGAACCATCAATTGGTATATTTTTGGATTTGACAAAAGCCTTTGATACTGTCAATCATAAATTATTACTTGAAAAATTGGATCAAATTGGAGTAAGGGGATTGGCTCATAATCTTATCTGTTCCGATTTATCAAATCGGAAACAACAAATCAAAATAAATAAATCAATAAGTGGAACAAAAATCATATCATGTGGTGTACCACAAGGAACTGTTTTGGGCCCGTTACTTTTCATTATATATATTAATGACTTTTTCTCAATTAAAACAGAAGGTAAAATTATTTGTTTTGCTGATGACACTGTTGTATATTATGAAAATAGCAGTTGGAAACAATTGAAACTTAAGATTGAAAATGATTTCAAGAAAATTATACTCTGGCTTAGTACAAATCTTCTTTCCATAAATTTAAAAAAGACATTTTTCGTTCCCTTTTGTAGTTATGGCAAAGGTATTCCAGAATTCAAAGAAATGTCCTTAAGTTTAGAAACAGTTATTTATTCAAAATCTGAAATCAAATATCTAGGTATTATTATAGATAGCCATCTTAGATGGGATAGACATATTTCTTTCCTTAGTAAAAAACTAAGGCGAATAGTATACAAATTTAAATTGCTTTCAAATATTTTGGATTTTAAACATATGAAAATATTGTACAATAGCCTTTTTAGACCACATCTAGAATATGGTTTAATAGGATGGGGAGGAATTTCAAAGACACATTTAAAACCTATTGAAATTTTACAAAAGCGATGTTTGAAAATAATATCAAAGAGGGATTATAGATTTCCAAGTGATGTATTATATAAAGAAACAAACACCATTGATCCAAGACAAATGTATTTCAAAATTCTTGTAATAGATCAGTTTGAAAACAAAAAAATACAAAATACAGTTACTCATGATTATGACACTAGACAAAAACAAAATATTTCAGTACCATACATGAAAAAAACTATAGGTCAAAAAAACTTTATATATTTAGGACCAAAAGCCTATAACTATTTACCTAAAAATATTAAAGATATAAATTCAATTAAAAAATTCAAAGCTGAGATTCATGTTTTCTTAAAAACAAATTCAAGGAAATCTATAATGAGAATTATTCAAAAATGATAGCGCTTTTTCTTTCACATTGTCATTTTCATTTTAATTTTTTTTTTATTTGTAATTTTTAGATACAACTAACCCAGTGTATGTATGTATGTATGTATATAATTATATAGGTGTGTATTTATTATTATTATTTTTTTATAATCTGATACTTAAATTTGTAATAATGATATGATGATGATAAAATAATAATTAATGTAATATGTTTTACCACCTACATACAGACTTAAGAGTCTCGTAGGTTATTTGTTGTTTATTGACAAACTATTATTATTTGTTATTTGTTATAGTAAATAAATAACAGTTTTATATCACAATTTTTAACATCTTTGAAAACAACCAACGTCACCTAACTATCCTTGAAAATGGATCTGAGCAGTTCTACGAACCCTATGAATGTTTGTCACTTTGGTTATTGACCGACGAACCCCGAACGGAGGAGGTATACAATTCGACTGTCTGCTTTATTTTTTTTTTTTTTTTTTTTTTTTTTGGTTCGTGCGCGCCTTTTATATAGTAGGCGATCTCCGATTTTGATGATTTTGGATTCATTTGAAAGAAGGGGATTGAGAAATGGTCCCATATTCATAAAAACGCAAATCCGAAATCTCCTTCCCTCCGAAAACCGCCCCCGAAGTGGTGGTGGGGGCGAATTTTCTCGAAAATCGAAAATCTGAGTTGGTATAATTAAAGATAGGACAATATCCGGAAACGTTTAAATTGAACATTTTTTCAAAAGTGTTACGGTTTTCGAGATAGACGCATGTTAAATATGTATTTTTGCTATGTGGAGAGGACAATTTCTTTCGAAAATTGAAAATTTTTCGATACTACATGAAAGATATAATTATTTGTAGCAACATTTATAATGAACATTTTTTCCTTAGAATTACGGTTTTCGAGTTAAATCGGTGTTAAATGGTAACAACTAAAATATTCAAGCGTATTTCCGCCGCGATGTTCTGAGATCTCAATACTAACCACTACAGGCAAGGAATATACGTGGGTAATAGGATAAGTATTATCTTCATTGATATGGTATAGTGAACGTTCAACGATTTTCGGGACTAATGTTACACTCAAAAGTGTGAAATAAATATTTTTTACAAAAAATTGGACCGACGTTATAGTTGATGCACTGAAAAGTATAAAATAATATTACTTCTATTGGTGATGGTACTTGTGAAGTTGGTGCCAAAAGCTATCAATCTAACTGCAACTGCACAACTTCAAAAGTACCATCACCAATAGAAGTAATATTATTTTATACTTTTCAGTGCATCAACTATAACGTCGGTCCAATTTTTTGTAAAAAATATTTATATATATATATATATATATATATATATATATATATATATATATATATATATATATATCACCATACACCATACAGCGTTGTCAATTTTTCAAGGTGCCTCAGTTTTATATTAGGCTTCTGGTGCGGAATGATAGTTTTGCAGCTTAACATGATTATTTTCAATCAGCGGGGCTCAACATTAAAGCTGACAGCATTCATTTTAAGTAGACGTATGTGTAGAATGTAGGCACATATTGCGACTATCACATATCTAATAAATAAATCTAACATAGAATGAAATTTTATTAATATACGTATCAATGAACTAATTTTCTAGGTTTTATCAGGCCCCGATGAAATTTTCCATTGATATTTTTTCAATTTCTCCTAAACACTAAGCCTGTAATACATATAGGGTGAGATTTTTGTGTATCCACGGTCGATAACTGCCTTTTATCGACTGAAAATATTTTCGGCCTTGCGACGTTGCCACTTATATCAAAAATTATTAATAACTTTGATTTTTCAAGTGAGACACCCTATATATTATCAATTTATTAGATTCTCTATCGCCTTATGGTTATTCTTTCATAAGATACCAATACCTATCTCTAACAGTTTCCAGTGAATTAATTAATTTTCTTTTGTTTTGTTCAAAAGAGAGCTCCAATCAATAGCCCATTACTCTGAATTTTAGAGTTGTAAAACGATGAAATTCCAGTAATAGCTTTCGAAATACTTCTTTCTTAGTTATTATTGACGATTTTCTTTTTATGTTATGCAGGGTCACTCAAAATTCTTGATCTTTCCATCAGATCTATAAAGACCCAAAAATGCGTTTTTTAAATAGAACATCCTATATTTTATTATTTCATCAGAGAGAGAATCAAAATACCTTTGAAATGATATATCATGTTCCTATACCAAAATGGTCAGGTTTTCAAAATATAAGCAACTATCTATTAAAGTGAATTATTTCTAGCTTTGTATAGTAGGTATTTGCTGGTTAGCATGGTGATAAAACACAATTATTATTCAACAAATATTATTTGAGGTATTCCTAAAAATAATTTATCTGAAACGCAAAGATTTGAAGAAAAAAGTGTATTCAACACAAGTACAAAGTTAAGATGAACTGCGTCAACGCGTATTTAAATGTATTTATAAGATACATGCACGTGAAATAAGAAAAGCTATTTTATTGGTGGAGAAACGTATTCTTAGATGTTTTGAAAGAAACGATTGTCATTTTGAGAATGTATTATAAATGTTTAATTATTTAAATTTCTTAACTAATTATTATCATTAAAACCTCTGTCTCTATCACTTGGTTATTTATTATTAATTAGATATTATACTGTTTTTATAAAGTCTTTTGCGTAAATAATCTAACAAAGGATCACAAAATACATATGTATATCTTTGAACTGGATTCATTTTCTCAATATCAGTCAATGCATAGTTATCTATTAAAGTTTATTATTATTTTCAAATGAATTTACAGAGCACGGAAAACGAATCGTCTCTGTAGTCTACTTATCATCCAAAAGATGAGTAACGAAACTGTTTCGTAAATCAACATTTTGAATTAGCTTCTAGGAATCAAAAAATTACGTATTTGTTCTGTGAATAGGTTTCTTCTTGTTGTCTTTTTTGTACTTTGTGGGTATCTTGCATTAAAATTTCTGGATTCATTTGCAATAATTTGATCACATTATCTATGAAGAATGAACAACTCAACAAACACTTATTCTTCCTCACGATAATTACTTGTCAAACTTTCCATCACCATGGTAACCAACGAATACATAATATTGTAACGGGGATTTATATTAAAACTGGGTTCGATTTATATTCACACACTATGATCGAATGTGATCTATGACTGCCATTGCCATCGGCATTATATATCTAACCTAAAAAGCTCTAGATGATTCCAGTGTTGTTTTCGTTGTTTCTGGAGGTTATTTCTCAGTATATGGCTTCGAGAGTAGACCAGGACTTATTCCCACTGCCTCTGATGTCTCCCGTGTTTTCTGGAATGTGAATTGTGTGTGTAATTCATTATTCGGTTAAGTCTTCACGTTACAATATAAAAATGATAGAAATAATTCACTTTAATAGATAGTTGCATATATTTTGAAAACTTGACCATTTTGGTATAGGAACATGATATATCATTTCAAAGGTATTTTAATTCTCTATCTCAAGAAATAATAAAATATAGGGTGTCCTATTTGAAAAAACGAATTTTTGGGTCTTTATAGATCTGATGGAAAAAAAATAAAACGAAAATCTTCAATAATCACCAAGAAAGAAGTCTTTCTAAAGCTATTACTGGAATTTCATCTTTTCACAATTCTAAAATACAGAGTAATGGGCTATTGATTGGAGCTCTGTTTTGAACAAAACAAAAGAATATTAATTAATTCACTGGAAACTGTTAGAGATAGGTATGGGTATCTTATGAAAAATTAACCAGAAGGTGATAGAGAATATAATAAATTGATAATACATAGGGTGTCTCATTTGAAAAATCAAAGTTGTTAATACTTTTTGATATAAGTGGCAACGTCGCAAGGCTGAAAATATTTTCAGTCGATAGATCACTAGGTGTTATCTAACTAACACAATTTTTAGAGTAATCTTATTGTCAGTTTTCCTTATACGTCTAAGGTAACATCGACCGAGAATCACCCTGTGTATATATATATATATATATATATATATATATATATATATATATATATAAATGATCAATTAACGACGCTTTATTATAAATTTGATATGTTTAACACCAAAGAGTGCGTCCAGGTGAGGCAACAATGATAACTAAGCCAATATGTTTAGAAATTTATTTTTTGATGCGGAATTTTCGGTGACAGTTTTCACCTTCATCAGCGCCTGAAGAGATTAACAAAAGTAATTGTATGGAATGTGTTTAAATATAGGTATGATTAACTTACATAAAAATGTATTCTTATGGACCTGAATTAAGTAAAAAATCGACCTTCATAACATATAGAAATAATAAAAAATTATGTATTAGATAAAAGTACCGACTTATAGAATAGAACGATTAGACGGTTGGAACATTAAACAATAAAAGATGCCATACAACACGGACAACGCGACAAACTGACTAATGATTGACATATTACACATTTACTAAATAAACAACAAAAGAAGAAGAAGAGAGACTGTGTTGTCATTGTCTCAAAAATTCTTAACCTATCGTGAAAACATAAACAAATATACAAATAGTCAACATTACGACACCAAAACATTACATAGGCCAAGGGGGCTTCCTTGTTGTTATATCCTGGCATAGGAGGTATGTGTAGATGGAACTCACACCTGCTACGTCTTTCTTGAAATTCATTGAAGCTGAACAAGCCTTGATGTAACACATTTCAACGAATTTTCTTTTGAACTGGTTGTTTACCTGTTCAAGGACTATGGAAGTGTTAAGGTCCTTGAACAGGTAAACAACCAGTTCAAAAGAAAATTCGTTGAAATGTGTTACATCAAGGCTTGTTCAGCTTCAATGAATTTCAAGAAAGACGTAGCAGGTGTGAGTTCCATCTACACATACCTCCTATGCCAGGATATAACAACAAGGAAGCCCCCTTGGCCTATGTAATGTTTTGGTGTCGTAATGTTGACTATTTGTATATTTGTTTATGTTTTCACGATAGGTTAAGAATTTTTGAGACAATGACAACACAGTCTCTCTTCTTCTTCTTTTGTTGTTTATTTAGTAAATGTGTAATATGTCAATCATTAGTCAGTTTGTCGCGTTGTCCGTGTTGTATGGCATCTTTTATTGTTTAATGTTCCAACCGTCTAATCTTTCTATTCTATAAGTCGGTACTTTTATCTAATACATAATTTTTTATTATTTCTATATGTTATGAAGGTCGATTTTTTACTTAATTCAGGTCCATAAGAATACATTTTTATGTAAGTTAATCATACCTATATTTAAACACATTCCATACAATTACTTTTGTTAATCTCTTCAGGCGCTGATGAAGGTGAAAACTGTCACCGAAAATTCCGCATCAAAAAATAAATTTCTAAACATATTGGCTTAGTCATCATTGTTGCCTCACCTGGACGCACTCTTTGGTGTTAAACATATCAAATTTAAAACAAATATATATATATATATATATATATAACAACTAGTGGGTATTCGTGGCTGATATGATAATGTAACTTTAAAATCGCAGGGTTGCAGCCAAAATGTGGGTGAAATAAAAAGAAGACTCTTTACATTTACTTGAGAGCTTTCGGAATCGGTTTTATTCCTTCTTCAGTCAAAATCTATAAAGGTGTAATATAAAGACTAGGTAAAAGATATAAACTAAAGTATAAACTGACTTACAATGTATGAGATTGGTGTTGAAACTGATGTTCATCAAATAGCATATCCTTATTATGTAATCTTAATTAAATAAACATTTAACACGAAACACTTATGAAAAGATGGTAAATAATAAACAAAACAGGGCTGATAAAATTATGTTATAAGGTAAACAGACTTAACTTTCCATATTAGTATATATTATGGTTACACACGTCATCAATATCAAATCTAATTAAGGTGGTTGCCTATTTTGACTCCGTATTTTATCTAATTGTAATATATTCGAATAAATAACATTAAGATTCTGAATATCCGATTTTTTATTAAGGGAATCATGTTCACATTGTATATGTGCCATTTCTAAAAATTGTCTTTTAAATAGGTTTTTTTCTACTTCAAGAACTTTAGTGTTGTCAAAGTCAGCTTGATGTCCTGTTTCTTTGATATGTTGAGCCAGGGCACAAGCATCTTTTCTCACCTTAATGTCACTCTTATGTGAGTTAATTCTTGATTGTAAATCTCTAGATGTGATCCCTATATATTTCTTATTGCAACTGGTGCAATCTATTCTGTATACAACATTAGTTTTTTGTTTATTATCAGTTTTATCTTTCAGTTTGCTAAATAAGTGATTAACCTTTTTTACTGATTTATTGGCAATGAAAAGATTTTGTTCTTGACTTCTTGGACCTAAGTTCTGTTTGTCCCCTAGTAAAAAAGAAATAGATATCAAACATTTATTAGCTGATGTTGAGTTCGCTTTGTGCCATATTAATAACACCAATACACGTAACATCTATAGTGCGCGGATTAGCAATGTGATCACAAATTTTTTACATAGCGCCCGTGAAAATGTTACAATATTAGATCAATGGTATCGAAAAACCAAAGTTTTCATGAGAGATCATCCAGAACTAATTGTCGTTAAATCTGATAAAGGTAATGTCACCATAATAATGAACAAAGAACACTACATAAATTTATCTAATGAGTTGCTCAGTGATCCAATATATTACAAGAAACTACCAAGAGATCCTACATCTACTAGTCAACAAAAAGCAAATAAGTTAGTTACAAAATTAAAGAAAAACAATCAAATCACAGAAGACCTCGCAAAAACTCTTACATTTTATGGTGGTATTTCCCCAAAGTTTTATGCTCTACCCAAGGTACATAAGCCTGTTTTGTCATTAAGGCCTATTATTTCCTCAATAGAAGCACCCAACATCAATCTTACGAAATATATTACAGACGTATTAACATTAGCATATAATAAAGACAACCAATACTATATAACAAACTCATTTGAATTTTCAATATTTATTAACGATTTTCACTTACCGGAAAATTATAGAATTATAAGTTTGGATGTTATATCACTGTTTACAAACATTCCTCTTGAGTTGGTTTTATCTAGTATTGATTCACATTGGCCACAGATAAGTAATCATTGTACATTTGACAAAGCAAGTTTCAAAGAAGTTATTGAGTTTATATTTAATACCACATATTTTTCATTTGAAAAAAATTATTACAAGCAAGTATTAGGTACTCCAATGGGCTCAAAGATCTCTCCAATCATAGCTCAATATATCATGGATGATTTACTTGATCATTGTATACCGCTTCTTACATTTGATTTACCCTTTATAAAAAAATATGTTGATGATATAATTTGCGCAGTTCCTGTTGGATCAGATTGTGAAATACTGGAAAAGTTCAATAGCTACAATTCTAATATTCAATTTACCATCGAAAAAGAAGTTGATAGAAGTGTTCCGTTTCTTGATACTAAACTAATCCGTTCTGAACAAAATAAAATCATTTTAAATTGGTACACAAAGCCATGCAGTTCCGGAAGGTACATAAATTATTATTCAAACCATCCTATGAAAATGAAAATCAACTTGATATTAATGTTAAACAATAGAATTATGAGAATATGCCACAGATCCCTTAGAATTGTAAACTTGAATAAAATTGCGAAATTATTTATTGCAAACTCATACCCAAAACATATGGTTAACAAATTGATATTCTCCACCTCAAATGCTACAACAAACAATGATAATATCACCAATATTACGCAGACAACAAAAAATAGATCAGAAAACACCACTAATAGGATTTTTCGCTCTCTTCCTTATATTGAACAATTAAAACAAAGAATACGCAACATACTCCGACAAGAACAAAATCTTTTCATTGCCAATAAATCAGTAAAAAAGGTTAATCACTTATTTAGCAAACTGAAAGATAAAACTGATAATAAACAAAAAACTAATGTTGTATACAGAATAGATTGCACCAGTTGCAATAAGAAATATATAGGGATCACATCTAGAGATTTACAATCAAGAATTAACTCACATAAGAGTGACATTAAGGTGAGAAAAGATGCTTGTGCCCTGGCTCAACATATCAAAGAAGCAGGACATCAAGCTGACTGACAACACTAAAGTTCTTGAAGTAGAGAAAAACCTATTTAAAAGACAATTTTTAGAAATGGCACATATACAATGTGAACATGATTCCCTTAATAAAAAATCGGATATTCAGAATCTTAATGTTATTTATTCGAATATATTACAATTAGATAAAATACGGAGTCAAAATAGGCAACCACCTTAATTAGATTTGATATTGATGACGTGTGTAACCATAATATATACTAATATGGAAAGTTAAGTCTGTTTACCTTATAACATAATTTCATCAGCCCTGTTTTGTTTATTATTTACCATCTTTTCATAAGTGTTTCGTGTTAAATGTTTATTTAATTAAGATTACATAATAAGGATATGCTATTTGATGAACATCAGTTTCAACACCAATCTCATACATTGTAAGTCAGTTTATACTTTAGTTTATATCTTTTACCTAGTCTTTATATTACACCTTTATAGATTTTGACTGAAGAAGGAATAAAACCGATTCCGAAAGCTCTCAAGTAAATGTAAAGAGTCTTCTTTTTATTTCACCCACATTTTGGCTGCAACCCTGCGATTTTAAAGTTATATATATATATATATATATATATATATATATATATATATATATATATATATATATATATATATATATATATATAACTTATAACAAAGCAACATTTTTTATAATTTTTGTTTTGTCTGTTAGTTCCAGCTAATCTTCGTAACGGCCGAACCGATTCCAAAGGGATTTTTACGGACAGGAAGTTAATTTATAATAAATTAATAAATAACTGAGGCGTTTTGTATTTTAGAAAAACATCTTTACAAATAAATAAAATCAAAGTGGCCCTTTGTCATATAAAAATAACAAGGTTTTTAACTAATTGCATATAGTATCTAACAAAACAACATTTTTTATAATTTTTGTCTGAATACTGTCTGTTCGTTCCGGCTAACCTGCATACCGGGTCAACCCATCCCGACAGGTAGCGCGAACGAAGCCGCGAGTAACGGCTTGTATCAGATAAAAATTAAAACATATCGAGATTATACTAACGTAATTCAAAATAAAACACAATTTGGAGATCAAGTTCATCAGTAAAATACTGTTAAATTCAAAAAGAAAGTCGTGCAACATTTAATGGTGATTATACTCGAACATGTACTCATTTGTAGTTTAGGTCCTTATTCGTGTACAGTCATCATTTCTGAATTCTTTATGTTGAAGGCAGCCAAGATTTAACTTTGTCGGATGCATATGTCTGTACCTTATAACACATATGGATACAATATTTTTTTGAGAAAATGTTTGTGGTAACAATGCTCGTTTGATGGAACTATTTATTATCAAAAATCCATTCAGATTCTTATCTTAGCCAGGGATAAAAGTGTACCCAACCCATTATTCATCAATTTCAATATTTTCGTTCGTTTCCGATAAAATGAAAGTCACTATTGCTGTCTTCATTGTGGTTATCTGACAATACAAACTCTGATTCTCCACCTTGGGGGTATTCATATGGGAACAGAATGCTCCAAAGAAGACACCTTGTGTATCTTATTAAAATCTAATCCTCTGATATGAACCTATAATTTTAAGAAATAACTTAGGTACAGCAACGATTAAGTCGATCGCGCAACCTTCCCCCTTTCGTCTCATGCAATCTTTCGCTGGTCGTAGTTTAGCAATGTAGGAACTTGAAAATAAATGTTAGCGTGTTCCAAAGGCACACAAATGACAATATAAAAACACAGATATACCACAACACACAAATAAATTTATTATTGCCACCCGACAATTGTTTCGCCAACAAAAATGGCATCTTCAGGAGTAAACCTGTTACTGACAGTGCTTTGTGGTATTTCTCTGTTTTTATATTGTTGTATCTACGCCAACGGTTCCAAATCCCAATAATGGAATTCTATTAGGTCTGTACAAGAGCTCAAAATAGAATTCTTAATTCACAAAACTTTTAATTAAATTCTGATATTTATTAGAAAAAGAGCTTACATCGATACCGCTCGCCGATGAAACAAATTAGGCATCCTCCTTGCACTGGGTGCTAGGCAATAGATGAGCATAATTTTCTTGCTCTATCTCAGAGATACATTTTGAGATGGTGGAAATGTACGTTGGAAGAATATAAAAAATTATTAGATCCGTTTGCACGCCACACACTAGAGCAAAACACGTTTTTCAGCAATTGCCTAGCAACTAGGGCGACCATGATGCATCATTATTCCTAGGCGAGCGGTATCGATACCCTAAATAACAAAAAAGAAAGCAATAAAATCGGCCCGGGACCGTTCCCAAGATAATCTTGGAACAGACCAATGCCTGAAAAAATGTTTTTAGACTTAGGGACATGGATTTTAAAATAAAATTGATTCAACTTGCTACTGCTTAATAAAAAAAATAGGCACAGATATGCTCTAAATTTTAACAAGATACTTGCAGTAGTGTATATGGGGTGTTCACTATTAGACCTTATGTGTGTCCATCATTGGGCTCAATTTATTTTAATATCAGTCATTTGAAAGAATACAAAAAGTATACTTCAAGTATGTTCAATGTATTTTCTGGTAAAAATGTATCTTAAAAAATCATTAAATACCCTGAAGAGAATATGTTTGATGCTGTTGAGGCTGTTAATAGGGGAATGTCTTATAAAGCTGCAGCAAAGATGTATAGTGTTCGTAGAGTTACACTAATTCGCAGGCATAAGGGACGAGTACCCCTAAAAAGAAAAATTGGACCTGAAGGCACCTTCACAATGGATCAAGAAACAAAACATGTTGAGTGGATGAAAACAATGGCAACTGCTGTATTTCCTCTGACAAAGCATACTGTCTTAAGAAGTGTAACTAAATTAGCTGAAGAGTTAAAAGTTACCTGTAAGTGAAAAGCCTCCCCAGATAAAAATTGGATGATGTTATTTCTAAAAAGACATCCTGATGTCAGCTTCAGAGTATGTGAAAATCTGACTGCTATAAGAAAAGGAGTATTCCAAGTATTCCAAGAAAGCAAAAGACGTACCAATTTCAACGGCATGTTGGGTTGTAGATATAATCAATACCCACAACTTTTGTTCCAAGCAATTTTTCATAAAATGCACTAGGAAATAAAATTAATGAAAAAAATAAGAAATATTGGTAAAACATGAAAACTCAATACAAATTTGATGTAATTGTACATTTTCTGGAGATCTCAATATAGAACCTGATTAAATATTTTTTTTTTATTTTTAATATCTGGAATACAGTCCCGAAGAGGTATACAGGATACCTGTGCACGGGTCCAGTTTTACAAACAACCATGGCTCAGGCGGGATATATATATATATATATTTAAATTATTGATAAGAAACAGACGAGAAAAAAACAGTCTTGAAGCGGAACGCGAACCCTATCTATATATATGACACACGCAGTTAAAAATGGGCTATTTGCATGTAATGACATGTCACTATGCCAATCAGAAGGTTGTTCTAATTTCAATTCAGTGAATTTTAAGAAATTTACATTTCCGCAGGCTACAGGCCTTCGGGATTTTTTGAATTGCTGTTAAAAATACGCTAACGTGACTCATCTGGAAACTTTTTCAGTTCTAAAATACTTAATTACGCGTCGAATGAGCCCACTCACATATTAATTGGTCCGCGAAATAATGGAGACGAAAAACTCCGAACGTACATACACACACACACACACACACCGACATCTCGAAAAAAACGTTGAATTTGGATTCTGGTGACTTAGGTGGATATATGAAATAGCTGGGGATTTACAAAATCGGCCCCATTACATTAACTTACTCTGGGAAGTTAATAGTTATAGTTAAAAAAAAGCAAAAAAATGGGTGTGTCCATTCCAGAAATAATTTTGGCACAGAACAACAGACAGACAAAACGCTGAAAATAGTTTCTTAGACTCAGGGGACCCTAAATTGCGTACGTCTATTCAAAACCTGAAACTGAAAATTTTAGACGATTACAATATTTTTCTTTCATAGGTAGGGATTTGGGGTGCCAGTAGAAAAGTGAAAAACCACTTACCTGGTTAACATACTGAGAGGATCCAACTTCAAAGCGCTCTCGTGGGAATCTAAAGTAACTGTACAGAATACTTGTGTCTGTCCTCTCTGGAAAACAGCCGAACCATGCAACGGCTTGAACATGTCTACATCACAAGATATATTTCTGAGCTGATCAAATTCACGACCATCACACCTTCTCTGCTCTTGAAATATTAAATCACGAAAGATGTTCTTCACTAACTTATTGTAGCCCTCCATAACCAATGTGGAATCAGAAGTAGGGAAATTGGTTCTTATTTTCTCGGCTACGTCATTTCTGACTTCAGATAAGGCATTGTCTCTACCTAATTTGTCAAAGGCATAGTTCTTGAATATCTCTCTCACTCTCATCTCGGTCAACGAGCGAATTGCTTCCGTTATTTCTTCTGATAACTCAAAAACCGTATAAAAATGTCGCTTGGGCTTACCACATAATTTTTGTAACTGTTCAATTTCATCAACTATATGTTGGGACTCTTTGGTACCTAAAATAAATCATTATAATTTTTTGATTAATATATATATATATATATATATATATATATATATATATATATATATATATATATATATATATATATATATTAATTTGTTGAAGTTCTCAAACTCAAAATAGATCAACAAGTAAGAAAACATTTTCTAGCGCTTGCTATCCATTTTATGGTAGCACAATTATAATTGACCAAATTTTGATATAGCTTACCCAATTTAATTGCTTTCTGTAAATCTTGCAATAGAATTGCATCAGCATTACCCTCCAACATAACAACAAGATTTCGTTTTGTAGCCGAAATAATTAAATTCAAACTAGATTGCTGCAGTTCCTTCCTTGTAGGGTTTAGAACAAATTCATTGTCAATATGGCCAACTCTGACAGCACCGATTGGACCGTTCCAAGGGATATCACTAACTGATAGAGCCGCTGAAGCAGCATTGATTGCTATCACATCGGGGTTATTAATGCCGTCAACAGCAAGCATATTACAAACAATCTGAGTTTCATAATAAAAATTATTTGGAAACAAAGGACGTAAGCTTCTATCAATTAGCCTAGATGTGAGTATCTCGCGTTCAGAGGGACCCAACTCTCGTCGGAAAAAATTGGTTGGAATTCTACCAGCAGCAGCACTTTTTTGCCTATAATCAACTACCAAAGGAAGAAAATTGCTAGGTGTCGGTTTCGTCTTTGACACAGCAGTAACCATTACCGACGTATCTCCTAAGGTTGCAACAGCACAACCATCAGATAGTCTAGCATACTGTCCATTAGATATCTTCAAGTGACGCCTGAAATAAATCAATGCATATTTTAAACGTTTTTAACCTCTTATCTGACCGTCTTTATTTTACCCATTGGAGAGAGGCACAACAACTTCTTGGGCCTTAGGAGTATCAGCATAAGATCTGATATTAATGTAAGGTAATCTTCTAAATTTCAAAACATGTTTAAACTTTTCATTTACGCGTAGAGACATCGCAAATCCTAACCTAATAATTTTGAATTGTTACGTGCAGAAAACACTACCTCCAAGTTATATGTCAGCCACACAGAACACCTACCACTTGAAGGTAGTGTTCTCTGCCTACCACCAAGCAGAATGAACATATATATATTGTATGTTCTCTACGATCATAAAATCATAATCATAGACATCTGAACACCTAGACCAAGCATTTCATTTATAACATGTATCTAAAGACGATTTGTTATTTTTAGATAATTGTTTTGGTATTTTCCATGTGTAAGAGAGAGACAAAATTTTCCTATAGGAAATTTTGGCAACAGTGTACCTGTGTAGAAGCGTATAAATGTAAGGCTGTTCGAGCAGTAGTTTGGGACTGTTTGATAACTGTTTAAAATGCGCATGTGCGGTTTGAAACAGTTTCCAAGTGGTTTGGGATTTTGTTGCTCGGACACCAAACTGCAGTTTGCAAACTACCCCTTCCACTTTCTTACAATTTCGTCGTCATAGAACAAATGACTATGCCGATAGATATGTTTTATGACCAAAGATAAGAGAGAACATCAATGAAAGACTGATGGACAAAATACAAAACCAGGGTTTAGTTTAGGACTGTGGTGGTGTTCTCTGAAAGGGATTTATCCAACAACAGATAACAGTATACTCTAAGAAAAAGAAGACGCTTCAACTGCGCCTGTCTCAAACTGAGTTTGGAAATCATCAAACTACTGCTCGAACATCTTACTAGTAGAACTATTTAAACGATCCCTTACCAGGAATATTTCACTTTGTTGCCAGCCCACACGACAAGAACGATGTAATCACCGGTCAAGTGTAACTTTGGATTTTTTTTGTTTTTAGAATTTTCTTTAATTTATAATTTTTCTACAATGGGTTAATTTCTTTTAAATTTAGATTTATATTATTTCTTCCGGGTTGGGATCTATTTTATAGTTTTTTATGGTTATTTAGTTAAGAAAAAACTTAAGAATTATCATCTCCACGTGAGTACTCCATCCTCCATTTTGATTTGATACTATCAATGTAATTTAGATCCTTTTTCTTATTTTTTCTTCATTTTCTTATATTATATATATTTGTTACAGAACTTTGTAATCAATGATTGAAAATGAGATTCTTAAAATCTAGAAACATGTCTCAAAGCTTACATAACCCTTTCTAATAAATTGTGGAGAAGACTTTGTGTTTCTTTCCTCTTATCTTACTAGTAGTTGTGAATAAATTACTTCATCGTAAATTGATGTGCGCAGGCGTCTGACGGTTTGGTACCGGTTTAAACCGCTGCTCGAACACCCTTTGTGTAAAGCGTAGTAGCAGCACTCAAATTATGAATGGAACAACGAACGACAATATTCCGACTAGCGACGAAAGTCGACGAATTCATACGGACGCCTAAATTATATTTTCCTGTGTTGCCGCACTTAACTCAGTCGATCGATATCGATTGATGATCCTCTTATTTCACAAATGAAAAAGTTTATTTCGTGTTGTAAAATATAAATTTGGTACATAATTTAATCTGCAGGTGTTTCTGAATAATCAATTGTAACTATTACAACGACCAGCTTTTAATTACGTCTGAATATATTTGATTAATACTTAATAAATTAGAAGTTGCCATGAAAAATAAGAAGTTTGGCAAATATGTTAATCGTATCAGGCGGACACGAACCAGTATGGACCAGAAGAATAATGGTCTTGAAATGTGGGATCGCTCTGAAAGAGGCTATGCGTGGTCTAGGTGTTCAGATGTCTTTCGGGATAGAAACACAACACGCGTTTTGTTGACCGAATCATGGTAGATTGGAGCGTTTGAAAATTCGGCCTCGCATTTCACTATTGTGTTAAGATGAAAAAATCGTCGTTTTTATAAAAAAAAATGAAAATCTAAAATATCCTGGAATACAAATGTGTGGGACGAAACTAATGGCAGCCGACGAAAAATTGGCTTCACATTCATTCCACTGCGGCTATACAGAGCAGCTTCTCCTGTCGTGTACGCACGAGTTTTCCCTACTCTAAGATATATTCAGGGTTAGGCAAATGTTCTGGACCGGCTCAATCACAGGAGATCCAGAAGAAATAGCGAATTCAAGATTGCACATTTCCTTACAACTACAATTGATCTATCATAATAGCCATCTGTACTTCACTAACATCATAAACTGTCATATGTCAGTCTCATATGATATTTTCTTAAATGGAACACCCTGTATTTTATTAGCTTTTTTAAATCCTCATTCAATTTTCTGAAACAACAATGAAACAATACTAAGTTTAAAAGCTAATTAACTAAATGTTGATTTTGAGATGGGAAGTCGTTCCTCTTGGATGGATCTACGCCTATCGAAGTATTCAATCATCATGAGTAGAATTATACGTTCATGACCTGATAGCTGGACCATAGTCATTTATAAAATGTGAAGCTCTTGACATTAACGTCTAAGGGTGCGGTCGAGAACACACTTCGTTTACTGACAACAAAAAATTGGTGGTCTAAAATTCACTGACGCATTTTTGGTTAGCTATTAGGTATGATACTGCGCATGCGTTAACTTTACTGAAAATGCTAAATTTGCTTTTCTCGTGGAGGTGGTGTAAGCAAGCACGGTCCGTAGAGAGACACGGTTGTCTCAATCCTGGGTACTATGGCGAGAGAAGCGTTCGGTGCGGGAAGCAACCTGTGACGTAGCCGGTAGACCCAGGCTCAGCGATTGCGTATCTAGCTCCGTATATAAATAGTTTATCTAAGGAATCTGCAATATTTTATCTATGGTATCTAGGCTGGGCTTCGGCGTTCGACTGGCACTTTTGTCTGATTAATGTTTTTGCTTATGATATACATACATACTTCTAATCTGAATGTAATAAAAAGTGACAAATCACAATAGGTGAACGGGCGGCAGGAGCGAAGCTTTTAGACGAAATTTTTCTACCTTTGAATAGAACCATTCCATTTCAAAAAACCAAGAATATTGTGAAGAAAAAGACTAATTTTGGAAAAAGTAATCTATCCATATTTACCACATATCTGCTACAGAGAACTTACATAAGAATGCAATTACGTAACAAGTATTCAATAAGGAGAAACAAAATAAACATTTTTTACAAAAAAATTACCGACGTTATCAGTTGGTGCACTGAAATGTACAAAACAATATCAAAATCAACCTAGATAGACTTTGATTATATTAAATCTATTATTGGTGCTGGTACTTGGAAGTTGTGTGAATGTTAGGTACATTTGTTACGAAAATCGTTGAACGTTCGCCATTATCCACATATGCTTTGATTGTATTTGCTATTATTCAGAAAACTAAGAAGAATAATCTGGCCATTGATTTCCCATTCTCAGATTTTCAGTTTTCGAAAGGGATTGCCTCTTCCACATAGCGAAAATACACATATTTCAGATTTTAACATCAATCAAAAATCCATAATCGGAGTACGTTTAGGTACTCTATAAAATGCGCGTTCAAACCAAAAAAAGCAAACAGTCGAATTGAATACCTTCTCCGATCGGGGTATGTCGGTTAACAATGAAAAAAATCGTTACTTGATTTCACACACAAAAAACGGAGACCTGACTTTTTTCGGTTTTAACTAATACCTTCGCACAATTCAGCTAATTTGGTCATTCAAGTTTCAAGTCAATATTAAGAGATATCTGAATCAAAATTTCAATGAGGTAGGTACCTATTCTTCTTTAAACTGGAAAACTTGTCGACCTGTTGTTTTTCGATTTGTACCCACCTCAAACTTTCGAACCGTAACAATTTGTGATTTCCTTTTCAGATGTTTTTCGTTTATTGATTGATTTTCCACAATTTATGAGCAATGCTTCCCGAAATATAGGGCAAGTTTTTGCTTTAAGGGGATTGCATTCAATTATCAAGGAGTCCGGTTTTTTGTCCTCCAGTATCATTTACTACTACCGTTCTTTTGTTTATATGTCCCTACCTTAATAAAATACTGGTATGCTTGCTTTTGTTACTGTTATTATATGTAAGAACTAGGATATATGTAGTAAACATATAGGCAATACATAGTGAGAGTGGCAACCGATTTAAATTCAGGTCTACGGCATACGTCACGCGCGCGCTCGCTACTGGTTGGTTAACTGTAGATCGAGACAATCGTATCTCTCTACGGACCGTGGTACGCAAGTGCATTGGGAGTAGAAGACGCCATATTGTTGTATATGTTCAGAGAACACTAACTACCTCCAATTTATGTTAACTTATTTACTCTGTGGTTTATGTATAGATAATCCAATAAAAATATTTTTTCATTTAAAGTAATAGGTATAATGGAATTAATCTTGATGGATGAAGGTACCGGGACAAATTACAAAATAAAAGTGACAAGAGATGAATTTGATAAAGCTCATAATGGTAAAATTATACCTATTGATGTTTTACAGTTGGTTATGGCTTTGAAAATTCAATGCCAAAGGTAGGACCTTAATATAAATCACGAGTTCAATTTTCCTGTAACTACCAGTTTCATTGTTATTTATACCTTAAATAATGTCTGCCGTCGTTCCTTCATTCACAAATTGCGATTGACAGCAAATTGACAGCTTGTTGGTCGGAAACAAATTTGCATCAAATGCTACCAACGACTAAATTTAATAAAAAACCGCTTGCTGTGTTTACTTTACTTTTATTGCTGTAATTGCTTACAGCGTATTCTCGACCGCACCCTAAATTGATAATTATAAAGACAATATGTCATAATAAACAACTACCATGACAACGAAATTAATAGACCAATTGCATTAATGATTTCAATTCTCCGCATGCGCGACCCATTGGCCATAGGATACCTCTTATGGTTGTCTCTGCCTCTTACAACTTTATGTAGAAGTAGTTTTCTCTGGTAAAAGCTCATAAATGTCATACAGAATCTAATTATAATAATTATGATGCTTTGTTCGGCACTCTTGATCTTCATAGACGACGCTAGCAGTAGAGGTAGAGAGTAGAGGTTAAGTTGACCTACTACAATTTATTACGAACAATTTGATAAAACCAGAGATTTTGATGTTTGAAATGTCGTCTAGTAATAGACTCTTGAATTTACAATAAATCAAAAAATAAAAGGGAGCAGTTTTTGCAAATGACATTATCATGAGGAGCAGTTTAAAATACGTCGAATTTATTTATTTGATCTGTGAAATATTGCAAGCCAGGGTGGCGTTGGTATAGTACATTATGTTCAAAAGAGTAACATTTCAAATGAAAGTGACCGTTGTAAACTTCCCGCCGCGCATGCGGAGAACAATTTTCGCTAAATGCAATTGGTCTATTATCATAGTCATAATCGTGCACATAAATGCTAAAATTACAAAAGTTAATATTTTTAGGATAAAGTGCGTTACCCGAATAGCAATATTCGGATGTCAATATTGACTTTCGTTTTACTCCATATTAGACTGCTGAATATTCAGCGCTCTACTCCGTATCACTTCTGTTCAGAACAGAAATCGAAAGGGGAATTGAAAATGAAATGAAGCCCTGAAGAATATAGGCTATACATAGAGAAATAAATTTTCTCTTATATTTGATATGATATGATTTGATTCGATGATTGACACATGAAATTAGATTATGTTTCCTCGAATCGTTATGTAGGGTAAAGGTACGTCTACCTTCAATAACTCATAACTCATGTCAATAAACAAAACAACACATTTTGAACTTAGAATGTACTGAAGTGAATAAGTGAAGCGGTCCGGAAAGAAGTTGATGCGTATATTTTATTTTTCTCAATATTACTAATATACATAAATTGCTCACTAAATGCTCATTCCAAAACTGAAATTGCTCAAGCTGGAAAGTTATTAATTAATAAGATATTCTCAAATTAAATTTTTGATTGTAATTTCACGAACATGTCGCTTAATGATTAGTATTTTCGGGATTGAGTTGCGTCAAAAATTGCTCAGCAATTCATTAATCAGAATATGTGAATAGCTCTTTGTTTTTCGATTGATAATTTAATAAAATTAATGATTAATAGTTGTTCAATACGGTTATAAAGCTATGACGTCATCATGCTTGATTGCTGGTGTTATCTCTGTTGGTAGTTGGTGGTAGTGTTCTCTGGTTGGTAGATCTGTCTTCCATGCTTCTGTGCAAGTGTAGCTTGTAAATGTCAACTGTGCTTCTTCTTCATCACTCCACAAACAACACACACGGCAAGAAGACTAGAAACAAGGATATTAAACTCACCCTAAAAATCGTGTAAAATTTCATACGAATATCTTTTGTAAATGCGTCTTTGCGCAGCAGATTGTGACGACGAAGATACATAAAGAGGACAAATATTTAAGGCAGAGATAATCATTTAAGATGTTCATCGTACACGAGGCCGCGCTATGATATGCAGCTTCTGTAATCTCATGTGGCTACATAGAGAAGCATAGGAAGTTTACTATTCTTGTTTCCAGTCTTCTTCACACAGGGACTAGAGTAGGGAGAAGTCGTCCGTACACGACAGGTGATGCTGCTCTGTATAGCCGCCGTGAAACGAAAGTGAAGCCAATTTTTCGTCGGCCGCCATTAGTTTCTTTCCCACCTTGGTCTTAAGAACTTATTTTGATTTTCAATTTTTCTGCTATTTTTTAATGAAAACGATGATTTTTTTATCTTAACACAATGGTGAAGTTCGGGGCTCTTGGATACAAGAGTCGCTGTCGAAAAAAGAATATGGTGTTACCTCCATTGGCGGCCATTGATTTAGTTCTCATTTAGCCTTGGTAATTCCATGCTCTAAGCACACGGATATGGACATCAACCTAACCAGAGAACACTACGACACTACCTCCTAAACCTATCACAGACATCACTTATCTGTGTCTGAAATATTCTTTATTATTGAGTCATATATTTCTTAAATGATGAAAATAATAAAGAATAGGGAATTATTGGAAGCGCTTATTACGTTCGTTCTTAAAATGACAGCTAAGCATGCGCACCTTAAAAAAATAATAAGGGAACTATAATAAAATACTGCCTTCCTCTACGACAGAGAACAATTACCTCCAAATTTACGATTAGTTACCGTAAGTATTTAAGGTTTCCTTATTTCCCTTATTCAACAAATCTAACCTTATAAAAACATGAATTCATCAAAGCCTTCAAATATTTGGTTTGTTTGTGTTAAAATTAGCCAAATCACTTTTGAATAACAAAGCAAAGACGCTCACAAAAGTATTAAGTTAGTTATTGCTGCCTGCTTATTCAGACACACTGTCAATTTAAAGAGTGCGTTCCAATACACATAGAGTAAAGTCTATTTCTTCTTATATTGCTTATTTCTACAGATTATGTTTCGTGTATAAATATATGATATCTGTAATCTATTAAGAATGCAAATTAACTTGGTGCTTTGGAGTGCTTTAAGCCTTAGCAAACTTTATAAATCGTTGAGATTTGTTGATCGTTTTCAAGAGCTAATGTCAAAAACTTTGTTGCTTAGCGGGTTTAACACCACTGCATCTTTCAGAGGCACTGAAAATGAATAAAATAATAGTAATCCTTTCTATTTATATTTCCGCTGTAACATAAATTTATATCATGTTCAAAAAGTAACCAAAGTAGTCAAGAAACCAAGTAATTTTAAAATTCTAGCTGGAATTTTTGTCGCAGATAAAATGAAACCTACGAACATTCTAAATAAATTTGAAATTCAGGTTTGTTGGAGCTATATGACAATCAGCGGTATACATTTTGTTACTTACCTCTACAGATATGTTCTCATTTATGAACACACGAATCTTTCTGGGTATTTTAAAGACTCTACATGTACGAATATCATTTAGTTCTTATGAAACATTTAATACCAAGTTGAAGGAATATTAATAAAACTTTGGATGTCCTTAAATGCCGTTGAGGTCTAAAAAAGCAAATAGATTTCAGTAAAAGGGTTCGCATAAAATTAGTACATAATTATGTAAATAACAGTACATGACCTAACAAACCTTGTCAGAATTTATTGTTTTCGAAAATACTTTCACGTGTATAGGGTGGTATATCTCTCTTCATTATCGAAAGAAGTTTTCGGAAAGCGCGATTGTTATTTTGATGTAGATGGAACATTGCAAAAGCGAGTCTTGGGATTTACTATCAGAGTTTTTCATTCTCCGTTTCTTTGTCAGCAATCCTGAAGCATTCTCTGATAGTAATGAATGTATGTTTAATAGAACGTTAGGTTACCTATCATATTTTCTAGGTTTGGAGTTGATTGGATTAGCATTTGGTAATAGCTTCCATCAACCTCATGGAATTATTTGAAATGTTCTATGTAGAAAATAATGTCTTACTGATTTCACAATATCTTCATCTTTAAAATGATGACTACAAATATATTGCTTTGGGGACAAATGTATTTTTAGGATAGAGGACCATTGTCGTGGCAGAGTAGCGTCCTGTAAAGTAAGAATAATTAATTTAATGATTATTTGAGTATTCGTGAGAGCTCAAAATTTCAGTTACCTGCGGTTCTTTAAATAACCTTGCTTGTTGCATATTGACTGTTTTTCGTATTTTCCGATCCTTTGGCAAACCAGTTACACATTCACATTCCGCAAGACAACATTTTTTTTCCATCGTCTTTTATTGTATATTTTTAATACTTTATAAATTGATTTAAGAAAATGAAATTTATAAAAAACACTTTGTATATGAAGACTGCTGAAGATAGCTATATCAATTTTGATTAATGTGGCTAACTTGAACGTTCAACTTATCGACAATCAGCGCCACCGCCCGGCTTTTCTCTCTACCATTATTTGCATACAAAATTTGACCACAATATGAAGGCTTCATACATAAGAGATCGCTGTTCTGGTATACGGTCCATAAGAAATTGAATGAGGATTCAAAAAAGCTATTAAAATACAAGGTGTTCCATTTAAGAAAATATCATATGAGACTGACATATGACAGTTTATGATGTTATTGATGTACAAATTGACTATTATGATAGATCAATTGTAGCTGTAAGGAAATATGCAATCTTGCATTCGCTATTTCTTCTGGATCTCCTGTAATTGAGCCGGTCCGGAACATTTGCCCAACCCTGTATAGGGTATAGTATATAGATATATGAGGTGCGTGCGTCGCGGGGAACGTAGGCGATCAAACTGTACCTACGCTACGCTATGTCCTATGTAAATACGATATGTGCGATGCATGCGTTTGCAAGAAGTTAATTTATTTTTAGGTAAATTTCTTATAGAAATATACCTATTGCGATCGTTCACACTTTTGAATTTCGAAAAAATTTCAACGGCATGTTGTTATATGTCTATAAGTTAGTCCAAAAAAACATTTGGTTCAAAAGTTTATATATATATATATATATATATATATATATATATATATATATATATATATATATATATGTGGGATATTACGAAATTTGTTAACACGATAGAGGTCGCAGTTTTGAAGGTATCAAGTTCAAATTTGCTACAAAGATCAATATCTCAAATATCGCTGTCGAGTTCGTTAATTGCCCAATAACGAATCGGGTAAGTAGCTTCAAAATGGCGACCATTCAAACATTTAAAAAAATTATCAAAAAAGAGTAGTAGTGTAAATATTATTAAAAATAATTTTAGGTTATAGATATAATCAGTACCTACAACTTTTGTTCAAAGCAATTTTTCATAAAATACACAGGTAAAAAAATAAAAATTAATAAAGAAAAATAACAAATATTGATAAAACATGAACACTCAATATAAATTTGATGTAATTGTACATTTTCTGGAGATCTTCATATAGACCCTGATTAAAAAAATGTATAGAATATTTATTGAAAAGAGATAGACGAAAAAAAAATCTGCCTTGAAGTGGACTCGAACCCTGTCTGCTTTATATTCAACAGCCAAAACAAAAACCTCTAATCGCAAGGCTATGACAATTTTATTTAATAACATGTAGGTATACCAATGAAAAGGTTGTTAAAATTTCAATTCAATGAATCTTGAAAAATTTACCTTTCCGCTGACTACAGGCCATCGGAATTTTTGTATTTGTGAACTATTGCTCCAATAGAAATAGCACGTAAAATATTTCTTTATATATCTATACTTTTGCAGAAGTAAAAAGAGAGGAAAAAGAAGCATGAAATTTATAGAAATATATTAAATATTACTATCACTTAACTGTTTATTTGATTTCATTTTCGTAATCTACGCCCCAAAATACGTACATATATCCCGAAAAAATCGTAATTTTTGGCGTGGTGTCTGCCAACCATAGTTTTACCGAATGTTATTAATGTCGCAATTAATGAACTTAAATAATAAATATTACCCCATTCTTTACCAACCACAAGTGGATCCTTATAGCGCAAATTTCGTTTATTCCACAAAAAAAATCATTTTTGAGTGTCAGTAATGAGTACTTATATCACGCTAGAACAACAACGACTGCGGGCAGAAACAAACAATTTGTTTTTTCAAACACTGCGTGCGATGCGGTTTGCCCGCATTGCACTGATCGCACGCATACCGTCTTCAGTTTGGACAGAATTATTGATATTTAAAAGTTTTATCACATACGTTCCCCGCATCGCACGCAACGCAACGCACGCACCGCATTTATCGTGTTCACCTAGGACATAGCGTTACGGTAACTAGTTGTAAATAGAGGAAGGCAGTATTTTGTTATGGTTCCTTATTTTTTTATAGTGCGCATGCTTAGCTGTCATTTTAAGGACGACCATAATTAGAGCGCTGTACAGCGCTCTACCATAATAAGACATTTACCTTATAGCGTTTCCAATAATTCCCTAAGAGGTCCCTGATTACCTTTGAATACAGTTTTATATTCAAAGCTGATTAACAATCGTTTACTATTCAGCAAGGATGATATAAGAAGGATAATCAACTACTGTTTGAAAAAGCATGCCGTATATTGTCGAGTTGGTGGGCGGGTCTACTCCGTCTATTAATGAGATGGTAGAAATGGTGAAAACAACTAATTTACTTAAATCTTCTTAATTTTTCATGTATTTATCATATATTTTGGAGTTTACGATAAAACTTAAATATGAACTTTCTACAGGTGGCATAATGGCAAAATCATTTTTTTTATTAAGGGAACGTTATTTCAACTTTGATAACGTAAAGCAGTATCGGTTAATAACGTTTTGCCTTATTTCAGCACTATTGCCCATGCGATTTATAACGGATAAAGTATATTGCTGTTCAAGTAGATCTCCCTAATGTTCCACGGGCATTTTAAACCTGGTCAGCAATAAGACTGTATAAGAGGAGATGCAACTACGGTAAAATAAACCTGTTTATAGTTGAAGGGAGATGTTGCTTAAGACATAGAAATGCCAATTCAAAGGACACTGCAAAGTTGTAAGATTCGCACATTTCCATTTCGATGGGTCTTGATATTAACTTTTCAATAAGATGAAAGTATTTATTGTTCAAAGTAACATCCCGTTTTCTCAATTTCGCAGTGCCATCGTTAACTTTGACATTTAAACAAAATGATAAGCGACCAGAGAACACTTAAGCGACTTGTTACCTTTGTAATGCGACCTTCAATTCCAGACTTGATTATTATTGACCTAAATAGATATCCTATGAGCGAAAACAAGTTTTTATTTAGCGTCCAGCCCAAAGATGCTATAAGAAGGATAATCAATCGCTGTTTGAGAAAACATGCTGTATATTATCGAGTTGGTGGGCGGGTCTACCAATGAGATTAGAGAGCAATAGGAAATAGAATCGTGGCAATCGCTAGTTGGTGTCAGTGACTAGTGAAATGTCATTCATATCATATCATTGGTTAAAACATAAAAATAACAATTCAAAGAATGCTGCAAAATTGTAAGAAGATTCACACTGTCTCCGTTAACAAATTGCCATCACGATAGGTCTTGATTTTATTATTCTGCGCTTATAAACTTGCAACTTTTCAATAAGATTAAGGTATCTTTTGTTCTAAGTAACAGCGCATGGCATGATGGGCAAAGACTTTACAAAATATATGCGTATGAAATTTTACATTAACTTTCGGGCGAGTTTAATTTCCTGTTTCCAGGCTTCTTGATGTCTATAAATATTACTGCTCGAGCAGTAATTTGGACCAGTCTCAAACTGTTTCCAACGGTGTTCCGTGTGTAAAGCATGCACATTCTTATTTGTGTGTATTTTCAATCAGATGTAATTGCATAATTAGAATCAGATTTTATGTGTTTATGTATTTTGAAACACATATCACATATATATATATATATATATATATATATATATATTTATTGTACTAATTTTTTTAACAAATTACTATTATGTAATGTCAGTTAATTATCCTTTTGAGTTTTTTACTGTTTTTCTTTGTGCATTATCAACAGAAGCTTTTCTTTTGAAAGATTTACGTTCGTCACTACGTATAAAACAGATAAACAAAGGTAAAAGAAAAAACTGTCTTCAACAGATGAACAAACCATATAGCACCTAAAATGTTATGTGAAACAGACAATGACCGATGCTTCGTCGTCTGAGTGGCGTAGCAAACATACCTCAAAATTACATAGGTATAGACCAGAGAAAACATACCTCCAACGTAGCATGCCCCCCTCACTTCGCTTACCGCAACGGATATTCAGGCAACCTAACCCTCTCTACTAAACTTGATTTGTAACTACTTGTATGGACACATCATACGTTGACTACTAATTATAACGTTTTGTAATGTTACCCCATTACCCCAGACTCACGCAGACTCGTGAAGTTAGCATAATCAAATTTTTAAAATGGTTTATATTGAATAAAATTTATATGGGATGATTGCAAACCATTTGCGCATGTGTGCTCCTTTTATTTTGTTTTCCGCAAATTGCGTTTTCGAGAAAAAAGCAAATGAAAATCTGGATTTATTGTGCAGTGCAAAATTTGTTTTTTTTCAGTTTCTCAGCTTAGAGTGGATCAAATTACAAATTTCAAACTGCGTTCAATTGCAACCAATTTGCGCCTTTCTAAAAAGTTTATTTCATCGCTGGAATATCTATTTATCTAAAGAAAATTGGTTTATTATATTTGATTTTCTGCACATGCGCACAGGCTCAGAGATTATTTATGAATTTCTGACGTGGCATGCTGTATTGTCTCTGGTCTTTGGACAAGGATTTTATAAATTTTTCGTATATTGGCAACATTCCCCAGAGCAAGAAGACTGGAAACAACGAGAGTAAACTTCCTACGCTTCTCTACGCAGCCACATGGGATTACAGAAATTGCATATCATAGCCAGAGACAACTATTGTGATAGCGTGGCCTCGTGTACGACGACTTAAATTTGCTATTATGATATGATTAATGATTGCATTACTCTTGAGTTTGAAAAGAATATTTTTCTATTGGTAAAACATAAATAATTTTTACAAAAAATTGGACTGGAAAATACAAAATAATATTAATTCTATTGGTGCTGGTAATTTTGAACTTGTGCCGTTGTAGTTGTAGGCACCAACTCCAAAAGAACCAGCACCAATAGAATTAATATTATTTTGTATTTTCCAGTGCAACAACTGATAAAGTCGGTCCAATTTTTTGTAAAAAATATTTATTTAACATTTTTGAGTGTAAAATTGGTCATGAAAATTGTTGAACATTCACTAATACCCAAAAAGTTATAGGTAGGTTTAGCTTGTACTAGCGAAAATACGCATATCACATATTTCAGACTTTACCATTGCGAAACTCGGAAACCGTAACTCTTTTGAAAAAATGTTCAATTTAAATGTTTACGGATATGGTCGATTTTCAGAAAAATTTGCCCCTTCCATATAGCTGAAACACATATTTCAGACTGTAGCGCGGAAACGTATGATTATTTTCAAAAATGTCCAATTTAAACATTTTCGGATATGAAATTTTCGTAAATTCTGTCGTCTCGGATTTTCCCCTTTTGGGGGGTTTTTGGAGGGAAGAAGATTTTGGATTTGATTTTCCTCAATATGGGACCATTTCTCAACTCTCCTCTTTCAAATGAAATAAAAATCGTCTAGATCGGAGTACGTTTACTATGCGAAACGCGCGAACAGCCATAAAAAAAATAAAAAAAGCAATCTTCCAACCGAATTGTATACCTTCTCCTTTTTTTGAGGTCGGTTAAAAATGTTAGTAGTTCATATTTCTAAAAATGTAATCAAAGATACATTTGTTGGTATGGACAGTTTTCAATATATGATTTTTTGCAATATGCAATGACCTATTAAGAAAGATAGACGGAACTGTAAACAATATATTGTGTTGACATAATCCCTTGTTCGGCCACGCCTCATCGCATATCAGTTTCTCCCCCCATTATTTAAATACTTGTTATTTTGGTTGTTTTTGAATATTCTTTTATATTCTTTGGTTTCAAAATTGGAAAAAATTAGTAGACGTTGCAAACTGTGCAATAAAATAGAATCCACGTACCCAGAAGTAACTTTTCATCGAAGTAATAGATGAAATTATTACCTAATCATTGTTATTTCATTAAAGAGATTTTTATATTGTTTTCGCTTTTCAAATCCTAGACTCTAAAAAAGAATTATAGCTACACCCCTATTGATAATATTATTACGGGATAGGAAGCTTCAGATTTATTTTGTGGTATTAATTATTTCGACGTATAGCAAATGAAACCTAAAAGAACCAGACGCCACTGGTGTCATATTTTCTATGCGAAAAGACGAGTACAGTGAGGCGGGGTTTAGTTAAAATCGTTCTATCCCCCCTTCTGACCGCTTCCACAGCTCACCCTTCTGGCCCACAAAGATGTTGTCAACAAACAAAACGTATTTTATCAATGAAGTATTCTGTCTATCTCTGTTAATAGGTCATTGTTAATATGGCTCATGGCATTCGATAATTGATTTTGAGAACATAGCATTGGACCACA